>JBBDHG010000020.1:905000-1505000 GCA_037951165.1 Lophius americanus
CACCGACCGATGACCTGACATTCTCCATCAGAACTTTCTGGATGAGAGCATATTTGATTATACCCTCACTTGTATAGTTAATAATAATAATACATTTAATTTATAATGCACTTTACATTTGGATCAAATTTCAAAGTGCTACAAAGTAAAAGCAGATAAAAGCATCAATACAAAATAAAATAATAACTATAAAAGCCTGACAAAAAAAGCACCAATGTTAATTAAAGTTATAGGTTCTGCTAAAAAAGGAAAGTTTTAAGTCCTTTTTTAAATGTGTCAGTCGTCTGTGGAGCCCTCAGATGGTCAGGGAGGGCATTCCACAGATGAGGGGCAGCAGAACAGAAGGTCCGATCACCCATGGTGCTGAGCTTAGTCCGGGGAAGGAGGAGGGGGTATGAGTGGGTAGAACGGAGGGATCGTGTCGAGGTCAGTAGGGTGAGTAGTTCTTTTAGGTAGGGGGGTGCGTTCTACTAGAACCAGTAGTTTATGCAGTTCGGTAGTTTTAGTAATTTGGTTTGAAGCCCAGTTTGTACTAGATAACCTTTTAGATTGAATAAAACCTGTATATTGTGTTTACCCAGGTTGTTTCATGTTAAACTTTGTGTCCAGAGGCAACTTGATTTAGACAGCTATAGAAGAAATGCTTTTTCAGAGTACTCTAAATGTAATACCTACATGTTTACTCTAGTATGTTTCCAGTAAACCCTCTTCTATATACCTCACAGCGCCGAATGACCTCACTGCGCCAGGATGACAGGGAAAATACCTTTCGCTTATGGCCACATAAATCTTGGGTCTGTACTGGAAATAAGCTAATACTTCACCTTGAGCAGGTATGTGAGTTACAAACGAGATCCAAGTGACCCGGCTGAACTTCTGAGATAGGAGAGGGTGTCATCAGCGAAGAGGGAGAAGCCCAGCTGTCAGCGTCTGCATCCGTATGAAGCAGCTCAAGGTCCTCAGTTTCCTTTTCTCCCTCCACAACCACTATGGTAATAATACCTATCAGTCTCTGTCACAGCAGGCAGTGTGTGGATGTGTGTGTTCATTCATGCATGTGGCCATTGTAAGATGCTGTGTACGTGTGCGCGTGTGTGTGTGTGTGTGTGTGTGTGTGTGTGTGTGTGTGTATTTGGGGGGCGGTCACTGATAAAGCGCTGATAATGTCCATCCATGGCAGATGATGTACAGCCTGCTGTCTCTGCAGGCAGATTGGATTTTCAGGCCGGCTGATTTGCTGAGAGATGGAGCCTGGACCTCCTTCAAACACACACACACACACACACACACACACTTTGAGAGGGAGAATTTTATATGCACAAAATAAACATATAAAAGCTACCCCAACACACACCTAGGCACAATGAAATGACTCATGCATTTACACACACTTACACACACACACACACACACACACACACACACACACACACACACATGTACACAAAGAAATACACACATTTTCATATTATACCCCTGCCAAAACCTTTAAAGGTGACCATTTGGAAATTGATTTCCATTTCTATAGAGCATAGATTCATTGTTGTTCCCATCCTCTCTCTCTCTCTCTCTGTCTCTCTTTCACACACTCACACACACACACACACACACACACACACACACACACACACACACACACACACACACACACAGTGTCCCAGATGGCCCACTGACACACAGTTGCAGCCTTTTCAGTCTTACCTGTCGAGACAATCAGTGGTGATTTCTGTTCATTTGTCTTCACTGTTTACGCAGGACCTGAACAAAAGCTGCCACTGTGTCTTTGTGTGTGTGTGTGTGTGTGTGTGTGTGTGTGTGTGTGTCTGTGTGTGTTCATGTGTTCTAGTATGTGTGTTTTCATGTGTGTGTGTGACACACACTGAGCTGCACCCGCGGTCGATCGTTCTTAACTATTTGGGGCTTTGAACATAAGATATTCCAAATGTTGTGGGATTGACTTTAACCCTCTTCTTTTAAAGTGTGTGTTTTTTTAGGAAATACGTCGTTGACCTCCAAGCCGTAACGTTTCAACATATATTTGCTCTTTTATTGTTATTTCTTGACCCTTTCTGTCCAATAGACCCATAATTGAACGTGTATTAAGTAATGGCGTTTTTGTTGTTGTTGCTGTGTACAATTATAAGATATTATTATATTTATATAACCGGTTTATGTCAGCTGTTGTAGTAACGGTTGTAGTGTCTGTATCTGGGATGTTATCCAGGTATCGGATACGGCGGTCGACACGTTCAAACATCAATTTGACATCTTGCGCTTGCTGCAAATTAACAAAACACCTTCATCAAGTTGTTGTGGATTCTTCGCTTAACTCGCGGGTCACGCAGTCATGTGACCAAGTCTAAAACGTGAAGCAACGAAGCGAAAACAACAAATGAAGTTAATACCGAGCGGAACAAGCACAGAATCAAAGGCTACAGCAAACAGGGTGAAGAAAACTCTCATCCAGCTATTTTAAAAAGGTTCTTGTGTGTGGCGTTCTGACCGTCGTGTAAACGCCGCTGAGGCGTGACAACTGAACTCAGAGTTAGATTATTAGAGGGTGAGTTAAGAGTTTTATTCTTAGTCACAGGACTAAGAATCTAATTAATTTGTTCTCAAGTGTTCAATTAAAAACATAATTATTCCTACTTATACTTATATTATTATCCTTTTTCAGGAGTCAAATATCATTCACGTATAAAACATCCTTAATATTTACAAATGAATTATTGAGTGAAAATGCCAATCTTAAATCATTTCCCCCTATGATCCATTGAAGATATTATTTTTTTAATACTTATTTACAGGATTACAAATGGGTTAAAATAAGAATTCTTCTTTAAAAAAGTTAAGGAAAAATTCTTATAACTAATAAGAATAAACATTAAATAAAATCCTGAAAACTATTTCCACATGAGGAAATGGTTTTCTTTAAATATTAAGTCATTTTGTCGGACTAAACAGAATTGTTTACTCCTAGATTGTCTCAACTTTGGAGACAAAAGAAGACAATAAAAATCAAATGTATCAAGTCAGTTCAAGTCCGCTTGATTGGATTTAGTAAAAGTTACATTCAGTCTTTCTCTACATGATGAAATCATTTAATAACAAATCCATGTTGCATTCAAGCATTTTATTGCCAGCCTGCATCTTCCTCCTTTCTTCTTTTTTAGTGTCTCGTTAATGATGACGGTTTCCTGATGAATGTAAAACCGTTTGAAATGAAAGGAAACGTCTTAAATGATAATTTGCAGACATTTGTTCAGTAAAAGAAAGGAATAAAAACAACAGCTGAGATGAATTCGGTGAATGTGTCGAAATCATATAACCTCGTGTTTGGCGAGGAGGGAGCCCCTGATGCTCTGACCCCTCCCCCACCCACCAGTCTGGTCACATGATATTATGACTTTTTGCTGGAATCCTTCTCAACAACATCAGCAGCAGCAACAACAACAACAACCGGATTTACTGCAATCTACTTATCTGATGGTCTCAACCGGACAAAAACACAATTTGGGATTAATTGAACCCTTAAAGGGCTTCCATCAGGATCACATGAATATCAATGCAGATAATTTCATTTTAATCTTCCTTCTGTCGGACAAAGCTTCATATTCACCTCAGATATAGGTGTGACTTTCACACCGAGGTGCATGACAGGATGATATTACTGCCTGGAAAATGTTCATTACATTCATTTTCAGCATTTTTCTATTACTTAAATGTGGATTTCGATCAATCCAACAGTTTGAGTGTGTTAATATTAAATCAGTTCTGATGACATCATTAATAATTTATTGATGTTATTTCTATCTTTGTGTTGTAAAACCGCATGAGCACAGTCGCAGATTCAATATTAGTCGTGGAGTTGTAAATTAAATACAAGAAGAAGAAAAAAAAACAAGCAAGTTTATTTATTTTCAGGAAAAAAAAAAGACATTACAGATGTCTGACACTAGGGGCAGCATTTCTACAATATAGACATTCATTCATTATCCGTGACCTCTTATCCTGTTCAGGATCGAGGGGGCCGGAGCCTATACCAGCTGACATTGACTGAGAGAGCCCCCAGGATGAGATTACCCCCATTATTATCCTGTATAATAATATATATAATGTCTGGGTTCTTATAGCTGAAAATACTCCACTACTAAGAAAAAACTGAGCATTCAAAACCTTACCTAGTCAAAACGGTGAAGTATTATGAGTAAATTGTACTTGGAGAATAAAAGTAAAACTACAAATGGTTACACGGAACCTCGGAAGTGTCCTATTACGCAGGACAGATATTATTGATGCATTTAATAATAACTCTGGTGCTTTATTTCATCAAGCTTCACTCACGTCCTTGATGAGGCCATTAATATCTTCTACTTTAAAAAGACATAAAATATTATATATTCAAATTACGTTCCACTTTCATTCAATTGATTATATTAACCAACATCGGTTCTGATCAAAAATATCAATCATTTACTTATTTCTGCGGTTTAAACCTGTTAAATACCGAGTTGATTACATAACGTCCCTGTTTTATAAACTCACAAAATTAAAATGTTATTTTCCATATAATAATTGACAAGTGGATAATTAAAAAAAAGAAATGAATACAGTGTGGGATGTGTCAGTGAGCAGGAACACTGATTAATATGCATTTATATATTTTATTCAATGTCAGAATAATCAAGAATGTCTCGCACCTTAGATGAAATGATGTGAGTCAAACTCTCGCCCACAAACCGTCGCCACATAAACTCTCCCAACGTTCAAGTCCCGTCTGAAAACCCACCGTTTCAGACTTTCTCCTTCTGTGCGATCGCTGTTTTTGTCCTAGTATTTACTTTTAGCATTTATTGGTCAGTCCTGATCATATCTATCAAACCCCAATTCATTTACAGGACTTAGTTTTAGGATTTAGGAGCATTTATTTCCCACTTGTGCCAAACGAACATCAAATTTAATGTGATGTTATGGCCAACAATCAATGTTTTTTTCAGGAAAAGAGCGCCCCCTAGTGATTACATTTTGAACTATTAGAGTAAAATATATATATAGATCGCCTGGTGTTTCATTTGCACCACATTTGGACTAAATTGGACAAACGATTGAGTAATTATGTACCCAAAACTTTTGATAAAGCTCCCCCTAGTGTTGGAAATATGAAACTGAACTTTCCCAAATTCAATCCTGTTCTTCCTTTCACTAAGGTCTATGTGGGTATGACATCTGAAAACGATTCCATGAAATAGTTTTTGAGTTATCGCGTTCACACAAAGGATCTGCGGACCTGGACCAGTCCGGTACTGAACACTGAGTATCTTTGTATTGAACGAAACAGTTCTGTTTACAAGACAAAACAATCTATCTCCTCTGACAGGTACTGAGGTAGAAGTATAAAGTACAAGAAAAAGTTGAAGTGGAAGTACCTGAAATTTGTACTCGAGTAAACGGACTTCAGCAGACCTGAACTCTGAAGGGGTTCTTTTGGTAGCTGGCAGCAGATCCGAAGAGGAGAGGCGTCCATGTTTATTTATATAGACCTTCTTTTCAAAGTTGGTCCCAAAGGGCCTCAGGACGGATGATAAAAGGGTGTTGGCGCACATTCAAGCGGGACACCGTCTCTCTTTTGTCCCACTTAAAGACCCAGTCACTGTCACGTCTCTGTCCTATTTACCGAGCCGGCGCCAGCCTCAAATCACAAATGTAGTCGGGTGTTTGAATGTGATGCGACTCGTGAGTGCGTCAGGACAAGAACTCGAGGCTGAAGTAATCACAGACAGGAAGAGCGTGACTCAGTGTTCCATATTCCTGTCAAATTACAACACAGACAGATATGGAGGACAGGAGTGGACAGAGGATAGGACTGTGTTTTTCTTTTGGAAGTTTATAGGCCATTATTGATTCAGGTTTACAGCCGTAGACGTGGTTTTGTGAGACCGGATCCGTGTTCGGAGGTAGGGTGAGCTGGTTCCGTCAGGAAAGACAATGAGAATCCGTCTGATAGAAACTGTTTGGTGCTTAGATTGCGATTGAAGACAATGTCCGAACGAGCAGCAGCGAAAGACATCATCCACAGGTGGTGGTGGCTGATGATCCTGCAGAGACTGATCAAACAAAAGCACGAGAGATTCAGAGGAACAGAAAAATAAACTCAGCTTTAAAAAGGCAGCAGGAAGACGACTAATGATAATAATGATGACTAATGATGAAGGTGTGGACCGATGTGATCACCTGATGAGAGCAGCTGTTGTCTCACTGATAATTACTGAGGACTTTTTGAAGTTCCAGGGTTTTTTTTTTTCCATTTGCAGATAATGTGTCTCTCTGTGACTGTGGAGTCCCAGAACCTGAGAAATAACCTTAAAGCCAAGCCTGATGGATCTCAAGCACCTTCTTCATCATCACTTTTAGGATTTCCTTTTTATCACGGCAGTGTGTGCTACTGGTGAGAGCTGGGAGGCAACTTCCTGCTCCATTGAAGTGATGACGTGATTGAACGTGGTCGTGGGGTTTAGTCCAGCTGGAACCAGTTATTGGGATTAATTTTTTTAATCTGCTTGCCTTTGTTTTATGTTCAACTTTAGGATTTGACTCGGTTTATTATGGGATACCCACAAACATCAGAGCAACCAGGATGGGCTCAATGCTCCGGCCCACTCACACAATCAACATAACCCGCCCGCTTTTAGACATTCCTTCCCCCACAGACGTCCAATCTGACGCAACAAAACCAAAGATCATGTTTTCATTCTTCCGATGGCAGAAGTCTGCCAGAATAAAAGAGAATATATAGGAGAAGCATCAAAATCCTGCTTCATTCATCTGGAACAAAAATCCTGGATTCACCTATTTGTGGTCCCAAATGTTTTGAAAAATGATTCCCTTCATGAAACGAGTCCGAGTGATGTGAGAAAAAACCCCCACAAGTAAGTTCAAAGGGAACAACAACACGTGGAATTCAGACCTTCAGTGGGATTCCTCCCGCGAGGAGAATAAACCTCCTCATGCTGAAGATATTAGTGGAATGTTCCACTGCCTCTGCAGATATTTTACTTTTACACTGATTTAATAGCTGCATGTTTGTCTCCAGATGAAAGTAGGGTTGTGCTGATGGGAATCTTTTCTTGTGGGGTTGAAATGACGACGGTTCCTTTTTATTGGAGGTTGGAAAACAACTTGTATTGAACATTTTCCATCTGTCACCCTTTAACCCATACTCCATTCAGCAAGGTGGGCGGCCCAGGCAAAATCTTCTAGGTGTGTGATGTCAGAGGGGCGGGGCTTATGGTGCTCATTGAGCTGAACTCCCTGGTAGTTTCACATAACTGCAGGATTGTGGTTGGCGTCCCAGCCTCCGATTGTTGAGACATTAACGGTGATGAAGGTGTGATTTGTCTGTGATCAGTCTGATTGGACGACAATCAGTTTGTCTGCAGCTCAAACTCAGGATAAGATCCTGATATAAATCCTGTGGAATTAAAAGAAAGTGTTTGCTGTGTGACTACAGCTTCCAAAATAAAACCATCCGTGTCCCGTGGAGACGCGTAAACCACTCCCGCCACCATCGTGTGTTCATAATAAACGCTACGACTAAACGTCGTATTTGGTCCATGTTTAGTTTTCTTGCATGACAAAAAAGGCTCATGTGAAAAAGAAATGATGCTGGACTTTATTTAAACTCAAAAAACTATTTAGTTACTCAGCAAAATAATCATCATTGTTTTTTGGCGATCCTCCACAGGCTCCTCCCCCTTCACAGCTGTTTGATCATCTGTTTGGAGTGTTGGTGCACGGCCTCCACGAAGGCGCCCACGCTCTCCGGGTCCATGTCCGGGTACAGACCGTGGCCGAGGTTGGCGATGTAGCCCCTCGTGCCGAAACCCTCCAGCATCTTCTTCACGATGCCTGAGATTCGCTCCTGAGGGAGGAAGACGAAGAAGGAAAGACTAGGAATCACAGTATGAGAACACGTTGGAATGAAAATAGCTGCAGGGGGGAGAAAGATATTTCTGCACAATGGTTTCTTTTCTGACATCCTCTCAAAGCCTCAACTGCTGGTTTTCCCTCCAGCTGAACCGCTGACACGACAGAGGTCAGAGGTCACATGTGCATGTTTTACAAGACGCGAGTTAATCCACTCTTTATTCTGTCTGCATGGAGATCGTTCCTCTCTCTAGAGCGATGTTTCTCAAACAGGGTTGTGGGGAACCCCACAGATATGAATGCATCGCTTTTTCCTCTAATAGCTCATATTTTAGTCTTTGTAAAATGCAGGGGATTGAGGACTTTTCGGTGATAGAAAACCTCTTCAGATGTAAGATGAGCCTTTAAAATGAAGATCCTTGAGACAAAAAGAACAAGTGCAGAGAAGTTAATACTTTTAAATCAGGTGTGTAGGACAGGGATGAACACGAGGAAGGAATCTTCCTGGAGCTCTTCATGCTCTGAGCGCTGGTGTGTTTGGAGCCGGGGAAACACATCGGTTATGGATTTGGATTTGCGGATTTAGAGCTTATGAGAAGCTCTGATGATGAAAATGATTTATTGAGTAACATCTGCGTTTTCAAACCGAATCTCTGCCATGCAGGCCAACAACTATTCATAGTCCCGTTCATACCTGCAGACTCTTAAGAGTCACCGGTTCCCCCCTCCTGCATGTTTTAGGACGGTGGGAGGAGGAGCAGCTGGAGAACAGGTTTTTCATCAGTTCTTGCAGCCATTGAAACAACATTAAGGCAGAAGCTCGGAGGATGTTTGAACTGTTACATGAGCTGTCAGATGTTGATTCTTGGCCCTCTTTCCTTGGTGTTATTTTAAGTTAGGCCTCACTTGTATTATATAACCAAAACAAACTTTATGGAGCTCCACAACTATCAGGTGTATTTTTATATCCGTGTTGTCTATGGACAGGTAAGACAAGATGATTTATTTTCAGTGTCAGAAACATTGTATTTGCTAGTATGCCTGGATAATCTGTGATTAAATACAAAACTGACCAATAATGTGATCCTCACTTGATTTTCTTTTTTAAAGATAAAACCATAGCGTCATTATATTACAGTAAGGCCTGTGGGGTAGAACCAGGAAGTCCCTCCGTTTGGCACAGTTGGTTAGCCAGTGTACCCAGAATGCTTCAAAATAGGAATTTTGACCTCAGAGTGAATTTGACTGTTAAATACCACAAATGTCCACTAGGAGGCGTATATGCACATATATACATATACAGCATACATCTAGCTTTGACATAAATCCATGTTAATATTAAAATCTAGCAGAAACAAGGCAGAGTACACCTTTGGGTGATTTCGGTTTAAATGCAGACTAGGACAAATTTCCCTACGGAGACAATAAAAGAATATCTGATCTTAAATATTTCACACCCCTACTCCGTTCAGTGTTCCTTTAAAAGGGTTGCACTAACCACTGCTGTCCTGTGTTGCTTGAATAACAGCGAAGAGTAATAGTAGTAGTATAGTAGTAATGTAGTCTGAATGTAATCTTCCTGTCTTGCATACCATTCATTTTCAGTTTGTCCTTCTGCAGGAACCGTTTTTTTGGGAGATTGAATTGAGGCTTCGGTAAATGCTTGGAAAAGTTTTTTGTCTTTTTGTTGAAAATGGACTAAAGTGAAGAAGTAAAAATCAGGGTCAACATGAAGTTCTTGTCTACTCTGGCGGAGGTTACCTTCGGAGCATAGAGAGCGCAGGGGTCCATGTTTCCCTGCAGGCTGACCTTCCCTCCTGAGCGCTCCCTGTGTGCACACACAAACACACAGAGTCGTCCTTTAACACACAAGTTAACTATTTGATGAACCGAGCAGGAAACACGGTTTGTTGACTCAAGTCCGGCGATGATGGCGAGGTCACTAATGCCTAACCCGCTGCTCAGGAAACACCAGAGGTAGGAGGTTGGTCCTTTACCTGAGGTTCCCGTTGTCATATTAGAATCAAAACAGCCTTTAAGGCAATTATTGGAGGCATGAAAACCGCTGTGTGTGTGTGGGTGGGTGGGTGTGTTACCGTGCTGATGCTGGGTCGATGGTCCAGTCCAGTCCAACCACCTCATAATTAGACTGAGACAGATCCTCGACGCCGTAGTGAGCGTCCTTTGCAAACACAATCTGGGAGACACAGGTGCAGAGAGAGGAGCAGATACTCAGATCAAATCATGAACCATTTCTGGGGCAATGCTGCCCCCTGCTGGCCACATAACAAAACAAAAACCAGTTACTGCTGTTGAACCATTATGGATCCTTAAAGACGCCTCCTGGGAGGCCCTGTTGTTGCAGCAGACTTAAGAGAATAGAACAGCGGAGGGGAACTAATATAGATAGTTTTTATAACAAGAGAAGAAGAAGAAGGAGGAGGAGGAGTCGAGAAGAACACATGCAGAAACATCCCTGCAGAGACGCCGTGTGTACATCAGCATGATTCGTGTCTGTGTGTGCAGCTGCGTCTCACCATGGGAACGTCCTTTCCGCCGCTCTTGAGGTCGTCTTTGACGCGCCGAGCGATGTCTCGCAGGTAAGGCAGGGAGAACTCTTTAAACTCGGTCGGACCCAGAACGCCGGCGTGGGACTCAAATACCTGCAGCGCCTGAAGACCACACACAAGAATGAAGATCTTTTTAAAACTGAATTTCCACACAAACTGAAAATGTTGTCATGTATTCACCGAATTTCCTCGGATGGAAATGGTGGAAACGAGGACTGACACAAACAATAGAGGTTGATCCTGCTTCATCTCTTCTACAGATACTGTCTACATTTAGTCAGACATTTTTAAATTCATCTCAGCCCTCTGTAAAAGGTCCACATTAGTTTCATTACATTTAGTCACATTATCCTGTTTCTCTTTTCATCAACGTTTTAGTCGGCTGAAAGGCCTGAAATTTGAATCGTGTTTTAGTCAAAGAAAGGGCAAATACAGCCTCCCTGTGGATAATGAATGAAGAAAAAAGAAAAAAGACAGACGTGTGTCTCCCGCTTGAAAAGAGATTAGCATGAAAGAGGGGAAAGGATCAGACCTTAATAAAGAGAACATATAATCTCTCTTCACAAATAAATTCATATAACTGTTCTTCCCTTTCATCAACATGACTGTGGGTCAAAATATTTCATCATTGGTTCTTTGTTTTTGAGAGCAATTTTTTATTTTTTTTAAGAAGAAGAAGAGAAATGGGTCCAGTATAGTTGATGAAATGTAATCCTACAGTGGAGGAATGAGTGTAAATGTAAACCTCTTGTTTTCACCCACCAGGATCCTACAGAGATCCACGAGTGTCTGTTTAAAACAGGAACTGGAGGCTAACAGGAGAAAACGAATGCTTCTCTGGGGTTTCAGTTTAGTTCTGGTTTGATTAGAGAAGGAACCTTCTGGTCTGGATCATTCTATTCCCCCCAGTCTGTAGATGCTGTTTGTTGAACGTTCCTACGTCTCATGAGTGGTTGACATATCTGGAGGGATGACGTTCGCCGAAGATGGGTGAAAAAGTAGGACGCTTTCCCTTTCGACGGTACGCAGTTCCTTCACTCCCACATTTCTTAAAAACCGGACATTTGTTCCCCGAGGTGTGTGTTCCCTTTTCTTTGTCTGACAGGCTGTCAAGAAGTCATGGAGTTGCGTATGACAGATGCTCCAATCAAATTATCCCCAAAAGGCCGGAGATGTTATAGAAGAGAAATCGCACATAGACCTTTGTGCGAGGAACCGGACAAAGAAGAACCGGATTGATTTTGGGTAAGGTCCGTTTTTATATTTACGACACTACGGAGAGCTTTAGCCTCAAAAGTTTTCTCAAGCATTCCCATTTAGTCCAAATTTGGAAAATGAATGGACTCGGAGAAATCTATCTTGTAAATATATCATGTTTTAATCTTAATAGTTTTATATTTTATGCTCTAGGGGAAGCTTTTTCAGGAATAACACTGTTTTCCAGCCATAACCTCCAAATCTTTCTGTCCGTTTTTGTTCAACTTTTGTGCATATGAATCGACTCAAGGAGATCTATCTTAGCTCTTAAAGTTTAAATTTACTCACAAGGAGGGATTTCTTTATGAAAAAACAAAGGAAAGGATTGGGGACTTTGGGTCATTTGCCGTTGTGCTGCATGATGAAACCTGATGGAATGTTAGATGTGTGAGGTAGGAGGTCTGACCTGAGCTCCAGCTGCCACCTGTCCCAGCAGGTACTGCACTATCACATCAGTCAGCATCCTCAGGAGCATGTGGCTGGCCTCGGGGTGACGGTACAGCCAACGCTTCGCCTTAGAGTGGGTGTTGGAGCCTCCGCCCTCTATCATGTAGGACATTAGGGTCCACTGTGGGGGGACACAGGAGAGAGCTTAGTGCGTCACTGACACGCCCGATTCTCTCTACGTCTTTCACGCGTTTGCGTCGTTTCTAACCGGAGCTCCAGTGAAACCGATGAGCGGCACTTTGCCGTCTATCTTGTGTCGGGTCAGTGTGATGGCCTTGAAAACGTAGCCCAGCTCTTTGTCCACGTCCACTTTGGGCTGCAGACGCTGCAGGTCTTCTGGTTCCTTCAGGGGCTCCGGGAATGTAGGACCTTTACCCGCCACCATCTGGACGTCCATACCCATGGCCTGCAGGGAGGAATGTCAAATCAAATGAAACTTTATTGTAATTTTTCTGTACATACAACAGCAGTGCAGGCAGAATGAAAGAGCGTTTCCTGGGATCTAGCATGAAATTCTATGATTGACAGGTGTCAATCAGACACCTAGACAGGTCTAGATGGGGAAACGTCGTGTTTGACCTTTTGATTTACTGCTCAGATGTTTGGTTGAGCTCATTTTGAGTCACTATTTCTTGTTGAAAATGTGTGGCACATGCCTGAACCCTGTCTATAATATGACAAGCATGAGTAAGGGGCCAAGGACGGAGCCCTGGGGGACGCCACAGGACAAAGGATCCACCGAGGAGGATCCTATTGGATAAGCTGGACTTTTTGGGTGCATATTATAGCATGTGAGGACTTACTAAATTAAGAATTCAGCTAAGGAGAAGTCTAATAAAGGTCAGATATTACCAAAAGCTTTAACCAATGGAATCAAAATAGTTTATTTCCCGTAAAATACAACATTTTCATTTTTATTTTTTTAACTGTTTAAAAACATGCTAGACCAAACAATTTCTCTTTCTGCAGTACATTTAGAGTGTCTAAGATTTCTAAATTAATAAATGCCCCAAAGAAATAAAATATGCAAAGAAATAACTTCACTTTTTTTTTTTTGCTAGATCATATTTTTGCACAAATACAAGAATCCGTTCCTTCTTCTACTGAGAGTTATGAGCCTGCAATCTCTTCCAGGATGGTAAAAAGAAGCAGCTTACATAGAATTTATGTATGTTGTTGATATAATTGACATAAGATACAGCTTTTAAAAAAAAAAGAAAAGATTTTGGCATTTCATCACCCCAACTTAAACTGAAATGGAAATTAATTAAAGTTAAAGGCACAGCTATATCAGAAGTATTTTATTATTATTTTATTTTAAGTTGACTGTGTCTTGAATTAGCTCTTAAATAGGCTGCTTATGAAAAATATGACATATTCCAGGTACATTTCTGAAACTTGTAAACACACTCATCGACACACAAACATCCAGCTGACCTGAGGGACGACCAGGATGTCAGAGAAGATGATGGCGGCATCGAAGGGGAAACGCCTCAGAGGCTGGAGGTGGAGAAAAGACGATGTTTAAATACAGAGAAAACTTACATGCACATGTGCTTATGGTTTGACGTTACATCGGTCAGCCATATCATTATAACCACTGACATGTGATGGCAGTAGGTGAACATTCTGTCCTGAAGTCGATGCGTCGGAAGCAGGAAAAATGGACAAGCTTAAGGATCTGACACACAAGCTGTGATGGCTTGACAACTGGGTCAGAGCATCACCAGAACTAAAGGTCTACTTGGGTGTGGCTGGTCTGCAGTGATAAGTGCCTACCAACAAGGGAAGGAGAACTGATGAATGAGCAACATGGTCTTGGCTACCCTAGGCTAACTGATGCTAAGTGTGCCGTCAGAATCCACAGAAGAGCTACTTTAGCACAAATGACTGAAATACTTCATGCTGGTTCTGAAAGAAAGGCTTCAGAAAACAAAACAGAGTTTACTTGGTGGCCAAAAGAGGGATCAACACAATATTAGCTTTGGTTGTTTTAATGTTATGGCTGATCGGTGTCTAATATACTTTCATCTCATCGTCACTTCACTTCAAGTAATAACAATACTGTAAAAAAATACATAAATATATGTACTTGTGCATTTATGAGCAATACTGTGCAGGAAGAATCAAGGAAGTGTGCAGACAAGTATCAAAGATGTAAAAGTGTTTGATGCAGGAAAAAAGGCCCCATGTGACAGTACCGTCTTTGTGTCTTCATCAGCAGACTGACTGTTGTGTTTGCAAAGGAAATATATAAATAATAGTGAGAATCCCTTTGAAAAAGAACAAGAACTATTGACTAAAGCCAGAGGGAGGCAGTAATATCACTTAAAGGATGTCGCCTGTCATTCAAACCCCTGGTTTTATTTTATAAAAGGTCAGGTTTGACTGATAGGTGGATATCAGGAATGTTAATTTCAAGCCTCTATAATAACATTTAATGTTTTCTTCTAAAAAAAATGAGAGTGTCTTTATGTCAAATGCCTCATTAAATTTATTTCACATTAAGTGATTAAATGAGTCCTGTCACCTGTCCTGGTGGTGACAGAGTAACAGTCGGTGTTCGCCTGTAGAAGGTGTGTTTTGCTGACACTGCCCTCCAGGAGGTCCTCAGTTTGAAAACATATTTCAGATAATTGGCATTAAAGCGTTTGAGCTTGGTTCTACCTGAAGCGTGAGCTCACAGCAGGCCTCCGGGGACCGACACGTCTCAAAGAAGTCCCTCCCCGCTCTGGACGCACGGAACTCTGAAGATGAGATTCAACAAACAAATTAATGTCTTTTCGTTTCGCGCAGTGAAAAGAAAGTCTTTAGAACAGGAGAGAAAAATCAGGTCACAGCACCTGGTAGGTATCTTCCGGCCTGTCTCATACACCAGACGGGGACATGGTCAACCTCCTCTCCTCGTGCTGCTCTCAGGAACGTATCGTTCAGGAGCTGGGGGAAGTCCTTGGGCCTGGATGGAAAAACAAACATCCTACTTTGACAGAAGTTTGCAAACAAATACAGCACAGAATCAATGGAGTTACGGGTTAAAAGGAAGTACAACCCTGACAGCGAGATACATCATGTGCTCCGTGTGACATTAATAAAACAGAATGATTATTTCCATGACTGAAAACTCACCATAGACAATTCCTCTAAAGTTTCACTCCCATCATTGTCATAGGGTTCCGTAAATATATGCTTATACCGAATTTTATGCAAGTAACACCTCTGGAAACATCGGAAACCGGGGCAACAAAAGACTGTCAAAGTTGTGGAATAATGAAAAACACTCGATCATTTCCCAAGCAAAGACGGGGAGAGGTTCAACACTGAAGATCTAAATGCGAGCAAATATGCCAATAGTTCAAGAACAGCGATAATCAGGAATTTGATTATTTCAACGTCTACAGGCCAGAGTAAAGAAGAAAAAAAAGGACAGAGCATTTGAGATAGTATGGAGGAGTGTTAGCGCTCAGAACCTGTTTTTGATACAACATATGCTGCATTCCGGAGTAAGTTTTTCCCCCGTGACATTCCTGCTGGCGCATTAAGAAGCATCAAATACGACATTATGGGCTTCCACCATCAGTGTCACCTCCTCCTTGTTCACACTGACTCTCATTTGTTAGATTATTCTCACTTCTCTAATGTTATTGTTAAACAAACTGATAAAAAAAGTGTACTGACTTCAGCTCAAACATGACTGCCATCAAAAATAAATAGACCAGCGAGAATAAACACCGTGTCCAACGATAATAATTTAAATGTCAAAAACACACTGCTGTTTCTGTGAGAATGCTTACAGTTTCCTATTTACTATTGCCTGAGGGCTTAAAAGCGTCTATTATCCAACATTAAGGCGTGTCCAAGCCTTTCCTCGGCAATCATCTTACACATCCAGCTGATTATGCCAGATAACATTCTTCTGCTCTCTTATCTTTCTCCAGCAGTAGAAAAACGGTTGAATGAGACGCTGATGCATCACAGCCTGACTGGAATTCAAAGTAAATCGAATTTTAGGATGGATCCCTTTGAAATACTTTAAAGTGAACAAGGAAGACCATTGAAAACCAACTTATATGCTCCCTCCACTGCATCCTCAGTACTACACCTTTTAAATTCTAATCTAAACAAAGAAATGATCATTTGACTTGAATAACTCAAAAAGTGTTTCGTATTATATATTTGATCGAGAAACAATAAACAAAACTAATTATGAAAATGGCAGTTATTCATAATATTTTTTTCCTTTGCTTATTGACATTGTGGAGGCTGTAACCTCAAAACTAATCCACTATTGTTTTAACAATATTAACATTTGAAAGAAAAAAGAAATAATAATTGTTGTTGTGTTATATGAAGGCCGAATTTATCAGAAGAGCTATGCAATTAATACAAGCCATCAATTCATATAGGAGAGTGACGTATCTTTTAATATGAGGGAGAGAATATTAAACTCGTGGTTTTGTGAATGGGATTCCTCTACAAACTGGAGCTGTTGCTGAATAGAGCTAACGCGCAGTGACCTTAACTAGATATATTTTTATGTTGAATGTGTGAAATTATTATAAGCGATGAAAATGCTGTTAGATTCGAATAATGCAGTGTGAAGAAACATTTACGTAAGAATGACAGAGGCGACTTTCATAACATGTGTGTATAACAGCCGGCCACCACGTTTACTCTAACAACACAATAGTTTTAACTGATAGCAGAAGAACTTACAGGATTATAGCGTCCTTGCTCATATCGGCAGAGCTGAGGAGATGACAAGATTACTTTAGAGCGTCTTCGTCCCTCGGTTTAGATGTCAGCTGCGACCTGCAGCACCTCAACTGTCATTCAAACCTGCTAGCAGGACGTGTTCTGCTTCAACTTCCCGCAGCTCCTGCGCACGGCCATCTTGGAAGGTCATGTGACCAAACCCGGAAGTGAGATCCGACTTCACAATAAATTACTTAAGTCTTTCTTTCTTTCTAGTCAGGTCATTTCCCCCCCCTACATATAAACAAACAACCTAAACAGCATAAAATGTACTGAACACACCGTTAGTCCAGTTTGTTTGCCTCCTTCTGTGTGTATTGGCAGGATTACAGGGAAAACGAACTATTTCATCTTCTGTGATGTATGTTAGAAAGGTTTTATATGTGAATAGAAAGAAGTACTTACATTTTGGAGTGGATTTGGATAAAATGATGGACAAAGACAATTTATTTTCTCTTGCTTTAACTTTTGGAGTTTGGGATTGGGATAAACGACAGGATTCAGCATTGTTTTCCACTTTTTTAATGTGCAAGGTAAGCTATTTTTGTACATTGTTGTTAATTAAATTTAAACTACTTGATGGATCAAAATGAAACTGGGTGAAAGTGTGTCTAGTGTCCCAAAGGACAAACCATTGGATTGCGGAGTAGATAAAAAATAAGAGTTGCATCATTTCAATTATTTCTTAATGTTGCAAGAACCCTGAGGGCAGCCATAGAACTAAACATGTTATGTACATATTTCCATGTAAAATGTTAAGTTCATTCAAAGACCTCTTTTTTTTTGTATTCACATTTATCAAGAACAATGCCACATTAAGAAAAATCCAGATTACACAACAGATCATGCAATATTTTAGCCGAAATGAGAGGATGTTAAAGAAAACAACAAGTTTCACAAAGAAAGAAAATAATCAAGAGCTACAGCACTTCAATATGAAGTGTATTGTAAAGGGAACTAATCTCTCACTGATGAGTAAAACAGCAAACAAACACGACAGAAGTGCTCATTATAAAGCAATCAATAACATTTGAAATGAATATTCATCGCTGTACTTGTATCCTTTCTGCACATTCCTTAATCACCAATCCAAATAGAAGACGTTATGGAACACCACAGCATCCTTCTTTCACATTCACAGATGATCGAAAATTGGAGCTTTCCTTATAAATAAAAGGCTGCAAATAACTACTGGCATAGAGACTGCCCTTTAAGCTCTGTCAAATACTGCTATAAGAGGATCAATTATCATCATCAACTCAAAGGTGTGATCAATGAAAGTTTGCAAAGGACAGCAGAGGGGCACCATGTCAGCCAACATAGATATGATCTATCTTTACACATAAAAATATGTTTTAACTGAAGACATTGTTTCATCCGCATGCCACTGTAACAGCTAATATTTATATCTAATATGTAATTTGTATGTACATTGTGTTCTTAGACCCATTGGAACATCCTCAAACATCAACCTTCTTAAATTCAGCTGCATGTTCAGTCCCCCATGTATGCAGAATTACTCAAAACTTAACAAAGATTCTCTCTGCTTCATCTTTTCTGTAATTTTGTTACATTTTCTTCATAACCTAACACTAACAAATTCATCCGAATGACAAAAAGGCTTAAAAAATGAATATAGTATAAGATTTTTAGTACATGATACCTGCTGCACATACGTATGTATTTCTCCTTTTTGTCCGAAATGAAACATTTTAATAAAAAGCAAAGAAACAAACAAAAAGTCAATTTGGTCCAAACGATAATGAAATGAAAATAATCTCAAATAAATTGTTTTTTTTTTTTTTGAAATTTTGTGTAAGATCCACTTCCTCTATACATTTGAATATCTTAATTTAGAATAAACATTACTTACAGTATGTACACGCAAATTGCACTTTTGATAGCCACAACATAGTACTTTGTGAGACTTGCACACTTTGTGTTCTTATACACCAACATTTAAGATGTGCAGTATGATTAATGTATACTGAAATTACTCATTTATATACAAAATAATAGCCTATAAGCAGAGTCTTTATCTACAGCGGCTCCAAATATCATGTGGACTGAACATCTTTTATTCACCGCAGGAGTCTCTAGGGTTGCTGTTGGTACTGTCCCTCTCTGGCCGTGTAGAAGTCGTCCAGGTAGCTCTGCATGTAATCAAAGGTGGGCCGGTCTTCAGGTTTGTTCCTCCAGCAGCACATCATGGACTCGTAGAGCTCAGGTGGACAGTTGTCAGGCTGTGGCATCCGGTAGCCGCGCTGAAGCGAGGACATCACCTCTCCTTTGGTCATACCTGTCAGACGCGGAGGTGTCAATACGGGCGACACGGAAACAAACTCATACTCAAGTAGGTAGATATATGGTAATTACACGTACAAATAGAATCAAAAATATTAATGTTTTGGTTTGCCCCTATTTAACCGAGTCGTTCGTGTGCGGCTTATTATGAGCTCCGACTAATGTCCCTTACTGCATGAATGCATTCATATCCTCATCAGCAGTCCGATATGCCACTCTTGTCAGGAGGAAAGTGCTCATTAAGATGGATTTGAACAGGTTTGTCCTTGAAGTATGAGCGAAATGTGTTTCAGAAAATGACGTCTTACCTGGACATGCGCCAAGTCAGCCCACTTTTTCTCCATTATGTTAAAGCAACTAATACCAATAGTCTGATGGTAGTATGAGTCCAATAATAACAAAATCTACCCCTGGAATTTGGAATCACATCGGTAACATAATTAGCTCAATAGTTATTGGTGAAAGTTTATACTCCATCCATGGTGGTTTCCCTCCACCAAACTCTTCTACCCAAGTCCACTTCACACTCTAAGAGTGTGGCATACATATTTTGATCCTGGGTATAAAAGTAGGAAAGGTCATGGAAAGGATTTTTGATTTTTTTACAAGAAGACTGCAGTGAGCCCGCCGCACTGACCACCGACAGGACTGCTGTCCAAAGACTCAGCAGCACCAACTTCCTGTGGGTGTATTTTCCGATGATCTGATCTGTTCCATCATAACCACAGCTCTGAAAATGAAAGGCCACTTCATCCATTATGAAAACATTCTATAGAGGAACTAATGAGAGCCTCTTCACGCCGACAGGTCCGTTATGGGAACATATATGAAAGTCACTAAAATCTGATTTGAGAAGATCACATTTTTACTCCACGCAACCCTAAAACAACTGATTTGTCCCATTAAGTCAAAAAAATAGATTTGAGGCCCTTCAGCCTGGAAAGCAGCTCCAGTTAACGTTTACCTGGATACGGGATTTTTCCGTAGGTTACTATTTCATACATCAGAACTCCGAAGGACCACATGTCTGACTTGATGGTGAAGGAACCATAGTTGATGGCCTCTGGAGCGGTCCACTTAATGGGGAATTTGGCACCTGTGGAGGACACACACACACACACACACACACACACACACACACACACACACATACACACACAAACACACACACAGAGACTATTAAATGTTCCTGATTCAATATCAGTAATCAATCCGGATCCATCCACAAGAACACTAGACTGCATCCAGTATATCTAGATTTTTCAAACAAAAGAATTTCCATGCTAATGTGTGACAAAAACCCAATCAGGGACTCATTTGTGATGAAAAACAACGCGTTGCACAAGACAAAAAACACACACTTTACCTTCTCTGGCCGAGTACTCGTCGTCCTCTATGATCCTTGCCAGTCCAAAATCTGCTATTTTACAGAGCAGACTCTCAGACACCAGAACGTTAGCCGCCCTCAGGTCTCTGTGAATGTAGTTCTTCTTCTCTATGTAGGCCATCCCCTCTGCTATCTGCAACAGCACAGGAAAACACACACTGTGAAGATGAGCAGGAAGAACCAAAGACCTCAAGGTCCAGATGGAAACATCTAGTTGATGATGGCTGGTTGTCCCACATGCTGATGTTCTGGTCATTCCCTCTTCAATACAGATGTCAGCTGAACATTTAGGATTTCAATCAATTGAAATAATAATAATTAAAAGTGGATTAGAATTCATTAACAACACCCAAGTTCACTTTATCGATGTTAATTAGGTTCATCAAATGGAAATCAAATCGATCAAAGGGAGTGGAAATAAGGATCGTTACAGGATGTATCATCTAGTACATCGTTGGAATGGACCTGGTATCTCATCAGCCAGCAGGACAGAACACTAGCTGGAGGTCTGGAGGTGGGGGGCAGTGATTTGGCCCTGACTGCCGACCCGTCAACACGGTTGGTGTTGATGTTATAGGGTTGAAACGCTGTTACAGTTAGATGCCCCAGATGTTCTCTTCTCCGGGTCAAGACTACATCCATTTTTAAATGTTCACATAAAATACCTTATCTGATTTATGAAACCCTCAAGCATTCATGTATACCGAGGTTAAGAATTCAAAGCACAAACGTAGCTCAGATCTCCAACTTGGACCAGAAGACGATGCCTTAGCGGGTGATTGCCCTCTTACTATTTCTATACTTTCTTTAGCTCCGTGGTTCTCAATCTGTTTTCAAAACCGTTTCCCTTTTGAATTATAGTCATTGTCAAGTCTTTCAGAATTATAAAAGAAGAACTTTTTTCAAATAGTAAATAAGTAAATGAGTTTAGAGTTGGAAAATCTTTTGGAGTTAAAAGCCGAGATGAGTGAGACTTAAATAAAAAAATCATGACGCCCTTGTCCCTTTCCATCCAAAGTTGGAATACTTAATATAAAACTTGGTTTATTGGACTTACAGTTCTATTTTCTATAACTGAATTCATCAGAGTAAAATTATTTTAGGATTAATACATGACTAACATTTCTTTCAAAAATAATCTCACATACTGTCGGCAGTACCTCAAAGTGCCTCTAGGGGTTCCCCCTTATTAGGAGCAATAGTTTACACTCTTGCACAATGTCAGTTGGGGTGGGCTCCGGACCCCACAACCTTCAATAGGATAAGCTTCACTTTACAAGCTTCACTCACATTAACAATATTTTTATATTATTATTATTATTATATATTTAAGGTTTTATCTGCTTTTAGCCCCTCCCCAGTGTCCACAGCAGGAAATAAAGGAAATCTCATTGGGTGTGACCACTAGGCACTGTTCTCCAAAGTCATGATTTTCTAAAAACTCATACAGAAAGTGGAACTACCAAACCTCCCAATGGGCTCTTTCAACATTGACAGGGTTGGTGGTTACCACTCAGCCGGAGTTTAAAAGTGATGTTTCTTGTTCCTCCTTTCTGTTCAGCAGTGGAAAGAGTGACGCCGGGTCTGAGTCTCAACCGTGAAGGAGAGCGAGTAGAAGAGGCAGCTTGTTCTGGTCACTGTTTTGAAATCACCTGTGCTGAGAAATCGATGAGTTTGGGAAGTTGCAGTTTGCAGCCTTCGTTTGTCTTTAAGAAGTCCAGAAGGCTTCCTAAAGACAAGACGGAAGGAAAAAACAGTCAATCCACGTAGGACTACACGTGTTACCATGTTAGCTTAGACCTTAAACTATGGAACCTTGTCAAGGATGAATCTGTGGTCACGTGATATTACTATCAGAACCTTTATTTACCGTTTGCCATGTATTCAGTGATGATATAGATGGGTTCTGACTTGGTGACGACGGCGTGGAGCCGCACCAGCCTGTCGTGCTGCAGCGTCTTCATGATGTTGGCTTCATCAAAGAAGGCTTCAACCGACATGGTGCCCGGCTTCAGCGTCTTCACCGCCACTTTGGTGACGTTGTTGTAGTAAGCTGGTAGTAAGGGATCATAGAAAAAGAATGCAAAGTTCTTTATACAACGTTATCCTTGATATGTGACTCATGAGGTCCTCAAGTGTAAAGCTCCAGCTAGTTGTTTTTTTGTGATACTAAAACTTTGTTTCAGTCCTCCCATGGGCGGCCCAGAACGGACCCTCAGTCCACATGTGGCAGGGTCCTTTAGCAAGACCCTGGAGTGCACTTTTCTCCCCGGGGGCCGCCCACCGCTCATCAGGGGTGGGTCACATGCAGAGATATAAGTAGTTCACATTGCTGCATGTAAATATGTCCTGTGTATAACATGTGTGATAGTAAACATTATATTATTCATATTTGTTCTCAAAGCTTTATAATAACACGCCCTGTTTAACATTTATCCAGATCCGGCCACATATTTTGAACATATTTAGTATCAAGAAAGATAGAAAAATACTTTTGTATTTTCAAGCAAGTCGGAAAAGGTTGATGATAAATGTTGTGGAATTCCCAAAAAACTAAATGGAGACTTTTTTGCCTAAGTGAAAACAAAAAGTGTCAAGTGGATTTCTTTTAAAATGAGGAAAATTTAGTTTACTTATTTTTATCCCACCATAAATGTCCTGAGAGAAATGGGTGTTATTTGTTAAGTATGAAATGACCTGCTTGACTTACTACATGACAGGCTTCAGTGTCTTCCATGATTATTGAATATTTGAAAACAACTTTATGATTTCCAAACAGATTTATTGACGCATATCTTACAGGGCTAGACTTTTTGGGGTATTATTTACTTAAACTAATGTGTAAAATCCCTTAAAGTTGCAAAACTTTCTATTGATTGTAGGTTTAGACTTTTAATAATAACATTTATTCTACTTTACATGTTAAAAAAGACAGCTTTATACTTAGTATGATCTGAATGATCTTAAATGATGCACACATGCATCCTGAATAAGGTTAAAATAATTGAACATAAATAAAAAAATTTGTGTATTTCTATGCTAATTTTGAATAATTTGACACAAAGCAGAGTTGTAGTGGATTTGTTTTTATTTTTTTATGCCCGTTTGGGCAACTTTAAAATTTAATTTAAATTTAATTTAATTTAAATTTGCAACAAGTCATACTTGTAAAGGTTAAAATAGAAGAGGCACAGTACTCTATCAGTTCTTTGCAGTATGATGCTGCTCTCAGTCTAGTCAAGTCATCTCTTAACTCACCCATCCAGACTTCTCCAAACTGACCAGCTCCCAGTTTCTTCACCATCCTGATGGAGTCTTTGGAAATCTCCCAGGCATCTTTATGCCATGGTTTCTGAGCGTTGGGTTTCACACATGGATGGTCCAGTTCACAGCACAGCCCATCTGCTCTGTCTGAAACATACACATCACAGAAGGAGAACAGAGGCATCTTTGTTTTAGTGTCTAGTTCAGCTTTCTGTGGTAATGACTAACCTGGATTACACAATCAATGAATCAGATTTGTTTAATAAAATGTAACAGTCTGGTTTTCTCATAAGTTGTTTTTAGATCGGTGCTTGTCTAAGTGAGGGTGGCCCAGGGTGGTTCACGGAAAAGAAAAAGATAAAAAGGAAACATTAATCGTCATCATTATTCAATACATCGTCAGTAACAATAACCATTTGGGGTTTTTGTAATTAAGTCCGAACTGACAAAATCCTATCCAATAGGGCACACTGAGATTCATTAGTTCCAGTAATTGTTAATCTAATGGGGTCCATTCTGGATCATCTGACCCAAATTCCCAACAAATTGCGAATCCATACAGTTATTTTTACGGAATCCGACTGATAAACAACCAACAAACCAAACAAGCAACTGACCGACCTACCGACCTACCGACCAACGTATCTGCCTGGAAAACCGTAATGCTGCTCACAAACGATCAAGCAGACAACCCCACAGGAGTGAAAACGTAACCTCCACGGCGGACGTAATCATTGATTCCCTCGTTCCAGACCTGTACTCACTGTGGTAGTGTTTGATCATGCTGCTGACGTCATGAAAGGAGATTTTGGGAGAGATGTAGCAACCACCATTGTCCATCATCCTGATCTTATAGTGCTTGACCGTATCTGTCCCCTTTCCTCCCACGTCTCTTATGGACAATGAGTAACTTCCTGTGGATGAAATAGTCCAGTCAGAGAGATTGAACCCAGATGGTGAAAGCAGGCTGTGTCTCTCAGAGCTACTTTCATTTCCATACCTTTAACTGTTTCACTTTCCCTGATAAGGTAAGAGCCCAGTTTGTTTGCTGGCGCCAGCAGCTGCCTCTCTGCATCCTTTCTCGTGATGTCCTTGAAAAACCACCTGCAGCAAAGAGGAAATTCATTGAATTTAGGCACTTACGCTCCACCCAAATTGCATTTGGTTGACCACAAAGCTTCCAATCCTTATTTGCAATGAAATCGCTAATAGAGTTCAATCTGAAGATTTAGAATTTAATTAAAAAAGACAAAACAAAAAAAACTTAATTTTCAGGAAACAAAGAAAATGTGTTTATTGAGAGCAGTAAAAGAGTGTAATTTGTTGAAATGAAGCCGCTCACTCTTCTGCTTCCATGGTGTCGGCTTGGGCAACGTAATTAGATGGGATGAATCCTTCTTTGTTGGTTGTCAAAGAACAGGCTTTCCACCAATCCCCATGTCTGCAGGAAATATATTTTTTAGAACAATCACCATCTTTGATTGTAAGTAATGATAAATGACCTACATAGCAGAGTGCATCAATAAAAAAACACTCCTATGAAATAATGGAACGCATGAAAATACAGTATATCACACATACATCAGCTGCTTGTAACAGAAATATAGAATTATTATGATTTATTTCTGATTGATACAATCCAACATGAAACTGAAATAGGTCTCAAAACCTGAAATAGAGTATATTGGCATCATGTGAAATGTAAGGAGGATTTAGAATACACATATCAACCATAACATTGTAACCCCAGCCAGGTGAAGTCAGGATAACATTGATGTATGCTACGATGGCATCTGTCAGTCACAATTTTGGGAAAAATGGTCAAGCGTAAGGATGTGAGCGACATGTCAAGTGCTGTAATGAGATGGCTTGATGACCTCTCTCAGCTGCAGGACTTGTTGGGTGTTCCTTGTCTGCAGTGGTTAAAATGGTCTAAGAAATGACCACTAGTGAATCAGTGACATGGTCCTGGGTGTTCAAGGCCGATGTGCACAAGTTGTCCGATCCTATGGAAGAGCTACTGTTGCACAAATTACTGACAAAGTCAATTTAGCCTCTGATAGAATGATGTCAAAGCACTCAGGGCATAACAGAGCTTGGCATCAAAAGAATGACTGACCCACTATCAGTTAGGTGGTTTTAATGTTATGGCTGATTGATGTATGTCTAGACATAGGCACATTTTGGCTTTTGGGGATGCGGAAGTCTATAATGACGGTTGGAGAAGCGAGAACATGATTCTGAGCACTTTCTTATGGTTTTCAGATGAAATAGTGTTTAATGTTGCTGATCATCTTCTGTTCATGTCTTAAAAATATTCAAAACAAGTATGATGACGACATATCCTTACATTGAACCAGTTTACCATCAATGCCAGACACTCACTCTTCCAAGATTTTCAACTTTTCCCCCTTCTTGAATCCTAAGTCGTCAGGATGCATGGCTTCGTACGGGTACAAGCTGATCATTATTTTATCCGGAATTCTTTGCTCTGAGATGACAGAAAAAGATCAGCCCATGTTAAATAATTTACAACAACAGAGACTCACGATGTCTTTTATTCCTGCAATCTGTGTCGTACTTCCATACACAAACCTAGGACAAATGTGAAAAAGCAACCTCGGCCTTATATTGAATTTAGCCGAGTGTCACTGGGATCGACAAGGAGCCTTTTTTTAAAAAAATTTTTAAATGAATTGTCCATTCCGACATAAATGTACAAACATTTTCAACATCCACAAACATCAGGATGATATCCCAAAAATAGTGGCTACAAACCAGTCAGCAGTAGAATATGTTGTTGTTGTAGATAAGCTAATACTGCTAATAATCGTGTTAGCGGAGTCATTTACACAGCGACAACCATAATGCGATGTTAAACTGTCCGGACACTATTATTACTAAAATATGTATAATTAATGTCCGTTGGTGAATATTTAGATGATTAATCACATATTTCCAAATAGTTTTAATAAATATTTAAACAACAGGTGGCTAGTCAAGTTGTATTGCCTCAATAATAAATGAATAAATGTATGTACTATAAATAAATAATAAATAAAATCCGTTATATATAGGTTGTTCATATCCGATAAATTTTATGTACTTTCTTTGCTAATTAATTTCAAAATGTTTTAAAGTAAGGAAAATGTGGTTATAATTAAATATAGAAAAGCTCAGCATTAGCCAGCCTATGCTAACAGCTTGTGTTAGGTTAATCTGTACGATGTAGCATTGTTCGGCAGACCTGCTAGCTAATGCTAGTATTTATTCCTAGCTGTAAGTAAGAACGAAAAAACTTGGAATGTTTAGACTTTTTTCTGCTAAAAAGATACTTTTTATGTCACTAAATGGCTTTTTATTTGGAACACTGTCACTAACCTGGTGTCATGCTGGAACCTCTGCTAAGGACGATGTTGGTTTATTTCTTTGTCTGTCTAGAAATACATTTATTCTTCATTATTTACATCTATTATACATAAAATAACAAATAGATTTTGATGAAACTTGCTAGAAGGGTTGGGTGTGTAGCGATGATAAAATAGTGTTTTGGAGTAGGCCGCATAAAGAAGAAAACCCCGAGGGAAGCCATTTTTGTTGTGTTAACTGCTGCTATTTAGTGGTTGCAGACTCGTAAATGATAATGTGACCCCCTAACCTTTATGGCGTAGGCCCAAACTGGGGAACGCGAAAGCGGTTTTAAAATATGATTTACATCTTGAAACTGGATTATAAATAAACATACAGTCTGAGGTGCTTTCTCGCTTTGCCAGCAATTACACATATGCTAAGACTATCCTCTAGTGTTCAGCAACTTAATTGCACTCCCATAATAGGTGCGCGTGACTCTCGCTGATGGATTGATTGACACCTGTGTCTGTGTCTGAGTTTCCCTCGCCAGGCTAACCCCCGAAAATGTTGGTTAAAAAGAAAATGCGCTTCCAGAGAGACATCAACTGCTACAACCAGTAAGCCCACAGTTAAAGATGCACCTGCCAGCGACAACACGCCAGTTGATTCTTCAACCTCAAGGTCTACTTTGGACCGGGATGCCAGCAGCGGTGCACCTGTGGTTGGACAAGCTAATAGCATAGCCATCAACAGCGATGAAGAGTTGGATGAAGAGTGCCCTGATGCCGGAAAGCATGTAGCCCCAGACAGGGAGACAACCTCATCAAAAAGGCGCAAACACGGTGAGAGCTACATTGCTTTGGGTTTTCACTTCTATTATTATTATTGGTGGATTTACTCGGCCACAGTGTGTTATATGTGCAAAAGTACTGTCCCAAAACTCGATGAAACCTTCACTGTTGCGCAAACATTTAGAAAAAAAACCCCTGCTCATTTGAAAAAATAAACCATGGGAGTTTTTTGAGCGACATTTAGATGACTTTTCTACCAGTAAGATATGCATAAGGGAGACAGATGCCATTAATAGCAGCGGGGGGAAAGGCCAAATAAACCATACAGACGATGCCTTCATTAAAGACCTCTGTTTCTCGGCGCATCAGTGACGTGGCTGAATACGTTTTAAAACCGCTACATACGAGCCGGTGAATTTTACACACCACAGCTGGATGAGTCAACAGATGTAGCCGACCTGGCTCATGTCATGGTATATGTGCGGTACCTTCACGAAGGGACAATTAAGTAGGACAGGCTCTTCTGTAAACAAGGACAACTACAGAGGACATTTCCAAAGTGCTGGACACGGCGGAGTTGTAACGCGGGATGCAGCGGTTGCTGCTGATGCTGCGCCGGTAAACTGCAGCATCCACCGGGAGGCTCTCCATGCCAAGGGAATGTCTGCCAGCCTGAAGAATGTTTTGGACATTACAGTGAACTTTGTGAAAGCCAGGCCACCGAACTCTCGCATATTTACTGTATTATGCGGTGAAATAGGCAGCGATCATGATTACTTCACACAGACGTTCGCTGGCTGTCAAGAGGCTGAGTATTGACAGGTTTCTTTGAACTTAAGATTTTCCTCAATGGCCATCATTTTCAACTGAGCATTTGCATGATGAGGAGTTTCTTACATACCTGGCTTATCTGAGTGACATTTTTTTTCGACTGAACAAACTTAATCTGGATTTACAGGGGTTTTCTGCAACCATATTCAATGTGCAGGATTAAGTTTAGGCCATGATACAAAAGTTGAACCTCTGGTTAAACTGCATGGACAACAACATAACAGATGTAATTCCATCGTTGCATGACTTTTTGTGCGTAATTGAACTCTGTTTGACAAATAGTGTGAAACAAGACATAACCGCGCACCTCGGTGACATTGCTGCACAGGTTAGCAGGTATTTACACGAAACTAACGGGTCAGACAGTTGGATAAGTCATCCATTAACAGCTGTGCCTGCTGCTTTATCAACATCTGAACTGTGCCTCATTGACATGTATATGCAACAGATGGATCCCTGAAAATGGAATTTAATCAGAAGCCACTGCCAGATTTCTGGATCGGACTGCGCACAGAACAGCCCACGCCGGCCAAACGCGCTGTCAAGAATTTGATGCCCTTTGCGACCACATACTTGTGTGAAAGTGGATTCTCAGCTCTGACAAATATGAAAACAAAAGACGGAGCATGACTTTGTGTGGAGAACGATTTAAGACAGACTTTTTCAAACTCTGCAATGTATGGCTGAATTTGAAAAAGTCTATGTGCATCCTCTCAAGCACACCCACCTCATTAAAGCTGTGGTGAGTTTGTTTTTCACAGTTTAAAGTGGATTCATGATAGATTTCTTTTTTAAAAAGTGAACTGGTGTTGCTCACTGAAAATGCTGGTTATTTATTAATAAATAGATCAATATGGTGAGAAATAATTCTGTGTAAGATTTTATTTGATGTGGGGGTGGGGCCCTACAGAGGCTGATTTCATTTCCTTGTAACTAGGACATGCATGACTGCAGAGTGGAAGCTCCAACACACACACACACACACACACACACACACACACACACCCATGAATGAGTAACAGCCGGTACTCCATGAATTCACGGACGGTCCAGCACATAGACATACACACATAAGATTAGGGCGGTCTGAAATCCTCAAAGTCCAATCCAAAGCTCAGGATGCATCGATGGAAAATCGTGGATAATTGGTCAAAAGAAGATGAAGGTATAAAACGGCTTGTCTTTTGTGCAGTAGTTTGTTGTTTTCTCTGGGACCAACTAGGTTTCATTTTCTGCTGCAACAATAACATCTTATCACATCTGGACTGGATGGGACACCAGTGTTTTTCTCGTTGGGTGTTTATGAGTAAAAGTTGGAAGACTTGTCCTGACTTTTAACTGTCCCAAGGCGTGACGAAGTGTCTTCACAACAACAGTTCACACCTGATTGTTTTTTGAGCCTGAGTGGGGATACAGGGACTTGGATCCAATCTGGATCTAACGGATTTTTCAAATGTAATGATGCATAATGGAAAATGGCTAATGAAAAATTCCCTCTTGTGAGATAACAAATACTCCAAACACTCCTGTGTTGGTTGAGTTTAGTTTCATATTTGATGTATATTCAGAAGTTACTGAGCTAGAACCGGGGAAAACCACCCTGAAATATGGGTTAGTTGACTAACCTTTTCACTATTGCTTTAGCAGCCTGCGGTGCTGGTAATGGTGAGGGTGAAACTGTTGGAGGATTTGGCGAGAGCTTGTTGTTTGATGATGAGGACTTCTGATTTGTCAGAATTAAGTTAGAGGAAATTTGTTTGAAGCCAGGATTTTATTTCAGTGATGCAGTTTGTCAGGGTTGAGTGGTGGTGATTATTCTGGTGGAAATGAGGAGCCGGATATCATCGACGGAGCAGTGAAATTGGAGTCCATGACGGCGGATTATGTGACCAAGGGGGGATAGGTACATGATGAAGAGGAGGGGGCCGAGAACTGATCCTTGGGGGAGGGGAGCAGTAGGGGATTTACAGTTATTGGTGCAGATGAACTGGTGTCTGTCGGTGAGGTATGATTGGAATCAAGAGAGGACAGTTTCTGTGATATTAAGAAAGTATAAAACTAACCTAAAGAAATAAAGAATATGACCTACCTTCCATCTTCTGGAACACCTGACCAGGTAACAAGGAGTTTTGCTGCAAAGGAGGACCATGAGAAGCAATAAATATCATAATATCCTATAAACACAGTCTCTGTTCATTATGAAACATCTAAATCATCGTTATTCACAATCATAGGATTTAACGGGTCAGTTTGAATAAAAATGATTAGCATACAACGGAATCATTTTACTAGTTATGGTCCTTTTCATCTTAAATCTTCCCTTTTTGCTCAATTTCTCGTTCACTCAGGCACATTTTACTTTACTAAAATCGGCACTCATTTCAACATTTTACTGCATCTCACAGTGTGATGCTTCCCATGACTAATCCCATGTCTGTCTACTTACTCTGTTGTATTTTGCATTAGAGGTGGGGTCTCTGACATAGTCAGTGTTTTCGGTACGTTCAGTCTCCCGGCCTCTCTTCCCCTCCACACCTCTGCTCAGATGCTGGATCAGTTTGGACTTCACACAACCCATTCTGCCTGCAGGAGGAAGTGCGAAAAAGAAAGAGTGAAGCAGGCCGGTACATATTTAACCTTCACCGCTGGGGAAGCAAAAACGTCCAAACACCTGTGACTCTTGTGTTTCAAAATGTCATCAGCAAAATGAACATTTTATGCTCAGAAACCGACCAACGGCAGCAGCAGGTCTGACCTGAGAGATAAAGTGTGAATGTAATCATCTGTAAAGGAGCATTACACCCTTTCTGAACAATGTCTCCATGTTGACCCTTGCTCTATTAATCAGAGTTTTCTCAGAAAGGACTTGATCCGAATACCACAGATGATCATGAAGTAAGATGCAGGAACAAAACAAAGCCTAATAGAGTGTTAGGTCCAAACGTACATCCCCAATGTCAAATAGCAGTGATGCAACAGAGTGTTTTAACTTCCTAATACCCCTTTGACCTTCCATTCATTTTAAAACCCATACAAAATAAAGTATGTCTCAAGCTGTACCTCATCACCTTCATCATTTTCTGTAAAAATATGCTTGTTCTGGATGTGATGCTGCAACACGTCTCAAAACGTTTGGACAGGAAACCATTAAGTGGGAAAGTTCAACCAAGAGGTTCAGCGGTAGAAGGCGAATGTATCCTGACTGAGGACATTTAAAGATTCCTTCATTCACAGCTACGATGTTTGTACCTTTGTGAAAGTGTGGCAATAGTCTGAAGCCAGCATTTCTCAACATCCTATAGCAAAAGAAACTGAGAAGAAATCTCGGAAGTTCTTTGATCGATTTCATCATCGCCTCTTATTCACCAAGACCTTTGACCACTCAGTGACCCTGCTCCTAAACCAATATGATTCACATCAGCAACATCCAGAAACGCCTACGACTTTTCTGGTTCTGACGTCCTCTATAACGAACCGACGCAAAGTGGAAAAGTACTGTTTGGAAATCATTGATGACAAGTCCTCTGGGCTGGGGAGGAAAAAAGGCTTCACAAGTCAATCCAGGTTTTCACCAGCTCAAAGTTCAGAAGCCAGCATATCTGGTCGGGAGGTAACTGTCACATCTATGTTGAACCCCTACCCCTTTCTAAATGCTAATAGGTGAAACAGCAACACTAAAAGGCCATAAAATTCAAAAGTTGACACCAGAGTGGAGAAGAAATGATAAACTAAGTCTATGTTATCGTCCCCAAACAGCAAGGGAATATCCCCAATCCCCTGCATTGTACAAGCAATCCCCCCGATTGAACTCTTCAAATTAAATGTCAAGTAATGTTCACAAAAAAGTGTTTTATGTTAAAAAGAAGTAAAAAAAAAAGTTAAATGTGAATCTGTTAAACGTGGGCTATTTCAGTAAAATATGATATAGAGATTATAAACCTTGAGTCGATTCATATCCAACAAATTTGGAGAAAATCAGGCCAATGGTTAAGAAGTTATTCAGAAAAAGCTGTATTTTTTTTAAAAGAATTGCACTATTAGAGTAAAACACGATGTATGCAAGATCTCCCCGACTCGATTAATATGCATCAAAATTTAGACTAAATTCCAAGGAGCGATGGCGAAATTATAGCCTGACAACTTTTGGAGATAAAGCCCCCCCCTAGTGACAATCGTCTTTTCACCACATCAATCCAGTTCTTCCTCACACAAAGATATGAGGATATAACATTCTTAAATGATCCATGACGTAGTTTTGGCTTACATGAAGACCCTGCGGACCACAATGTGTCCGAAAAATCGGATAATACTTTGGGAATTACCTTGAAAAAACAGAACTTAAATTATTACCGTAGTTATATGTGTTACTGTAAATTACAATGATTCTTTTTCTTTTTTTGTTGTCTTTCTGATCGTCGTCCCGCTGTAATGCCCCTCACATGAAGTTGAAAAAGAGTTTGCGTTTGGTTATACATGCATTTATGTGTTTAGCTGCATTGCTGGGGCTGAGATTCCACAACCAGAGTGCAGTATTGATGTATGTGAGCACAAATTAATATTATATTCTTATGAATACAATTCTTAATCAATGACTAATGCTGTTAAAACTGTTTCATAGCCGACCGGATAAAATCTTAATTCACAGCTCATTGACTATTAATTCTCTTAATTTGTGACGTCACACAGTTATTCTCTGAGCTCACATTCATTAGCTATTATTCTTCTCTCTGCCACATCATGATGCTCCAGCCGGTATTTACCTTTTCACATCAGATATTTCTAACAAAATAAAGGTTATGTTTGTGAAATTTACTTTATTCTTCTATAATGCCAATTCCGAAAGATTTGGGATATTATGGAAAATGTTCATTAAAAACTGATTTTCAAGTCCTTGTTGAAATGAAATTGAATATAGTAAAAACACACGATATTTGATGTTGACGCTAAACTTATTTTTCATAGATCTGTAACCCATTCTATCATGCCTGCAACTTGTTTCTAAAAGTTTTCCATTGAGTGACATCATCTTTTCTTTTCACACTATTTATTTACCCGAAAAGTTGGGATATTATTGAATCATCACCGCCGCTGCAGATCCTTTGTTTTAACTCATAAAAACTATTTAGTTGATCATTTCAAATTTCATACGAACATAGACCTAAGTGAGAGGAAGAACTGGATTGATTTTGGGAAAGGTTATATATTTTCACACTAGGAGAAACTTTAGCTAGAAAAGTTTTCCGGCCATAATTTCTCAAAAAAAATTGTCCGATTTAGACCAACTTTGGAGCGTATGAATGACTCTGGGTGATATAGCGTGTATATATCCTAATTAACTCTAAAAGTTCCTCTTTGACTCACTAGTGGGAGCTTTTTTTTACTAAAGCACTTTGTCGGACTTAACTTCCTAACTGTTGGTCTGATTTGGTCCAAATTCTGAGAATGTGAATCGACTGGAGGAGATCTATCTTTTATAAGAAAAAACACTCTTTGGGACATTACGTTTAATTTCAGGAGTTCAATCAGGAGGATTGCTTGTACAACGCCACAACGCCTGGACCGCCACTGGCCAGGACAGCAACAGGTTCACAACAGAGTCACACTGTTGTGAACCTGTTGCTGTTTGATATTTGAAGGCTGAAGCGTACGGTACAGGGTTTGACGATAATTTCATCAAAAACATTTACAGAATATGCAGTTGAAATGACGTTTCCAGTGACCGGGTGTATTTGCATTTCTGACAACGGAGCATCTTTTATTATCTCCTGTTTTTAGTCATGTTTTTGCTGCTGGGTGAGTTAGATAATTCCCTCACGCATCGGGAAATGAAAAGGTCTGAGCATGTTTAATTCATTCATGTATTTTCTGTTCATATGTTCGTGGATAGAAGTTACCGTCCACCTAGTGTTGGTAAGAGTTGGTTAATACATGTGTTATAAACTGTTTGACCGTTTGGTTTTGGTTATGCTTTAATGGTTTGTTGCCTCTGTTATATTTTTAACTTGATAAACAGCCGGAAACCGAGGGTCTGAACAGATGAGGGGCTGGTACGCACGCTCAACATGTGACGCCCTGAACAATGTCCAAACTTCCTCCTTTAAGCAAAGGGCTGAGCCAAAGACAGGAGAAATGCATTAAAAAAAAGTGAGGACGAGAGAGAATAAACTGCAGCAATTTGATGAAACAAATTCTGCTAAATGTGATGCCTACTACCTCCAGCAAGTTATGTTAAACGGATCATTTATTACGACTGACAAAGCATTATTCTAACTAGCTGAGTTTTTTCTAAACCAGGATAAATCATAACCATTCATTAAAAATGAATTATGAAAAATGATTTTTTTTTTTTAAATTGATAAGTTATGCAATTTAACCACATGGTCTCGGCATGATCAGAAAAAACAAAGGCACGCAATTCAATCTTCACCATAATTTTTTGTCGCAAAATTTGATTAAAATGTCATAAGTGAACTTTAGGACATTTAAGGCAAAATTCTATCTTTGTAAAAAAGTCCATAGAGAATACGAAGCAGCCACTGACTAACATGAAAAAAATAAGTAAAACAACTAGAGAGTAATCAGAGTATCCTTTTCTGAGGTGTTGCCATGACCCCGCCCTCCCCTGCATCTGATTGGTATGGTAGGATAACCTTTCTCAGTAGGCCCTCCTGGCTACAGCTTTGACTACGTGAGTAACGTCATGGAGAGCCAGAGAAGGAAAAAGGCGAATCGTGCCTTCCCCATAGTGGGATTTTTATGAACAAAAATCTGGATCCTAGCCTAAAAGCCTAAAAATGTACAAATCTGTTCCTCTCCTCAGGATCCCACTGACTCACATAATATATAATAACCCTCAATCAAGGTGTGATGGCGCTCCTGAACCAATTTGAGGTCAACGTGGTGAAAAGGCTAGCAGGAATCTGTCAAGCTAGAGATGATTTAACTTCCTGTTTTCAACTAGCTGGTACCCCAAGTGTACCTGAATTATGAGGTGGGTTCTTCATGGCAGGAGAATTAGAAACAAACCCCTTGTCTAACCCAGGTTAAACATCTTGGAGACAACACAAGAGAAGGCCAGATTGAGATAGATTTAGACATGTGGAAAGGAGGGATGGTGGATCTATTGATAGGATGTTTGAGGTTTGAGCTGCCAGGCAGGAAAAAAGGAAGACCAAAAAAGAGGATTCATAATATGATGAGAGAGGACATGCGGTTGGTGTGACAGGAAGATGCAGAGGACAGGGCAAGATGGAAACAGATGATCCGATATGGCGACTTTGTACAAGTCTAAAAACCTAACCACTCCAGGGAACCCTTCATAATAAAGGCACACTGAAACGTAATTTTCCATCACTCATTCCCAGAGATCATGGTCCCTGATATCTCCTAGAGATCCGTTGCTCTTTTAACACGTGCTTACCTTTCAGTCTTGATCCTTGTGGAGAAGGTTTTCGTCCTCAGATCTCTCCTCAGTGTCTTTCATCAGATGGACTGGTAGACTAGTGGCTTGAGGCTTAACTGGTACACTCAGCCACCAGAATGAGGAACTAACAGACAGCAGCTGTGGCGTTTTCAACCTTTTTGCAACTTCCTGGTACGATTGTCTAATAGTCATTTGCATACTCAGCAGCACGCTCTCACACAGACACACACCGCAGACAAAATACCCCGAAACACAATCCTTTTAAATTCTAAAAACAGTTTAATTTGCCTAATCACACTCCCTTAGTTGTTTTAATTAAACCTCAACTTTAAATTAATGGAGGTTGCTCATGTCTTAAACTTAATCTATACAGTTAAATATGACGTTTATAAATTCACCCACAGTGCCACCTGTTGGCCACATGCAGAAGAAAAACAACACAATACACTCATTTTCCCATCAGTAGTTATTTATTTCATTTCAACACAGGGTAGAAAATATGGTTGTAGACAAACTAACAACTACACACACAATCATGCACCTGCCATATTTCGACATGCCGGATGAAGAGCGTACGTCGTTTAGGCGTGTGACGTCTACACAAGACGGCGTGGGTATTGAAACTGTGTTTTATATATATATATATATATATATATATATATATATATATATATCGTACTTTCAGAATGAAGGATAAAACAGTCATTTATTACAGTAATATTATACTGTGGGGGAAAATACATAGTTTTGTACAGTGCATGCATGATGGTGATTATTATTGGATGTCTCAGTTTTCACACAAAGAATCAGGAATGTAGTTCAGCCTCAACGTTAGAGAGCGAGAGAACTTTTCACACAAACATTTTACAATTAAGGCTCATTTAGACTCCTTCTACGTTCAAAAATAGACGAGTCCCTTTCATATAACGTGTCTGCCAACACCCCGACCGCCACAAGGTGGCAGCGAAGAGTCAAAACTTCTACAACAATAAAAAATGATCACGGTAGCGGCTAGCACATGAAAAGCAGAGGCATCAATGATTGAGAGAGTATGAAAGAGAATTTTGGAGAGTTTTTCATGTCACTTTTTTCTTTTTTGATGTGTCCTTATATGTAATATATTTCATATCTTGCTTGAATTATGGCTACACCTCCCTCTATTGATTTCTGGTGGTAATACGTGAAGCACTAAGTGTCCTGCTATATTTCCTGCTAAAGATACTTTTGTATCTTTATCTAACTAACAAGTGTAGACCGGGAACACCCAACAAGACGTTCGGTTCTGGAGATGCTCTGACCTGGTCCTCCAGACATCCCAATTTGACCCTTATCAAATTTGCTCCGATCCTCAATGTTGTCAGTTTTCCTGGTTTCACCAAATTAACATCAGGACAGAACGTTCTTTTGCTGCCTAATGTATCCCTCCCACTGAGGGGTCCAATCATAAACAGGATAATCAATGTTATTCTCACTTCACCTGCAGCTGGTTATTATGTTCTGGCTCATATATGCTCACATGTACGGATACCACCTGTTCTCAGTCTGTCCATGAAAGCGCATATTGTCTAAAAGCTTACAGATACTAACACGTCTCCAGAAATCATAAGGGGCAGCATGATTACAGGATCGCTGCAGGTTTCGACAAGCTTCAAATTTAAGACCGTTCACCAACAATAAACTTATATTTAAGATCTACTTTATGCTCTAAAAAAAATTCATTGGACCATCGAATTTTATACTTTGTAAGACCGTATGTGGACTAAGCATTGAAGCAAAAGATGACAAATGCCCAGACACGACAGGAAAACAACAAAATGCCCGAACCTCTCTATATATTATCTACAGCATCGTTTTACTTAAAATTACCACAACTTCCTCTGCAGGTTTCATTGATGTTGAAACGTGACTATTTACTGCCATCCTGTGGGTTTATCAATACCTGCGTGGGTGTACATGGGCTTTGACGGACACATTGTCTGAAAGAGACAGGGTATATTTTTGTAAGTAGATGGAGTGTATTTAGTCTTTACTGGAAGCTCCACTGAATATTGCATATATACATAAAAGGAAAAGTTTTGGTGATATGTCTGCTGAGAGTTAGCTGAAAAGATTGAGGCGACCCCCTCGTATAATTTTGTACTTTGACTAGAAAGACATATCTATAAATCAACAACTGTTATTTCAATAAATAAATATGAAAAACACAACTTAAGCAGAGGGAAATGGATGAACACAGTAAAGGAGGAGCACCTTATAATAATCAGTAGGAAACCTGTAAGTTACAAATACAAGGTCACATGTCAGGGCTTAGCAAGAATCCAAAGGGCCTTTAAAACCACGTTCACAGCTTTTAGCTTAGCATTGCATAAAGATAGCAGAGCATGTACTTTTGGCTGCTTTATGCCCAGTAAGCACAAATGTATCTAAACTACTTATCCAGTATATCGGTGTAACTATTCTGGTTCAGTGCAGCTAAAGAGTCAAGTAAAAACAGATCAAATCTGAATCTATAGTAAGAACAGAAGGTCACAAGAGACGGAGACCAATCTGTCTTGTTAACTGTGATAGAGACCCCCCAGAAACAAAGGTGCAGTGTGTAAAAGTTAGTGGCATCTAGTGGTGAAGTTCCATATTACAACCTCAGCTTAGCATTCCTGATCAAAAATCAATGAGGACCATAGAATGTACAAAACAATCATGTAAAAATATAGCTCAACGGTCACATGTAAGATAAAGAATAGTATTATTTGTTCCACGTTGTGGTAGTGTTGACAGTTGTGGTGGGAAAGTACGGGAGGGATCGTACCCTCAAATCTTTGAACCAAGCCAACCCAGAGCTCGATGCACTGACAAGGAGTAAAAGTGCCCACCAGTGTAGCTAGGGGTATTCCATGCCGATGTCCCGCGCCCGCTGTGTTGAAAACCTTATATGAAGTGCGCAAACCCAAGCAGTTAACCTCTGAGTGGTTCCACGGGTCTGGTCCTCATGTTTTTCTTATTTTGAAAGCAAGGTTTCACACTCTTGGGCTAAATAATAATTATAATCCTCCATTTGTCAAAATTCAGGTTGCCTGTTGCGCCCATCAGTCCCGTTTCGGCTGTGGAGGGGAGAATAGCGGTTGAAGCTAACACTCAGTCCACAGCTCTTGGAAGTGGTGAGGTCTGGCGAGGGGGGAGATGTCGGAGCCACCCTTGTCCCTGAACATTTCCAAGCAGAGAGCCAATTGCAACGCAAATGAGAATGCACAAAGTGGGGGACAGCAAACAGGACGGGGATTCATCATGTCTTTCTTCTTCTCCATCGATTTTTGAAAGCAAAGCGTTTTGAAATTGAATTTCTGACACTTCAACCATATAAACCGTGTGAAAAGGCATACAAGTTAACAATTCTCTTTCCTCAGTTGATTATACAAAAACATATTTTAATATAATTTCCCATTTATTCAGAGTTACCACTACGTCTTACACACTGCACCTCTAAAGATTTTACAGTCCATTTGACCAAGAAACTAGCCGAGCTAGCTATTTCGACATTACTACCTTTTTATCGTATGCTAAGCTAACTTTCTGCTCGCTCCGGCTACATATTCAGTATGACGGTATCGTTCTCTCAGCTAACTCTGGGCAAACGGTAAAAAGCAAATTTCTCTTCCGAATGTGAAAATCCTATCCAGTTATGATTAAGATTATATAGGTTAGATATTATATAGAAACACCATTGGAAAAGTTAAAAAAAATCAAAAGTGTTAACAATTTAATAGAGAGTACACCATCATCAGTTCTATTTTTAACCACACTCACTGTAAATGTATTATGAAATATAGTTGGTGTCACGCTGCCATCCCAGTGTTCTGCTACTGTCAGCTGTTTCAACAGTACCGGCCTGATTCACATAGGACCGGATTTCATCCATCAAAATTAACAAACACACCTTTCAACAGGTAAAACTAAGCAAGCCGCAGTGTTTCTCTTCATGGCATTTTTTTTTCTTCTTTTTTCTTTTATCGCTCTGCTACATTTGAGTAGTTTACTTCCCTTTACAGTATAGTTGGTATGAAGTAAGTAATCTCTATCAGCATCCCTATAAACATGCTTCTCCCACTGCCACCATTACATCCACACCCCTCAGCGGTCTTGAAAAAGTCCTTAGCACTACTAAGAATCTCGCAAATGATGTCTTTCTGCTTTAATTCCATCCTCCTGTCCGCGTGTTTAGTGACGAAAAGGAAAGTCTGCTGTACAAGAGCTACAAATGTGTCTCTGCCTACTCCAGCTCTGACGCACCCCTGCCATCAGTCTGGTCCTCTGGTGACCCGCAGAGCCATGACAGCGCTGGGTGGTCACATCACAGTGGATTTTTGGGAGTGCTTATAGGCACGTCAACAGTGGTGGTACTACCCTCCGCCTACTGGCCCACTTTGGACAAGCGGCTTTGTCAACATGGTGGCTGGAATCCATCTTAGTCCAGCAGCAGGAGTGTGTGGGAGGTTAACTGTTCCTCTGCTCTGCATCCCTCTGGGCTGAGGAGGAAGAGGAGCTCTGGTTCTCCTCGGTATCGTCACCATCTACAGAACAATCATGATGGATGGGTGCAAAAATAGATGTCTTTAGGATTCTACTGTATAATTGTTTCTGTACATTTTAAGACAAGCATCCCTATCTTTTGATCAATTAAAACACTATTCAAAATATTCTCATAATACCTCGCTCTGTAACTGTTTCTGCGTGTTTTAGGATATTTCCGGTTATTCTTAATTCAGGGTTTCTCCAGGTTTCAGCAAGTCATATTTAAGACTTTTTAAGACCATTATGATTGGAATTTAAAACCCATTTCACGTCTATTTAAGAACACTATAAACTCAATTTAAGACCTATTTCACGTCCATACTGGAAAGAAAGTACTAAGAATATGAAAGTAGTTCAGAACCCCAGAATTATCTGCAAAGTAAATCAATTTATTCAGTGAAACACATCCTTCCAGCAGTTTTTCCAGTGTTCCAAAGTTCATCAGTCTCGTCATTGCTGGAATATGAATGATGGTTCGGGACGGTGTGTAACGCACCTCACCTACAGCAACAAAACACACTGATTGCAGGCGTTTGTTGCTGGTTGTTTAAAACCGCTTTATGCTCTTTTTGGTATTGGCATGCGTCTCCAGAGAAACGATACCAAATGTTCGAAGTTTCAGATTTTTTAGCAGAAGTTGCAACGGGCTTCAAAAGAGGTTTTCCAGGCACCGGCTTATACGACTGTTATCTAACCAAAGGTTATTTAATTTGCATTTACCCAGTTTCCCGGTTTAATTACTGTGACTTACAGTTTGAGGAAATAAATTTTAGGAACATTAGCCTTTCACTGTCAACAAAGTTTCTCCACACGACACCAGCACACTACACATACATATAACCAGACATGCACACACACACACATATACACCCACAAACACATACACACCCACACCACAGCCCTTTACTGCAGGTGATTGGGTGTTTCAACAAATTCTATCCGAGGAGCACAGCTCTTATTTTTAGGTTACGCCTAGATTAAAGTCGAAATCTTTAAAAGCAAGACAATGAATTTCTTTTATTAAATGAAAGTTACATTAATTCATTTTTAAGACCTGCCAGAGTAGTTTTTAGGACGTTTCATTAAAATTCAAGACCTTTCTATGGTCTTAAAATCAGGTAATTGGATTTTAGACTTTTTAAGACCCCCGCAGCTACACTGTTAATTGTATGGATTAAAACACAATATTGCGTCAAAGATAGTTCTTTGGTCTCCACCGCTGAGGGCCATATAATAAATAATAACAATAATAATATAAATCCCCAAAAGAACCAGTTTTCATGATCTACCCATCTTCTCATTACCAGAATAAAGCCGATTTAAAATCTTCAAAAACAATGAAAAAAATTCAAATCACATTTTTCCCAGAACCCAAAGTGATACAATATCCTGTTTGACTCCAGACAACAGTTCAAAAACAGACCTTGTTGTATACCGTCATAAATTATCAAACAGAAGCAGCAAATCTGCACATTGAAGAAGCTGAGAGCTTTGAATGCTTGAGATGTATGATTTAATAAAAACCTGGAACTATTATCAAAGTGGAGGTGATTATTTCTTTGGTTTGACTGAAGACATAATCATACTGTAGCAGCAGCAGCATGTTCTAATGTCTGAATGTTCACCGCTTCCATCGTAACCTAATTTTGGAAAAACGTGCCATCGTTTGGAGGACAATGTAAATGAAACATAAAATATAAAACATTATCTTGAACATTTTGGTGAAGGTATTGTATGTTGTAGCTTTATAAGTTATAACTTCTTCAAATATGACAGCAACCTTCTGATTGACTATTACACCTATTGACTATTGATTTAAATGATAAGCTGGAGTGACCGAAGGATGCAGTAGTTTACCTCCCCCTCCTGCGTTAATGTGCAGCTGGGACAGCGACAGGGTGAGGGGCAGCTCGCGTCCCTCGGGGTCGGTGGGACTCTGCAGGATGTCGTGCATGGCATTCCTGCGCCCCGTCCTGCCAGAGGCGATGAAGTCTGCGTACGTGGCCTCAACATCAGACATCACTCGTGCATCGTCCGCACAGCAATACCTGCGAGAAGAGCAGCCGCGCCTTAATGTACAGACACAAACGCACAGTTCTATCTATCAGTGTCCAAACACATTTATTTAATCATTGAACATTCTACTTCTGTCTGAAACAGGGGATATAACTTGAGCGATTTTACAGTTGAAAGTAAAATACAATTCCCAATGTATATTAGGCTGATTGGCAAAATATACTATTTATCAGTGGTTTGCAATAACCTAAAGCAACCCCTAAAAGAACAACCATGTACAACATTACAAGTGCTTTGCATAAATGAATACCTAAATTTCTGATTGTAATGATTATCGCCTTATGAAAAAGGTTAAATCTCTCTAATATTCTTGGGTTGAAGTGCTGCAATCGCCTCGTTCAACTCCCACAAAAGATTTTCTATGGAATTTCCGTTTAACAGTCACTCTAGAACGCTTCAGGAACCATTCTGAAACTATGCTCTGGTGGACTTTGATGGTATGTCTGCCTGATATCTTTATCCTTTCTGAACGTCCAGTGATCTCGAAGCTTCAGATTCCGAATGCGGATACATTTTTCTTAGATTTAAATCTACTTTTTTGATCCCAAATTTGAAAATTTCACAAAATTCCCTTCTCCTTGGATTTCCTGATCCTTGATGAAATGGAGCTTAAGAAGACTATGTCGAGCCACCATTATTCTTCACTGTAGGTAGGGTGTTTCATTAGCACATGCTTCACTGTTCTTCCTCCAGACATACTGCTGATCCATGGGCCACAAAACAAAACAGCATCTGAATGTGTATTTGTCTTATGTCGAGAAACACCTCTTATGAGTTTTGGTCAGCAGTGTTCTTGGAGTTAGGATAAGGAGCCCTCAAATGAATCTAGGTTAGTAGAAGAAACAGGGACTCAGACTCTCTGCAAGATTCAAAAAGTTAAAGTTAAGAAATTTCAAAAACCTATAGGAATGGAATCTACAACCAATTTCAAGTCCATACTAGCAGAGAAATACAGCAATATGAAGGAACAAATATTAGTTACTTGCTTACAGTATGTAAATAAAGCAAATGTTAACACAATGGCAGCATTTCAATAAACATGGTTGAAGTAGCATTGATTGAACCTTAAGATGTTTAAGAACTAATTTGAAATATCTCAAAATATATTAGACTATATAAGAAACCCGGTTACTACTAAAGTAAGTCTATGAAGGTACGCTGAGTGTTCTAACAACATCTGATCATAAATGACACTCTGATAATGGATGAAATAAAGGAGGTTGCATCTTCAAGTCAGTAAAATTTTATTTTGTGATATTATTGTCAATAAACCTGATACACAAAGGGGTTGAATCATTTTTCTTTCAACCATAGACTGTATTTTAGTTATTGCATACCCATATAAATCTTCAACTATCAGTATTTTTAAGTGAAATTTTAACAATTTTTAACCCCATATCTGACAAAAGTTAAAACAGATATGTTCATGATTATTTTCGCAGCTAATCAGCCTCATGCTAACGGGAAGACATCCATAGTGAGAGGCCCGCAAGTCACGTGACCTGTATAAAACCAGGACAACGGTCAAATAGCCTCCCTTAATAACTTGCAAACCTCATTTATTTTGGTTAAATCCTCTGTGTTTTCTCACCTTTAGATGTGGATCTACTGGCGCCGGTTCCACATGCTACATTTCCAGGGAGTGACTTCACCTACAAAGCAGCGCTAGGGCCCGACATCACATCAAACGTTAAAACAAACAAAACAAACGGACACACACCGACCAGCTACTGGTGACCAGAGACTAATACACCTAATGCCTTACACTACAAAAAACGACGAGGCAACGTGTTTAAATCACTAAATAATATAAATCACAGTGCGATGGTTTGAAAAATCCCAGGTCTATTCTCCATGGCCGTCACATCTTCCTCCTTCTCGACCAATCAGGAACCGGGAAACCGTAGCACAGCGCTGATTGGACGAGAGACACAAAAGGATGAGAGGAGAAGCACCAGGGCTCTGATGCATTCAGGAGCACATCGGAAAATCTTAAAACGAATACGATATATTTCTTTCCATCACTATGAGGTTATTGGGTTTTTAGCTATTTATGTAGAAAGTATTTTAACAGATTTAAACTTCTGAAAAATAATAGACGTACTAATAATGTGCTGTAGTCAATTAAACACTTGCGGTTGTTAATTGATTGATTATTTATCAGGGCTTAGCTTATTACTGCATGGAAAATTACTGCATTACTTGCTTCACAAAAAAAGGTGAATTAAGTAAGTAAAATATAGACAATAAGCCAAATTGAAAAATCGGTAAAATAGCAAAAATTTATAAAATGAATTAAAAATAACTAGAATCAGTTGGGACATATAATATTAAGTAGAAAGTTCACCAATACATCACTATGCTAACTACATTTCAGTAAAACAGTAACAGTAAAAGCACCAATCTAGTGGTTACATACAATTGTTTAATTCTTACCACACATATTGAAAAAGGTTGTGCATTAGCCAACCTATAATGATTTGTGTTCTAGTGGAAGGTAATTCATCTAGGTACTCTGACTATAAAGTTTGTTCATTAAAATTTTTATCCTAGTATCAACTGAACCATAATACGATGCAAATTAATGATTGTTGAGATATTTTTGGCAAATAAATTTAGAGAAGATGGAGTGCATTTCAATGCAATACCTGCAATTAAGTATCTTTCTATGGATACTCAATAAAATAGATGACTGCATAAAAATAAATGTGCTGTGCTCAGTGGTACATGGTGTGGAGGATGTTTTTTCCTCTATGATGACGTTGGCTCAGATTTGAAACTGGGGAAAAATTTCCAGGACTCTAACCACAGGATGGCACTGTTGTCATTTTAAACAAATAATGCCAAATAACAAATCGGGCAACATAAAACATATGTAAAGCATATTGAGTCCAATCGTTATCGCTGCGTTAGAGTCCGAGAGCAAATACATTGAGTCTATATGATAACGAAAGTCTGTTTAGATTAAATCAAGAAATGAAGAGTTCCTGAGGCGTAGTGATTACCTATTATGTTTGTTATTCTTAACAGCTGTCCAACAGATATTTTTCTCAGGTCTGATGTTTTTCTCAGGGTTTTATGGCAATAATGACATTGTGATCTTCTATCAACCAGAGTAGGAGGTCGTCATGTGATCTGCCCTTTTTTTCCCCTTCTATTTCTTTGTTTATCAATGGATTTTGATTAAATTCTGGACCAAAAAAATGCTGATTATATTTTGACACGGATCCAGGCAAGGATGTGAATTCTGGATTGCTTGCAACTTCCATCAACAATAAAACATAAATCATTTACAAACCTTTTACCATTAAAAACAATATCAGAACATCCATCCATTTATGTGTGTGTGTGTGTGTGTGTGTGTGTGAGAGAGAGAGAGAGATTTGAGAGGAGCCCATCCTGGCTAATATCAAGGAAGAGGCATAGGGACACCTGTTCACGAACGATAAAAAGATGGAGTTACAGACAACTTATGATGTTCCTACGCTAATTGCAAGATCAAAATCCCGGTATAGATTTGAGGTGGTATAACATGTACTGTCTAACAGACAGCGGTAAGGATACCGAGCTGCCACTAATATTAAGCTGAGGTGAGGCAGATCCGAGTTCTTCACTCACCTTGAGTGATGCTGAAAAGCTGGTTCACGCGTTCGTTTCCTCCCGACTGGATTACTGTAACTCACTTCTCATCGGGATCCCTGATAAAAGTCTTCAAAGACTACAGTATGTTCAAAACAGTGCTGCAAGGATCCTGATGAGAGTTCGTAAACACGAACACATCACCCCTGTTCTTCATTCCCTTCATTGGCTTCCCATCTCCACCAGGATTGATTATAAGATCTCTCTCCTCACTCACCAGTGTATCCATGGTAACGCACCCCCCTACCTGAAAGAACTACTCACCCCACTGACCTCAACACGATCCCTCCGTTCTACCCACTCATACCGCCTCCTCCTTCCCCGGACTAAGCTCAGCACCATGGGTGATCGGGCCTTCTGTTCTGCTGCCCCTCGTCTGTGGAATGTCCTCCCTGACCATCTGAGGGCTCCACAGACGACTGACACAATTAAAAAAGGACTTAAAACTTTCCTTTTTTAGCAGAACCTATAACTTTAATTAACATTGCTGCTTTTTGTCATGTTTTTATATAGTTAATTTTTTATTGATGCTTTTATCTGCTTTTACTTTGTAGCACTTTGAGATTTGATCCAAATGTAAAGTGCATTATAAATTAAATGTATTATTATTATTCAAATGGATTTTGTGTTTCTGTGTAAAACAAGAATAAAAATGACCGGCAGGTTACCGAAGACAAATCATAAAATTCAAATCAAGTGAAAAAATATTCAATGGCCGGTGCTAATATAGCATCTTTCTCCTGGATCACTCAACGTGCTTCCCTCTAATAGAAGGCAGCAGTCGACCTTTCACACTGGCTTTCACACAGTGATGCCAGAGGCTACAGCGCTTGATTCAGGTCATCATTCAGAGACCAATAGAGAATCAGAGAACAGCCGTTAGTTGCAGCTTGGGATTCAGTAGCTTGCTCAAGGACAGTTATAGACCGCAGTGGTCAGAGATCAAACCACCGGCCTTCTGAGAAATGGTCGACTCTACCGCCTGAGACACAGCTCCGTCAGGAAGATAAAAACGAAAAAAAAATTGTTATTTTAAAGATTGTCCCTAAATTATTCTGATTAAACATCTTCAGTAAAGTGAAAGCACAAAAAGTTCATCCTTTTTCTGTAACCACTTATCTTGTGCGGGTCACAGGCGGCTCTTCGGGGCAAAATGTCCTTTTTCTACAACACAGCCACAATGAGGACTCTTTTTTTTTAATGATGTCTCTGTTTACACGGAACAGAACGATGGCAGAACGATTTTGCTCTGGATGTATTCCAGGAAGCAGGTTTAACAAACTCTGACTTTAACTATGTATTGATTGAATCCTGAAATTGATTAATCCTGAAATCGGAATCTCCAGATAGGAGTTTCCAGTTGCAGAACAGCTGATCTTGAGTTGGTACAGTCAACTATGAGTTTGTAAACGTCGTGCACGAGCGATATAAAAAGCTGTAATCAATGGCGATCCATTATTGCGATTCACCATGGCAACCGGTGAATCCCTATGGCCGCCATGCTTCATGCCAACTGAGATGCCAAAGTTTTTATGTGCTCACAAGCCTATATTTAGAAAAAGAAAGTTATGAGGTGAGTGAAGTTGAGAGAACTGGCGTGGGAGAAAGTACCTGCCTGAGCGAACGCCTCTACTAGTCTACACGCCCTTTATTTTGTTATAACAGGTGCAATTATGTTGAATAGACAATTTTGTAAAAGAAGCTCCCATTTACAAGAAGACTAGAGAGCGATGCAAAGACTTTGGTCGGATGTGAGGTTATATCCCTGGTGTGTGATGGAGATGTACGGCTGGAGGAGGTTGTTCAGATAATTCAGGATGTGAAAAGAACGTGTTCGGATCAGGTTTTCACTGGAGAAGCAATATTGATTATAAACGATGCATAACTCGGTAAACTAAGTCTTGGACATGGGACAACTTGCACTTTCTATACATTTAGTTAACATGATAAAAAACCAATCAAATTTACACTCCTTTTAATGTGACTGCTGATCTCAACCTCTCCTTTAAGGGTAAGGAGGAGGAGGAAGATGTTTTCACTTGAATCTCCTCTTAGAGTTAGCTTTTCCCTGTTATTAGCTGAGTCTCACACCTGATACACCATCAAAACCTACAAAACCCTGTCCTGCCTTTCCACCTTGTGTTCATGCAGATGTCCTAATCCCCTCTGTAACTACATCCACCACCATCTCAGTAACCTATGAACACAGACGGCCCCCACATCATCTCACCATCTGATCAGCAGATACTGCAGGACTTTATTTTCACATATTCTGGACGCCATCCTTCGACTGGTCAGGAAGATGGTTTGAATCTCCTTCTCAGCAATGAAAAATAACCAAGCATACGAGTTGACCTTCAGAGACCCAGCTCAAACCAGAATCTCAGACTGTGGAAACATCCCCTCAGCTTCGTGCTGAAGGTTTCAGCTCGATATACTCTGGAGATTCTGAAAGAGAATCTGATCGGTGTCAGAGTGTGGAGATCAGCTCGCTCCCACAAGCCCTAGAACTTACGAAGTGCTTCTCCTACTTCAGATCTGTGCTGGTGACAGGATCCACAGAGACCAGGCTCACCACACAGACTCGCTGCACTGCTGTGCTTTACGTCTTTGTAATCCCCCTTCTTTTAGACGCACCGTCTCTCTCCGTTACCCATGTCTTCGCCACAGAACTAAGACTGCTGCAGAATAAAACCTGCAGAGATATGAAATTAAAAACCATTACAGTAGGAATAAAGGAGACTGTATGTTGCAATGGATGTTCGTCTCCTTGAGCCTACTTGAGTTATACCATAGCAGTTCTTAAGTATCTCCATTTCTAACAGTCTTAATGGTGGTCCATTGTTACGGTTCAGATATCTAACATACATTCTGAGAGCAGTCCCTACTTTGAGCTCTCATCTTCCTGGAGAGACTGAATGATGATTTTCCAGGTGTCTAATTGAATAGAGAAGCTTAAGCATCCTACTAGAGGCACAAGAGCCGTGACTCTACAAGTATTGCACATCGGATTGCAGGGAAACATGAGAAATTTTCTCTTCCCTTCTGGAATCACATCTTTTTGTCAGACCAAGGTCTGGCTCTTTGATCAGAACCTTGGTCCGTGAGAGGAAAGGAAGATGGAATTACAAGAGAAAGTAAGAGACTTTGGATATTTATTTTACTGTTCAAATTAGTCCCGTAAATCGTTTTAGGGGATAAAAGCAGACTGATCTGTCTGATCAGTCTCCAGTGGAGGAACTGGGGGAGCGTTTTTATGAAAGACACTGTTTTATGGACATAACGTTCTAACTTTTGGGCCAATTTAGTTCAAATGTGGTACATGTGAATCGACCCAAGGAGATCCAACTCGTAAATATCTCAATTTTCCCCTTTTTCTTCGAAAAACACCACATTTAATTTTTTGGGAATCGATGAGGGGGATTGTTTGTCGGCGGACCGGATTAGGGACCTTTCAGCAATATAGCCCTGCTGTCGGGACAACAGCGTAGGCCTAGTTGTTTTCAAGCATGTTTGGATTTTGCCTTAAAAGAAAACATCTAAACAACAACCTACCATTTTTCTCACAGCCCAGCCACAAATACATCAGTGTACTTCTGGTGCCGGTGTCAAGCCCGGATAAATGGGGAGGGTTGCATCAGGAAGGACATCCGGCGTAAAGCTTGTGCCAAATCAATATGTGGAACGTGACGGACGATCCGCTGTGGAATGTCAGATAGGGAAATGCCATAGGGGATGATTACTACCATGGTTCTTACCTTCATAGTTTATGCCCTATGAATGTTTATGTATGGATGAATGGATGGCATGTTACATTCAAAGACTCAGATCCAAATGCAGACGACTCAGGACTCAGGACAGGAGGCGTCGTTCAGGGATACGACATGAAATAAGATGAAAACAGAGGGGGAATGTTTGACAAGTAATCCAACACTCCAAGCAACAAATCAAAAATCCGGGAACAGAGAGAAAATCCAAAAGGTAGATGAAGCCAAAAAAGCAAGTAAACTTATGAGGCACAGAGGAACACTTGACAACGCCAGGAGCTCAGGTGGTCACCAGGATTGAGCAGTGGAAAAATCTGAGGGAGCTAAACAAAGGCAAACAAAGACGGGAGGAAGATCTGGAACAATGAGACACAGGTGGCAGCAGACACAGGTGGCAGGCAAATACACAGGTGCAAACTTAAACAGGGCATCCAGACCGTACGAGACACCTCGCCTGTGCTTGGTGGGCGCAGACTGACTGTAGCGATGGATTCCACCGTCTCTCTCTCCCCTCATCTCCCCGTCTCTCTCCTGCATGACATCATCACCATGGAGTGCATGGGTGGGTGCTCTGTTTGTTTTGGATGCCAGACTTTACGGCTCACCACTGCAGCACAATCACCTCATCGCCACCTTCCTGCTCTCACTACAGTATCCAGTGTTTGTCAGATTTGTCAGTGTTAACATAGGTGTAGATGAGCGCGCGCTCCTCCCTGCAGAATTAAACACAGGCGCCGACATCCTGCGAGCAGCTCCGCGCTACAACACACACTTCCTGCGGATGTACCCCTGGCTGCTTCACAGGGAGCAGACGAGCACTTTGCTTAAGGGGGCTTCATTTTTTAGATTAGGTTGGATGAAACATTAATGATCCCCGTGGAGGTCTCAGGTCATTAGAGCAGCAGATAAGAATAGCTCAGAGCTGTGCTAAGAATAGCTCCTGCATCCTTTCAGAGTCTGGATACAGAAAATAAATGATGCACTTTTTTTTTCACAGGGGAACTCCGGATGCATGGTTAATATTAAGGATATTGTTCTGCCTTGCATAGATGATTCAATTTGTGATCCTTCCCTCCATTTAAGGGTGACATTTCGGCTACAATGCGCGATCGCAGCCTCCACTGTCATTCCTTGTGCGGTGAAGCAAACGGTGCATGAGAGGACAATGTGTGCAAGACTTGGTGTGCCGCTGACGCCGCTGACTGTGGCATTTGGAAATGGCTTACAGCTGACTGAACAAAGAAAATGTGAGACAAAGGGGATGCGAAAGAAAGAGACATAGAATGAAAGGGAGATAAATATAGGCGGAAAATTGTCAGAGGATATCCAGAACTCAGCTTAGTTACAAACTTTTTCCAGCCTCTGTTTTTGTTTTCTAACTCCCTCTAGTGAAGCCTTTGTCCTGATTTGGCGTGTGTGTGTGTGTGTGTGTGTGTGTGTGCGTGTGTGTGTGTGTGTGCATGTGTGTGTCTGACTAGCCGGTGCAGATATTTTTTTTATTCTATTCTTGCCAGGTTTCCAAGGGAAAATGTTTCAAAGATGGCGGGAGAGAGGAAATGTGATGTTATAGCCTGGTTACTTTTGATAACAACGTATTTTTTCTTCCTGAAACTACCAAAAGGAGGCGTCAGGAGTTACTGGCTTACCACCAAAAAAAGTTTCCAGAAAGAATCTCCTAGCTTGTGTTTGGTGTTGGACCAAGTATTCACATCCCCTCTCTTGAGTAAAAGGACTAATCCCAAACTGAAAATACTCCTTTACAAGTAAAAGACCTTCATTTAAAACTAAACTAATGTAAAATAGAGTACTGAGAGTATCAAGGTAAAACGACTCCTGTCAGTGTTTCACTAGAATGCTTGGATTACCATTACTGCATTACAGTTTAGGCCTGTGTTGCATTTTATTGCTGTAGATGTTGATGGTTGAGGTCATTTTAATTATCCAATGCCGTGGTTTAATCTATGAAAGCAATAAGTTAAGGGCGCAGGGGGATTTTTTCAACCCATACAGAAACACCATTATCACTCAGTTTATGACATCATCATTGGATGATCAACACATTTGGAGATACATGAAGTGTGTATAATCTGAAAAGATCAAAAAGAGACTGTAGCTGTCAGACACACGTAGCAAAAACGATATCTCATTCTGTGATGTCTGTCTCATCTGTCGTTCTATCAACCATTCATCCATCCAAGAAGGTCTGCCTCTTCTCTAATGCTCATTGCTCAGGTTTTGTTGACCATTGATTATGTACAGGAGTTGATCACGATGGATCATAAAAGAATACGTTTGTGCTGAAATACCACCTGTGCTTTGTTGATCCGTCAAATAAGGAGATGTCGGCAGAGGCTGGAGTCAAAGAGGGAGACAATGAGACACAGGAAACGGCAAAGAAGAGGTTTACAGTTCCAATCAAGCCCGACGACATCATAGACATTTCTGGGGAAAATTGCCAACAGGGAGTTGATGTTATGAAGAGTTCCACAACGATCCAGTCAAATCAGGCCCATATTTAAAGTAAGATTTATGCTTCTCTGGGATATTTAATATGTGCCGACAGAAAACACACACACACTCACACACACATGCACTCACAGACGCACTCACACACGCACTCAAAAACACACACACACTCGCACACACATGCACTCACACACGCACTCAAAAACACACACACACTCGCACAACGATGAGCAATTTCAGGGTAGAATGAGATTTTATGATGCGGTTTGTTGAAGGATTCCATGCTGCATTTGTTTAATATGTGCCACCATAATTCACCGGTTTATGCCGAAGATGAGGTTGGAGTCTCTAAACGTCGTCCCGTGTGCCTCGCTCTAACTTTGAGCACCTGCTCCTCCAAAGCTGTATTTTTGCCACATTTCAATCATGACTTTTTTGTTGTTGTTGATTTTTGTTGGTATTTCGGTTCTCTCACAGTGGGATGATGTATTGAAAACATGAAGAGGGAGAGAGAGAGAGAGGGCGACCATCAAAGCACATTGTACAAAAGTAACTGCCTCTGTTAAGTTAATGGACTGACATTTCAAGCGAAAATATTACTTTGATAGTCACTCCGAACTACGTGATTGTTCTTCGACCCCGCCCCCAAACAACAATTAATAAGCAAGCACCCATGAACAAACAAAATTCTTCCTCTTTCAATAATCATGGATGCTAATAGCCAGTATGTGTGTTACTGACGCCTCCTAGTGGTAGTACTGCGTTACTAGCAGGTGGTAGTAATAAGGCAAAAGCATTTTTCTGACAAAATGACAGTTCAGACCCTTCAATATTTTGAAAATACTACTCAACTATTCAAAAATTGTGGCCCAATCTCAACTAAAGTCCGGCTGTTTGTCCCAGATCCTGTCCAGGTAGAGGTTTCAAATCTGCCATTTTGGTCCGGATCCATAATCTTAAAGTCTTAACAAAACAAAGACGGCTGAAAACATCCTAAAACTTTAGAACATTTCTTTGAACCATTGTGGATGGGATGTGTCTCGGGCCATCAACATAACCGACGTCCATCCGGCTCTGGCATTAATCACCCCCCATACTTAGTTCCTCTCATCACCGGTGGGTGTCGCTGTTGACACTGGTACCCACGTCGTCTGTCAGTATGTGTGGCAGGGATTGGGGATGAGCGAGGAAAGAGAGAGAGAGAGAGAGAGAGAGAGAGAGGGAGAGAGAGGGAGCACTACTGCCTCCTCCCCTGTGCGCAGCGCTCCGGCCCGGCCGCTCCTTCCTCTCTCAGTCCCTCCCCACAGCTGTCTCCCTCCTCTCCTCTCCTCTCCTCTCCTCTCCTCTGGATGCTGGCTTCTCCTTCACACGCCGCGCTGGAGGCTGGAATGACTGACTACCTGCCTTGCATGGTCTGAATTTCGGGAAATTCTTCGGAAAGGAGGGGAGTCCAGAGGGAAAAGGAAGCTCCAAACCCCCCGAGGGAATTTGTTTCACAGTAAGGAGGCGCAATGTCATTCCTCACTTCACACCTCACGCACCCATCGGTGCTTATGCTTGAGAAATGCTGTTTCTGTGTCATCCTTCTGGGAATAATGTCTGCCTGTTGTGTTGTGTCCGGAGTGTGCGCCAGATGTCTGGGCTCTTTTTCAGCGGCTTGTTTTATTGTGGTGCGCTAAAAACGCTGCGGTGAGGCTTGCATTAGTCTGAAAATGGAAATCCCCCCCTCCTCTCTCTCATTTTACTCGCCATCCATCCATCCGAGGCCGCGGGGGAGGAGGTGAGGAGGAGGTTGCATGATGGGAAAACGGCATCCCTTACAGATTGACCGCGTTTGGAGCGGCAGACGCACCGTTAGCGCAGACGACAGCGGCTCCTCCTCTGCGCGCTCTTTGTGCAGCCTTTGCAGGGCGATGCTGGGACGATCGGAGTTTCTGAGTCCCTCAGCCTCCAGCAGGCATGAGAGCTGGACGAGGAGCATCTTGCTCTGGCCTGCATGCTTCTATGTCTCCATGTTGGTGTGTAAAAACAACAGAGTGCTTGTGATCAGCTCCAGGCTGTGTCTCCTCCCCACCACAGAGTAATTCATCCCATTCATCACGTTGCCAAGATGAGCATCATGATGTTTGCTCGTGGAGATTGTGGATTTCTGCTCTGTGACCTGGCAGAAATAGGTCCCTGCTCGGGGTCGGACGAATTAACCCTTGTGCAGTTTATGATGTGTCTCGTTTCTAAAGTTGTTCGCCTCTCGTGTGCTATCAGGCTGTGGATCACAGATCACTCCCAAGATGGAGGAGCTACCCAGCCTTAATAAGAAGTTTTAACGTGCTGGACTGGTTGAGGGGAAGCTGGAGCTGATGAGGCCAGCAGAGCAGAGCAGCATTAAACAGGCAGTGAGTTTGAGATGCACCGTCGTATGTGTGCAGGTATGGGACGCTGGAGCAGATGTTTTTAGGGGACCCAGTAGAAAACAGAGTTAGGACAGAGGCCATGATGGTGATGTATTCATATATTTGGATAACAGAGTTCTCCCCCTCTGGATGTTCTGGATCTATCAACCATTTGAGAGTCCCACCAGAATGAATCAGATATGGTTACCGTACCTGACTTTACCTTTCAGAGTTGATTTTTGCTCCCAAAAGTGTTATTTGGACACTTTATGAGTCAGTGTTGGAGTTAATTGGCAGAGTCGATCTCATTAGTGCCGATCCAACTCTGCCGAGATGTCATTAAGCTCCACCCACACTGAAAATGTTAGTGGGGAAAGGTAAGGAGTCACAAAGAGTGAAGGACCAGAGATATAATACTGCTAGTAACCACAGTAACTTAATATAACCACTGTTCTCTGAGGGAAGAGACTATCTCTCCCCCTGGTTAGCTAAATAACCTTAATACTAAACTGTGTTGACAGGTGTTAAATTTGAACTATTGCAAGTATTACATGAAACTCTGTAAAACTTTATGCCAACACCTTCAAACACTGGTAGCGTGACCCAATACAGACTCCTTAAAAGTGTTGACTTTGACTCTATAGGTGAGTCGTTCTTCTGTTTGGTGGTTCTGTTGTTTAAGCAGTACATCTTTTGGCTTGTCACCCTCCAGATGAAATATTCAACACTGTCAGGTACATCCTCATTTGATCTCTTGCCGAGATAAGAGAATCAATACTGAACTATCTTACTCACTTACACCTTTCGTCCCGTCTGGGACAGCGACCAGAGTTCTCCAGACATTCAGTCAATCTAACTGACTCCAGCTATGGCCCATCCTTTTGATATCTGCTAACCAGATCCATGTTCTCGGCCTTTTCCGTCTTTGCCTGATGGCTCCAGCTCAGAGCATGTCTTGTGATGCTGCATCTTGGTTTTTGGATGGTTTAGCCGATTCATCGCCGGTGTCTTAGTAGGATCTCTTTTTTGGCTTTTTTTTTTTGTCTTGTTCAATGTCAGTTCTTGGTCACGGACAGCAAATCTTGAGAATCTTTCTCAGACAGTCAGATAGATGCTGTAAAATGTCTGTGTTCTCTTAGTGTTTACGGCAGTGGTCCTACAGGTTTCACCTCCATACAGTAGGACAGGCTGATGATCCCTATTCTTGGTTTGGATTGTCAGATTTTTGCTAGTTCTAAAGCTGACAGGAAGTTGTCCTTACTTTGTCCTTTCACGCTTTCATATAAGCATCTTCCCCACCTTGTTCCTGCCTCTGTAGGTGAAGGTTTCTACCTCCTCTAGTATCTCACCTTCAAGCGTGATGGGAATTGCATTAGTCGTATTAACTTTCAGGATCTTGGTGTAGCCTCAGTGAAGATCGACACTAGGGCCTCTTCTAATGACGACAGTCTATTTTCTAAAAAGTGAACTTTTTTACTTTTTGTTTGAAGAAATATTCCATTTTCTTATAGCAATGTTGTGAAAACAAAGCATATTAGGGATCCACAGGAGTGATTGAGAATGTTGTAGTTTGCACATCAGGCCAATAGTTGGCAGTCAAACTTTTCAAAATCAACACCGAAGAGTAGATCCACTGGCTAGAAGGTTGGATTGTTTGGGTTGTTGGCTAAAATCCTAATAGCCATTTACAAAGTGACACTGTGTTATCACAAGTCAATTTTGTCCGCCACATGATTGTTGTCAGTGGGGGTTGTTGTGTAAACTTAAAGCCAAACCGCAATATATTTAAGTATTTTATATAGAAACCAACCAACCAGGAAGCTACTATTAGCTATCGGCTATCATGGAAATGCAGCATTGAGGGTACATAAAGCTCATTTATTTCTATATTATTACTTTAGCACAGAAAGGCTTCACCTGTGCTAGTTTACTGGTTTATCGGCAGGATAACGCAAAAACCACAGAATAGAATTCCAGGATGGCTCTTGGAGCCCAGTGACATTTACAGATTTTTACAGGAATGGGATAAAGGTTTGGAATATTTCACGTAGCATTGCAAGATAGGCTGTTTTTCAGCATAATCTTTAATATTTCAGGGAATACCTCATTGATCTTGATCGAAAACATCAGATTCAAATACGTTTTAGTCTCACTTTGGAAAATCCTTGACTGAATGGCTATGCTGGAAGCATGGACGCAGGTGTCACTCTGCAACCTTACCGCGGTAATTTGATCTTTCTGTTCACAGTATATCCTCTCAGCATTGACCTAGTGGTGTGCCCTTGTGCAATAGTCACATATTGCAATTCAGTCTATAAAGCCTGTTTACCTAACATCGCAGAAATCAAGGATAGATTTTAGCATTGTTGGTGATAACGGAATACAGTGAAATTACACATGTGTGCAGCATTTATTAAGACTATTAACAAACATGTTGCTATCCACAAATACATCTTGTGGTAGAAGTAGGAAGCAAGATTTGTTTTGGTGGAAGAGGTTAATACCTTCAGATTGTGGAAATGATGAAAAAGCGCCTTGACCTGTTGTTTATACAGCCACATTTGGTCTAATAGGGGTTTGGTGTTGGATTAATACTTGATATAGTGCACTGATTGTCCCGGCTCCACAGCAGCATCACTATGATGTCAGCTTTTAAATTTATAGGACGTATAAGAGCTTTTAATATACTCTTCTACTTTAAGTTATGGTGTATTTCCCATAATTTGAGTATATCTGATATATTTTGGTTTTGACTTTATATTTAGGCTCACATTGTGACTGGTTTTTTTCTCAGAAGAGGATTTCCAGTGTATAATTCTGAAATGTTCAATATTTCCTCACAGTCAAAGATGTTCTGTTTAGGATGTCTTTAGATATTTGAGGAATATCCAGCATTATCTGCATGTTATATTTAAATTAAAGCTTTTTTTTTTTAGAAACATAATTGAGAATGATAATAATAATAATAATACATTTAATTTATAATGCACTTTACATTTTGCACTTATACCCCGGCGCGGTATCCTGAGTATTTGCTCACTGTTTAAAGTTTTTTTAGAGGCTTAAAGAGTTAAACCATCTGGATTGTCACAAAAACAAAGAAACGTTAATGCAAAGCCAGAATGAATGAATTGCAGACTGAGATTGAAATAGTGGAAAGAAATGTTTTTTGAAGGCTCACGCGAATAACCCAAATGATCCAAAGTGACACTCTGGCAGAAAGCAGCGGGTCTAGAGCAGAAGAGCGAAGGGACAAAATGTGGGTTTGGTGTGAACACAGCATTATAATTGATCTCTCATATCCCAATCTCCATGTTTAAAACCACTGATTTGACGCTGCGCTACCTTATAATAAAAAAAGATACAGACAAACCTAAGCTGTCTTCCCGGACATAAAGGGTATATCCCTTAAAACCCCCCAATTCCCTACTTCGTACAAGCAAACCCCTGATTGAACTCCTTAAATGAAATGTAAAGTTACGGCCAAAAAGCAGTGTTTTTCATAAAAAAGCTCCCCCTAGTGAGTAAAGTATAAATGATTAGAGTAAAATAAGATGGATCTCCTCAAGTGGACTCATATGCTCCAGATTTTTTAAAATCTAAACTGGATCGACGGTTAGGAAGTTATGCCAGAAAATTAGTATCCTTTGTAAAACAAAAAGCTCCCTCTAGGGGGTAAAATATTAACTATTAGGGTAAAATACGATAAACCCAAGATAGATCCCCTTAAGTCGATTAAATGCACCAAATTTGAACTGAGTCAACTGTTGAGAAAAAACGCGCTGAAAGACTTTTTGAGATAAAGTTCCCCTTAGTGTCGGAATTTCAACACTGACTGTTCCCAAAATCAATCCAGTTCTTCCTCCCATTACGGACTATGTGGGTACGTTAGTATTAAAGTTATCTAGCCAAACTGTAGAAAAAGTCTTTTGGGTGATATAATTACCAGTGTCTGAGTGGCACTTGCTGTATTTTTCAAGGATGAACACGATCACTGTAATCAGTAAACAATAGGTCACAGACAAACAGCTCTTGTTTATTGACAGTGACGAGAATGGACCCTCAGAGCGCTAACCGTCCTAACTGCACCCAGGCAAAATCAACGGCCGCCACATTTATCGAGGCTCACGGAATGTTCCTGCATACCTGCGGTCCTGTAACTGGAGCATCGTGACAGGAAGTCTTCAGAGTATATTCACCTCCTACTCCGGGGTGTAAGAGCGAACCCCCATCCCCCAGAGCCTCTCCTCATTCCTCTATCTAATTGCCAAAGATTCATGGCGGTGGACCCTGGAGCCGGGTCCCTGGTGTGAAGACTGAGAAGTGATGCACTCTGCCACGGTTCAGAGGAGAGTTAAAAGCGTGTTATCATCCTTCTCCAAAGACTGGCTTCGGCTGCTGCGGCCTCAACAGACTTCATTAAGTTTTTATATTAAGTAGATGATACATGTGATGTGGAAGCTCTTACCGAAACAGATCGGAGACATGAGTTACCGCAGCCTGCACAACAACAGTATATTTTATACGTATTGATCTCCTGACTCCTAGACTATATAAATCAATTGGACAACAGGTTAAAGAGGTGATGGACAATAAGGAAATGTCCAACAACCAAGGTTTTCCTTCTCCATTTCTAGTGGTTAAGATCACAGTAAGTAATTCTTGAGATCTGGGAACATATAGTCCAGTGAGAAAAGAGGTGCGTAATTTCGGTGTAGGTTTAATTGGAGCTAAAGTGACAGAACAAATGCACCGGTTTTGGACCAGGGCCATAATGTAAGCAAGTTGAATTTCTTAACAATTAACTGAGTGACTACAGCATTATAATTAACTCTGACAAGGGAGTAACGTTCCCAGACGTACTTTTTTTTGTTGGATTGCCAGCAGGATTAAGCAGTGAGCTTGGCGGAAGGATGGGTCTTGGGTAAGAACAGAGCATATTACATTTTTGTCAAAGTCGGGGTAAATGGGGACATCTAAGATTGATCTTTTCTCTCTTTAACATGGTGAGGTTGCTCTTTCTTTGAAAATGTCTCTGATTTGTCTGTGAACTAGAAAGGCAATCTGCAGATAAATCCTCTAGTCCCATTTCATTCCATCAAGCCCTTACCAAAAGTCACTCTCTCAACCCTGTAACCAGAATTTACCCTACAGCACCAAATAGCAGACACTGATAGGCACCAGCCCCTAAAATTGCCAAATCTTTTTAGAGACCCATGAGAAATTAAAGACATAAAATGTGTTGAAAAACACCTGATCCGGCAATGTTAACGAAAACAAACAAATAAAACCTGACCTTAAATCAGATCTCCTCTCACACTTAATGGGGTCTATCCTGATCTGATCCAAGACCCAATCTCCTCCCAAGATCTATAGACATATTTTCAGCATTTTTTGAGGAATTCAGCAAACTGACTAAGAAATGACATGGGTGAAAATAAAGTACTTGTGGCGAAGGTAATCAAACATGAAGGTGTAGTAGCGTAGCGTTTACTTAAATCAAACACTGCTGAAGTATATTAAATATGTGCTGTCCTACAAGACCAAACAGTTCTTCACGTCTGTCTAACGTGTCTGGCCCAGACCCCACCCCTTCACAAAAAAATTGTGGAAATCGGTTCAGTAGTTTTTTGCAAATTTAAAGAAAATAGAATGTCCCTAATGTTATCCAGCAATACTAAAGAAATCATTTTAGCCTACTTTTTTTTAGCTGAAAAGAATCAAAGGCTCCGTCATAAATCCCATAGTTTTTCAGTTTAATGTATTTTATTACAATTGAGGCTACATTTTAAACAATTCAACATTTTAAATTTCTTCGTACAGATTTTGTGGAAATTCGGGGATATGCACCAAAATGTTATGGGGTCTCTCCAGGCCAATAAGACAATTTTTGTCTTAGATTCCTGGAAATGGGAAATATGTGTTACAATTTGAATAATCCTGTAAACAAACAAAGCGACAGATTTGGAGGAAATATATCCTGCTAGGTTTTAAAACTACAAAAGCTACAATAAAGTTAAAATTACAGTTATATAGTGAAACTTTGTGAGCTCAGTTCATACCATTATATGTTATATAGTGAAACTTTGTAAGCTCGGTTCATACCATTATATGTTATATAGTGAAACTTTGTAAGCTCGGTTCATACCATTATATGTTATATAGTGAAACTTTGTAAGCTCGGTTCATACCATTATATGTTATATAGTGAAACTTTGTAAGCTCGGTTCATACCATTATACATGATATAGTGAAACTTTGTGAGCTCGGTTCAAACCATTATATGTTATGTAGTGAAACTTTGTAAGCTCGGTTCATACCATTATACATGATGTAGTGAAACTTTGTAAGCTCGGTTCATACCATTATACATGATATAGTGAAACTTTGTGAGCTCGGTTCATACCATTATATGTTATGTAGTGAAACTTTGTAAGCTCGGTTCATACCATTATATGTTATGTAGTGAAACTTTGTAAGCTCGGTTCATACCATTATACATGATATAGTGAAACTTTGTGAGCTCGGTTCATACCATTATACATGATATAGTGAAACCTTGTGAGCTCGGTTCATACCATTATACATGATATAGTGAAACTTTGTGAGCTCGGTTCATACCATTATATGTTATGTAGTGAAACTTTGTGAGCTCGGTTCTTACCATTATACATGATATAGTGAAACTTTGTGAGCTCGGTTCATACCATTATATGTCATGTAGTGAAACTGCTACGGGCATAAGATAAGAAGTGGTTAGACTTTCTTTAGTGTCTGAACTGCAGATGCATCGGGGCCAAAAACTGCTGCATTATTCAGGACTAGAAGGAGCGCAGGGTAAAAACATCAAGAACAAACTGCACTACGTTCTCTTTCAGTTAAGACCAGACATGAGGGATCTTACAGATCCCCTTAAACATATAGGGGATCCACAAATAGTTAATTAGCATGCGCCCTCGTATGACCCACTTTTGTAGCAGAGAGAACGCGCTGAGCGAACTTCAAAGTTAAAGTTGTTGAACTGAACCCCTGAAGACTTTGTGTAAGGTTATATTGAAGAAGAGGATGCATTTATGATGGCGGTGCTGCTAATTAATAATAGCTGTTTTGACGCAGCAGCGGTTCTTTGTGAGACACGTGTTGGGTAAACACCGCTCACTAATTCCATGAAGCACCATCTCCTGTGCTGACCCGATAATCTCCGCTGATAACCTTGTCCGGAACGAGGGACACATGGCGGTGGAGCCACTATGTGCTGTTAAGTCATTATATTCCAATCGTGGCAGCATCTTATTCATATCACAGCTGGCGCCCTCGCCCCCCCCCTCCTCCGATCCGTAGATTGTGAAGATAGGCAGGCTGGTCTGCATCTTTGTTCCTTCAGCTCATCGGAGCAGAAACACGGCGGTAGATGCAAAAACGCCAGATGAGTCGCTGCCACCGTGGAGGACATCGGAATTATTTACGTAGCACTTATCAGAACAGCATTGTGAGGTATTAAAGACGTTATAAAGACAGAACAGATGGTGAACATTAAGTATCTTCAAATTATAATTCAAATTATTTTATTTAATGATGCAAAGTGTCGACTCTAAAATATTTATCCTAAACTTCATGTTTAATTCTTCCACCTTTAGCATAAAAGCGGCAACCAAGTCCGTCTGATGACGAGATCGGTGTCCGACATCGCTGTGGACGTTTTGCCACGTCGAGGGTTTTGTGAGCATGGGCTGCTCTCTTCTGGTCCCCCCCAAAGCATCTCAATGAGGTTCAGGTCCAGATTAAGACTTGACCACTCCGGCACCTTAATTCTGTTTTTTTTTATCCATTCACGGGTGGATTTACTCTTCTGCTCGGGATCGTTGTCTTGAGCTTCAGCTCACAGACTAATGACCCATCGTTCTCAGAGTATTCTGTTAGAGAGCAGAATTTAGATTTCCCTCATTTACGGCGAGTCGCGCTGACCCTGGAGCAACAAAGCATCCGCACGACCTCACCAGGTCACCCTGTTCTGATGACAACTACAGCACTGTTTGGGTACTTGATTCAGGCGACGAAATTACCTCTAACAGGACTCGGCATCCACTTGTGTGTCCGGCTGCTTTACTAATGGATGATGACAAATAACAGCTGGCCTCTGCTTCCTTGTCTCCGGCATTGAGTGGTTCTCCGCTTCTGCTCTGCACTAAGAGCAGAGAGGAGCAGAACAAGAGCTATAGAGGGGGTAATGGCTGTTTGTCAGACCCATCACTTGAATTTTGATCATTTCACTCGAGGGTGGAGTGTGCACTTTGTCGCCAGAAAACTCCACTCGCGGAATAGCGTTGCACCTATATTTACACTGGCACCTTTCTGGTTGCACGTTAAGCGGACCCTTGAGTGAAAATGGGACCATATGTCTCCGTCTGCTCGGTCGAATTATGTCAATTACTTCCATTTAGCTGTCAAAAACGCACAGAAACAGCCCCTGGCCCGCTCAGCCAAAGAACACATCTATTTTAATCACTGCAGACCTTATTAAATTAATGGGTAAGGGATCTTTTATCTCTGTGTTAAGCCTGGTTCAGGCCGGGGCTGTCCTCATCGTTCAGCGGGTCCACCATCCTCTCAGTTTCTGGCAAAGCTCAGGCCCCACGAGTCACAATAACACCCCTCCTAATCCACCTCTCACTGCATTGCTCACCCAATCAATCCCCCGTGGAGTGGGTCGTTGCCAGGTTGCTGTTCTCAGGTTTCGGTTGCTGTGGCAACAGGGACTCGGGTGAGCTGTGATGTCAGCCAGGTGTGTGCCGGCAATTTGAGCTCTAACAAGGCCGACCCTTGTTGGGGATAATGAGCGGGGCTCTGCTGACATGGCGATGACTCTTTTTCTGTGTATGAGGGGAGGTCAGCGAGAGAGGACTCTCAATTAGCTTGTGTGTGAGGCGGAGAGTGAGAGGGAGGGAATCGGAGAGATGTTCTTTTTCCTGTACGTTCATGTGTGGTAGCGCTAATCAGACCGATTTTCATTTTCTATTGAGCAAAAACGGTTTGACCCACATCATGATAGAGAAGACAGAATTTAACCGTCGCCACGGAAGATGTTCTTTCATTCCTGTTTTTGTCTCTTTGATTGTTTGTGAGCAAGATTGTGGAAAAACTACTGGAGGGATTTGCATGAGATGTTACCCAGAGGTAGGTTTGGGCACATCCTAGAGATGATTGAATTTTGGTGATGTTACATGTTTCGCAGAATTTAAAATAGTGGAGTAGTGTTGTCACCGTGTGCGTCCTTTGAGTCCTTCGATGTTTCTTTGGGGTTGGAGCTGGGGGCTCAGTGGGCTGGACATAGACGCTGAAGTGGAAGACGCAGTAGACTACCGGCCTCAGAGTATTTGAGCGGTACTCAGAGAGTTTGTGGAGTTGTTGGTAGATTTAGAGGCTCACAATAACTCAGACATTAATGTAGGAATCTGTATGAATTATTCTCAACCGAGGATGTAACGTTGTGCCTCGGTAGAGGTTTGTGCTCTCCGAGAGAGATTTTTGTAGTTTTTCATGTTCTTGTTTGATATTTTACTGTTATTTAAAATGGATTCCACCACTGAGCAAAAAACAAACAAAAGTAAAGTCTTCAGGAGGGAGTTTTTCTTAATTACTTAACTCATATAGTTTAAAGATTTTTAACAGTACATTATTAATGAGCTCTGAACTTTTGAAAGTACTTAAGCCCCTAAACTGAAGTCACGCGTGATTAGTTCATTACGATTGGTTGATTAGGGACCAATAAATGACTAGTTATTGTATTGGTATCATATTTATTCCAGATTATTTTCAAGTAGTTCAGGTTTAAAGTTTAGTTGACAATAAGTCTGAACCATTTGGGCTTTCACATCAGTTTTAATTTATTATTACCAGATGAAAAACAGGTTGAACAAATGTGATTTTTCATCAACAATATTTTATACTGATTTAGTCACACTTGGCGTTTAATGACATCTTTGTTGTCTCACTCTAGTCCTAGTAGTTTTCATTAAATAAAACTATACCTGCGCAGTCGTCCCCAACAGTAAAGGTATATTCCTGAAAAGCATTGTTGAAGCAAACCCCCTGATTGAACTCCTCCAATTAAATGTCAAGTTTTCTCCAAAAAACAGTGTTTTTCATAAAAAAAAGCTTCTGGAAGTGAGTAAAATATGACCTATTAGACTAAGTTATGATGAATACAAGATAGATCTGCTTTAATCATTTCATTTGCATCAATTTTAGACTAAATGGGACCAATGGTTGAGAAATTATGGCCCATAAACTTTTAAGGTAATAAAGCTGATCTTTTCAAAAATCAATCCAGTTCTTCCTCGCACAATGGTCTATGTGGGAATACAATTTGAAAAGGATCCATGACTTAATTTTTGAGTTGTTGCGTTAACTTTTGGGGGATGTAAAAACATTATAACGATGGATAATTACCGACATAATTGTATTGAGTAATTGCAGCATTGTATGTTAAATTATGAGTGTCCAGCTAACCAAACAGAGCATCTAACAAAATGACTTTCTTTTGCTTTATTTCACGGTGTTCATTCTGTTCTACGTGAACTTATCCAGGCCCAAAGTCAATGTACTGTTCGGGTTCACTCAAAATCAGGAATGTGTCAAATCAGGGATATTTTGCTGATCTAACTGGTTTTAAATTTACGTTACACCGTTTAAACAAAATGGGTAGAAGTACATTTTCTGAAATGCATGGTAGAGCCTCTTAATCTGGTTCTGTGCCCTTTATTTACCCTTGACGATGTCAGTAGACTGAACAGGAGAAACCCATTGAGGTACCAGAGCTTTAAGACCCCTCTTCCTGCTTGCTCTGCCTGTTCCAATTCTAAAATGTAGAAAATCTTTGCTTCTATTATTGTCTGTTTATAGTCAGTGTGTCTTGGTGTGACCATCTCTTCTAGCATGTGTATGCCGGGGTGTGTTGGCGGTGGGGTGGGCTTTGGAGGACTGCAGCTCCCTCTTTGTTCACACATGCCTTCGGTATTTGTCAACCGTTATGTTCAAGTAGATAATTACGAGCGAGCCTCGTCTCCATTGTGCTGCAGAGAGGACAATTATCTCCCGTACAACATTCGGAGAGGAAGTTTAAAAAAAACACCCACGGCGGTCAAACATCACTTATCATCCTGATTAGAAGAACTTTCACTCTGCTCAATTCTACGGTGATAGTTCTGTTTGGTGGAGGACCTAGTTACGCTGATTTTGACACATTTTCATTTTTTTTCATATTACTGTGAAAACGTATGTTTTTTTTCAGAGGGCACTTCTTGCTTTGTCCATTTCTTTTCCATTTGCACTTCATTTTGGCAAAAACATGCTAAAACTGCACGTTTAAGCTATACAAAAGTTCTTTCTGGTTTCTATGTGTATTACTTTTTCTCCTTGTCGAAAGCCGACCCCGCCTTCCGTAGCGTCGCCGTGGAGTTTTTGCCCTGACCTTGCTGACACGGTGGTTTGTGTGGGCGCTGATGCAGAGTGCACGGTGTCACTGTAATATTTTGCTGCAGGCTGCGTCCTTGCTTTCCTTTCTCACCAAAACCCTCTTTCATATTTCATACTGTAAAAACCAAAATGACTGCTCAAGCAATCAAATATGAAGGAGATGAAAGGAAACGGACAAGCAAAAATGAGGGGAGATTCTATCGTCTCTCTTTCTCCTGGTTTCTGTTGCATAAGCAGTTTTTAAACTTTAAGGGCATGTTGGTGCCCCGAGCCCTCATTAATTGCTAACCTCATATAAGCATTTGCTTGCTTGCAGGTTTTCTGGCTCTGTGTGTGTGTGTGTGTTTGTGTGTGCACGTGCAGTAGAGGAAGTGGCTTTGTCTGGCTTTAATGCCTCTTCATTGGCTGTACTCACATCCAGCCAGAGCACTGACAGCAACTAATCTCCTCTTTATCTTAAAAGTTTGCTCAGCACTTTGGTGTCCCATTCAGATGGATGCAAAGCAAAGATTTCCCATTTGACTGCTCCACTATGCCCACTAGTCGACATTGTGCTTTGCAGTGAGACATTGAAGTAAATCCAACTACTAGTCAACCTTAGGTTTCCTCTAGACCCATGAATCTTTGCCAATGGAAGGTTGGAGCGCTCCATTGTAAAGCATCCCTAAATTGAAATATGTCTTTACAACCTAGAGACTTTTCAAGCAGGTATTATACAGTTTAAGTCCAGTCAAGCACACGTATTCAGTATCAGTATTCACCGGTTTATTAGAAAATATCTGGCGACATACGATGGATCTAAATGGAGTTGATGGTTAAATCAGTTTCCTATTTCCACCAAATGTGACATGATGGGAATGGGAGATTTTTATTCCACTTATCCACTTCAATAAAGGGAAGAAAATAAAAATAATTGCATCATAGCAGATATTTTGTGATAAATGGTTTATCAGATTGTCTTTGGTTCTGAGAGTCTCCAGGCAGATTGTGATTGATCCCAGTGAAAAGACACTGTTGGTGTTGGTGGTGGTCCATGACTGCTGAGGTTGATGAAGTATTGTTGGCTAATCTGGATTACCCTGCTTGTTTTGCTGCCAATGCGACCTGACATTGGGTAAGCAGAAGAAAAATGATAGATGGTAAATGGACTGTCCTCATATCTGTGTAGTCTCATTCATCCAGGTCATGGTCATTTACATGGGTTTAATCCGAAGCAACTGGAATTCTGTTTTGGCTTGAAGATGTTTCACCACTCATTAGAGAGGCTTCTTCAGTTCTGACTGGCTGGTGGGGAGTTAGAGATTTTCACATGGCCCAGCACAGGAGATCCAGCTCATCAGGACGGGACTCAGCAGTTCACTTGCATCTCAAGGACAAGGCACGCTGTTTTAAGGAAACGGCGTTCATATTTTCAGCAGAGAAAATAGTTGGTTTGAGAGAGGAGTTAAGGAAGCCATCTATGTCAAAGTGGAGCGGCTTCTCTAAACAGTGGTTAAGGTATAACTCAACACCTGTCACTCACGTACAATGCAGTTTTCACATCTCTCCCGAGACGGTTTTACCATCGTCCACATCTGGAGTCACTTTATGCTAACGACTCTTGTGATACCCCAACAGATAATCAAGTCCACTCTGTCCCTAACGACTCCCGATGACTCGGTTATAAACAACCACCTGCCAACGACTCTTTGTACCAAACACCTACTGGAGGTATGAAATCTCTGACTAAGGACAGAGTGAACAGTTTACCTGCTAAATATTTTCATTGCCCCATAAAAAAAACATCTTTAAAAAGGATTAATGGACGTTTATACACAAAATGATGAGTGCAAATTTGTGAGGCTTGTAAGGATATTGTTATTACTGCGGCATTACAAGGCCGTGGCCTTGGTGTTTGTGCACTTTTCAGGAGTTGGGATTAGTTTCTTGAAGAAAAAACACTTTCAGTGAGTGAGCATGGATGTTTAAAAAAAGAAAAAATAAGAAATTTCATCAGTGGTAATTTACCTTCTTAACATTTTTAGCATTGCATTATGGTTAGAGACTTTGTACATTTAGATCTCATTGGGAAACAGATTGAAGTTGTTGTTGTCACGGCTCATCTGGGACCTCGAGGAGATTGAGGTATCTTAATCGGCTTTGATGTCAGAGAGGAAACGGGACACTTACACTTGGGAAATTGAATGAAAGGGAAATGAAATCAAAGTTCCTTGTGTTTAAAAAAAATAAATATGTGGTGTGAATCAGCTATCACACACTCTCTTTGGGCTGTTTTATAATCAGACCTAGTGAGGCAAAGACCGCTCCAGATTTTGGCAGCTGTTGAGTGAAAAACACACATAATGGGCTTCTGAACATGGCTCAAAGGAAAAATGTTCTCCCAGACCTTTTAAGGTGGACTAATGAGGATTTGTCAGGTGGAGCTTATTGTCACACTGATGACTTTGCATTGTGTCTGAGGGATGAGGAGACTTTGCAGCCTATTGCCTGATGGTCAAATCCCTCTGAGATGTTTGGTGGTACTGCACTTCATGAGTCCGAGTATCCTGGGGCGGGGGGATCCTTAGCTGTACTCCTCTCTGCTGTGGTAGTGAAGTAATAGAGTATCTATTTATCGCTTCCTTCAGGCTGAATTAATGTATCTCATTGATTGGATTGTGTGCTTTTCAGCTTAGTTAATGGAAGACATTGATCAAACAATACTAATCTGGATGTATGTGCATTTGCTTTGTTAGACCTCTATGTTGCATACCTAGATATGCGTGGCTCCTACTTTGCACTTTGTGATTCCTACGTTAATGTTCCTCACAGTTGATTGCTCCTTACTTACATCAGGATTCAGTTTGCATTTGCGGGCATTTAAACACTTGAAAGTATGTCTTCAAACTCTGATTATTCTCAGTAGTCATGATTCTGAGAGTGATACTCCTTCATGCATAGGCTAGCATTATGTAGACAGTGCTAGCTATAACAATGCTATCAAGAGATTGTTCAATCAGAGACGACTGAGAATGAAGAAAAGATGGATGATTTATTACAACAACAGATGTGTGATCTGAGTCTCTTAGAAAGTCGCTCAGAAAGTCTCAATCTCTTCTGGGAGATTGAGATTGAAGGGTTTCTGCCCTGCGCAGCAGAATGGAATATCCCCCCTTCTGGAGTCTGGATACTGGTGGTGGTGGTGAAGGTGAGGATAACAGAGTGGAATGAGCATTACTGCGGCCCGAGTGTGCAAGAAGATAGTCTTTCTGGCTGATATACCGGTAGCTCTCTATTTACTATTATCAGCATACTAGAGTAGCGTTTAAGCATCCCGACATTTTCTAACTGGCAAGAAACACATTGCTGTTCTTAGTATGTGATTTTAGACCAGCAGTTTTCTGTCAAGGGTAAAAAAATATATTTAAAAAAAATATTCTGGCATTGATAAGATCATGGGATGAATCAAAATTGAACTTTTCATAAATCAAACAAACTATAACAATAACACAACAAATTTCAACGTGGGATTATTATGTCCCTGCAAAGTCAGGGATATTATTGAATGGAGTCCATCATTACTTCCAGCGTTAACTACCGGAACCTCAATTGTGTTCTTCAGTCATGACTAAAGTGAGAGATATCGGCCAGATTAGTCCCTTAAATGTCAACCAAACACACATGACCTTACTTCAAACCCCTCCACCCATCAAATCCTCAGTGACAGTAAGGGGAAGGTGTGTCACATGATGTTGTTCCTAAACTATAACAAGGAACAGAATAATAATGTTAGTATTAATTAATTAATGATTTCGATTTTCTACAACATGGACCGTTCAAAAGTGTCATTCAGCAACTAAAACTTTTTCATTTTGCAACCTGTTTCTTTCAGCCAGTCGCCAGTGGCGACCATTTAGATGCAAAATAGATTTACAATACATTCAGCGTTTCCAACTCATTTCTTATTTATTGAATTCCTGAAAAGTTACTCCTGACTCTAATATGCTTAAGTGTGACCAACACATCTAATCAAACAAATGTTGACTGTCGGCATCGGCAGGAGAGCTCGCTAACGTAGCTCTCAGCAGCACATTGCATTGAGATACATTGCATGATGAGTTCATTGTCTATTCAGTAAAAAACAGTTTTGAGCGATTCCTCATCAAGATGTGTTCAAATTTAATCTGGTGAAATTTAGATTTTTTTCGATCAGAGATCACGAGAGACGGAAAATTGTTATGCCAAAGGAATTACACATTTTGGTCACAATATCGAGATATTTGCTCAATATCAAGGTTAAGTGTGATATTTCCTTTTTCCCTTTTATCACCAGCCAGTGCCCAGCCTACTAATGACATCAGCGGTCAGTCTCCTCGCTATGACTGTCCATTAATTTCAGTGTTCAGAGGAGAACGTGGATTGATCATGATATGTTAGAAAATCAATTTTGTAATGATAATTAAGTTAAATTAACGGCACATTTTTAAGAGGGCTGGGCAGCAGGAGAGAGAGGCTCCCTTGAGCGAGGGACTGTAGGTGAGTTTTAACAGCAGGGAGAGGGACAGTATGTCAGAAGTTGAGTAGTTCCTGGGAGCCTGTGGGAAATATTTATGTTTTTTATGCCATCGAGGTGTACGCAAAACCAGAAATCAGGGTGGAATCCTGAATCATTGAGCGCAGGTAAACCACCTTTGCTTTAGTTTTCGATGGCTGAAATGTATTATTATTATTATTATTATTTATTGTTATTATTTATCTATTGTGAAATCCGTCGTTTATCATGCATTGTGAATGTGTCTCATTGTCATTTCACTATTTCTATCGATAAAACCAATGTGTTGGTGATTAAATTACATTGTGTAGTAGAGTAAAAAACTAAATTCTACAACTAAATTCTACAGGCTACAGCTAAATCATAGCTGTAGCATCTCAATTTCACTCTCAAAATGCACCAGACTGTTGCATTTAACTTTAAAACGTACAAAAATCTTCTTCCAGGGAAGCATTAACCCGGACCACCTGAGAACATCTGAGGTCCAATACCGTACAGGTAACACTGATAAGTACAAGTAAATAATAATTACAAGGAAGAAGCACGGTGACAGTGAAAAACAGTGCTGGGTAATGTGGGATGAATGATACAGACATAGATACAGACTCTAAATGAGTTTCCTGAATAACAATAATAATTATCTTCCTTTATGTATCATATTTTACACAGTACATACATACAGTGAAGGGTCTTGAAATGTATCTCTGCGTTTAACCCATGCCTGACGGAGCAGTGGCCTGTGAAGCGCCTGGAGAGCTGAGGTTTCAAGGACTTGCTCAAGGACCCACGGCTTGTTGTGTCAGGGGCTGGGCTTCAACTCTGGTCCCCCAGTTGAGGGACGACTGCTATAGCCACTGAGCTAAAGCCATGCCAAAATATAATAATAGCAACAAAGCAACAATATATAAAAAAAACAACATATTCTTAACAGTTTAACAACATTTTGATAAATACAAATTTGACATTTAAATGTTTTAATCATGGTAATAGAATTTTAGCCTAGGAAATATGATCTAAGAATTCAGATTCGGAGCCCGAGGACATGGCACATGTTGTGCCAAGAGTATATTGTATACACAATGGGATGTAGGGCAAACAAAGGCAGACAGTACTGAAGTAAAAGAAAAGGTTAAAGCAGACATTTAACAATGTACTCTGACATCTGATATATTTCAGCTCTTGAGAATTTTATATGGCTTTTAAAGACTTTGGGTTAAGGAGCCAATGGCTCCGGAATTTTTATTTTTTTTTGTCTGGATCCCTGCTATTACACAACGTTTAGTAAAAGCTGACAGAGGATGAAATTCTCATGCTGTAGCGATCTTTCACCAGTGGCACAAAGTGGCACAAAGCCTAGGACTGACTGCGGCAGAAGAAGATTTTGCTCTTCTGCTTTCAAAAAGCTGATAAAAATGGTACTGAAAGTGAGATCAGGACCTTCAAAGGATCCATTTTCTCCTCAGGTTGCCTCAGAGTGCTCCATTTTCCCACCTCAGAATTTCATAAGCGCTCATACTAATTTTTTTGGACTATAATACGCAACTTGAACCGTGAAGTTTAAGCCGGGCCTCTTAGGTTATAGCACACAGAGCGTCGGCGAGGAGACGAGGAGACGAGGGGATGTTAGACAGAAGTAGGCGGAGTGATGAAATGGTAACAAGTGCAGAAGGAGGGAAGAAGCAGCTCCATGTTCGCGCCCAGTGGATATTCTTCACCCGTGACTGTGGGAGCCAGTGACACATGAAATATGAGAGACAGCAGCACTCTCCACTATTTATAGCACTGCGATAAGGAAAGATAGAGAAAGAAGCCACTCCACATTCACTTCAGGGCATAGTTGGCATCATTTGTTCTTCTGCTAAAGAGGAATAGCGGCCAATTTTTACGATGCACACGACATCAGCCCGGCATTTTCTCTGCCGTAAATAAGTTTCTGTCCTTCAGGTTTCTTTTTAAGAAATAAGCAGATGCTTCGGGGGAAGCGCTGGTCGATGCTTTGTGTTCATGCTTTTTGAGGATTCAAACGCATCTACAGCCCAGCACCGCTTTGCCCGCACTCCTGAAACGTTACTAATGCTGCTGGGAACGTTCTGCTGGAGGATAATGATGAAAAGAAGCTTGAGAGTGGCCAAGTCACATTGGGCATTCATCTTAAAGAATATATCAGTCATTTCATTTGTAGACCTTTGACTCCGACCGGGATAAGCAAGCTATGGATTATGAATGAATGAAATTTGAGATAAAGATTCGACCTGTGACATAGAATCAGCAAAGTCATCCTTTTGGTGGGCAACCATGCGGATGCAAACAAAACAAGGGTTAAGAGGCCAAGTTTGACTACGACTGGATGGAATGGCGGAGCGTTCTTGTGTTTAGATGATTTAGACTGATTGATTTAGAACAGGCCATCCCGGTAAGATCGGAGGAAAGGAAGCCCCAGATGACAATGACCAGGATTTTTAGGATGAATTTGATTTGTGATGCAGCACAAAGAAACATCCTGGCCCACTTAACAAAAAAAAACGCTGAAGATGATAACTTGATATCTGCGGGGGCTTTCTACTTGCTCGTTGCCTCTTGACATGTCATTTATGCTCCCAGAGTCTTAACCTGTATCATGCTGTCCAAACCACAGCCTCCTCCGCCCTTTGATGGAGCTGCTCTCATGCCGCCGCTGGAGCTGTAGCCGCGGTTCAGGGCAGACACCGCGGGCACGCGCACAGATTTCATGCCGTCCTCCATAAGCAATTTTTTTTCAGTGATGTCATTTCTTCTGAGAAAGCCCTTCAAAGCCAGGCTGATGTTTTATGCATGGCGCCACAGCAGCTAGCCATTGCGCTGGTAGTGCTCTGGGATGGTAATGGTGATGTTTGAGGCGCCGAGAATAGCAATGGGGAGCATTTATACCGCAGGCTGAATCCCCTCTATCTACTATCCGCTTAAGTTATGTATGAGTGCCAAGCCATCATTGTGCAGACGCAGCAGACAAATATCAGCCGGCCATGTTTACATGGGAGGGGCATCTTTATCTGGGTTGAATGCTGCAAGAAAATCCACTTTTGAACTCTAAAGTGAAATTCTACCAAACACAAAACAACTTCTTTTAGACTGGCCATACTGCATTTCCTGCTGCGTTCAGCTGGAGAAGGCTCTGATGTCACAATGGAACCGCATTTTGATAGGGCAGTGTCAAATTGATTGCATATGCATCATTAAAAATATATTTCCTGTTTTCTGCATTCTTAACGTCTGAGATCGTAGTGGAATAATTATTTTTGGATCGCTACATACAACTATCGTTGAATGTCAAAGGATGTTTCTGATAGGCTAGGCTGATATTACATATTATTAGAAAATGACTATCATAGTATTTATGATAATGATATTAGAAATATGCATTAATGGCAGAACAAAAAAAGGATTCAATCTATCATGAAGAAAAACTCGCTTTGATCAAGTCGACATTAACATTTAGCTCAAGGTCGAACACAGCTGGCTTTAAATAGAACCTTTAGCATATCTAAAATAATAACAATAACAGATAAAAGGAGAAGTCTAACCGCCACTGTGGCCCAGAACATCCGGAAATGTCTCTTTGCTCTCAGTCAGAGAAACTGGTGGAACAGTTGAACAAATACTTTGCTCGTTTAGAAAGAAGAACTTGTTACGTCAGTGGCTGGAGTCAGGATGATCAACCAACTATAACTTCATCATCTCTAGAATATGCCAGAACCTACCTCTGGGAACAATTTCATGTAAATCCATCCATTAGTTTTTTCTGTAACCATGCTAACAAACAAACAACGTAAAGTAAAAATCCATATCTCCTTGGCGGATGTATTAATAGTCAACCAGTACCACAGCAGCAGATCCAGCTATGATGCTTGTGAACCTTCAGGATGAAAAAGCATAGAGACTCATGGGAATAGGTCAAACTAGTAACATGTATTAAAGGAGCAGCCTCAAGGATTCATCTCGGCTCAGAGGATTCATCTCGGCTCAGAGGATTCATCTCGGCTCAGAGGATTCATCTCGGCTCAGAGGATTCATCTCGGCTCAGAGGATTCATCTCGGCTCAGAAGATTCATCTCGGCTCAGCCGGCAGCCTCCTTCTTGTTCTAAATAATAAGAAGGATGCTCCATTTGTCAAAATAAAGTAACAACTGTAAACGTGAAATTCATTTCCAACTGTACCAACACGTCAGCCTCCTTACGAAAATCAGGACTCGCTACATGGAGACAAAATTACAAGAATTAGACAAAAATGTATTTTTTTGAACAAACATTAAAAAAAATATGTTGACCTTCAAGACAAAGTACCCAAAAATACTTAGTTATGAATATTATATTCCATTTATTCAAAGAGATACCTCTTAAGATAACTTACAGGTTCGATCTTACACACTGAACCTTTAATGGGAAACGCTGTAGAGGAGGGAATGTGGTTTTCGGTCTCTATGGCTACGTTCAGCCTGCAGGATAAATGTGGCCAGGGTCAGTTTTTTTGCTCATATGTGACTTTTGCATGGTAATATGAAAATAACAAACCACGTTGAATCGGATCTATTCCAATTCTGATGTGGGCCACTTCCATATGTGGTTTTTGCAATTCGACACCAGTCTGAACCGTCAGATCGGAAATTCATGCGACTTTGACGTCATCTTCCATCGATGCACCGGCGCAGTTTCACTATAAACGAAAGCACTCAAACTAACTTAAGTGGCGGAACTGTTCCTACTGGAGTCTGATATTGGTGAAATTTTAAAAGAAATGTGAACCGCTACACCTCAAAAGTCTGATCGAAGAAGTTGGATTTGAGCATTAAGTCTGGCCGTGTGAACGTAGCCCGTGTGTCGGCGCTGTGATGAACTGCCGACTCAGCCTTAATGAGAAGCTTTTGTAAAAAAGGGAAACTTTAAACCTACACTTAAATGTAGAGATGGCGTCTGCCCCCAGACACTGGGAGATGTTTCCACAGGAGATTCTGATAACCGAAAGATCCCATTCTTCCCTGTAGACTCTATGAAGGACAAGTAACCCTGAATAACCTTCTAATGCGAGTGAATTGAGACCTCTTTGAGGTAATGAAGTCATCTCAGGCATGATCTGACCTCTTTGAGGAAGAGCCACGGCTCGTTGCTCATCCTGTATTGAGATGTTTACAAGCCTGTAGGATGTTTCACTGCTGTTGAGTGGGTGAAAAACTCATCGATGCCAGGTGCAGGCCCAACTAGCTGTAAATTTGTACTGAATTTGCCAAGGACTGTGAAATTCCCCCAGCTTTCTGACACCGCTGTGTGATTCTTGATTGATTTCTGTCATGAGTGAGGAAAGTACAGCAGCAGCATCATCAAGGATAGATTTCACTGCACCTGAACCCACCATCCATCACATAGCAGAGAAATCTTAGAGAGAAGTGAGACAGACATCACTGATGACTCCCACAAAGAAGTAAAATCACCGGCAGTGGACTGAAAAGCTACAAAGAGGAGGATGGATGCCTGCAGTTTGGGCGGGATGTAGGACCGGCGTGGCTTCAAATGGAGGAAACACGTTCAACAACCTAACTCAGTCCAACCCATTTCTGATTTTCTTTATTTAAATGTCTTGTAAACATATACTAAGGCTATGCATAAAGTAGTGGACATAAATGTCTGCAGGATTGTCCTATTTGAAGCCCGACATAACCTGCAACTCCATCGTTTGCCTAAGGACTCTTTCGAGTAATGTGATCTCGCAGCCTCAATAGTTTCGACGTGACTGGAGTTTAATCTTTTTCATATAATGGCGCCTACCGGTTTTAGAGCCCTTAAAGAGAATCTGTCCCTTTTTATTTCTGGGACGCACCACGCTTCTTCCTATAATATAAGGAAATGGGCCCCCTCTGGAAATTACAGCTCTGCCTCACATTTATATAGTTCTTGACTGATGATGATCCCCCGAGAGTTTAGTTCTAGCAAACGCTCTGGAAGCTTTCTTTCCGACAAAATGGCGCAGTTTGTCCGACGCAGTTACCTTTGAAGTGTCTCAGCGTGGAGCGTCTACTACTGAATCCTCTTGCTCTCAAACCGCTTTGTCGTGAACGCAGAGCCTTCAATGAGACTGCTGAAGTCATTTGCTGGAGGAGCAGGGAGGAGGGGGGGGGGGCAGTAGCACCAGATTTAATTTGCTTGTGCACTATTTACCACCTCCGTTGGACCTTCTGTAATTAACGTGCGTGGCGAAGCAGCTATTGAACGCAGCTCACCGAGAGGATCTGAGGAAAATCATGTATAATTCATGATGTTTCTCATATTTTTAGCTTGTTGTTTAGGAGATGCTGGAGAAAAGCTACTTAGTGGTGAAGATGAGGATCTACTGTGGGATTGAGTTCGCTTTCCCTCGCCTTTTAACTTCGGTCCACCGCCCGCCCGGGATGTTCTCACAGAGAGGGGCGGAGCTTTGGGGTTTACTTTTTTCTCCTTCTTCAGGTTCCCCTCCAGTGTTTTTCAAAGGTAAAAAAATCAACAGCAGCGCCAGAGTTAATGTCTCCCTTTATTCTTATTTAACAAGTGATTTTCTTTGAAGCTGAGACGGAGCTCTACACTCCGTTCAAAGCAGTCCCATTACACCACATGAAAAATGTAACGTCTCCTGCTCTGATTTCCCACATTTCACTGTTTGTTAGAGAGGCGTAATTTATACGGGGGAGCCAACAGTGTGTGCTTTCATTTAAAAAGGGAGAAAATGGACGACGTGGTGTTAGCTGATCTATAGGACCGCTAATCAGGCGTCTGTTTTATATGCGTTGAATGATTCACTTTGCTGGTGGAGACTTGAAACGGAGGATACCAGTCAGTGTGGGTTTCAGCATTTCACAGAAAACTGGGAAAGGATGAGGGTGCATTAATAGGTATATGTGTGGTTCACAATTATAGGACCTTTTTCTAGTCCGAGCCGGTTTGCAGCAGTACGCCATGATTGAAATAAGATGGTTACCAAGCCAATTTCTTTGCTCCTTTCGGATGTAATTTCTCCACAATGGGCAGAGAATCAGCGACATTGACAAAGCTTCCCACAAAGATGAATAACCAGTTTGAAAGACTTGTGGGCAGGCAGATGCTCAACATGTTAACCCATCTTCCAGAGCATCAGCCCTCTGTGAAGAAAAAGAATGCGTCCTATTAATGATTTTTGAACTAACAAAGAAAACATAAGAATCTTCAGCAAAGTACATAGAGATGACTTGAAGGAATGAAAATATAAAAATGTGTCCACATTTTCCAAAATCAGTCTTTTCTCGTGAATCTGAAATAACAGGGAAACTGAAACTACAGGGAATGTGAAAATTCAAAAGGCCTGAACCCATAATGAAAGTGAAACTATGGAGGAACCAAAATATAATAAAACTGAAACAACAGAGTAACTGAAACAATTGAAACTGGAAATATAGAGAAAGTAAAACTACAGAAAATGTTCAACAAACTACGCAAAAATGACTTGAAGGAATAAACTTAGTCCATACTTTCAAAAATCTGAATCTTCAACTGTTACTGAAACAGCAGAGAAACTAAAACTGTAGAAAAAAATGAAACTACATATGAACTGAGCCAATACAGAAACAGCAACCGTAGAGAAACTTAAATATAATAGAACTTAAACTACAGAGAAACTGAAACAAATGAAAGTATGAATGTAAAGAAAAATAGTATTTTTCTTTTTATGCAGTAACTTAGTCAGAAATTTAACTATTTTTCATTTATTATTGTTCTAAGTAAAAAAAAAAAGTTTACTAAAGTGAAGCAGAATCCCAGTGTTCCATTGACTTCATTTTCCTTATCCCCCCGCAGCACATCTGGTAACAAACAGATTCCAGTTGTTTCTATATTTAAATGACAATATAATTCTACAAAGAATAAGTATGATCGCCTCCTGTCCCTTCCATGCGCCCCACCTCAAGTTCAGTCCTGCTTTGACAGTAAGGATGTGATTCTTCCTCATCCTCCGGTACCAACATGCTTACTTGTACGACATGGTTCCATGGTAGTTTCATTATTCAGTGTATTATTGTGACACCTCAGCAGCTGGTTCCATGTTTCCTCTGAACTGTATAAAAAGTAATAATCATAAAAGTTCAATGAGAACACAGATTGAAACACCTCACACAGGTGCGTTCATATCCACAGAGGCATCGCCCTCTCCTTAGGAGCGAGAACCATTCATACATGAATGGAACGGCCACCAAGAGGAGAATGGCTTCAGCGTCTTGCGGGACAACAGTTGGACATGGAGACCGCAGGGGCCGGGGATGAAACTACTAAATTGATGGCTGCTGTTCCTCTCAGACTGCTGGTGCTTCTGTGAACTCACAGCCCCCCAGTACCGGAACATTATCACTGATCTGCCAAATGTGGAGGTGAGTTTGTGTTGTTAGTTTGAAGGTCTTTCTCTCTCCCTTGCCTGGCGTGAGCTGAGCCCCCTCTAACAACCTGTCAGCAGGGGTCTCCCATAGCAAATCAACCTTCTCAGCCAATTACACTGAAGCCCTTTGGCCGCGTCCATGCACACATGGCTGGGGTTCAGGACCTGTGTCATTCCTGATGACAATCAGCTGTGGCGATATTCAATCAGCTCCGTGACTGAGCGTGAGCGGACAGCCGCCACATTCAGCGTACGTTAGGAGATGGTGACGTTAGATAGTTAGACCTTGCCGGTGGTCATTGTTCCATTTCATCCCCAGTGTGTTTAATGCGCTTGAGGCTTTGTGCAGGCCAGTGGACTCCGTCCTCACCACAGAGGGACAGTTATCGTCCGCCACCGTCCCTCCGCTTGTGTGCGGGTGTGCATGTCTGACTTCAAGCTGAATAAGTTCCTTCACATCGATTCAATCTATTTAAAAATGCACACTTCCTGCACAGTGATGCAACACATCCGATTTTCTCAAAATACATTAGAGATGTGAGAATTTCGGGACGGCGTTATTGTGTTCTGCAATGGATTTAATTTGAGGGAAACCAGTCGATCGAACTTCAAACCCTCACCTATGGACATGATCCCTGGGTAGCAACAGAGATAATGAGAGACCCGATGCCCGATGATGGAGCTCCTTCATAGGGCGACTGAGGTCAGCTTTAGAGATCAGATCATGGGAGGGGCTTGGATTTCTAGAGTGAACTTAGTGATTAAGGTTGCTGCTCCTTGAGTCGAAAGGATCCGGTTGAAGGGGTTTGTGCCTCCAGGACATCTCCTTTGAGGTCCACAGGTAGACCCAGATCCTTCTGGAGGGATGTTTTTGGTTTGGAGCAACATTGGGAACAGCCGCCTGAAAATACTTTCCTCTATGTGGTTCAAAACAGTTATAGGGGAAATTAAGGACAAATCTCTCTTCAAGGGAAACCGAACAAGTAGAAACTCGATGGGAAACGCAGAAAATTCTCTCAAGCAGTGATAGAAATCTTTATAACGTTCAACGTGGCAACAAAAATGACAAATTAAAGGTTAATTGGAAGCAACTGAATGTATTGTGTTTATTTGTGTCTGGATTGAAAGGCGACTTTCATAACACCAGGAACAATAAGGCTTTGCAGGATTCAGCAAATAATGGTTAGCGATATGGATAAAATCAAGTATAACTTCTTTTTATTTTTATTTTTAATTTTTTTACCAAATACCTTGATCTCGATATAGTTTGCAGGTGGCATAAATCTAATTTCTATATAACGTCTTTATGCAAAAAAAACGTTTCTCACAATTCCCTGTCTAGTATGGATTCTATACTATCATGAAAACAGGTCCAAAAAACTTTTATCCACGTTTCTCACCTTTCCTTTCACAATAATACCTTCCAACGCGTTTTCATGACTCTTCTGCTTTTTTATGAAAGCATGCATATTAAAAACAACCATCACGTACTGGAGGGTATTTCCGACCGTGGCCTTGGCTTTTCATCTTTGTTTTCCAAACTAGTGCCACAACATAGCAAGCACTCCTCTGATTATGAGATTAAAAGTGGAGGTCAGCTTGTGTTGCATGTTTGAAGGTCTCTCTGCCGGGCCTGAGGTGATCTGAGCTCCCCTCCCCTCTTGTTTCCCTCAATCAACTACACCATTAAGGAACGTATGAGTAGATAAAGCAGAGAAATGTCAGGGGCCTGTGTTTACATGTGAGGAGAATCTCTTCTAGGCCCAAATGCTGCTAGAAAATCCTTTTCCTCACTTTTTTAACTTTCCAGAATTCATAATTTAGCAGTTCTTTCCGCTGGTCTAGAAACAAGGACCAGTCTTGCCAGGGGGCTGGAAGCAGGATGATTGTAGCCAACCAGAACTATTATTTTAAACATATTGTTTTAAGACAACAATAGTTATTACTAAAGGCTCAATATGGAGGGATCCTTTTTTTAATTTTCTGAATTAATTTCCTCTATTTGTCCACATTTTGTGAACGTTAACGATGAAACAGAGCAGTTTAACCAGAAACCTGTGTAAAACATGGACACTCTTATATACTGCAGTATATTTTAAATCATTTACCTTAAATTAAACAACAGCCCAGATTCTAGCCGCGAATAAAACCGCATGCCAGGACACAAATGGATTGTCCACATACTTTTGGCCGTATAGTTTAGAAGTGCATCCATGTGATTTTTCATTCATGCTCATTTCATTTTCTGTCATTCGGCTCTTGGTAATTGACTTTGACCGTAATGAGTTTAGTTCATTGGGTAGCGGTAATAAGATCAACCACGGGAAGTTGTCTCTCACTCAGACAAACATGTGGCACTCCATGCCTGAATGTGTGCGATTGTTTCTTTCTGTGCTTTCAGACAGTCAGAAGGCAAACAAATAGTTTCATTCTAACTCATCAACTCCTACAGGATGACCTTGAAAGAAAGTTCCTAAATTATCACAGGCACATTCATCAGTATGCCTCCCGCGACTTACTCCCAGGATCTGCAAAGAGCCCGGAGATGAATCCAGCGATGGAGATTTGCATGGATATAACAGCAGCCTGCCGACACTTTCCCCAAGATTTCGTCACTTGACAAGATTATGAGTTAAAGACCGGGACTGTGTGATCGTAAATTTTCATCAGTTTCACGTCTGGACTCTGAATATGCAGACGATTCATCCCAGTTTCACCAAATGAAAGATTAAAAAGCCCCATTCATTTGATCTCCTAGTGTGGGAACCTTTTCCCATCAAAATAAGGTCCTCATAAGTCGAGCAACGCCGGGAGTGTCTGCTGTGTTTGTGACAAAGAGCCAGAAAGAGACGGATGTAAATGTATTTCTGTTTCATTTCAGCGGCTGGATAATGAGTAAACAACAAAGATTGTTCGGATGGGGGGCAAAATAATTTCAGGGGACTTGAAATGAAAGACATTTCTCTTCACGGGAAACCGAACAAGTAAAGAACTAGATGGGAAACGCAGAAAGCAGTGAGAAAATCTTTATAACGTTTAACGTTTCAACAAAAATATGAAGACGTCAGAATCAGAAGGAGAGATAAGAGGGCGGCACCGGTCTGTCCTTACACTGTTACACCACACAGTTGTAGGTAAGGAAGGAAAAAAAGAAACGTCTTTAACCTGTGTTTTAAAAAGTTCAGGACATTCAAAGTTCATTTTTGTTGATGTTTAAAATCGATTGAGCTTAGATGTAATTATTAACTTGTAAAATATGGTTTTATGGCTGTGATGCCTGTGAATAAAAACTTATTCTGTGAGACAATGCTGATAGACAGGGAGACAGTTATTGGATCTATTTTGAATTTAATCCGTAAGTCGAGTATTTCTATTCCGTTTGGTTTGTTCAGAATTCTATAGAATGAGTCCATGAAATAAGAATAAAATTGTCATAATAACCCGGTTGAGTTCTGATTGGCCCTCAATGTGGACTCCTACTTTAATTTTGGCCCCCTCTGTGATTGAGTTTGACGCCCCTGACGCCCCTGAGATCCTCTACAGTGTAGATGATCTCCTCTTATCACAGCAGAAGTGTGGAAACTCTACACTTTGCTGGAGGAGCCTTAATAAATTCAGAAAAAGCTCAGATTTCTTGTTGAATCTACGTGTGCAGTCGATCGTACAACAGCTCTCTTTGGGTTTTTTATGCGTTTTCATAGACTTCAAGTGGAACAGTAACAGAACCATCATATTGTGCATTGCTTATGTAGAGCCGGTCACTTAAAGTCTCCTCTCTTACCCTCTTTTTGCTCTCCAGAAGGTCAAACTCTCCTTCAGATGCTGCTCCTGACAGTAGCTCCATCGTACCAATGACTTATGATCGCATCTGCTCTGAGAGTCAGAAGATGCTGATAAATCCCACATCGAACTGACTCAGATCAAACGCACCGATGAGGTGATCCTCTGGATCACAAAAAACACTTCATGCTCTGCATTGTTGCTCTAGCGTGTCAGTTATTTCATTTTCTATGTTTTTGAGGAATACTTTTGTCAGTTTCATTAGGGTCAGGAGTCCTTTACCATAAATAACAATAATAATAATCTTTATTTATATAGCACCTTTATAGCACAAACAGAGTCACAAAGAGATTTACACAGATGAAACCGAATTAAATATAACAGCATGGGGCCCAACAAAGAACAATAGAACCTTAAAGAAGCTTTGGCAATAAAATTCAAAATAAAAGAAACAGCAGAAACAAATAAAATATGAATGTCAATGGAACTGTGTGCTCAGATGAATAAAACTGCTTTTTCTAAGCATTATGATCCTGATTCTTCATGCCTCACGTCCTTAGGGGTGTACAGGGTGTTCCGGTTAGAGCTGAGGGGCTTTAACTGGAAGTACCCGTCACCTTTTATTCTGATTTTAAGGTGAGTGTGGTGGACCAGTTTGAGGAAGAGGCCTGCACTGGTATGCAGCTCATCCTGGCGTTTTCTTTAAAGTGTGAGATTGAACTACACATCCAAACCCCACTGGTTTTAAAGTAAGACTTTAAACCTTCTTTTTCTCTCCTGGTAGGACCTGAGAGGTTTGCACTGGTTCCCTGTACCATTGGTTTATGTTGTGACATAGACGTATCTGAGAAACTAGATTTATTGGAGCTGAATCAGAAAAAGCAGTTGTTTAGGAGGAGGTAGTGAGACCAGGTCTGCTGTAAACTGACCAAAAGACAGGAGGCGTTGAATTCTGGGAGTGTGGAGGATGGACAGAATTAGAAAGGATTACATCAGAGGTACAGCCCAGGTTAGACGTCTTGGAAACAAAGTCAGAAATGCCGGATTGAGATGGTTTGGACCTGTGAGGAGGAGGGATAGTGGATCTATTGGAGGAAGGATGCAGGAGAAGGAGGTGCCAGGCAGGAGAAAAAAGGGGAAGACCAAAGATGTGGTTTCTGGATGTGGTGAAAGAGGACATGCAGTTGGTTGGAAACCGACGATCCGCTTTGGTGATCCCTAAAGGGAACAGCCTAAACAAGAAACGGTTACGTATTATAAGTGATCCAGACAAAAAAAACTTGCAGACTAAGAGGCGACGGTATTGGATTTGAACCCAAAAAAATGCAGCACAGAAAGAGTGAAACTGCAAAAGAAAAGACACAGTCCTGTCTTTTTGAGCGTGCAACATAAAGTTGGAGATTCCGCCTAGTTTTGGTTTTCCATCACTTTGCTCCTGTCACTATTTACACGGTGGCGTGCGTCTAGAGTTCGGAGTACTCCACAATCATCCTGTGGGATACACTTTCTTTCTACGTCTCATTTACTCCTCGTAGATACTTGCCAACCTTCCACATTCTCCGGGGACCCGTTTTTAAAGCCTCTCTCACACATCAGGAACAAAATTATTCCCCAAGAATCTAAGAAAATCAGAAATTTACACTTTTCTGAGGGAGGATCTCCAGGTCCTGGTTGACGTAAAAATATCTGATGATTGATTGCTATTCATTGTTGATGACTCCGTAGAACGGTGAGCCGGTTGAGGGGTTATGACCTCTGCCGTATATAACGTGAAGAAAAAGACCACAGATACAGCGCTTTGATGACCTAACAGAATTCTTTCCCGTCACCTGATGTCACAGACAGTTGCAGAACCACACACACACACACACACACACATACACACACACATCAATCATAACCTGTGGATAAAACATATTCAGCTCTATTCCCATTTCTTTTCACAATCTCCACTTGACCCCTGACCTACTCACACGTAGGTGTAAGAAGATGTACAGACGTGTTCTCTAAAGTTCAATAGCATCTAGAGCGTTACTAGAGAGTCACTATTGTTACATCAGTTTGTTTTGGATCCTTATACCGGATCATGCCAATGCTATTTTACCGACATGCAGACCGTCGCTGTCTGCAAAGCACATCATGTGTCTATGATGGAAAGCTGCAACCACCTGCCCTGCAAGTCAGTTTCAACAATGTGTAAATCAGTTGCAGCAGAAGAAGGAGGCAACATATTATTATTGTATGTCTGATGTATGTCCTTGCTAAATCCAAGCAACCATTCACTGATGCTAAGGTACGGTTGTCGACAGGGGCGGACGCAGTACAACTCAAGAAAACACTCACAGATAAATAAAGCTCAAGCAAGTAAAGAAAATATATTCAGCAATTTGACCACGCAGGAGCGCCGTAAAGCCAATACACAACATTTTGAGAAAAACAATCTGCAAAAGCCACATGACAACGGAAGCGTCTGTTCAAAACAGATATATAATACACAAACATTATGTTGTATTATGTTTTGATTAGCCGTGGTAGCTTCGCCTAACTTCCGGGTTGTGTGGTCATGTGACTCAGAATAAAACGTTAATCAACCTCGTGAAAACTACTAATAATCTTAATAAAGACAATAACATGCCTTACCCAAACAAGGTGAATCATACTTGCTTAAGAAAACTCTCAACCACCATCGCTCATACTGACTTAAGTTGTCGCCATGGCAACGTGTAAACAACGGTCAGAACGTCACATAGAAAAGCTGTTTTGTTGTAGCTTTGGGTAATGTGCTTGTTAGGGTTGTTATCAAGTTTATTTGTTGTTTTCACGATGTCGATTAACGTTTATTTCAAAGTCACATGACCCAAGAGTCAAGCGAAGCTTAAGATGTAATTACTAACACGGCTAATCAAGATTTCCTGAAATACTTGTGCATTATATCTGTTTTTATTCCATTGCCTTGTTGCTTTTGCACCTAACCCTTGCAGTTGTGAAGATGTTGTGAAGATGATGAAGGTCTTTGTTGCTGAAACTTGTGATCGTTACTGTCGTCTTGGATAGGATGATGTCATTGTAAATGACATAAACATATCTGATGTAATCTTTGTATGTAGACGGAGCGCAAAGGCTTGATTTCAATATTCCCTCCCCGTTTTGCTCTCCGTCAACTTCTCAGTCTCTTTAGCTGCTAAATACTCCGCCGTGTTCCGCAGCTGCTGGCTAACTGTGTGTTAATCTGCTGTTTGTGGTTTACGTTGGGTTTTTAGAGCTCTTTTACAATAAACAGCAGCTGGCATTGAGGTTGATGAGAGCGGTGAGACCGAAAACCACCAAAACCTGGCAAAATGCTCTCTTGTGCGTTTGCGCAGTCGGTAATTCTCTGTAGGTTCATTAGTATGAGCAATAGCGATCACCCTCATGCTTAATTTCCCTGTTTTCTTTAAAGTTAGACCAGACAATTTGTTTAAAATGAAGGAAAATTCAGAGGTAAAGCCTCACTGGCTGCAGAGGCTAAGTCATAATTGCAGCGCCACTTCTGATGAGTGTGTGTGTCGACCGTATCGGCAGTCCTCCGTTGAACAGCAACAATGAAATTGAAGTGTGTGTGGGCACCAGTGTGTGTTTTTATTGTTTTATGCGCTCGTCAGGTTTAAAACTGTAGAGACACAAATCAGAGTTTGAAAAGCTGCATCCAGTGTTTCATGATAAAAACCTAGATGAAACGGTTTCCATGAGGTGTTCAACCAAAGACCTCTAAGCTGAAAAACAAACGAATGCAATGAACAGAACCCCAAAACAAGACGACGATGATGGTGACGCATGAAAGATCCAGTTTGACACACAGACTTAAAGGTGCAGTGAGTAAAATGTGGTGGTTTCTAGTGGTTAAGTTCCAGAAATAGGTCAAAACTTACATGTAAGATTATAAAAATAATATTGTTTGATCTCCATTGTATTGGATGTTGCGTTGAGGACCTCAGAAATGAATCTGCATCTCTTCTCGTTCTCGTTCTTCCTCTCTGGGCGCTTTTTTCTAGTTCATTATATTTTCCTCCTCATTATTGTTTTTTAGAGGCTTAGCGTTTTGAGATACCCCTTAATTTTAAAAACTGCACTTTGAATACTACATAAACTACTAATACATAATGATTAATTATAGAAACTTAGATGACTTTCTTACTAAAATCAACGATTAAGGTTTCATTCACTGTTGAGTTCAAACAGGTAAAAAACAGGAAGGCAGGAAGTGAAACGTAAAATAGAATGCCAGGGAAAAGCTTTCAAAACAAAACAGGAACAGAAACCGAAAAACTAAGAAATATGATCATAACCTTCAAAAATAAGAAATCAACTAAGACCAGAAACCTTATAATTCATACGAGCTGCACTCTCTCTCATGTAATGTCGATCTGCAGAAGAAGACCGCAAAAATGACTTACCGGTTCTGGACTCGTAGGACGCTCTCATCGTGATGTCATGTCCATATTTCAACTCATACGCCTACAGAGATGTCAAACGTTCACTCCAATTACCTGAGGGTTGTTTGAAGGTCGTTAAAGGACTTCTATGTGGGTTTCTGTGTGATGTCATCACCATCAGAAGGTGAAGTGAAAACCACCTATATTATTACAAGTTCGTGTTAAATCATTATAATTTGATCTCGATTTATACATGAAATGACTGGAATCACAAAAGTTTTAACTCAGAATACAGCGACTATGAAGATTTTCAATGCGTGAGTGTTTTTGTCAGGCTCTGTGATGACTACACGATCGTCGTACAATACGTTTTTTTGAAAACTTGTACAGATCCCCTGCAGCCACGAAACATTCCTTTCTGAATCCTGCATTGAGTTTCCCGTTTGTGACTGGATACGCCTCAGGCGATTATTAGCGCTCATGTAATGCAATGCATCTGGTTTCTCTTGCATATTTACAGCGAGCTGTATATTTATGCTAAATAGCCGGATGTCCGTGGCTTTTATGGAGATCAGGGGTGTTACTGTGCTCTGAACCTTCTCTTTTTTTCTTTTTTTTGGGTAAATTATAACTATGTGAGGTGGAGATTCCAACAATTTTAACCACAATTGTATCCCAATCTTGCGCACGCATGCAACCGTCAGCCCTTAATTGGCATCACCAGTTTAAAAAAAGCAGACTGGGATCTCAGAAAGACTGTTAATTAAATTCACTGTTGGGTGTTTTATTTTTGCTTGTGTGAAGTTTAAATTTAGGCCGAATAAATGGAAGCCTTCATCGGCACAACCGTGAAATCATAAAAAGCCACAGTTTCACTTCAAGCTGCACAAACCGGCCAACATTTGGGAGTGGGCGTATAAACAACACACAGCTTATCGGGCTTCATTTTAGGACAAACATGAATCTTGTTTTGCAGGGGCTTTCATTCTGCTGGCCGCTCCGTTGTATGTTTGAGGACATGTCTGAAAAACCTGAAAGGGGGATTATTATAAAAACCAACAATGTTAGAATGGCACAGACGGGATATTTCAGGTGAAGGTATTTTCTTCTTTTTTGCGCGATTGGCTCGCTCCTAGAAAAGTCCGTTAAAATCAGAACGGACCTGTTTTCAGTTCTTCGGATTGGGTCGCACCGGTTCTGTGAGCTGTAAAAGTTAGGATGGTGTGATTAATGATATAGAGGCTGTTTGACTTTTATCTTTCTGTCTTAAACCTTTCTCTTTGGTGCCACTCTTCTTTCAATGACATGAAAGGCTGTAACTACAAAGGGAGTTAAATTTACTTGTTCTAAATCTTGCAAGGTCCTAAAAATACATATCTTACACTTTCCCTTTGAAAGCCACACTAGCGATTAAGTATGTGTCTCTTGTTTTAAAATAGGCCCAATAATCCTGAGTCGCCCCATGCTGAGTAAGAAAGGTTTGATTTTTGTCAAGATTCACTTTTTTGTTTTCAAGTTTATGTAGAATTTTAGAAAATGGAATTAATTCTAGTACAACAGTATAATGTGTTTTCAATATATTCCATGGAGCCTAATCCAGTTGACATTAGATGAGAGGCGGAGTCAAATCTGGGCGAGCTGTAGATTTGGATATTGCAAGTTCATGAGAGGACCGTCACATAAAGATTAACGACCATTCGCAATCACAGACGATTCCGAGTCACCTACTCACCTATAGTGCGTGTTTTTGGACTGTGGGAGGAGTCCGGCTACTGAAACCAAACTGAACGGCCCCAAGGACAGAGGTGGATTTGAACCCAGAACCTTCTTCCTGTGAGGAAACATTGCTAACCACCACACCAAACTCATTCATTGCATTGTTTTTTTTTAATCTAGATTTGGACCTACGTAATGTGGCGCGTCTTGTCTGGATTGTTATTGATGTTATTGGTGGTTACATCGGCACAAAGATACGAGGAAACGCCATGAGGTATATCAGATATGTAGTTGTGTTCATTTATCCTGAGTTTGGAAGAAAGGACTAAAAGGTGGTTGATTTGAAATCAGAAAGATAATCCTGCATGTAAATATCCCTTTCCGAAAGACACTTTCATTCTTTTACAGGGGAATAGTCTAAGTCCTTTTGGAATGACATTCGGAAAGGCAACTGCTGCATGTTTACGGTGTTTCGGGATAATCCCTGGACGGGATCCAGGACAGGATCTGACATTGGGAACTACTTTAAAAGTGCTGGAAAACTTTAAAGTAAGTTTATGATCGGAAATTTTTACTTAAGCATAAATAACACGACAGTCAAGTGGATCAGACTCATCGACATAACTTTTTATGGAGCATGAACGAGGTAATTAAAGAGCTAAAATTGGGTCCAGTCTGCCCGACCCTGAACAGGATAAGCTGTTGAAATGAACGAATGAATGAATGAATCAAAGATCTCTGTCCATCATGTGGCACCAGGTTTTCAGGATGAAGCGCGTGACGAAGGGTTTCAGCCTTTAAAGTTACGTCGGATGAAGTTGATGTTAACGCTCCATTTTCTGGTGACTTCACCACACAGTATGGCCTCACTAATAACTTCATGTTTGACAATGTCGTAATGATGTAACTTTTAGTCAGAGTAAAACCACCCTGATGTATATATAGATCGATGCCCACCTTCTGAAGAAACTCTTCATCTATTGGTCATCACTCAGCTGTTGACGGCTCTTCCGATTGATGTGTCAGCGCATGGAAACACCATTTTTGAATAGATCACTTCTCATGTAAACGGTCAACCAGGAATATTCTTTCAGAATTATTTTTCATGTAAGTTACTGTAACCTTCTCGGTAACATAATAATAATAATAGTAACTTTATAACCTGCCTTTTGCCCTGTGATGAACTGGGGGCCTGTCCAGTGTGTACACTCGAGCCCCCGCAACCCTGAACAGAATAAGCGACTACGGGTAATGAATGAGTGAATGAGAGCAGCCATCATGTGAAATGTGAGAGTGAGACCTCGTCTGACCCTGTTAGGATCAAGTTGTTTCCCTGACCTAGCTCAAAGGCTTTGCTCCGTTTGAGTTAGCCTTGCCGTGTCGTTGGCACTGCCTTCTTCTGTTGCGGTTCAGTTCAGTGAGGTCGGTTTTGTATCATGTTCTTCTTCAATTTGTCTACTGGTCAGGGTTTAAGTACCTCTCTACAGGAAGGTTAGCCCAGGTTTTGTTTGTTATTTTTACCTCGGTTCACCCTGAAGTCCAGCTTCAGCTTGTAAAAACTTTTGTAAATGCATTCAAACCTTGATAGAAACTCTTGATAATCACACTTTTGATGGATGTAAATAGTAAATAATATGTGTACACTAATACACAGTGTTTAGCAATAAATAGCTGAAATTAAATGTTCTTCCTCAGAGAGCATGCCTCTCTTGATCATGTTACGTTCCCACACTCATACACTGCTCCCTGACCTGAGTATCAGTAAATGGGATTGAGTTAACATGAATCAGAAGATGAAAGGAGGATGCGCCGATTTACCCGTAGTAATGTGGCACTAGTGTAAAAAGAAAAATGGCCTTCAGTGTGGCAACAGAGAGTGTCCTCAGCAAGTTCGCCGCAAATTTCATGGCAATCTGATTAGATTATGTGAAGCAAAAAACAGTAAAACAGCAACAGATTTGTTCAGAGGTTAAAGCTATCCTTGGAATCCTTGCAGTATGTTCTATCACATGCCGTCAAACGCTTTTGGGCAGGATTCTGGTGAAATTAGATAAAAGCCCTTTGAAATTAAAGCACAGACATTCAGTCTCAGATTAATTTTTATCCAGTGAGACATGCAGGTAATAAAGTGAGAGTGCTCTCCTACCCACCTCCCAAGTCTGGACCTTTCACTTTGATCCAGAGACCTCACGCAGAACCTGTTCTGGATCAAATAGTCTGGTTTGGTCCGAAAAGAAGGGCTGGTCTCAGTCCGGATCAAACTCAACCATGGATTGATTTTTTTACAGTGTGCGAGAAGTTACAACGGGCTACCGTCGCTTATCAGGAAGAAAAACAAACGGAGGACAAAAAAAGTGAGGAAGAGACTTATAATTGTGATATGGTTTTTTAAGGAAATTAAAAGTAAATCGGTCAGGGTCTTGTTTGGGATGGGAAGAAGCTTTAATGCTGTGTTTGTTTGTCACCCATGTTGGTTCTATGTGTTTGAAACTTGATTGGAGGCGGGGTCATGGACCAGAATGGACCCCGCTTAAGATTTTCTTTCCACCTTCTTTAACATGGCAGTCATTTTATCACATTTGACTCAGTTTTTTAAGGAATTATTAAATTCCCATCGGTGTTTGTATGTATTAGTGCGTCTGCTAAAAATGTCCATCACCATCTGGACTGACCATCACAGTCAGATTCGGTGATTAAGGGGCGATAAACCCTCAATGATTCCTGACATCTGTCATTGTTCTAGTGAAAGTTGTCTACTAACGAGTCAACCAATTCAAAGGCATTCTCTTATGGCAGGCCCCAATTCTCATGTTAGCTGTGTTGAATCAAGAAGTCTGGACATCTTTTTGGAATCTTTATCACACAGCAGGTTCAGAGACTCCCACAGTGGCATTTCCCACCTTCTTGACCTGAGGTCTAATCGGTCTTAACAGTGGAGCCCTGTGGGGATCTGCAGGGCTAGATCAGAGTAACGTTATGTCCAGACATATAGTAGGTACTGATGAAACATGTGGGCTTGCATCTCCTAAAGATATAATTGGTTACCAGAAGAGTCGCTGCTGAGCTGAAGGACGAGGTTGGAAGATGTGACCTTTCAGAGATTCAGAGAATCATTTTTCATTCTTAACCCTAGTAGCAAAGGACGATACAAACGTCTCCTGAAAGTCCAGGCTGTACTTAATCCATGCTGACCTACTTCCGTATGAATAAGTGAAGGTACACGATGCTTCAAAACACAGTTCACAGTTTCTTTGTGTTTACTATGTAAGCTAACATTTAAATCTCAGGTTGTTCACCTGCATCTTGAACAACACAGCCGGTCGATGGTTCCTAATGTTGAGGGGAAGGAGCTCTCCTGGTAGCATGACTGTTTTCTCAAAATTCTATAGGCAAATTAAAAGTAACAATGTAAAGAATGAAATGCTTAAGATCTTGATCAGGGTTGTATTTCGTTCAGGAGGGTCGGAGACTGAAGTAAAGATTAATGATATGTGGTAATTAGTCTGTCAGAAAGTTTTTGGCGCTCGAACTCTTCAGGCAGATTTAAGAGTATCCTGCCTTAGAGTCTGCATAGAGGGGTTGGTGGTGGCTGATGACCCTGCTGAGACAGATGAATGATGAGATAGATGCATATGTGTGAAGAGGGCAGAGATGGGGGGGAGGGTAATGCATTTCATGAAGGAACGAGGTAGATGGAGAGAATCGTAGTTAAAAAGACGGTAACAAGGTGACAGGCGTGTCGCCGTGATGTTGGAGCCTGTGTGAATGAAGGTGTGAATGACACATTGGTAGGACGATTGCCAAAGCATGCAAGGGGATAGTCTTCTTAAACTTTTGTTTGATTTATTTAAACAAATTGATGAATAAGAAAGTTATGTAAAAATGTCCAAAATATCAAAATGCACCTCTCCAGCATAGAAGAGATGTGTAGATACATTTTTGAGAAAACACTCACAGAATAACAATTTAACCATGGAGACAAGAAGCAGCTCTTCAGAATTTGTTGGTGTGTGTGGACTGTATATCTGTAGCTTCAATGATGCAATGGTTTTCACTCTGGACTTTGAATTCAGTTATCTGAGTTCATATGTCGGTGGAACCTGAGATTAATCCCAAATCTCCTTTGGGATTAATGAATCTTTATCTTTAATAAGTTATAGGCATTCAATAGTATCTTAGATCTGCTCTCGAGACCAGACCCACTCCTGGAGAGACTTTAAATCGAAAATGTAACCACTGATAGAGAAAAAGAACCACATTTCCTTAACAGCAAAAAGCACCACCTCAGGAATTGGTTGTTGTGAAGAGAAAAGAAAAGGGAATGGAAACATCTTGTTATCTTGTCCAGGGCCTGTATGGTAAACTAAAGCATACTCACATCACCACACTTTACATATATATTAACTATATTATGCAGTCCCCTTGGGATCACACAGGATGAGCTGGGGAGTGTTGTTGGGTATCAGTAAGCAACAGATGACTCAAGTGGAGTTATGTTCCGGAAAACTAGCTTAGATTAGACCGAACCCATTCCTTTAAAACGCTCTTCATTTTCTACTGGCCGATGAAACTATTAATATCACTACGAGAGAACATGTAGTTGATGTAGTTTAAACATCATCTTTAAAGTTACCGTTCTTAAAGTTGTTTGCACTCACTCACTCGCTGTTTACACAGATCAGGAGATTTACCTGCAAACGTCAGCTCCTGGTACCGCCAATGATTAACGGAGCTTGTCTAAAGTCACTGCACTGTTTGCGGAACCCTTACGGCTGGCACCACATTTGAGAGCCGGGGCTCCGCTGCGGACCGAATAAATACACAATGAGACGCAGACGGTGTTAATTACACTGTTATAGACTTGTGTATTTGAAAGCAGAGTTGTGGGCACAGGGTCTAGACAAAAAGGATAGATGACTAGTGAAGCCCAAACAAAAGACTGCAGCAAGTTTTTAATGAGGCGACAAGGGAATGCCTGTCAAACCCATAAACCGACACTCGCTTCCCAGAAGGGACACACACCAATATGTTCACACAGGCATGCTCTACCGGTCGCTGCGCACAAATGTACGCAGGAGCGCAGTCATGCGTGCAACTACACAGCACACAGGCTCCGTAACTGGGGGAAATAATATTTCTTCATGGCCAACCAGCCGATTTGCCGCTGATCTGTGACGAACTCTGTCTTCACCGAAACACGCCTGTCTCAGACCTGGCTGACGAGCTTAATGGGTCAAAAGATTAAGCTCCATGTTCCCCGTGTCAATCATAGCGTGGCGAGCTGCATTTACGACGTTGCAGCAATATAAGAGATTAGTAATCTGAAATGCAGGCCTAAATACCCCTGCATTACGGCGCTGAAATATAGACCTAAAAATCCAAGATTATACTTCAGTGGAATAAAGCCTTTAGGCCTAATCCATATTCAAAGTCTTGTCTTTAGCCTCTATTTGTGGGCTTCTATAACCTAGTTCTGACGGCTGTTATTGGGGAAAGCTGCTTTGTACTGGTCAGTTGTAGAATGAGGGCTCGGGCACGGTCTGTTGCGCTGACCTATATTTGGCTGCCTGCCCTGCCTGCACAATCAGAACCAGAGCATCGCTGTTGTTTCGTTCTATAGGCAAATTTAGCCGCCGGGCTCGCTGCTCGGCTCTCTGAACCAATTCTCTGATCAACTTCAACGCTCAATGTCTCGCCATGCAAAATATATCACGCATATGTATCCTCCCAGATAACGTACAGATCAGTGTGCGTGTACAATACAGAACCAGAACTTCTTTCACCATCAGTGCAGAGGAATTGTCAGCGTTGGTGCATACACACAAACACTGTATTAAAAATAGGATGTATTATTCTTATTACTTCAGGACTGTGTGGATGTGCAGGGGGTGCAAGGTTCCATGTAGAGATGGAGAATGGAGAGAATCAATTGAAAAGCCAGCAGGAAGATGATTGTCTGATGATGACGAGAGCAGCTCACATCCGATGATGCACTTCGGTGGAGTAAACCATGAAGCGGTTGAGCGAGTGTGAAAGGTGTGAGTGACAGAGTGGTATGATAAACAAGCTGTAGCCCGAGTGTGCAGAGGACAGTCTTCTTGATCAAAACGTTGCTAGAGCTTCACATCTTGAGCTGAAATGAACTTTTAACTACCGTGCACACCGTATAAACAGGGTAACACTGTCTGTCTCTCCAGGAAGTTGCTGGCTCACGTGAGGGAATGTTTTTTTGGGGGGAAAAACTTGCAGGAAACTACGATGATCCACAAACAACTGCATGGTTGTGCATGGATGCATGCAATTTAGTTTATTTGTTTGTATCTCGACAATGCAACTTCTTGCAGGGATTGACGCTGGAATTGTTTATAAATAATGAGCAGCGATCCACACCAGAAAGGAACAGGACAGCATGAAAAGTGGTCTTGTTGTGTATCATGGTTAATACAGCAGGGCTGTGCAAGGCACGGTAAAAAAGATTGAAGGTCATTGCATAAGAGTCAACATATTATAATACACCCGAATGAAAAAGGACTGAATTCCTACATTAAGGAAAAGTTTAATGCGGCCATCTTTTGAACTTTTATTAAATAACGGTCATGTGTCTGGTGTTAATGCGGCACATCTCCTCTGTTCCTCCGTCCATGGCATGCATGACTGGATGCGTGACTAAGCCGTCTTTGATCCACTCTTTTGCTGTCAAACTGACTTATTCAGGATTTTGTGCAGCTTTTTCACGTCCCTAGGGAGCCAGTGACAGTAAGACGATATTAAAGCTGTTAACTTTTGGTAAACAAAAGTCCACAATAGGCTTTTGGTCTCAAATGTAATATTTAATGCAAAAGATACGAAACCAGCCATTGCTGGGTTTTTATTGCTCTATTGTCAGAGTTACTTCAAAAACTGTCTCCGCAAAAATATTTAGCATGTTCAGCGCTAGATGTTTGTTGGCTCACAGGGGCCAGACGGTGAACCGCTGCAGCTAGCCTGCCAGGATCTTGGTAATGAAGTTGAGAAAGTTGCTCGGAACTGGACTGATCTGTTGCCCTATTTCATTATTTAATTTCCCCATAGTAATTTTTGCTCACAGGATTGTACATAATTTAATTCCGTAAAGAGATTATAGGGGGCGTACATCTCTTTAAACGGGTTTGCTAATTTCAGTTGAGGATCATTTGTACTTCATTTTTGTCCTTTATGCCGGGTTGGCGTGTTATCTCTTGTTTTCAACCCTTACCTCCGGCTAGCAGTGAAGTTCTGTGGGTCCACAGTAAGAGAACCAAGTGTGTGAATCTCTCCGATCAGTACAATCAGCCCCCCTACAGCCGATCCAATGCCTCTAAGTATCCCCAGGCTGAGTTGCAGTGACCTCTGAGGAGGTCTGATACCACAGGCATGTGGAAGCTTGAGGTCCGTTTACCAGAACCCCAGGTTTGGCTAAACAGAATGCTGATGCAGACAGTCCGTCTCGGACAAGTACGACCCTTGGACCTCATTGTCTCCATCCAAGCTAGCTGGGTCACAACCATCTAGAGCATCTGTGTATAATGGTCGAGTCAGTTACAAGTAACAGACCAAACCCTTACTTCATTGGTAATCCATGCCTTGATGGTACATCCACAAGATGGCAGGAAAGAGGAGAATGCATTGATCATAAAAATAGTGACGTTAGAAGAGGCGCGGATAATGTGCAATAAACTCGCTCTTGGTCTGTGAGGACATAAATGTAGAATATAGAGGGAGAGGTTTGTCGTACCTTTATGTGTTTTTCTCATCTTACTTGAACTAAGGCTATGTAATGTATTTTTATTTTAATTTGAATCTTTATTTTTGTTTTGTGTGAACGGAGAAAGGCAAAGTAAGCATTTCACTGCATGGGGTAAGCCGCAATGTTTTTTTAATGACAGGAAACCTCTTGAATCCAAAACAAGATCCAACACATGTGAGGCCTAGGTGCTTCCTGTGCCATGCCTGTGATCCCATTCTACTTCCTTTAAAGGTGCTTTCACCCCCTTTTCACACTCACCTGTCTTTAGATTGAATGTCGGGCAGCACGTGTCATGGTTGGTAGGTGTGGTTAGTACTGTCGCCTCACAGCACAACATCTTTGGATGTAGACTTTGCATGTTCTCCCTTTGTCCTTGTGGGCTCAATGGAACTCCATCTTCCTCCTACAGCCCCCAAAACATGCAATGTAGGTGAACTGGTGACTCTAAATTGGAACAAATATGATTTTGAGTGGTTGTTCGTCTCTATGTGTTGGCCTTGTAATGAAAGTATTACATTCAGGCCCTTGCCTCCTGTCCAATGTCAGCTGAGATAGGCTCCAGCCCATCCTGAACAAGATAGGGGTTACAAGAAATTAATTTAGGGTTGGATAGTGGAGGTGAACGCGTGGTCCCCCCTTTTGTAAGTACCTTATGCTCAGCCAAAACACGTACAGGTCATAGAAAAAGAGAAAAACGGTGGCACTAACAAAAAACAACCCGTGACAGAAGCAAGATGTCAGTTTCACCAATGTGTAAGGTCTTTATTCCAACTTATGCAACGTTTCGGCTATGAAGCCTTCTTCTGAGCAAGAGGAGGATATGGTGGAGATCAAGCAGTTTATAGAAGGTTGTTTAAAATTGGCCTCTGATGCCACAATATGAGGATAAAATTAGATTTAGAATGAAACTAATGGATGAACCCGGAAGCGCTGAGAAAATGTATGAGGTTTGGTTTAAAAAATTTTTTTTTTATTTCCTCAAAATATCTTCTTTGGTCTGGACCACGGGAACCACAAGTGTGAAAAACAGCCTAAAAGGTAAATAAATTATGTTATTTTAAGGTGATTTAGTCAAGCAGATCTTTGTAAATGAAGGGAAATCCAATATACTATTAACCTTTAATTACCATTCACGGTCAGGGAGGCCACTGAGCAGCAAAAGTTACACAGTCCTAGCAGTTTCATTATTGACTAATGTCTCTGGCTGCCACAGAGGGTGGATTTAAGATTGTTTTCTGCAGAGCAAGAGGAGGATGGAGGCAGATTAGGACCAGTAATGATAAGGAGAAGGGTTTGGGTGTGAAATACATACACAAAGAGGTAAAGTGAGAAGTTGGAAGGATAGGGTACGGAGGAAGGAGGAGGTTTGATATGAGTGAAAAGCAAAGAAGGAATATACACACAAACACATGTGACAGTCCATGTAAACACAGAACAGTTCTGATCACACAAGAACTATGTCCACAAAGGAAGGAAGAAGAAGAAAAATGAGAACGAGAATGCGAAGCGTGTGCTGGTGTCATGAGGCGAGATGAGCAGCCAAGCATGTATGAGCACAATCATAGGTAGGAGGGGCTCAGGTGCACCGCAGTATTGAAGGTTCACATCCAGCCCGTGACCTTTTGGGTCCAACTCCGTCTATCAGCCTCCGCTGCATGATGCCCAGTAAAGCAGAACTGTGCTGAAAAGACCAGGAAACACTGAAATAGGTCAAGTGTAGAGAAGGAAGGAAGGAAAGTTTGGAGGCATAACAAAAAAATAAAATAAGTAGCAAGATGGGTGGTATTGAAAAATGTAATTTGACAAAGGAGGGGATAGGTAGGTGAGGAAGAGGAACACTCTCTACAATGGTAGTTAAAGCCAGGTCAGCCATAGCAACCTAGACCAACGATTGTTGCCTGGCAGCAAGCATGGATATCCTCACCTCGCCACCCTCTCTCCTCGCTGCATGCTTCCTTTCACTTTTCCATCCTGTCTTTCCACACGTATCCGTCCACAGCGCTCACGCGCTCCATGTAAAGAGCCAGAGCTGCCTCACGCCGACAGACAGCGGTCTGTTGTGTGTGTCAGATTCTTCAGGACAGGCCTGTCATCGGCGTGTAAAGCTGGCTGGTGCAGCTGTTACACATCAGGATTACATGGCACATGTGAAGATCCAGTCCTCCAACGCTTGCTCTAATGCAGGGTGACGCATGACATCAGACGAGTAATGTGATCGGTGCTGTATGTTTGTAAATATGTCTTGAAAATGTGGAGAATGTATTTCAGTGAATCTTTGTAAAACATCACTCAGAGTAGGGACACAGGATATTAGTTTTCGAGACTTATGAAACAGGAAGTTGCTTTAACTCCTCTGCCCAAATGTCTAGTCCGCAGGAAATGTGAGAAGAAATTACTTTTTTTTTTCGGTGGACACACTTCTGATAGCCTGCTGAGCCCAAGTTGGGCCAGAAAACCCAGAGTATTGAGGAGCCGATTGATGATTTGAATATGGTGAGTTTTTATCCACCTGTGTCGCCGTGGCAATGTGTTGAATGTAGAATTCCCCTTCCATGGTCCAATCTGCCCCAAACTTCTTGTTAGATAAGAGTCCCAGCCTGCAGAACATCCACATATATCAATTCAGCATTAGATTTAGCCCCACCTAGTGGCAACAAGAAACCTACAAATCTGACATTTGACACATTCTTAAGGGAACATTATCTATTGCAGCTGTTTAAATGTAATCTGCGCTTTTCACTGCAACTGGTGCTATGGAGCAATATATTTACCTCCGGCAACGAGAGGTGCAGTAGGTTATGTGATCGAGGCCATTTGTTTGATGGTTTGTCATTTTGTGGGTAAATGTGAGCAGCATAACGGAGAAAGAAACATATCAATACATTTTTTGTGGAAAGTTGGGCTCTGGGGAGGCGAAATGGTGAGTACGATTTTCATAAATGTTGTTATTTAATGCTACATAACTATATGAGGACTGGTTCCTTGATTCCCCTCCCACCACTGCCCTGCCAAAGAAGGTTCATCGGTTTAAACTCCACCAGTCCATCTACTTGTCCTCAACAGGAAATCTACCACCTGAGGGATTCCATGAGATTTCACATGTGATTATTGGTGGCCCTCATAGTGTCCATCTTATAATTGGTTTAATCAATATGCGTCAACTTAATTGACTTTTCTGTCAGTTTTCGTCTACGTCCGACGGTGACAGATGTTGGGGTCCATCCACATCTGCACAAATTGAGTTTTTCCAGTAGTGGGGCCATTTGTGTGCTTGTACACAAATTTCCTTGTGGAATTTTAGTACTGTGCATATTTAAGATGAAAGAGGAGGCCGTTGATGGAGATTCTCATGAAGTGCTTGACGGATTCTGATTTCAGTTAGGGCTTTAATGTAATACCCCTGTAATGTGAGCCCGACTTTTGTCGGGTCTGCAAACTCATCGGCCCAGGTATCCTGTTCCAAAGATGTTCTTGTCCACCTGTCCACGATGTGCACTTCGCCTGCTGCATGCTGGGATAAGCTCCAGCTCTAAATGGTACTCAACATGAGGAAGTCAGGGAGAAAATGATTTTGTTTTTTGCTGGGGATTAAGTTTCATCCATTTTTCTCGGCTGGTCTATCAGTGATTTTACATTCATCCATAAACCCACTACCCCACTAATGAACGTGTTCTTGGAAGTGGATTTGCACCCATTCCTTCTTTCTGACAATCATATTCCTGTGTATCCTTGTCCATGAGTACATGTGTAGGTGTGACAGTCACTCAGCCTGAAAGCTGGCATGTCAGAGTGTCTTTAAAAGTGTTGCATGTTCCCTTGTTTTCCAGGAGGTATGCCAGTGCCTGAGGTGGCGTCTGACACTGCCAGCGCTTCCACCATGTTGAGTCCTGTCCTCAATGCCTCCAACGGAGACGGATCCGAGTCTGAAACCACCTCCGCCATCCTGGCTTCCGTCAAGGAACAGGTCAGAACCGTGTGTGTTTATGTAGAGGGCTGTCAGAAGTAATGAATTATTACCACACTCCATTCAGAGTGAGACAGGGCGACAATAAACAGCAAACACAAGTGATGGATCAGAGCCAACGTGTCACCAAAAAAAACCTCACCACCTCCTGGTGTGTTTGCAGGAAGCCCGGGGCAACAGCCTCTCAGTGTTATTTACAAATTCTCCGATGTGGTGGGCTGCTTCGTTTTCTATACTTTGCCAAAGTCTGAGTGGCTTTGTTGGACATGCCGTGCTTGATGCAGGAGAAAAAGGACCAAATAAGCCCAGAACTTTTTTTTAATCAAGCAAAAATAACCTTTAGCTGTGGAGCTAGACTTTGATGTTTATTATCTATTCATAAAGATTAGAATATTAATGGCTCTGCTAGAGTGACTTGATGTGCTCCAACCGTCATACTTGGCTATTTGATGTTATTCATTGCTTTGATGTTGTATGTAAACTGACTTAAAATTCTCAATGTGCGTTATAATGAGAATTCAGTTTCTCCACCATGTGGTCCATCTAAAAGCAGTGGTCCATATATCGTCATTGTAAGCACAGGTAGCAGGCATGTCTGCATGATGCACCTATGATGGTGACATTGTGCCAGCTTCAGGGTCATCAGCCAGGAGCCACCATTCACTGATCTCAGACCTGGCGGGACGAATGATCGGTGAAGGGTGGCTCCTGGCTGATCTTTCGCCCGGATTTGGCAGAGGAGGCAGAGCAAAGGCGCTTCTGTATTTGGCTCTGAATAAAGGATCCCTCCAAACACCTGTGATAGACCCTGTTTTCTCCTTGCCTTATCCTTTCCTCAAAGCTTCTGGATTTGGAACTAAAGAAAGGACAATGCCCCCCCCCCCCCCCCCCCCCCCCCCCCCAACCAGCATCAGCCTTGAGCAACCTGGCGCCCGGCTGGAGTGAGCCCTGAGGCATCGTGCGACCATCCCTCACCATTTGAGTTGAGTGCCCCGGGTTTACCCACCAGTTTACCGCTCAATGGTTTCACAAGTCAGACAGTCATGTTTTCCTTCTTTAACGCAGAGGTTTCACGTGTTGTTGCTTCTTCTTCGTCTGCTGAATGATGCGTATTATCCTCCAGGTGTCAAAATTTGGGTTATCAAACTCAACCGAAAAATATAGTAGTCGTCTTCTATGTTGGATTTTAGACGTGAAGCATTTCTTTCCACCTCTTCAACCTTAAAGCACGAAAATGCCTCTCTCAAGCCAGTGTCCAACAACACGAACAACATACATTCATACTTTATAGAAGCTAAAATTAAGAAGAACATACTTATTTTCAGCTGATTAGATTCCCTTAAATTATACACACTGCTCCTTTAAACCTAAGATGAATACATTATTCAATGCACTTTAATAAACCTGTTATACATTTTCCTGTTTTAACACCTTTCATTTCCTGTACGTTCACGTATGCGTTCGTGTGTGGCCTTATTTGATATTCTTTGAATATATCATGAGGTGTGATTGATTTTCCTCTTTGCCTGGGGCCCTAAAGAATCTATGATCACCACTGAGGCTGGGGATTCCAGACATCCCCCCCCTCAACATGAGTTTTCTGTTACTCATGGGGGATCCTTGCCTATATGATTATGTAATTGCTCCAGCTCATTCTGGGGGATCCAGATGCGTTCCCAAGCAGTTGGACATGTCCACAAAAGCTCCTAATCGGATGTCCAAACTACCTCAACCACCTTCATGAAAACTGGATGTAAAAATCCAAGAGTATCAAATAGTAAGGCTACCAAAGTTATTTAGATTGAGACTATATGTCTCTGTCAAATTCAATGCTTACCCATTCAGAGGTCTTGCAGATATTTTAATACAGACCAAAAAAGCGTTGGACAGATGGACTCACCACCCCTGTATGTCAGATCTTCCATCAGCTTATTCTCCCATTGGATTAGTAGCAATCAACATATACAGCAGATTAAATGAGACATTATTATGAGATCTCGTTATTTCCGCGTAACTCAACCTAGTTCAAGTAGGATTACTGGTCTTACGGGGTGTATGGCTGCACAAGTGAAATCATCGGTCAGCTGGGTTTGGGCCGGACGTTTGGCAGTAAAATCAGTGTATTTGCAGACGTCTCTTCTTGAAGTTTGCATCCAGATCTCCATTGAGGGTCATGTAGGTACCAGGTTATGATGGGGAGGAGTAATGTGTGGAATGAAGAAGACATTATGTTCTTTTTCAGGAGCCCAATGCTGATTCAGTGTTTTACTGCTGTACGCGGGCCCTGTTCAGAACTAGGTTGAGGCTATTAGCAGCATGTATTTGTGCAATGTGTGGGTGCACAACTCGAATGTATACTTGACAGGCTGGACACTGTGTGTGTCCTCGAGTACATGGGATGGGAGGAAATGGTCTCTGAAATGCAGATGCTGAAGAGCAGAGAGAATAAATGGCTTCTGCTTCCTCACTGGGAGATACTTCAGGTTCTGGAAGTCTAGGCCTTGTCTAAGTAGGTCATGTTGACTTGGACATTAACGTGCACGCCGGTCATGTGCACACACTCAGATGATCTAGAGCATGGTAATGGCCCTCTGGTAAGAATGTGTGAAAAGAAAAAATGCAGCTCGGTCTGAGACTTTTTGGAGCCCAGAGCACATTTGATTTGGGAATCACCACCGACAGAACTATTAAAAACTGTCAAAACGTGACTATTCATACTCTTATCTAACATTCCTAATCTATTTTTGATTATCAGTTCAACTTATATCAACATCTGCCTGGAATTTTTTACCCTTCTATGGTAATTACTTTTAGGTCTAGTAGTTTTCGGTTTTGGTGTAACGTTAAACTATTTAAATCTCTTTTTTTTTAAAACTCTTTTGATAAAAAAATTAAAATAGAGCAACAACTAGGTTTTGTCCAGAAAATTTGAAACATACGGACTCAAAAAAGCCAACTTTTTTTAATAACGATATAAAATCCGACGAAAGATATGTTCCCAACTAAACTATAAATATCATCAACTAATTTCAAACCACGCCTACGCTGTGGTCCCCAACAGCAAGGGTATGACTATATGTGCAAAAAAACCTGTATTTGTAGTGAAAAAGCACCCTCTAGTGAGTAATATGAGAGTCAAATATAGTGCAAGAGCTCCTCCAGTCAATTCGTATTCACAAGAGAAACATAGAAATGGAGAGTGGTGCACAGGGTCACAGACGGTAAAAAAGGCGATGATGAAAATGAAAAATCAGGTGCTTTTCGGGGACAGGGCCACAAAATAATGAATTTCAATGCCGACAGTCCATCTTCCTAACATAAAAATGTAACGTGATGGATGGCAGCCTGGAGTGATTGAAGGCGCTCTGCAAATAGGTTAAAAATCCTTTTTATCAATCATGGATTATGCCAATGCATCTCAGCTCAACGAGTTTTCATCAGGGCATAAAGATCTGTTGGGACGTAAAGTCCGAAAAAGGTTTTTTTGGGGGGGAAATTGTGTCTTTTAGAGTAAAATCAGATATGAGAAGGTTGTCCTTGGGTCTATTCATAAAAACCAAAGCTGGAGTAAATCAGACTGACGGTTAGGAGGTTATGTTTGTAAAACAGTGTTTTTCGTATAAAGCCCCCCCTAGTGAATAAAGTATGAACTATTAGAGTAAAATATGATATATATGAGATAGAAATCCTTGAGTTGATTCATTGGTTCTCTCAAAATCAACCCAGTTCTTCCTCGCACTGAGGTCTACGTCGGTATAAAAATCTGAAAAGGATCCATGAACTGTTTTTGAGTTATCACATTAACACAAAGGATCCGCCGAAGCGACGGCTGTAGATGATGAATCCATGACATTTCAGGCATTGAATGATGTAAAGCATATCAACGTTTGCCCGGCGGGTCCAGAGGGTTAAGGACAACACACTCCCACACTCCCTGTGTCCTTCAAGTAAACAATGTAAAAACAATCTATTTAAGTGTTTTTATGTTCAAGGAGTCTTATTATGAAGGTCACACAATTATGGGATTGTTGCTTTTAGGTAAAGTTATTTTTGAAGTTTAGTTTGATCGGTGTGTATAATATTTTTGGGCTTTTGCAGATTTTTCTTAAAAAAACTCTAAAGCAGGGATGTTCTTTTCCCAGACACACTGAGCGTCCTTCTCATTCTGTTAAATAAAGACAAAGTCAGGCATGAGAGAGTCTCCAACCACCCTCGCATACACAGACGTGTACACTTGAGTTCTGTGGACACACACACACACACACACACACAAACACACCCTTGTATAAGCTGCCTTTCAAAAATGTTTCTTTGCTGCTGCTGACTCCCAGCAGGAGATCCCCTCTCCTGTGTTTCCTTCGACCCACATGAGATTGATTAGCCGTTCAACTGTGTATTTATCACATCTGTCAGCTTTTGTCCTCGTCTCATTCATCATCTCCACTGTCAACACGTCCTCCATCGGGGGTAGCGCCGTGTGAAGAACGCTGCACTCAGAGACTTTAATTCCAGTGTGAGATGTGCCTGTTTGAGAAATCTGACATATTGTCATCTTGCATGACATAAAGTTAAAGTATTGATTAGTAGTCTCTCTGCTCGCAGACATTTGACAGTTGAGTCACTTGTGAAACGCTGAGTGTGCGCTCTCAGAAAAATCAAAGACTTAAAGCCTTAAAGCGAACCCTTCACTCTGTTTCAAAATATTCATGCAGACAAGCCGTATTACTTTTCTAGTCCATCACATCGCTCTTTTTGCATCTTTTGCATGTATTGTGTAAGGTGTCGTTCTTTAAAAACAGTATACACAGGAGGACAGAATTGAATTATGTGTCCGAAAAAGTGGAGATATTATGGAATCAACATCATCGCCGTCTCCACAGATCCTTCGTGTTAACGCCACAACTCAACAACGTTTCATGGATCAGTATCAAATGTTATACTTCATAGACCTGACAACTACCAATAAAGTTTTGTTTGTAAGATCAGAGGCAGTTTAAGTTTCAAGTTCCCTAGCAACATGCTAACAAGACAGAAACTACATCTCTTGATTATCTTTTGCTATCCTACGTGCCGAAACATCTTTGAGAAAAAGGCGCCGCCTTTATATTATGTTATGGCAACTCTCCCGGGTCAGTCACTTCTCACAGGTGCAGGTAGAAAAGAAGGTGGTGACGTCAGCCGATCGATTTGAGACCCTGCTTGAACTTTACGAATGCTTGTGTCCGCTGTCCAACATTTCTGACGCGTCAGTAAATCATCTGATCGTAAAGTTCCTGGGAGCTGCTAATCGGCCCTCGTGACCCCCGGTACGCCGCGCGACAAACAACACGGACAGACAGCGAGTGCGAATCGTGTATGCCTAGCTTTAATGCGAGATTGATATTGGGAAACATCGGTCGTATATTTCTGACACTAGGTGGAGTTTTATCTCCAAAAGTTTTCAGGCAATCATTTTCTCAACCGTTGGTCTGATTTAGTTCACACGTTTGGTGCAGATGAATGGACTCGAGGAGATCCATCTTGTTTTTGTCTATCCACTAAAAGCTCATGTATGATGCACAACTGGAACCTTTTTATGAAAAACTGTTTTTTGGACACAGGTTGGTCCACTTTAGTCCAAATTTGGTGCATATGAAATGACTGAAGGAGATCCATCGTGTTTTAATCTGATAGTTACAATTTCTTTCACCAGGGGGAGCCTTTTCACAAAATCCCACAACCCACTGGGTCAAAAGCGTAGGCCTACTGTGACAAGTAAATCATTGTAGCCAACAACAGCAAACTATTTTTTAAGGTTTGAAAGATAAACCAGAAGTACGGCTTAATGTGATTCTCCTCAAAGAGAAAAAAAAAACATGTGTTGTGTTCCTGTGAGAAAAGTAAGTCTATGACTACTTCATTCTTCACCACCATCATTATGTAAAAGACCTGCTCTCATGTTTGTACACACAACATTACACACTGCCATCAGGTAGAGACCCTGCTGCCTTCACTGGCTCATCAGTGAAAGAAACATGGACATCACAGCAGAGAAGAGAACCATTCAAAGACATGAATCTAGCTTTCTAATGGACATCCAATTGTAGTTTTCAGGCAGAATGACGGTAATTAACGTGAATCCGGCGACGCTGTGGAAGCACCTCCCTCTAATTGGTAGCGAAGCATCTCCTTTCAGGTCACAGCTACAATGTAGAAGAACCCAAACTGAAAGCTGCTAATAGTGAGCTTTAATAAGGCATAGACGGAATGAAAGTCCAACCTGTGAGCGTAATTAGATTTCCTTCACATCATTAAACAGAAAAAAAACTATTGTAGTGTCTTACTTGATCACATTTTGTTGACATATGTGGAGGCATTATTAACACAACTTCCCATTACGCTCCTTTATGATTGGTGTTAGAGGATCTAAGGTGATAAAAATGCAGAATAAATAGCTCTCTGAAAACAATCAGGCTTGTGGTGATGGTCGGCGGTCCTAGATGACTCATCGTGTTCTTTAAGTGGGGTTTTCTCGCAGCAGGACGGCGATAATAATTTGTTCCTATCAGCTTTTAATCCCCGCCTTCACCGCTCCTCTCTTCATTTGTTTAATCTAGATTAATTAAGAATTATTTAGCAGCGGCTACATTCATTAAATAACTAAATATAGTCCTGCAAAGTTCACAGCAGAGCTGGATATTCATTAAAAGCCGTTTCCAAGTGGATCAAATATTTATTTTGTTGTTCTTCTTATGTAAGTGGAAATGCAGGAGAAAGAATTCAAGAATATTTAAGGGACGAGGAGGGAGGGTAAGGGTTTGGGGAAGGAAGGGTTTGTGTTCGCTCATGCTTTACTACTCCTCCATGCTCTCTTGCTCTGTCAGGCAAAGTGTTGGCATTTCATAAAGTCCTGCTTTTATTTCCAGCTGAAGGAAGGCTTTAGGCGAGAGCGCCCGAGTAGAAATAGGACAATATGTCATGTATCAGTATGAAATGTCCCCATCAAAATATGCATATGTTTGACTTAAATATAGTTTTAATCACCGTGACATAAAAATAACCAGTCATGGAATTATAACCACGGACAAGTGAAGTCAGAATAACATTAATTATCTCCTTACAATTGCGTCTGCCAATGGCTGGGATATATTAGGCAGTGCGTGACGGGCTCAATTGTGATGGAGAGACGACCGGGTCAGAGCATCTCCATAGCTGTAGGTCTTGTTGGTTGTTCCAGGTCTAGCTACAGTTCAATCAGAGAAGACAGAGAACGAAGAATAGATGGATGTTTTACTACAACAGATGATGTGTGATAATTAGTCCATTAGAGAGGCTCTGGCGCTCAGACTCTTTGGGGAGCATGAGGTCGATGTGTCTCCTCCCTGAGCAGCAGACTGGATACTGGTGACGGTGGCTGATGACTCTGCTGAAGCTGATGCATGATGAGGCTGATGGAGCCAATCCCAGCTGACATTGGTGGAGGGGTTTGGTACACCGTAAACAAACTACCAGTTCATCACAGGACCAACTTTTAAACTTGTTAGTAAAATATACATTTTTTTAGAGTAAAGACTGATGCATATGCACCAACGTTGGACCAAAACTGACCCAAAACTAGGAGGTTATGGCTGAAAAACAGTGTTATTCCTAAAAAAAAAAGCCACCCATGCTAATATATATACAAGATAGATCTCCTTGAGTCCATCAGTCCATTGATATAAACCCAATTTGGACTAAATCCAAATAACGCTAAGGAAATTATGTCCAAAGAACAGTGTTTTTGTAAAAAGCTCCCCCTAGTGAGCAAAATATGAACTATTAGAGTAAAACACGACGTATACAAGATAAATCTCTCTTGACTTGATTCAGATGCACTAAACCTGGACTAAATGAGATCAAGACTAACACCCCACACACACAGACACACACAGCCACACCGGCCGTCGAGGCATAGAGACATTGAATATTTAAACTAACTTCTACTCCATTTTCTTACCGAGTTATTTAAGTTCCTTGTTAATTAAAGTCAAATTTAGTGTTGGATAAAAGGCTTAAATTGAAGAAAAAAAAACTGAGGAAGTTGGAAAATGTCTCAAATGATGAATCTACTATCAAAACCCACAAAAAAAAAGAAATTGGAAAGTGTTTTCAGCTGCCTGCTCAGCTCATAAGTCATCTCCTGACGCATCCTTGAAGAACCTGGACCCGGCTGACTGAAGGAGCTGCAGAAATGACAAGAACATGGGTTCAAAATGGCCTTTTTGTCATGCCTTTCATTTGTGTCCTTGATTTCGCTCTTTAATCCGTTTAATGAATGTTTCCACCGAGGGGAAGTGAGTTTTTATTAAACTTAGCCCTCAGTTTTTCAAACGGCAGTGTTGTGTTTGCGCTGAAGGGCAGGAGGTGCAACGGCAATCCTCCCAGCAACAGCCAATAAAGTGAGCCTAAAATAACAAAGCCACAAGGTGTTTCCATGTGATAAAAGCGGCAACGTGAAGAAACCTCTGGAGAACTCTTACCCTTTAGATGTTTACCTCATGTGTCAAGGCTTTTAACATCACCGAGGCTTCCCTGCTCTGGGCGCTTTAAGCAAACATCTTCACCTCCATGCTGGGTGATCAATGGAGCTGTAGAATAAAGCTCCAGAAAGGAACAGCACGGCGAATGCTTAGCAGTCTTTAAATCACGTCTCCAGCCCTGTGATTAAACAGCAGTGTCGCACAGCAGGATAGAAAACTTAGGTGAGGTGAGGAATGAAATCCCAGATCAACAGCCCCTGTTATCTGGAAACAAAGACAAATCTGTCCAGGCTTGGATCAGCGTTTAAGGACTTTTGCTACCGTGAGAGCACTAAATCTCCCGGAATCTGTCTTCCCCCTTAGCTCAGCTGAAGTCTCCTTCTCCTTTATCTCATTCCACTTCTGTCCTCCCACCCCCCTGACATGAATTTTTCTATCATTTTTTTGTCTGCCTCTGGGACAAGTCTCTTACCGGCAGGATGTACACTGTAATTTTCCTTCCTGAGACAATAGCTGCAGACGGCAGCGGTCTGCTCTATTCGGGCGCCGTGACATTTTCTCATCCAACAGGCCTTCCTCTTAAAAAGCTAAATGCCATACGGACACCACGGGGCACAATTAGTCCGCTTTACGCTGGAGAGACAGCGGCCTGAACAAACACTACTCTACATCTTTGCTCCCCACCACTGTCCTACCCTCATTTATTTTACTTAACTAATGTCTTTAATGGGTTTTTCAGGGGTCAGCCTGCTCCTGTGTGCTGGTGGCCACACACCAACTCTATCTGTCTTCCCTCCGTCTCTTCATTAACCGGCTCGGAGTGAAGCAAACTCTTTTGTAGCGCAATCACTTCACAGGGAGTTGATTGTTGAACCTGCTCATTAACACATACTTTGTGTTGTTCTTTTCCCTTAATTGCTTTACAAGCTGCAACATACACACACACACACACACACACACACAGACTCACACACAACTTCAGTGTGACATCAGTCACATTCTTTCCTTACCACCAATATGACACAGATAATGTCGGGGTGGATCATCAAATTTCTGTTGGAAGATTATTATTATTAATATTGATATAGTTATTATGTACACACTATTTTTACTTCGTTTTTTTCCCATACCATTTTCCACTTTTCCAATGTATCTAGTCCCACAGTTTTGAAGGCACATATGGAAATCATGTATAAAGCCATCCCAGGTTCATACAGTGAAACGGTCCAGGTTCATACAGGGAAGCGGTCCAGGTTCATACAGGGAAACGGTCCAGGTTCATACAGTGAAATGGTCCATGTTCATACAGTGAAACGGTCCAGGTTCATACAGGGAAACGGTCCAGGTTCATACAGTGAAACGGTCCAGGTTCATACAGGGAAACGGTCCAGGTTCATACAGGGAAACGGTCCAGGTTCATACAGGGAAACGGTCCAGGTTCATACAGGGAAACGGTTCTGGTAGAAAGGTGTTTAAGTGGCAAAAAGGAGGTGTGCCCATACCAGACATGTATCATATGCCACACCATATAGATATATTACCTATCAGATACAACAATATTATAATGATTTATATAATAATGCAATGACCAAATGGTGCGATACTAAAAATATAAAATAAAATACAGTGAAACAGAAAAATAAACTTTTTTCTCCTTTTTAACCATTTTAAAAAGCATCCTCAGCTGATTATGGAAGTAGTTACAGAGTGGGACATCTCACTTCATTCTCATCTCTGTGAGAATAGTCTGTGCTGAGGAGATGAGGAGATCAAAGGCAGGGATAATGTTACAGTGGCTTTATTTTTTTTAAACCCTGACTCACTGACATTCCTTTGCAGCTTTAATGGAGAGACGTGGAAAAGTATTTGCGTGCCAGTATCCTTTTAACACGCGTCGTTGCATTGTTCCTGAAATGGGGATAAGGTTACTGTGTCATGTTTGCATCACAGCTGATTGAAGCTGGGGCTGATAAAGAGGCACATCATTCAGGGATGGATGCCATTACCACCGTTAACATCCAGGACACGGGCCAAAGGTCAGGGGTTTTACTCATAAAGGTTTGATAAAAAGCCCGTAGGATCGAATGTGAGTCTTTTTCAACTAAAGTACATCATAATATAAATCACACGTGATCTGCTGGTTTAATAGACTTTACCACAAATATGACTGGGGCCAACCAAAACAGACCATTTCACATCCAGGAATTCACAATATAGACGCTTCAATTACCACCGATAAAGAATATTTTTTTGAAAATGTATCAAATCCTGCATTCCACGTGACCCATAATGCAACCATGTTGCTTGACCTCATATGTTGTTCAAACTCCGAGGACCTGCCAGAGCTTATATAGTTCTAAAAGTCATTATAAATCTACTTTTAGTAAAATCTGCGGAGTGGGTTTTCAATATTGCTCCGGAACTTTTAATCGGTACTGGGCCACCCTTGGACACATTAGGGCCTCCTCGCTAATTTTCAAGCATGTTTGGTCATCAGGATTTAAAATGTGGATCATTAAGTCAGTACTTTTGAAGCAAGTTCTGTTAGGAACTTAAAAAGAGCCGGGTTTAAGACCCGGTCGCATACACACGATGGCAGAGGCAGGGAAAGAGCAGGTGCAGTTTGGTGTTTTAATAAAATGCAAAGCCCAAAGACAGGCAGGGGTCAAACCCAAGATCAGTCCAATTGAACAATCCAAATCCAGACGGAGACAGAGTCCAAAAACCAGAAGAGTCCAAGCCACAGAAAATGCAGTATAAACTAAAGACCAGAAGAAAAACGTACACTGGGGGACATTAGAGAGATGTCTGTGACGCGTGACGACGAGGCATCAATACCAAACTGGTAGGTGAGGACAGGGGGGCACAGACTACATACACTGAGGATAACGAGGCAATAGGTGGGTTTAAATGGGACTATTTTCTCCCTACCAAATTAAACCTTTTACACGCTTCCTCGTACATGTGCAGATGATCCACATTCCCGTTCATAAGGTGGCGATAATGCTTCTGTGCGCTCGGTGCCGACCGCCAACAAGCGGAATTGACTTTTCGCCCATCTAACCGTCCAAAAAAGTTAAAATATTTCAATGTTGCAAAGAATAAATGACTCTCCAATGCAGACCGGTACTGTTTTGAAGTCGTTGTTTTAAAAATGCGTCTCAGCTTTGAAAAAACTTAGCGGAGCATTACGTCACGACGCTGGACATGCGCAGAAACCACTCAAACAGAAAGCTGTCCGATACTTGGTTTACATGCAGCGACTGGCTACAAAAAACTTTTTTCTTAAAGGATTTAGACTCCCTCCCTGTAAAGGAATGAAATCTAATTCGGAAAAAGGTTCTTGCCATTTGGAAAGGCGTGTTTACATGCAGCATTTTCTCTCCGATTAGACGTCTTTTCGGAATCTAATCGGAATTAGGCTGTCCTTGTAAACCCACCTACTGAGACACAGATGGAGAGGGGGGCACAGGTGCCCATGACTGACAATCACACATGAGGAGAACGGATGGAAGACAGGAGATGCACACGAGGCGGAGAAATAAAGTGTATGCTAATATACACTTAGGCTACACTAGGACATTAGAAATAAACTGAACAAAAGGAAGTAAAGGGTAAAACAGCCATAAATAGAAGAAGAAGAAGAAGAAGAAATACAGGAAGTAGATACTTAACAGAGCTAAACTGATAAACATATTCAAAATAAAACCAAAGAACCAAACGGATTAAACCAAGAAGAACTCAAGGAAATAAAATGAGTCATGAGAAGATTAATTGTTTACATTATTTACACTATTATTTACATTATTAGCACTAATGATGCTACTACTGTACATAGTATACCTATTATGTATGTTTATTTCTTTTGATATCTTTATTATGTCCCTTGAGTTTGTGTTTTACGCATTATATATATAGACATACACACTTATGTCTATACACTTTATGTGATTTTATTTATTTATTTATATTTTTCTTTTCTTCAATTTTACATGTTTTTTTTTTTTTTTGCTGCTGGGCCTTCAGAGTGGAAGGCAGAAAAAAAATTTCATTGCACAGGGAGTCTCCCATTAACTGTCCATATGACAATAAAGGCTTTGACTTTGACCATAGCCTTCAGTGACATCCCGCAGCAGCAGCTGACCGTGTTGCTAAGCAACAGTAAACTCTAACTGGCAGTCTGCTCTTAATGTATATAATTCCAACATTTAAATTGTCATGTCCAGATCTGACTGAAGGACAGACGGTCCCTTTTAACCACATCCATCCATCCATCCATCCATCCATCCATCCATCCATCCATCCATCCATCCATCCATCCATCCATCCATCCATCCATCCATCCACCCACAACAGTTTCTTCTCTTTCCCTGGTTTCTCATCTTGGATTGCTGCAGCCACTCTGTCAGTCGTTTGTCGGCTGAGATAGGTGCCGGCCCCCGGCGACCCTGAACACAACAAACAGTCACAGAAAATGATGTGATGGTTGATCTCTGGAGACTCTCCAGTATGATGTGTGATGAAACATGATTTAAACGTTGGTTAGGATCTCTAAAGCCCGGTTCTCTCCACACACTCTTCATATGTCAGATGCGTCCTCAGAGTTGCTGTATCTTCCCTGCGACACCTCTGCAGACTGAAACCCCGAGTTACTCAACCTCATCCTGAGAGCCAAACGTAAATCTGTGTGCAGCCAAACAGCCATGAAAACGGATCCAGTCTCAATTTGAATAAAGAAATGACTTGGGGATGGATTTTTTTTTTTTTTTGCATGTGTGTTTGGCTGCACACAGATTTCCTGTACGGCAGGATAGGGTTAGTTGAACTGTGTCGTGTATGGAGTGAGAATATCTTTATGATGAGAGGGGAAACATAATATTTTAGACGTTGGAGATAGAGGCTGCAGAAGTTCCTGACTGATTCGTAGTGATGCAGGAAGTATCTGTTGACCGTTGTTGAAACCATGGGTTCAAACCCGGAGTCCTGCAGCATCTCTCTGATGGAACCTCCTGTAATATTCATCATTATAGCTTCAACATTCAAGATCAATCGTTGGAAATATGTGGTTTTCGTTGGACAGGAAAGGTATGAAGCTTGTTATGAAGCTTGTAAAAGTATAAACTAGTAACTACAGCTGTCAGAAGAATGTGTAGTGGAGTACAAACTAAAATAGTCCTCTCTGAGAAGTGTGCTAGAATGGAAGTATGAAGCACTCTGAGGTACAAGTACTTCAAATTTGTATTTTAATGCTTGAATAAATGTTTTTAGTTACTGTCACCTTTTGGTAGTTGGAGGTATAACTTTTCAAAATCAATGTCAAAATCGATGTTGTCTTTGGTGCATGTTTTCAAAAGTCAGGCGCCCAAAATGCTGCTGTGAGAAGGAAAGGCCAAACCACTACAGGAGTTCAAAGGGGGGGGGAACTACTGTTGTTTAGAATATAAGTGTGTGTGTGTGTGTGTGTGTGTGTCTGTGTGCCTTCCGTCTTCTGTCTCCCTCGCCTCCATTCCCCTATCCTCAAAAGTATTCCCCCCATTGCTTTCCAATCATGGTCAATGTGTGTGTGTGTGCGTGTGTGTGTGTGTGTTTGTGCAGATGGTCTCATCAGAAGGAGAGAGAGAGAGAGGTGGAGTGAGACAGAGTGAGTGGCTAGCGGTGGGCTCTTTTGGCAGGGTCAGTCAGTGGGAGGGCCTATTGTGATGCAACGTTGCATAAATAATGCCACGGGGCTTCTAAATGCTCCGTTGCCATGGGGACCTTTGTGCCTCAGTGAACGCTGTGTGTGTTTGTGCGTGTGCGTGTGTGTGTCTTTCATGGCCCCTGAGGGGAGAGAGAGATGGGCTGAGCTGCAGTCAGCTCAAGTGACACTTGTGTCTCTCTCTCTCTCTCTCTCACTAAATGTTTCTCTACCACTCGCCGTGTTTGAATCAGATGAATTTTTGGGAAGAGGGTTATGAAGCCTTGCCGTTCCTTTTGACCAGAGATGAGCAAAGAAAAGCGGCATACTCTATGATTTTGTGTTCCTCTGTGAAGCATGGTCCATGTGAAGGTACGTGCGCTCTTGCCTCCACCATTCTTTCCTTTTTCCCTCCTTTTTCCCTCCCTCCATGATGGTTTCTCCTTCCTCTGCAGTAACAGGTGTCTGCCTGTCAGCTCTGGGTTGGAGGGAGATCAGAGGAGAGGAGGAGGTTTTTAGTTTTTCTTTGGATCTTTGAAGGAGTCTTATAAGTGGAATTCTCTGGGCTCTCCGTTCAGCTAGTTAGTCATCTTTCGGAGCCACTTGGACCCTGTGCCCTCAGCTCAGGCAACAGGCAACAAAGAAAAAAACAACAAAGACTTTCGTCTTTCCAGTCATCGGCTCTGGAGAAGTTGCTCTGAAGTAGGTTGTTTTTCCTTGATTTATTTTCCCCAGGTGAAGGTGATTTGCAGTTTTTCTGCATGAACTGGTGCCTGAGATGCAAAGGAACTTTCTCAAACTCTGTGTGATGGAATCCTACTTGCAGATTCTGGGATCTTTGCTCCGTATTTCTTTAAGTGATATCGTAGCCAGCGTAAACACGGCCGTGATTCATCCAAGTCAACAGAGCATCCCGCGACGCTTTTATACGTGTTCATGCTCAAAATGATTTCTCATCAGCTCGGTAAAGGCGTCCAGCTCAGCACAGCGGATCTAAGCAAGATTGTTTTCATGACTTCTTCTGTCGTGCTGCTGTATTTTCATCAGCGTCGCCAGAGTCAACACGTCTACGTATCGTCACGTTGAAGTTGTGTAAACAGGGTAGAGTCTGTCCGTGTTCACACTTGAGCGACTTCGCAGCGGTGTTTGTGTGCGTGTGCACTACAGCGTGACTGGTCCACAGTCACAACAATTTCCACTCTGCAGCAGACGTTACATGTAGTGGTTCACAGGAGAACATATTTGCTGTGTGGCAGATTCACAAAGCAGGAAGTCAGTGGGATGCTGAGTAACCCCTGGGAGCCCAGGTGGGTCCATGAAGATTTCTCTATTTGGAGGTTCTGGTTCCCGGCTGGTGCTGGAGTTGGTTGAACAGGAGAACCTTGTAATAGTCTTTGTCGAGAAATGGTAATCTTTTGTTTTGCATCGATATTTTGCTTACATGACAAAGGCGTTTAGGGGCTTGACAGCAAAAACCTTTGAAAACGAGTTCCAGAGTTAAGCTGGACATACACGGACATTTTTAACCTCATGACCATTGGGCCTCGTCAGGTGTCATCTGTTCTGCAGTTCACCTGGGGGTGTGAGGACCCATCTGCATCCCCCAGATGACCGTCAGATGGATGTAAAAAAAAAATCAAGTTTTCGCACAGTTGAAGTCAGCGCCTTTTTCCCCCCCTGCCTCTGTGTGAAGTGGCCACTGAGCTACCTTGGCACCACACACACATTTATCATTATGTGGAGAATAAATAACAACCAGTCCTTAAGTAGGAAGTTTGTGGTTGGTAGCATTTTCAAAGCAAGCAAGAAAAAGAAAGATTCTTAGCTGTCAGAGCGGTGCTAGCTATCAAATGGAACTCTCCTTATAGTCAAACATTGCTCCCTTACCCCCGCTTCTCTCTGCTAATGGACCGGCCACACTCTCCACGGCCTCCAAGCCACCTACGAGTTCAGATCTGACGGCAACTTCTTTTTTCTTTAAAGAGGTTTCGGCACACAGCATTAAATTGGAGACACTACAGCCACATTATTACATCAGAGACACTGGAGCCACATGATTACGTCAGAGCTACTAGAGCCACATTATTACGTCAGAGCTACTACAGCCACATTATTACGTCAGAGGCACTAGAGCCACATTATTACGTCAGAGACACTTGAGCCACATGATTACGTCAGAGCTACTAGAGCCACATTATTATGGCAGAGCTACTACAGCCACATTATTACTTCAGAGGTACTAGAGCCACATTATTATGTCAGAGGCACTAGAGCCACATTATTATGTCAGAGGCACTAGAGCCACATTATTACTTCAGAGGTACTAGAGCCACATTATTATGTCAGAGGCACTAGAGCCACATTATTATGTCAGAGGCACTAGAGCCACATTATTACTTCAGAGACACTGGAGCCACATGATTACATCAGAGGCAAAAGAGCGCAGTCACATCACAGATGCACTATCACACCATCACGTTACGGGGCACTAGAGCCATTACATTATGTCACAGATACACTCCAGCCATCTCAACATATGGTGGTTTCCCTGTACCTAGTAAATAAATAACAGCAAAAGTGAAAGTACTGAGCGGTCCAATTTATATGCTGCAACTATTGAAGAGAGAATTTTTTTTTTTTAACTTTTGCTCTTCACTTCTTTCTCCTTCGTCGTGTCCCTAAACACTTATCCTGTAATTCTTGGACCAAAGCTGCATTCCCCACAATGAACGATAAAAATGAAAGTCGCAAAGTTTTGATTGTTTACGAAAATGCAGCTGACGTAACCAGCTGTCACTGACGTCAGCGGTTCTTGACCTGTAAAGTTTGGTTCCGCTTTGGCACCAGTTTCCCTGTTCGCCGTCTGATTGTGGAAACTGAAAAAAACCTTTCCAATTAGACCCTGGTCCGGAACCAGGAGCCAAGGACGCCGGTGTCGCCGCAGCGAGTAATAATTCCATGTAGAAGTTGTGTGTTCCACGTGTAAATAAGCCGTGTGCACAGAATCCACGCTTTCTGTTCAAATGTGCTGCCGCGTGTGTTCATACGTACGTTGGACATGTTTCTACTCATGTGCGCCCGTGTGCATGTGTCCAGTTAGCATTGATAACAAGGAGATGCTCCATAATTACAGGCAAATTAGCACTTTAATTTGTTAATTTTCACATGAATGATTGAATTGTGTAACGATGCTGGAGAGCCTGGAGCCGCCCCCGGCATAATCAGTATTTAAACTCCCACCGACCCGACACTCCGCTCCTCATCAGTATTCAGACGCCGCAAACACAAATTGTGTCATCGCTGTAAATAAGATTATGAAGGAAGGAAGCGTGTCATATTTCCAGGCCGTTTCACACGTTAGATCCATCGGAAAACTTCCTAAAAGTAAAAAAAAAATGCCGTAAAAGTTAGTGGCTGATAAGGTGCGATTATTCATGCGGTTGCTCTCTGAGAAGCTTTATTTGGCTACAAAGTCATTGATATTTGAGCGTCAGAGAGATGCAGGAGGCTTTTTGACAGACGCCGTATACGCACGGAATGTTTCAGTGTGTTCTGAAATGTCTTATGTCCCTTATTAGTAGTTCACGGAACCTTAAATTCAGATGTAGTTCTAACAGCCAGACCGGGTCCAGAGAAAACATGCAATGTATCCATTCATGTTCAGGGTAACAGTGGGGGGCTGGAGCCTCTCACAGCTGACACTGGGTGAGAGGTGGGTGCCAGTTCACTTAGAGACAAACCATTCATGGTCATGGGTAATTTAGAGGCATCAATATACTGCATGTTTTTGGACCATGTGAAGAAAGCCGAGGCAAACACAGGAAGAGAGGACAGAGTCCACAAAGAAAGGGAACTGAACTCGGTACCTTCCGACTGTGAGGTGCTTCCCATTTCAACACTTGGCTGCCCATCGTATGCAATTATAGTAAATTAATATTTCACCCCTAACCACAACAACGATTTTTTCAACAACAGCTTCCAGCTGACCCCTCCCCCCGCCGCATGACCCTTGACAGGATAAGTGGTTACAAAAAATGAATGAATATCAGAAAACGAGAAAAAGCGAAAAGAAATGGACGGTATTTACCATTTCTATTAAATGGGACACACATTTTTCATGTTGCTCTACTCTCTCGGGTGTTGACTCATGTCAGTCACATGACCCCAAACAATGTTAATTCCCACAAAATCCCCTCCGTCATCAACCGTGACAGACTTATGTAACAATTAGTCAGTTGCTGCTTTGTTTTTGTTGCGGAAGTCATTGACACAACAGAAAACAAAACGTCAGCGTGTCTGGGATCACGACCTTCGGAGGGTTACACAGGCAGCTTCGATAAGCTTGTCCTCCTGAGATCTGGACGAATCACAGCCGGGGAATCTGGAATTCTTTTTTTTTTTTTTGTTGAAATTATTATTTTTTTTCAATGACTAATGCAAATTTTGCATAATTTGCGTCAAATCTGTGTCTATTAAACATCGACTGCTGTGTGTAATTACATAGTACTAAAATGTTAAATGCATTTAAACACACCTTCATGCTAACGGATTATATAATACGTGACATCATCACTGGTAGTAATAACATCCCCCGTTCCTGCTAAAACAGCGTTTTGGTCAGAAATTTAAACTGGCGTGACATACTTAATTTTAACATTTTTGCTAAAAGATGTATTCATTCATATGTTTCATTTATGGATTGATTGATAAAAATAAGCACATTTACAGCGAAAATGTCAAAAACAGATCATGAGCTACAACAAAAACAAAAATTAAGATCCAGTCCAAACACAATACTTTTACTGCTTTTTGAATAATAAAAACCTTTTGAATGTAGCATTGATTGGTTCTATAACCTTTATGAACAAGATTTGTTATTACTTAATCCGTTTATGACGAGGAACCGTTTTAGCTGTTCCTTTCAGAACTGTTAGTTTAGCGGTATTTCTGTTTCTCACCTAATTTGAAACGATTCCCGATGCAGTCGGATTGATTTCTGTGTTTTACGCAGACGCCGGTAGTAATCGCAGCAGCGGGAATAAAAAATCAGCTGTTGGTTTGTTTGTGCATCAGTTAATTATCGGTTACTCGTCACACCTGAAACAGCATCAATTAAGCATAAGGAGCAGATGGACTCTTAAATAACTCTTATTTTCTGTATTTAAAATAATCCATGATGATCTCAGACCCTTCGAACGGCTCCTAGTTGATTCTTGTGATTTCATTCAGGAATTATGATACTTCTTTAAGAAAGTAGAGACTGTTTTGTTTTTAGTTGGGTTCAACAGCAGCTGTGGGGTCTTCACACGCGCCGCTGTTCCCAGTCACACCACAACGTTCATGGCGTTCAGGAAGCGTTTTGACGAAATGTCCCATGATGCAATGAAAGCTTTGCATCTGTGCAGAGCGATGAGGAGATTTCCATTGGAGACATGAAATGAAGATAAACATTTTGTCATGTTTCAACATCATTTTTGTTCCTTTCAGGTTCGACCTCCTTCCTTTTAATTCCATCATCATCTCCTTACATTTGCACAAAGGAGAAGAAGAAGTCTTTAGTGTCACAAACAATCACACAAGTTGTACAACGTAGCGAAATTGGTGTTGAGCAGTGGATGGAATAATATCATTACTCAAAGTCTCCCATCAGAGTTCAGATGTAAGCTTGGCACATGACCTAAAACACTTTTGTTTTATACAAACCCTTTCAGGAAAATAGTTAAAGAATTCAATAATTACCTCCGCCGAGAGAAGAGGTCATGTTTTCACATCTGTGTCTGTCTGTGAGCGAGATTACGGATGAACCACATGATGGATTTGCATGAAAACACCCAGAGGTTGCTGTTGGCATATCCTAGAGGTGTTAAAATAATGGTGACGTTACTTGTGTTGCAGAATTTAAAATCCAATCAAACTATAATCCGTTTAGAGTCTTGACGTCACATTGTAGACAAATCTAAACCGGTGTATTGGGTTTTTAAACGAAAGAGCTGATACCCTTACATTTTACAGACTGCACCTTTAATATTCATCAGTGGGGGGGCATGCACATGACATCAGATTTAAGCCGCACACACATTTTAGAGTTTAGAGGGTTTTAAGATCCAGCAGGAGGGCGACAGCGTTTCTTCAGCGGGTTCTGCGCTGCTGCGGCAGATTGGGGTGATGGACCAGACGACTTCCTATATCCCTCCCTTTGTACCCTCCATCACCAACAGCAGGGGGGAAAAAATCCATACTTCATGTCATTAAATAGCCCAAAAACTTTTCGAGAGAGTGCCGAAAAAAGTTGCATCTACCTTGTGAGTTTAGTGGTAGCGGGGTGAGAAATGTCACATTTGTGAGAGATTTACGTCGGTGTCACAGGTTTACGAAATGACCTTCAATATGAAAGTCAATAACAAGATGCCATCTCTCTCTCTCTCTCTCTCTCTCTCCCTCTCTCTTCCCAGGAGTTGCAGTTTGAACGTCTGACCAGGGAGTTGGAAGCCGAACGACAGATTGTTGCCAGTCAGCTGGAGAGATGCAAGCTTGGCTCTGAGACCGGAAGCATGACTAGTATCAGGTGTGTGTTTGTCTCCCGCCCGTCACATCCTCCGCTCTACACCATAAATGTCTGTCAGCTGTGCTCTTGCAGGTGACTGGCTCTACAGCTGGTTCTATTATGTCGACTGATCTGTGTCCAAAAATCACCTCCGTGGTTGGAAACACGTTGGTTGACTTGAGGAGTCAGAGAGACAGCTCTTACTGTGTTTTTCCGGGAAACTGTTTTGTTTTTGTTCTTTCTCCTATTGGAGATTTACACGGATTCCAGTTAGAGCCGTGACATGAGTTTGTGTTTATTGTTAGGTGCATGTCTTTAGGTTAATATCTCAGGAGTTGTATATCAGGCAGAACATTAACTTCTTTACTAGAGGTTCAATCATAAACCTACAAGTTTTGTGGTTTGACATTTTCCTTTTCATGGCAACGACTTTTCAGTCTGCAGATTAAATAAAGCGAAAATGATGTTAATTACAGTAGAAGACGTGCTGGTGAAGTCTGAGTGCTAGATACTGGTGGTGGTGGTGGCTGATGACACTGCTGAGACTGATGAAAGATGAGGTTGATGGATCTGTGAGGACTGGGCAGAGATGGGGAGAAAGAAGGTGCTCGAACCAGCAACGCAACATTGTCAATTTTATTCTCGGCATTTAACCATCCCTGCCGAGCCCCTTTCAAGTGCCTTGGGAGCTACTGGGGTCTTGAACCTACGACATCTTACTGCGGGACGACTGTTTTACCAGGAGCGTTTATGCAACCCCCACAGGCAGGAAGGACCTAGATGACAGAACGGTATCTGAAATAATTTCTGCCAAAGTGTGCAGCAGGATAGTCTTCCTCCGAAGATCTTAATTTGGAGGCGTGAAAAAGTTTTTGAAACTGTAAACATCTAAAAACACACCAGTGTTACTGGCATAATGTAAACTGGAAACAGACAATTCTCGTCAAAGCTGGAACACACAACCCGGCTTTGTACATGCTGTCATATTTATATCCCTGAAGAAGTTTGGGATGATACGGAATCATCATCACTTCTGCTGCTTCCGCCGCTGTATCCGCCGCTACGTCTGTCGCTACGTCTCTTGCTACGTCTGTCGCTACGTCTGAAGCCATCAGGGGGATTTAGGACTCTGTGCACTGGAATCGACACAAGTAGATCTACCTTGGATATATTTGTATAAAATACTGAATATATTGTATTTTACTCTAATAGTCAATATTTTACTCATTAGAGGGAAGTATTTCACAAAAAACACAGTTTGAAATAACTTCCGACATAACTGTGTCGTTTGTCACGCGGTGTTCTGGAGGTCACGAGAAATGATTAGAAGTCGGATGGTTTACTGACATGTCGGAAATGTGGGTCGGTGGACTCGAGCATTCCTGTAGATGTAGCAGGGTCTCCACTCGATCAGCAGACGTCAGGGCCTTCTATTATTCTTACCATGCTTGTTCGAAGTGGCTGAAACTTTGAGTTGCCATGGCAACACGACGCGTCGTGTGGATAAAACATACAGTGATAAGTGGTCATGAAGTAGAAAGCGCAGTTTGTGGCCTGTTGCAACCGAAAAACGTTGCCAGACCCCGTCGACCTCTCCCGTTCCTCCAGCAAGACGGTAAAGCCTCCTGTCACTGTTTTTAACGCACTTCCCTAATATCAGTGTTATAAAAAGTAATTAAACTACTTACATATCCAGCAGACATGAAGCAAAAATTGCCGGTATGGTAGGAAATAGTGCCTCAGATCACCTAAGAATATAAATCTTGTTTTTATGGCTAATTTATCGTACTATGTTACCAGTTATTATCATCATTTGATTGTTTGTCCCACCAGACACAGATGTTATAACAACATGCAGCATCAAGGAAAGATTCAATTTATGAATGTTGCTCGGTTTTAGAAAAAGTATAATAAAAGATCAATGACGGTCCAAATCGGCCAAAACCACAGTGGCGGCTTCGCCGGCATAGAGTGGCCAACAGGAAGTTGTAACCTGCACGCTAACATTACACACTGTAGCACCTTAAAGCTCAGAGCTGCATCGGGACGCAGCATCAGACGCATTTGATCTTTAAATAAGTCTGACGTCAGGTTGATTCGTCTTATTTGATTTTTTTTTGGTTAATCTGGATTTGATCATTTATATGCCTCAATATGGGTTTTTATTTAATTTAGCTCAGTTTCAGATTAAAATCAACACGTCTCTGCCGATGTATTTGAGCGTGTGACTATAAAACTTACTCTTTCCTGAGTTAATGAGGACTTATGGTGCAAACATGGTTTGATGTGATGACTTTTCCTCCCGCTGTGAACCCACCACTGATGCCGGTCGGTCTGGGTCTTCTTGTTGTGACGAGAGGCCTCAAAGGCGGCGTTCGTTCTGCTTCAGACTGTGATTGGACACGGGCCTCATCTCTCTCTCTGAACACACATTCCATAGCATTATGAACGTGAAAACGGCGCTCCTGACACAGTGGTGCCGGTGCACTTCTCAGGACGATGTGACATGATTAAAGCCTCCGTCTCCGTCCCTCTCTACACACACACACACACAAATAAACGCACACCATCCATCATCTTTTCTCTTCTTTGATGCCGTTAAGCGGGCAGGGATGCCGTCCGTCTCCGACTAATTACTCATCCTCGGGCATTGTAATTCTTATTTCAGATCGAGGGCTGGACCGACAGAGAGCAGGGAGAGGGGTAAAAGCGATTCATTCACCAGACTAATGAAATGGCGCGGGCATTTTGGCTGCTTCCCCGCTGTCACACGGCCATATTGAGCGGCTCCTATTCAAAATAACAGCAACACGGGAGCTGGAAGTGGAAACAACGCGTGTCCACCGCTTCATCATCCAGCTGCATCCTGATGGAACAGAGGCCGCCATTTTTAAACTCAATTACACGAGTTTATTATTTGGCGAGGAGCAGAGGCTCTTGTGAATTACACCGTCCTCCATTTCTTTTTATGGGCCATCCACTTTGTTTGACGTGGAGGTAATTACCCAACAGACGAATGGTTTGGTTAAACACACAAGTCCTCTAAGGTAATATCCTGGATATTAAAGGCCTAGTAAGGTAGGATTTATCGTTCAGTTACCTCCAAACCTTTTCTAAATAGCTTTATTTGTCACTGCGCGTCACTTTTAACAGAAAGCGCAACATTTAAAGGAGCAGTATGTACAATTTAGTACAAGTTAGTCCAGCTGTAAGATCCCAGATCTCAGCCTAGAGTTGTTCTGATCTCACCCCTCCCTATCCAACAATCTACGGTGAGAATCAGGTCCAGTGATGAGGTTCCTTTACATAGATTTTCTTATTTACTCTGCTATCATATAGCTCACCGCTGTTGAGAAGTTGACAGGCCTCTGTCGGCGCCTTAGTGAGTCTATTACCCAGGAGGCAACGAGGTCCGGGTGTTGCTGCAAGCCACAATCGGACCCCATCAGTTTATCTCATATTGGTTTAGGTCTTCATGTTTTCCCTTCTTTGACATTGAGGTTTGACGCTTCATTGGTTTCTCTTCTACTAAGTAATAAGTTCGATCCTCCAGTTGTCATAATCTGGGTTGAAACTCGCACCGAGGGCCTCGTCGAGAAGAGAAGCAGAGGTCGCTTGAACGCTGCTGGAGCTGCGAGGCAACTTCACCCTCAAACCTTTTTCAAAAATCCTGTCCAGAGCTGATGGAAGCGCTGCGGCGAGGGAAGAAACGCCCCCGACGGGAGCGTCCCAGCGCTGTGGAGAGGCATTTTAAGACGATTGTACACCAACAAATACAAAGTTGTGAACATTATTTTCTATCTATCGGAAGAGATTCCTCTAAATAACACACTGGTGTGGTACCAGAGGCAAATCAGACGTCTGTATAAACAGGAGGTGGAGAAGCAGGACGTGTGTGTGTGTGGCTCAAACACAGCTTCTAGCAGTTAGCAGCTAACTCAAGGAAGAAGAAGAAGATTGACCATAAAGGTTTTAAATTGGGGAAGGAGGGTGAGCTCCAGGAGCCCCTTACTCTCTGAGCCGGAGGATGACATCATCGGCCGTGTAACAACGAAGCTAAATGATTGTTTCATTCCACGCTGATCCATTCTGCTTTGTAACGCAGCTTGATGCGTGTGGAATACATCAGACCAGACGCTGCTGCCGCTGACCCAATCAATACTCTTTTATTTTTCGAGGGAAGCCAGAATCACTATTTAGAATTAAAGTGACTCACAAGAGTGGCAAAAGCGTCATAGAGACGGGTCTTTATGAAAACAAAAGAGTGGGAAGGGGAGGCTGATGAGGGTCAGGCGACACGGATCAAGACTCCTAAAGGCCAGAATGTAAGAAAGTAACTTTCAAAATGAAGCAGGAAACAACTTACCAAATGTTAGAAAACAGGATGAAAGCATTTTTCCCAAATCTGTGTTGTGGTTTCTTCTCCACTCTGAAAACATTTCAATTTTTTTTCCTCCTGGGATAATACAAAAAATGTCTAAAAGTGTCCGACAGACCGTATTCATGTTTCATTGAAAACTCCCCCACATAAAGCCTCAGCGGTGATGCCAAAGGAGCGGCTCTAGTTTCTACTCCCAGATAAAGCAAAAGGCTGATGGTCTGAGGCGCAGTGGATCTAATATCACAGCGTTGTTATGATCAGGGACAGCACAATGGCAGTGTGGGCTTTTTATACTGGACTGATGCCTGCAGTAGATAGCAGAGTAAAGGAACACAAAAAGAGATGAGATGCTATTCAGTGTGGTCTTTCACCGGCCTGTCCTGGATTAACCCCAGAAATGAGGCGACGTGAGGAAAGACAAACTCTGTTCCTCTAACGACAGAAAGCGCGGACTGGTGCCGATGGAATTTCTCTAACAAAAACAAAGACATGGAGGATTCTTTGTCTTTTGAGGTTTGGATTAAAGTTAGCAGAATCCCGTAAATGTGTCCCCAGATAGTCTGGTCAGACCTCAGCGAAGTTAAGAATCATGGCGGAGTGGTGGAGGCTCTGGAATCCGGCTTTTGTTGGTTGTGTTGTTGAAGATGAAGATGAAGATTCTCAGAGGTGCTTAATGAGCTCCTCAGCGCTGCTTTTGTTTCCGCTTTTAATCACTCAACACAGGTCAGAGCGTCTGCCACGGTGTGTGCTGCAGCTTCATGACTTCAAAAAGCTCAAATCCACTGTGTGTGTGTTTGTGTGTGTGTGTGTGTGTGTGTGTGTGTGTGTCTCTCTCTATCCGTTAAACTGAGACAAAGTTTTTCTCTGCAGAGAGAGGAGCGTGACACACGTTGCATTGTTGTGTAAAGGACCATTCCGCCCCTGATGTTAAGGTTGCGAGTGATTCTCTGGAGGCTTTCATGGGCTAATGTAACCTGAGAGGGGGGGGGGGGGGGGGGGATAAATGGAGGAGATGGAAAACTACATTGTAATGGTTGCATTAGATATGTCAGAGCAGCACAGTTGCCTCACAGCAAGAACATTCAGGTTCTGACCTTAGGGCATGAAAAGTATAAACCAGGATTGGATGAGTTCTCTCTCAGTACTCAGGCTTCCTCCCTGAGTCGAAGAACATGTGACATAGGAGGATGAGTGACTCGAAAAATTACCCATCGGCAGGAATACATGGATAGATAAAACTTTATTAAAGCCAGTGGAGGAAGCAGCTGGTAAAAACGGCAGTGTAAACAACAAACAAGAAAGAATAAAACTGTGGTAATTTGAACCCAATGGTGCGTTCTGGTTCTGAAGGTGAGGGTTTAGGTGATGATCACTGGAGCTAACGATGAGCACGCACAAATGTTTGGTCATCTGACATAATAGAATATGTATATATGTATAATAGAATAGACTAGAATGAAATGATTCATTGTCTCCTGAATGAACTTGGGTCACAGATACGTCTGAAGACCAAATGTTGGGTCCGTATCAAAGGTTGCGTCCGACGGCACCCATGCACTTCCGACCTTCATGTTTACAATGATTCAGGCACAAAATGGCGGCGAAAGGGTTTCGACATGCAGCAACAAAAGTTGCTGACGTTGGAAGATGCCAAAATAAATCTAGTGAATAAAAAGCGTGAAATACGAAGGAAGTGTTCTAGACTTTATATTCAATAATCTGTGAAGCCATTAAATACACATCAAAGTTGTTTTTCTTCTTTGTTTTTGTCCGTAGATATTTGATTTGTCTTGTTGGTTTTTATGGCGTCACTTGCCTGAAACATTTCCAGTCATATTTCTCTATTTCCCTTCACTAACTTTGAGGAAGCAGATCTTTTGTCGGACCTTCAGCAGACCTGCCCCCTCTTCTGCGTCTCTGTGTCTTTGTTATTCAGTTTCCACACCATTTCTCTTTCACAGTCTCATCTGTCTTCTTAGCTTTCACGCTGTGCTCTTCTTCTTTTTAAAAAACAACAACTATTTAACCTTTTTAATTATTTCTTTTCATTTGTCTTGTATTATATTTCTGATCACAACAAAAGGTTAAGTTTGACAAGAGCATCAAAGTTAAGTGAGCTCTGAAAGCTTTTCGCTGGGGTTTGGACAGAAGGAAACATACCCGATAATCAGTTTTGATGCAGTTTTAAACCCCCCCTCCCTCCCTCCCTCCCTGCAAGTCCCTGCAATCCACACCTTCTGGACACAGGTATCCGGGCTCTGGTGGCGTATGCGTCGGCCATTCCACCCCTCTGTCAGAGCAATGACAGGTTATTTGTCAACCTGTTATGACGCAGCATCCTAAGCGTAATGTGTCTGGTTATGGGATGTGCTGCTGCGTGTCCGTCTGGTCACTGATGGGTAGACGTGTGGATGTAACCGCAGCACCCAGCGGGAACCAGCCACCCGTCTGGTGGGAAAATGTGACCCTTTAAGGCAGCCCAGCGAAAACCCATTACCCAGAGGCTGTCAGGCTGTCAGCTGCCAACATCGACTCTCACCAGCGCTAACAGAGATGTCTGCAGAGAGAAACCCCTTCACGGAGAACTACTTCCTGTTTTATCAGACTGAAGATCTAACTTTAAAAAAGGCCTCGTGCCTCTTTCCTATCGAAGTGGCTGAAGAGATAGTTTCAGGCTGATGCTGCATTCAGTCTGGAGCTGGTTCCAAAAGTACCGTCTCCCTTAAAATAACCATTATAAGGATTTTTCTACTGTCTAGACAGGCAGTACAGCCGGATGACTGTGTCAGAGGAACTACAGCCGTGTCACTACCTCACGAGGGCAATAGAGCCGAGTCATTCCGTCCCACAGGAACTGAAGCCATGCCATGTTAACACAGAGCCACTAGAGCCACATCATTATGTCACCGTCTCCTTCTACCAAACAATGTTGGTGCTGGATAACCTCACACATTTAAAAAAAGAAGAAGCTCTGAAGTGTCAGTAATGACAACCATTGTTGTAACGGTGGAGGCGGTTGTGAGGGTGTACCTAACAGATAAACAGCTGCAGAAGTAACAATATCAAAAAACACAAAACAAGCGACCAACAGAGAAAACATGGCCGCCGTGGGGTAGGAAATATAAAAACTCTGATTATTATTTCCAGTGTGTGTGTGTGTGACACTTCAGTTGAAAAATCACAAAAGGGTCCAAATGCAAACAAGTCAAAAAAGGAATGTGAACAAAAATGAAGTTATAATCATAAAAAAAGACTTGGATCTAAAAATGGCTAACTAGATATTTAACTTAAGCGCAAAAATGGTGTTCTTCAAAAGAAGGACAAAAAGAAAAGTGTAGATAGGTGAAACATGAAAAGTAATACCTTAATGAAGACAATGGAAAACCAAAACTTTTGCAGTCTTGTCAGTCTTTGTCACATAAAACTGCCAGAACATCAGCTTCAGTTGAGTTGCATGTTTGACCATGTAAGACCCGTTCAAAGGAGCGGGTCTGGTGATTTTGTGGTTTGAATAGCCTCATGCCATTTCAGGAGTTGTGCAGCGAATTTGTTTTATAGACGGGGGTTTGCTGCACAATCTGGGGACAAGATGTGGTGCATTCAGTCTTCTTGTTGTAATGTGTGGCTGTACAATAACTGCACTGCAGATTTGTTGCAATGAGGAATCTGACATGAACACACTCCCATAAACATGAAGGCTCTTTTTATAAACCTTTTGATGGTTATGTTCTGTTTAGGATCCTGTGCTGGCGGTGCCCCCCACCCCTCCAAGTTCAATGACAAAACATTTTTTTTTTTAAATGACATTTGATGCTTCAGGACTCCTCATTTTAATTACTATTTCATTATTTTCATTTAACAAGCACAACCATTGGTTTATTGCCGGATAGGTCGGTAGTTCAATGGTTTGCAGGTATGTTGGTTGGTTTTTGCTTTTTCTTCCTTGTTGGCCAGTTGGCTTGATGGTTTATTGATTTGCTTTTAGTCTGGATGTGTGATTGGTTGGTTAGATTGTGGCCTGGATGGTTTTCACGAGTCTCTCTCTAGCAAGTGGAGTATTTTCCTTTCAAACTTTAACCATTACGAAAATGTTTTATTCTTGTTTTATGAGCTATGTCTTGAAGTTCTCCTTCATAGTAACCACAAAGTGTCCTTTTTTTTTTACCGGGCGAGAGTCTAGAAGAAGACCCATCACCCTGGATGATCTCCATAACACATAAACATAAAACATACATACCATAATGCATTTCTGATGTTTGTCTCCAGTAATAAATCACTCTATGGATAAACTGTGATTAAACTGACATTACATTAAGACTGTAATAGATATATTTGTAATTTAATGGTTTATACATTGTTATATAGTGAAGATTTATGGGTTGATTTAGGGAAAACTCTGGGATGGATCTGATCCCAACAGTACAGTCAATAATGTCCATCCAGAAAAATAAGGAGAGTGCTTGTTTGTTTTCGTTTGTGTTTTTCATTTTATTTTCAGTGGATCATTTTGACTCCCTCTCTCTCCGTTACTCATAAACTGAACCTCTTCAAATACCAGAGCTCCAAATGCGATCATTGTGTTTGACTCACATTCACCCTGGGTTTCTAGTTGAAGGCTGTGATCAATCAACCAATAATATCCTCAAATGTTGTGCTAAACTTGGCTGAACCCAGAAGTGGAGGCTTCAGGAGGAAGGGCTGTACCCATAATGGAAGTACAGGTGTGATCACACACTGATAATGTTCATTACAGCAGCTTAACCCGATGCAGCGTTTACCTGGAGAAGAGGTCATCAGGGTCAGGAATCAGTCCTTATTCCCATTTAAAGTTGTTCTAGTTTATTTTAAGCTGTTCTGCGCCACATTGTAACCTCACATGCCTCCAGTTCCTGGCAGCTACCTTGGTTTCCCTCCTGGTGAGTCTCTGATCCTCCCCCCCTCCTGCTGGGAGACTCGGGGTTATCGCTCAACTGATATTTTTGATCCCAGAAAAGTCCGGGTTTTTTATGGAACCGTCATCGCTGCCGGCGCCACCGCAGATCCTTTGTGTCAGCGCAGAAACTCAGGAACTTGATTATGGACCATTTTCAAAGTATAGACTCATAAAAACTTCAGTGAGAGGAACATTTGTTTTTGGGAAAGTTCAGACCTATAATTCTGACACTAGGGGGCGCTTTCTCTCCAAAAGTGTTCCAGACATAATTTCCTGCCCGTAGGTCTGATTAAGTCCAAACTCAGTTCATGTGAGTCCACTGGAGGAGATCCACCGTGTGTTAATATCATATTTTACCCATATTTTGATCTAATAGTTCATGATTTAATCAATTTATTGGTACTTTTTCGGGCTTATACACATAGTTCTCGTTTAGTAGGCGACTCTCTGTCCTAGGGTGAAAGCTGCATCGGGGCCCCCATCACCCATAGCAGTTTTTCCTGGTGGTCTGCAATCTTCCCACAGCTGCCATCAAGGCTTTCCTGGAAGTCACCGGATTCCTGAATTCTTTGATAAGATCAGAGACAAACTGTAAAAACAGGGCAGTGCCGTCTCTTGTGCCCTTGAATAACCTGCGATAGTCAGATTTCTGTATTTCTTTCTGACATTATCATGCGGATTTGGAATTCAGCAGATAAACCTGTAAACATAATGTGAATGAGGATGATGATGATGTCGGTTTTGACGACGTAGTTGATGATGATGTTCACTTGTGAAGCTCTATTGATCCGGAGAAGCCTGACTTCTTGATGATGACAGCGCGGTGTTCTCTTTATTGATCTGGGACTGAGAGGAAATGGAGGGGAGGAAGAGGAGCTAGTGAGATACATTTTAAACACCCACTAGGGTGTGAGCCGTACCAAAGTCTACGTATCGATCACCTGGGTGGAAATGTGGAGCAGCACGGAGGAAGAGGATAGGGAGAAGGTCAGAGCTCTCAGGTCAGGTGGATGGAAGGAAGACCGAGGCAGGATGGGAGCTTCCTCATTGTTTTCAAATCTTCGAAGGCTCTGGTGTTGCTCAGCAGTGTCGGTTTATATTTCCAGACTTGTGTATAATGATTTGACGCCAGCTTTTATCTCGCTACACACCCAATGCAATTTCACACCCTGTGATTTCAGCGGCGGAAGAGGAAAATTATTTGCGTTGTTTTTTTTTTTTATTCCTGCAGTGGAGTAGATTTCCGCGGCACGTATTCTTTAAATGCTAGGAGTAAGCGTTGTTAGTTGACTTTATGATCATCAGACAGACTGGGGACCAGTGGGAAGACTCCGCTGGCAGGGATTTGAGTCATTGTACGTTTGTTTGGGAAGATGCACCAATACCTGGAGCAGCCATTCCTAAATAAAGCCAGCCCGTCTTCAGATTAGCACTAAAGAGGGGTCAGGAGTCTGGGAACCGGACTGCACTGTTGTTCATTCATTTATTGGATCCTTTTCTAAAGTTTTATTCCTTCTAAATATTAAAAAAAGTTCTACGGGTCTGATGGATTCCTGTTCATCCTCAGGGAAGCTGGCAGCGCTCTCGTGTCTCCGTCCATCCACGGTCCGTGACCCGTCGTCCTGTGTGGGAGTGTGGGCGGGGCCTAAGGGTTTACAGTGTTTACAGATGACCCTGGGGTCTCCTCCCAGCTTTATGTCACCAGGGAACATCAGTGTCAGAGGGTCCTGGAGGCATCAGAATCAGAATCAGGATACTTTGTTGATCCCCCCCGGGGGAAATTCATTCATTACAGATTCTCATAAAAAACTGTTGAGTGGAACAGAAAGTATGAATATGAAATAAAAAAAACAATGTATCAAAACAATCTATATACAACAATATAGGAATGATATAGGAATGTGAGAATGTTTATCATAATATTATGAGTCTAATATCATTATTGTATTACGCTATAAGTGCAAACAGACGTGTGTAAATGCAAAAGGGTCAAGTGTGCATCATAAAGTGCGGCAGGTTAAAAAAAACTAGTTGAGTCTGGAGGGGATTAAGTGAAGGTAAATTGTCTATAAAGTGTTTATCAGAGGGAGGAGTCGTAGAGTTTGATGGCTACAGGCAGGAAGTTTCTCCTGTGGCGCTCATTTGGGCATTTAGGAGGTATGAGTCTCCTGCTCTGAGTGCTCTGATGCTGGGTCAGCATAGTCTAGGATGCTGTGTGGTTTACCCAGCATCCTCCTCTCTGACACCACCTCCAGAGAAACCACCTCCACCCAGCCTTACGGATCAGTTTGTTGAGTCCGATGGCGTCCGCCGCCTTCTGTTTGCTGCCCCAGCATGCAACAGGAAACCGGACGGCAGTGGCCACCACAGACTCATGAAGGGTCCTCAGCATCGTTCGTTCTGCAGATGTTTGAAGGACCCCAACCACCTCCTCCTCCTCCTCCTCCTCCTCCTCCTTTCGTCTGGCTTTAGTCTGAGCCTTCCAATATTGAAGCTCAGTAAAGGAACACTTCACAAACTTTGTCAACCGGTCCCACAAAAAAGTTTCAATAAATGTGAGAAGGTAGGAGGATGTTTTTGAGCAAACGTCACCAAAACCACTTCATTAAGTGCCGTGTTGAATTGTTCTAAACTTAGTTATGATGACTTTACTGAACACTATTCTGTCATCCCAAAATCTTTATATAATCTAATAATGTTAATTACATTACATTAATGCTAATACTGTTAATTACATTAATGCTAATACTGTTAATTACATTACATTAATACTAATAATTTTAATTACAGTAATGCTAATAATATTAATTACATTGCATTAATGCTAATAATGTTAATTAAATTAAATGAATGCTAATAATGTTAATTACATTGCATTAGTGCTAATAATGTTAATTACATTGCATTAATGCTAATAATGTTATTTATATTACATTAATGCTAATAATGTTAATTACATTGCATTAGTGCTAATAATGTTAATTACATTGCATTAGTGCTAATAATGTTAATTACATTGCATTAGTGCTAATAATGTTAATTACATTGCATTAATGCTAATAATGGTATTTATATTACATTAATGCTAATAATGTTAATTACATTGCATTAGTGCTAATAATGTTAATTACATTGCATTAGTGCTAATAATGTTAATTACATTGCATTAATGCTAATAATGTTATTTATATTACATTAATGCTAATAATGTTAATTACATTGCATTAGTGCTAATAATGTTAATTACATTGCATTAGCTTCTGTTGCACTGAATATTAGAGCTCCTGATTGCTGCATACCTCAGTATTTACCTGATTTCCAGAAGGAACTTTTCACTTTCATGTTAATGTATTGAAATGTAATTGAAAAATATTAGAAAATGTACAAAAGAAGAACAGGGACATGATTAGCATGGATTGGTCTAGCAGAGAACCACCTTCCCCCTCTTAAATATGCAAAAACGTGTTGTGGTTAAAGGGATTTGAATTTCAATTATCCATTAACTTGCTTTCCAGTTTTATATGAGCAGAGCTCTGTTATCACAGAATTATTCCACGTCCCTAAAACCCTTCCGCGGCTGTCAGAGGTGAGGCTGTCACAGAGGTGAGGCTGTCAGAGGTGAGGTTCTGGTCCGAGACAGAAGAGGAGTCAGGAATCTGGAGGAGGGGAAGAGAGAATGTGGGCAGAGGGTTGAAAAGAGGACAGAGTCAGGAAGTCAACATGCATGCAGGCCATGGAGGGAAGCTGACTGAGGGAATAACAAGATCAGCTAAGGGGGTAGAGAGGAGACGGGTGGAGGTCGTGGGGGTGGTGGGCTGCATTCTCCTTTGAAGCCCTTTCACCCTGCCATGCCGCACACACGTCTGTAAACACACACTCAGTTAGGATGAGTCACTCAGAGAGCCAGACGCTCTCTATAAGCTTAATATCCTCCAGCATCACAGACGAGCTCTGTCTGTCACACTGGGCTGTGTGTGCGTGTGTGTCTGTGTGTGTGTGTGTCTGTGTGTTCGTTTATGTATGTTTGTGCATGTGCATGTGTGTACGTGTGTTTATGTGTCGGTGGAATGTGTGTGTGTGCGTGTGTATATGAATAATAATAATAATAATAATACATTTAATTTATAATGCACTTTACATTTGGATCAAATCTCATAGTGCTACAAAGCAAAAGCAGATAAAAGCATCAATAAAAAAATAAAATAATAACTATATAAAAGCCTGACCGAAAGCATTAATGTTATTGTATGGCCGTGTGTGTGGATGTGTGCAGGCATGTGTGTGCGTGTGTAAACATGTATTTGTAGGTGTGTATGTGGGAATAGTGCAGCCGTTGCGACTACACTATTGATTTGCCACTAAAACGGAGACGCCAATGTCACAGTTACTATAAGCTCTGATAAGAACCATTTCAGTCCACAGACACACACAAACACACACAGAATCTTTGACACAGTCAGAAAAACATGCGTTTAAATACACAAACACATGTTCACACTGACTTGACTACACACACATGACTTGGCTGTCAGGAGTCAAACATGTTTTTCTTCATGCGGCATGAATCAGAATTTTTCAGGACTGTGTGAACACCACGACACGTTCAGGTATGTGTGCAGGCGGCGTGGAAGGGAAACGGCAAGAGAGGAGCGATGACGGCGACGCAGATCGTCTGCTGTTCATTATCTGCTCGCCAACAGATGATGAAGTGTCTGCTATCACCCAGAGCAAAATGTCCTGCATACATTTGCATTTATTTCAGCTGGGGTTGTCTCACAAACATGAGGCATTTCTTGTTGTGGAAGCAGATGACTCTTGCAAAAAATATATCAATGTGTATGTATGCATGGCGTTGGGGAGGACAGATGTGTTCACGTTACAGCTCCATACTGCTCCCCGTCAAGATAACCTGATCGGATCTCAGCCAAAAAGTCTTCGGAGAATCGGGACCGAAATGTGATCGTAGCCTTTGTGGCTTGAATTGGCAATGTTATTTTCCGTTCTCTAGAAAGCATCTAGAGCCGGAGGCAGATTTAGCCACCGGCGACATCTTGCCCAGGGGCGGCGTGGCACAGGCATCAATTAAAATAGAAATCAGAAAAGTGACATTGCTGATCGTTTTTTATGGCTCACGCTGCAGGTCATGTCAGCTGTAATGTCAACATGTGGGTCAGCGAAGCTGGTCGGAGTGGCCGCCACTCTAGTGTGTGAGCAGACAGGTTTCATCCTGCAGAGAGGAATCCCACGGTCAGGGGTGGGAGATAGGGCGGCGTGGAGAGCAGCGAGTAACAATTGTGCCCCCCCGCGCATCCTGACTCAGTGGTCTAGTCCAAAAGGGAAGTATAGAGCTGCTGTGAAGGCACACACATCCACACACACCAGAGTAATTCTTGATGTCTCCAGATGTGCAGGAAGGACTTACAGTGAAAAGTTAACTTAAGATGTAAGGATATTTGTGTGTGTATATATATATATATATCTGTCTGCCTGCCAGCTTGATAAACCAATTCATTATTAGTAACAACTTATCGTGCTCAGGGTCGCGGTGGCTGGATCACATCCCCGCAGGGCAAAGCCTGAACCAGCCGGCAGTTTCTCCACACGGCTGACAAACAAAGAAACCGACAACAATCCACACATATATTCACTCCCATGGTCACCAATGTCCATTTATTTATTCTTTTAATGCGCGCCAAGTAAGTAATATCACAGCAAAACGATCAAATCTTCATTATTAAAGAATCAAGTGCTTACTTGATGTTTTCAGCGTCACTAGGAAGAGGATCTCAGAGTCTGGGACGCAGAAGCATTAAGTCTCAGGTGAGTGCGTGAGCTCACACCTTCTCTCCCGACTTTTCAAAACCTCTGATTTTACTTCCGGGTCGGTTCTATGAAAAATTCAGTTCAGGAGAAAAGGGCTAGGAGAGGGAAGAGAGCTAACAGGGCCTTAGCGACATATTTTACAAACTGGCCCTTTAAGTAGGCCATTTTCACTAAACCGGTCAGACATGTAAATACATCCTCTAGGTTTCAGGGAATCTCAGTGGTGCAGGACAAAAACTAAACCCTCTCTGCCGTCACTTGAAATCCAAAGCTGATAAATAACTGACAGTTCCAGAGCGGAGCACACCTGCAGCGTCACAACGAGCAGTGATCACTCGCCGTTTTTGGCTCCTAACTGATGTTTTCCATAATTAAGTTCTGGAAGGCTGCCATCCTGTAGAATGGCTTGGCAGAACCCGATCGATGCTGATAAGGAGACCTGGCATGTGGCTAGTGATAGTGTATGTACGCATGTACAGCAGGGTTCTGTGCAACAGGCCCGAGTCCAATGCCAGCAAGCTGTTCTGACACATAGCTTTGGATCGCTATGTCAGTTTGGCGAGAAGGAACAATCTTGGCCCACTGAGTTCTCGCTAATGTGACACCTGAGATAAACGCAGCGTTCTGACCAGAGGGCTGCGTCTGACATTGGATTCACGGAGGTCTCTTCCAGACAGAAGCTTCAGCAGCAGCTCAGGGAGCCTTCTCCTCATGTGATGCAGCTTAATAGTTAGATCAAGACATCAAGAGACTACGTCAGCGTGTGTTATGTGCCTGATGTATAACAGAGCTGGAGTCGGGCTTTTATTATCCGACAAAAACCTCCATTTCTGCAGCCAGAGGAGCTCTGCCCTCATTTTAATAGATGTCCTCCGAAGAGTTATCCCAAAGGGAGGCGTCGCCTACTGACAGCCGCACTTATTTATAGCTCTTGACCGACTCATATATTTCGGCGGTTGATAACTGCGAAAAGGGGGCGGATTCGGTGCAGGCCGGTGCGTCTTCATTCGCCCCTGCAGATAATGAAAGTGTCATGGAGGGTTCCGAGTTGTTCCAGCTCTGAGATGGTTCTGGGTTCAAATCCAATTCTCTCCAGCTTCATAGGTGAATGACTCTAGGTAGTGTGTGTGGATGAGGTCATGAAGGGTTGCTTGTTTCTATGTGTTCACACTCTGAATAAATGGTGTTCAGGGTCTGCCTCAAGCGCCCTTGGGCAAGACCCTAAAAATGTTCTTCCTGGCCGTCTCTCAGGGGTTTCTCCTCGCGCCTCAGGAATGAATCCCATAGTGCATTCTGTAATACTCTTTATTGGTGTGTCACAATGAAGAGTATAAATCATTTACATCACCGCTGCTCTCAGAACTCCCGTCACACTAGACACTCACTAGACCCGTCATTGTTGACTCTTGCAACCCGCAAAAGTCCAACTGCCAGAAAAAGGTTTATGTGAAAAAGTTACTGACATCAGTGTTTGTTTGAAAAGAAAACGATTTCTAATCCCACCAGTATGTGTTGTCACCGAAAAGACGGCTCTCTTCAATTCCTTGTTATCATGCAAAAGCTTGTGCTTATGACCTTACGTAAGGGGCTACGTAGGGTGATCCTTGTTCTTGCGTAACAAGAAATAATCTATTTACTCTAGAAACCACTGGATGGAATTCTGTGAAATTTCAAACATTCTTTCTTGAGGTCATAATATGTTTTCTCAGATTCCAATCTGCCTTTTTTTTCTTAAATTCAAAGGTCTATTTGTTTATGGTCTTTCTAAATCAGCAGAAAGAAGGAGCTCTTTGGGTCGTGGGCATTTCTGTCCGACGGGACAAATTGCCTTTTCATATTGTGATTCGAGGAGTCGCTGGATGGTGTTGGACAGGTTTTACTCACGGATGCTGAAAGCACTGAGAGCACAGAACCCTCTATCATTGTTGTTTTCTGTCTATGGGCTGTTCTGGGAAGACCGACTGGTCACACACAGAGAACCAACATGTCTTCCAACTGGCTTCTCATTTAACTTCTGGCCCAGAGTCAAAATGGCTGTTCCCTAATCTGGCAGACTCAGAAAGTCAATTTGACCAATTTTGTGGGTCACAGGAGACTTCTGCTTGTGACGCTCTCTCTCGCCATTTGTTTGGAGCATGTGGACGAGGGTAGCAGGAATGGCGAGCTGCACCTTGTCCTGCTGCGCTTTAATCACTCGCTTCAAAGGGTCTCGTGATTCTCTCTGTCTAGAAGGCAGAGGGGAGGAAAAATGAAGCTCGACTCAACCTCAGGTTAAATTCATCTGCATCAGACTGATATCCACTTTCCCCTTTACTGTCCTCGCCCCCGGTTGTCAGCTCACTATACTAGTTTAGACTAAACCATACTAGTCTAGTCCATCTCCTTTAGTCAGCAATTACCTGATTGCGTTAACATCAAGCTACAGTCAAGCAGTAGCTTTTGGTTCTGGTTATGAGCTTTATAGCATCCCCCAAGCTGGACATCGCCATTTCCCGAGGCTGTGGAATGCTGAATGTGCCCTCTCTCCTCTACTCTTCTCTCCATCCTCCCATCTTACATGACTGTCAACGCAAACACAATGGGGAACTAACATAACATGTTTTAACCAACGTGTGAGCTTTGACCTATAGTTTTACAGACTACACCTTTTATGACATCGGTTGACTGCTATAGATTCTTGAAGAGGGAGGAGGAGGCTGAAATGCAATAAAGGAGCTTCACCAGGGGATGCCACTACATTTTACACACTGCACCTTTAAAAAGCTGTCCCAAATGACCAATACAAACTGAATTCTAAATGAGGGTACCATCATGGCTGAACTGAACTCTCGTTGTCAAAGATGAGCCCTAAAGTGTCGCGCTAAAGGACCCCTGTACAGAATCCAACTTGCACAAAGGCTTCCAACTGCGTGCTGAAGGATTTTCAGCTCATTCCATTATCCTGTCATGTATTATGCACCATATGACCCTTCTAGGAACATAAATGTTCAGCAGTCTTATGAGGTTGTTGACATTTCCAGCCCATTTAATTCTCTCCTCTCTTGAGATGTGCGATGCAGCCGACTTAGATTGTACCTGTACAAAGCACCAACAGCTAACTATTGTTCCAACAAAATGTGCAATTAGGTACAACTCCTGCGACCAGGGAAGATGGAGCATGCAGCTACAGAGCGCCGGCTCAGGCTGTAATTAACGGTCCACAATAGCTGTTCTGGGAAGTGTCTGGGCTTTTTTCCCCCAGGCTGGCTGGATGAGTGATACCAGTGCAGCGGTGAATTCAGGCCGGGATTGCACATCGGTAATATCTGCATCCTTGAGCCCAGAGTGCATCTCCCTGCCTTTTAATCTGTACTCTCTCAGGAGCTACAGTCGGAAATGTTTCAAGCCCTAACTCTCACTGGTTCCGAACACTATCAAACTTTCTTTTTAATTCGATATCACATGATCCATATGCACTCATTTATTTCTCCATGATGATTTTAAATCATCTGGTATTAAGACAGTACCTCTGCTAAGTCTCATGAATAACAAATGGTTTTTTTCCTGTTGCATTGCTTTGCTGTGTTTCTGTTGCCCGGCAACTATAAACACAGGGCTGTTTGGCATGGCTTCTTACACATTAAAACAAGAACTATCAGGAGATGACATATCCCCAAGGTACCATTTGTGACTAATAGACTAATTAGCTCATTTGAATTAGCAATGTTGCCAACTGCATTTAAGGTTGCCGCGATGATAGCAAGAGATAAAACTCACGTTTGGCTCAGCAGCGAGAAGAGTCTCCAAACATATAAGGCTCTGGAGAAAACCCTAAGTTATACGACTAAAATTACTCATGACTCTGCCTAATAAGTCCGTACAAACGCTGAAAGTATTTAAGCTAGAAATGTCAGCGTTTCAATTCGGCAAACACTGGAACATTTTGCTTTATTTTGAAACTTTCCTCTCATTTATAATGGGTCCGTTTCTGGTTCTCTTTGAGTTCCATATCCTCTGAATCTGTGTTCTTCAGTACAGGCATGAATAGAGACCCTTACAGATTGTCATAAGTTTCTATGTAAACATTATTATGGATGTCAGAGTCAGAGTATAGAGTCACAACTGCACAATTCCGTGTTACAATTCGGATTTAGCAAAAATTAGATTTTTAGAATATTTTTCAGCTCCCCTTCACCCTAATGATGATGTCACCCAGTCAAAAACTCCACGATTTTAAATATTTCACAATGTTTAAACCAGGATTGTGTAAAAACTATGAATAACATGAAAGTATATGGATTTAGAGGTTTTCAATTTTGAATGGCCTTTCAAGCTGACAGCATGAAGGTGCGGTGAATTGTTAAAAAAAAACTATGAAAATGTGTAATTTTAGTCTTGATGTTTGAATTTGTGCTGAAGAATGCAGAATATTCTTGAAACCAAATGGTGGCGTAAGAACTGAAACAACAGAAAATTTGGACCCAACTGAAAGACACCAAGAGGCTTGAAAAAATGCAAAAAGTGGTTGTCTTAAAATGTCAGGCTAAAAATATTCAGTCGGGATAAGGCAAGGTTCAGGCGAGAAAACAGACTGGGTCAAAGTCCAATATTTCAGAAAATAAAATCAGGAGAATTCACCAGGGAACATGGACATGGAGGAACATCACAAAGTAGCACAGAAGGGACAGGGAACACAAACTGAATACTCTCTGGGGTCAGATAAATGAGACACAGGTGACAGGCGATTAGACGACCACCGACGCAGGAGACGCAGGAGACGCAGGGGGAGCGGGGAACCTGAAAGGAGAGGGATGTGAGCGACCAAACAAAACAAAGCAGGTAATATGAATGTAATATAAAAATGTAGAAGCATGACCGAGTGGAGTAGAGATGTGAAAGGTGGAGGATAAATGAAAAAAAAGTGTTGCTCCAGACAGAAAAGGGAGAGGGGGCCATAGCTCCGTGTTTCCGAATTTTATGAAGGAGTAATAATATAGACTCAGAGCCAGCGACTAACTGAAATGGTTATCGTAGGTGAAATGTTTTTTTCCGAATGACGCACTGATGTCCAACTGATTCCCTGAGCTGCAAAGGCCAGCTGTAAAAGCTTTGAAAGAAACTCCTCTAATGCAGATTCTGCTCTCCGGTTGATGTTGTTTGACATAACGCTTCAGCGGTAACAGGCTTTTGTGGAATGTCTTTCTTTTTGTCTTTGTGTTGGGCAGAATTACGCAGTGATATTCGGGAAAAGGCAAAGCTGCTGCTGCACTGAACACGAGATTGTGACAAACTTGGTCTAGTTTTGTCACTGAGAGTTAAGGATGGTTGAAAGTCTGCAAAACCAGATCACAAATTGACTGAAGGACACAGTTTTCAGCGCTTGACGCTCGCTGTTGTTTATGTGGTTTCCAGTCAAACCTCTGTCCATACTGTTTTCAGAAGAGCAGAGTCCGTCCAATCAGGAGGGAGCAGAAATGAGAGTGTGTGATAATTAGTCCATCACATAGTCTTCTACCCTCAGACTCTTCAGGGAGATTGGGATAGAAGAGTTTCTGCCCTGAGCAGCAGCAGCAGGTATATCCCCCTGTCAGTCTGGATACTGGTGTTGGTGGCTGATGACTCTGCTGGGACTGATGAGTGATAAAAGTGGATGGATCTGCGAGGACTGGGCAGAGACCTGGACATGGAGGGAGCTTGTACCGACAGCATGACAGAGCTGGATGGAGAGAGACACGTTTTAAAAGACGACAGCAAGATAATAGGCTAACGATGAAGGTGTGTCGCCATCATTCGCACTGCCAGGTGAGAATGACAGAGTGGGATGAGAGGTGGCTTTTAATATAGTTTGGATTGAAAAGTTAAGTTTGTCAAACGCTCCTGATAGAACAAACAACCAGACTGTGGCTTTTGAATCCAAACTGGCTTTGACGCGAGGGGATTGCTGCGTTATTGTTTAACAATTTGAAAGAGCTAAAAGGCCTTTGTCTGGCCGTCTTTGTTTTTCTCTCTCGGCACGGGTGGCCCTATTATCTGACAGCTCTGTCTACAAGAGGGTTGACCATTGTGATCAGACGGCAGATAATAGGGAGATACATGGATTATATGGACCGGGTTTATGGACCAAATGCGTTTATTGGGTGGATGAAATGATTGTGTTTGCTATCTCCGGCGTTCACTCTTCTAAGCCTCCCTCATTGGATTCAGCAGCACTCTCTTCCTCTCCCTCTGACACTCATCCTTTGTTCCCTCTCATTCTATCCCTCTCTTTATAGTAAAGTTCGCACTTTCATTTTTACACCTCTCAGAATCTCCTCTCTCTATTTGTGTATCATGTCCCGTCTTTCCACTCCTCCAACTCCCTCTTAAATGATCCTATCCTGTTTCCGCAGCAGGCTAGAAGGGCGCATGAGGTGATCGGGTTAGATTTGAGACCTTCGTTGGTTTTCTAGTGGAATAGCACAAAATGGCGCATATAAAAGTGGATCATAGTGTACAAAAGGGGTTCATCATTATTTGAAATTAAAGGGCCTCACACTTTTCCGTGTGCCCTTTTAACAAGCTGAAAGTAGCACATTTACCAAATGGTGCTTTTTTCCAAATTTGTCATAATCGGGCTCAAATATTGCAATTTAGGGCTTTTACCTGAACTCACGTGATTTGTACTAGAGCTTTCCCCTATCATGGCATATATTCCAACTCCAGTAAGGACTATTTTATATAAAAATGATAAATCACATATTTGTAGCTAGGTGATGGACCCATTTAATCAGGTATTATCTTAGGCACACTGCTTTGTTGAGCTCGTTGGCAGTCCTGCAAAAAAAACGGACTTTCTCCTCATATTTTGATTCTATACTTTTAGCCCCGAACAGACAAACGGCACCTTGGCTCTCAAGAAGTCAAAGTGATGTACTTTTTACAAAATACATCACTTTGACCCTTGAAGGAAACCATAGATTCTGGGATAGGGAGAGGTGAGATGAGGAGCAATTTAGGCTGTACTGCAAAAACTGAAAAGTTTAACGCACTGCACCTTTAACATAACTGGAGAATCATATTTCGGCATATGTTCTGCATAGTCGCTAATTACAACAACTTTATTAAAAACAACTCAATTGATAACATTTCCACATTTATGCCAAAGAAATAACATTCGGGACAAAAGCCCGATCACTGAACATCAAATGATTTAATCTGGATCTGGTTAAACTCCCGGTAAAGAAGGGAGCAGGGAGATGTTTCAAGAAAAAAATCTTTTCAAGGTTTGGATTCTGTATAACTATCCATCATAATCAGAGAATACATCCAGGGATTATTTTCAAAGCAAATGGTTATAATTTGACAACAGTCATAAAACTTTAAGAATTAGAAATGGCTTCCAGGGCGCATATGATGTAATCCAGAAATGGACTGATTTTTATGAAATCAGTCCATTTCCCACGGCTATCATGGGGCATTTTGTGTCCCCATGATAGCCGTCCCCCGCCTTACACACTTAAAAACTAAGTCACACTTAGTCCTGCCTGCACTTAGACAGCATTATGTCATTAGCGGTGATGAAGTGCCGCGCCACGGTTTGACCCACATCAGGCCGAATGATCACGCCATCAATTAGTTCTCTCTCAGTCCACTAATTATTCTGTCACATCCTGTAGAAAAGCCCCATAGAGAGTTGTTGGGGGGAAAAAACACTCTACTTGCTGAGCCAGGAGGTCAATAAGCTGTTTCAGAGGCTGATGTGTGATCAGATGTACCTGTCGGCCCGGAGGAGGTCTGCTTCTGTAGGCAGAGAAGAGCAGATAAAGGACAGATGTGATGCTTGTGTGGACATGTCTGAACCCTCTGATGAGTCTGGGGCGACTGCAGCTCAGCAGTCAGGGCGGGTGTCTCCCAATCGGCAGGTTGGTGGTTCAAGCCCAGTGGTCCTTGGCCAGGACACATTCGCTCCTCGGGTGCTTCAAACGGGCTGCCGGTCGGTCGCTGCCTTAAGGATTGGGTCAAACGCAGAGAAATGCTTTTGCGGTGCTGTCCAGTATGTATATATATATATATACTGTCGACGACTATGTAAAAACTAATCAAAACTCTGTCAAATTGCAGGTGGAAACTTTGTATTCATTATCAAGACAGTGGAGATGATATTAAGCTATTAAATATTTAATATTCCATATTTTGAAAGTGTCTAGTTTAAAATAACACTCCAGCCAGTTATTGTAAAATTTATTCTTGAAAACCAAAAATTGTCAAAATTGATTAGTTTTGCACTAATATAGCTCAGTGCAAAAACATATTTTGCTCCCGTAAGTCTCTCTTATTTCTGGAGCAATGCTCTCTTCATACTCACCAGAGTGATTATTTTGCTAGTCATTAAACCATTTGGTTTGACATTTAGATAATGAGACTTTTTGTCTGCAGAGTTCACATTTGTCTCCTCTTATTCAATGTCATCTTCACCATAGCCAAAATATGTCCAAACTTCAGACACTGCTTCCTTTTAGGTACAAGCTCCTCTGGATGAGAGATCTTTGTTGGCTCAGTGTTTGACCTCCTGTCACCTGTGCCGCTCTGCATGCTCTGACCAACGCTGGTCGTACAGGATGGAGCCAAGCCACTGAACATGATGTGTTCAGGGACAATTTGTGAAGGCACACATTACGGAAATCAGATTTTTTTTATCATAGCTCCAAACCCTGCCGATATAACCACTTAATGACAGCATCCTAATACCGAGGTCCTACATCTGAGGACCATGCTGTCCTGCTCTTATACACCAAATGTTGACTCTGGTGTGATATCATCCCGCTGTATTTAAGCTGCATGCCTGATTTAAATGACTTTTGGATCCGTGCTTCTCCTTGGAGAACCAAACATGGGCTGCTTGAATGTTTGAGAGAAAAGGTGGGAGGAAACTGTGTGGTGTGATAAAGCCTGATGGATGAAGAGCCTGCTTTGCAAAACAGAGGCTCCCATTAACATGTATTGCTTTGCTCCCCTTCACAATCCATCACACAACACACACACACACACACACACACACACACACACGGTATGGAGGTAATCAATGGGATGATTTAATAGCATCTGTTCTGCGTCCGCAGGGAGTGAATAGAAATCATGGCTGTTTAGCTACACAGGCTTTGGATTACTGGTTTGGAGAGATTCATACTGTTTTGAATCATGTAGCAATAATTACAAGGTAGAGTATTCCCACCTGATACCTACACCCCAACAAGTGTTTAGCATTTCTTATAAGTTTCCATTAGTGAGCTTCAGATAGTATGTTTTACTTTAAGTTTGGACACACTCGGACCAACTGCTTCTGTCCACGCTCAGTCTTTCCGCTCAGCTAATTTGCTGGTGTTATTTTCACATAGACTTTAGCATTTGTTTCCAAACGTCTTTGAATCACTGACCTCCAAACTGGTAAAAAGATTACAACATTCATACCCTTTTTTTAGAAAATTCTGCTTTTGATGTTTTGAAAATGGTAGTACGTTTTGTCCGCCCCCCCGTCAAGTATCCCAGGGACAAAATGTCAACCTCAATCACGGAGGGTGCCCAAATGAAAATCTGTTCAATTCGATGTTCTTTGAAAAACAGCCTTGAGGAGTCTGTTGACTGACTAAGGCCATATTTTAATCAGAGGTATTACTCAAAAATCATACAGGTAATAGTATTTTATAGAGTCTATAGAGAGAGAAAAACAAGTTTACAAATTTGAGTTGTATAGTTTCTTCATATAGTTTCTTCATATAGTTTCGTCATGTTGGCGCTATGTACCTGTGCAAGGTGATTTTAGAAAAGACTGGATGTGGCCTTGAATTTGACAGGTATGTTCCTGAACCCCCTCTGGCATACAGCTTTGACCTGCAAACATTATAATCTCATATAATAAAATAATCATTTTTTCTGTAGTGGCTTTGAAGAATCATCACTTTATTGACAAGAAGAATGCAACTGTAGTAAAGTGTGAGAAGATCGGCAGGTTGCAGGTTCCATCCCGGCAGACTACATGTTTTCCAGTCCTTGAGCAAGACCCTGAACCCCAATCTGCAGAGATATAACTTCACTATGTTTCACTGTGTATGACTTAGTGTACTGAATAAAGTTCTTCTTACTGTCATTATTATTATCCAGCTTAAGCAGACAGAAAAACAACAACCGATCCATAGAAGGAAGTGGATGTTCTTCCAAACTCTTTTGTTTCCTGTGGAAATCTGCTTCATTTGCATATAGGCATCAATCACCAAAAATCTAATTTGCTCATTTAATTTTAGCGTTTAAAAAGATTGTTTGGTGTTTTTTTATGAGTTCTGTATTCATTGTATATTCAGGAAACATTTTGTATTTCATTGTTTCGTTGTATTTTTTATATGAGTTGGGGGTTTTCTGTCCTCACTTGTGGAGCTTTATCTTCTTCTTCTGACTGGAAGCCAAGTTTCCCATCTGGGATAATAAATTACTGACCTCAACAGCACCGCTTACTTGGAAATATAAAGTGATCATCAGAGGAGCACTAAAATACAATTTAGTGGCCACTGTCACTGAAACCTGACTTATGCTATCTCCCAACACTTCCACAGATGTGCTTTTTGGACGGCTGTGAGGAGATCAGTGATTGTTGTGTCATTACACTGGGGGCACAGCACAGACTATTAGGATGTCACCGTGATGAAGTCACTTTACGCTGCGTTTCTCAGATGCCACATAATTCACTGACCCCGGAAAACTACCCGTAACACAGCGAGAAGGTTTCCAAATTCATGTCCTCCTGGGAACCTGGAGAATTTCTTCTTTTCTTTTTTTTAATTTAAAAATATGGCAGAGGTAAAACAGAAATGTAATAATAATAATTATAATTTCATCACAATACCTTGCACTTCAACATTAAATTATAAAAAAAAAACACGACAATAAAGGAGGGACAGACATTGAAGCGGAGTTGAAAAACGTCAAAAAAGACTTATTGAAAAACTGTCCAGCGTTACCTCTAAGTGAATATTTGATCGTTGTCCAGCTTCAGAAAGGACATCATTCAGCCACCCAACACTGGAAGGAGCTTTAGTCGATTTCTAACGAAGGAGAAGATGGCGAAGACGGCCAGTGAAGACATAAAAGCTATTACATCCAGCTGATTAGAGGAATACTGTTTGGTCTTACGGAAAGCCAAATATGGTAATGTGGGGAAGGACATTTATAGTTAAAGCAAGAACTTTTGACAGATTATCCAAGTAGTTCTGCCAGAAGCGAAATAAAGATGAACAAAAATTTGATCTGTGAAAATTAAGTTTTTGAAAAGATGAATCCTTGTATCTTACGAGTGTGAGACGAGCCAAGGTTGTTGAGCTGGGGTGAATTTTTCCAAGAGCAGCCTCCCACCAATCATTGTCCAGGCTTAAGCCCCAAATCACCCTCCCAGGCAGCCTTGACATTAGTTTCCAGTGGGATGAAAGCTGGTTATCATTTTTTAGAAAAAAGTGGATTTTGGACGGGATCAAAGCTGAGAAACTTTTCACACATATGAGCCGGAGGGAAAAGTTGGGAACAGGGATTCGACGCAATGGCTAAGTTTAAAATATCTGAAGAGATGACCAGGCGGGAGGCGAAATTTGCTGGATATATCTGCAAAGCTATGAAATACACCATCCCTATACAAGTTTTAAAAAAGTTAAGTTAAGTTAAAAAGAGCCTTTGTCATGAGCTGGAGGCTTTCTGTATAGTGTGTGTGGATATTATCATCACGTTTGAGTCTCTGGGTTTCCTCCAAACGTCCAAAAACATGTAATATAGGTGGATTGGAGACTCTAAATCATCTGAATTGTGAATGACGCGTATGTGTCTCCGTGTGTCTGCGAGGTGATGAAGAGACAACCAGTCAAGCCTTCTTCTGCCCTACTCTGACTGGGATAGACTCCAGAACCCACATCCAAACGTAATCATCTCTCCTGTTACTTGAGATGCGTTGGTACACTTTCCAAGACGTGTTGCAGACAAACTTCTTATCACAAAACATCCTCCAACCGTTGATGGGTGGAGGTAGCCATTATTCACCGTGTTGGGCTTTGGACCCTGTCATTACATGAAGGCGCGCTGCACCGATGTGTCACCGCCGTCTGTTAATTATCAGCTTCTTTGTGCCTGCGGCCGGCTCTTATGATTATGTGGATTGAGTTGTAGCAGGATGGCCATTGTTAGATTATTGGTATTGATTGGCTGTATTGACTGTCGTGCCAGTAGCTTTAGCCTGCAGGGCTAAACAAGGCGGAGTGTTGTTTACCGTGGAAATAAGAACAGCCAAACAGAAATATAAATATAGCTTAGCAGTCTTTACTAGCCTCTGTTTCATCATGATGGCTGTGTCTGTTGGTTGGACTACTGGACCTGTCAGTGGTGAAACTATCCGGCAGGATAAAACTCGTGCAGATTTGATCTGATATGTGGTAGACTGGCTCCTTGCCGGTCTGTCAAATAAAAACACTGGTTCTCTTATCTCTATACGCCACATCTAGATGTTGGTATGACCTTTGAAGTTTGTCCACAGCTGTCATATGTTTGCATGGAGGTAAGATAAGGGGCTAAGATAAACATGGAAACATCAATCTGAAGATTAATACTGATTAAAATAGGGGCCAGATTTATATTCAGAATATTCAGCTGTTGAACCTTTAACCACCGCAATTTCCTCGTACGACAGACGATGTGAGTTGTGACTGTTTTTGTGCTCAAGCAAAAGTCATGACTTTTACTGAAGTTCTCGTAATCTGCCGTGTGTGTTGGCATCAGTCGATTTAATTCACAAGCGTAATCAAGTGATATCCCTGTTCGCTCTTATTTCGGGGAAAAGCCAAGTGTTTCCTATTTGTCAGAACAAAGTAAATGAAAAGAACTGATTCATCAAGAAGCCACTAATCATTATTATTATCCTCTACGGTCACCGCAAGGTTTTCAGAATGAAATCTCTTCTCCAAACTCCGTTAAACCGATTTTTGCTGGAAGCATCTCGCCGACCTTTTAAGAAATATTTAATTTCAAAGCCCTGTTTTTGTTTGTGACAGGATATTGTTTCTATGACAGGATAAGGATAACACATCGGAGAGGTGAAGTTGTTGTTTGTCCAAAAGATGCTGCTGAGAACAACTTGTTTTTAACTCAACAAAAAGGCACTTTGGAGTCTGGGTCTTAGTGTCTTTCGATAAGAGTCTCTCTCTCAGAGGAAATTATTTTACCAAGAGCAAAGCCTCTGTTTTCATCCATCAGCTGGGAGAAAAACATGACAAAGCTGCTAATGGAAATAGGAGGTTTTCACCACATGATAAATGGTGATAATCCGCTCTTCTCCACAGTGTTCCTGTGTTATTACTATGCTTTAAAGTGGAATTGATGGGGAGGAAAAAGCATTTTTTGATACTCTGAAGACTTATTTAGGGCTGTTCAGGACAGATGAGGATGAAGCCTTCTGTTGGAACTCTGAAGTTAATTTTGTCCAAGTTTCTGCATCTTTTTAAAGAGATTATAGATATGCACAAAACAGGGCGGTGCTATCAACATCTGTAAACTTATGAAGTTCAAGTGCAAGGCTCCCAGTCGGACGTGCATGAAAAGCCTCCATAGGGAATCGTCCTTGAGGTATCCTGAACAGATGCCTGAACCGGGCGCCCTCCTGATGTCCACGCTCCTCATCTCTAAGGCTGAGCCCAGCCAACCTAAGAAGGAAGCTCATTTCAGCCGCTTGTATCTTTGACCTCAGTCTTTAGTCTGAAACCCAGTGCTCAAACTAGTCAATTGAGAGCTGTGCGTTACCCCTCACCTCTTTCCACAGCGGACGGATACAACCCCAACAAATCGCTCCTGAGCCAGCACCAAGCCGCTGTCCATCTCATAGTCCATTTTCAAGACCAGGAGTTACTTACTTGAAGCAACAACTGACCCCAATTTGGCGGGAACAATTCCCTTTTTCTGGCTGACAACTTGAACCTCTCATTTGGAGCTGCTTACATTTTTGCTAGTTTTTGACCAATGTTGTTGATTCACACATAAATATAGAGGGATGTGTGTTCATAAGTTAAAGAAAAAGAAACTGTCATTTGGTTTATTTTTCAAATGAGGGAGGAAAAAGAACTCTTAAAGTCAGATGTTACAATATAGATAATATCTGACACTTTATTGATTGAAAACAAATGCATTGGTTTGGGTTCTATTACACTACTCATGTCCACAGACACAACAAAGGTGAAAGAAAATGAAGAGTAAGAAAAACTCTCCATCCACATGTTGCTATGTCTTTAATGATCATCACCAAATACCTTATTGTCTCCACTTTTACCAAATTTGTTTTGCAGATGAATGTGGATGCCTGTGGGTTTGATGGAGGCCGTGTTTATGACGCTATTCTGTACAAATCTCCTGCCATTTCCACCATCTGGATGAAAATGTAAATTTTTCTAATCGTCTTTTCTCACTGTTATTTTTTTATTTTTTTTATCTTACAGTTCAGCAGATGAGAAGTTCCGCTGGAACAACCAAGGTAAGAGTTCCTCTCCGACGTTCAGTACAGATTACACCTTCCTCTGCTGGGTTCAATCCAGTATCGTACATTAAGAATAAATCGAGGTGGCGTTTAATATGCACAACCATCATCACCCTCTGTGCTGCAACAAGGGTAAGAAAAAAAAAAGGGCTTTTTCTCACAAAAGAAAACAACCTCCTGTTAATTTCTCCGACCGTGCTTCGCCGCTCCTGACAGCGGAGTAAAGGTCAAAGAGCATTGGCAAATAATCTCAGCATTTAGTTTAACTTGTTTGGAGAGCCAGATGGGAAGTGTTTTCTGAAAAAGAGGACAAGAATCAATGGCTGTGAGGCCTGTGGATGATTTGAAAGTCAAATGAAGACACTTCTCTGGTTCTGACAACTTCGGGCTTGACTCTCTGCTCTTTGTCTCGCTCTCCTTTAAGATGTATAGAGTGTTGGGACTAGATTGATTGTCTTGGTGAGGGGTTGGTGACCCCTGCCAACAAAGAGGTACTCAAAGGCTTTCAGTGTGTGCTGTGGTCATCCATCTGTTGCGCTGACGCCTGACCACTCGGCACCAGAGAGGCTAAATTTACTATGTTGCCGAAAAAAACAAGACCATTGTTCACACCAATCAGCACGTTTGATCAAGTCGTTCCCAAACACCATCACTCCTGGATCAAGCAGCTTTAAAATAAGTTTTTTGACAAGCGACTCTCAGGGTATGTCCACTGGTTCAGTTCGGTTAGCAACATCCAATCAGCATCTAAGCCTAGCAATGCGTATCGTCTAAAAGCCCGCCATCTTGTCCAAATGTGGTCGACTCGGGCTACATGCAACTAAGATTGTGACGGCTGTAAGAGAGCGATACGCTTACAGAACTGGAAATGTTCAGCAGCACCATCAGTCCGCAACCGTGTCAAGCAAAGACAATAAAGTCAGCCTTCTAAATCCGCTCACTGAGGCCGCTACTGTTACCATCTCACTCTCTTTTTAGATTAAAGCCTAGCATTGCCCCCAAGACTCATTTGTGAGGTTTGATCCTCAGACACAAGCAGCGTAACCAGCCTCACTTTGTCAGACGCAGCCTGGTATCCAAGTGCGAGGCGTTGCCCCGACACTTAGCTCTAATATCGGTTGGGTTTTTGACCTTTGACCCGAGTTTTAACCAGCCTCAATACTCTGAGGTGTAATTATGTTTGGATGAGTGATATGTGGAGGCGTAAGAAAAACTGGACACGTATAAATGGGTTTGTCAATGCGGGTACCAAATGGGCCAGGCGGAAAACGTTCCGGAACTTCAAAAGGCCCAGAGCAAATTCCTATGAGAGTAAATTCATAATATTAAATGAACTGATCAGAGTCTGTCGTTTAGGGGAGGAGCCTGTGAGAAACACAGTTTGAAGCTTGGCTGGTTTTCCTCAGTGGGTTTTTCACAAATGTTGACCTGCTGTCACGTCACTCTTTGGTTTGTTCACTGGTTCTGCACAACCACAAAACGCCATAAAAAGTAAGGATGTAGTATTCAGCAGTGTTTTTTCTCACAGACTCCAGCCAATCAGCTGGTATAAACATACGTGAATGAATCTGGACTTCGTTCACACCGCAACAGGCGAAAAAACACCTTAAGCAAACGATAATTACCAGATATTTAAGATACATTGAAATTAAACTTTCTGATGCGAACCTGATCGAAAATGAGGTTCAAAAATTTGATTTAAAGCAGAATAATTATTAACTGAAAGAAATTCAATATGACCTTTGAAATGTGGATATGTTAGAAGGGCCTGAGGGTCCCCCTCTGGTTTCCACAACGAGCATTTTCCTGGCGCAGAGATGACTCAGACAGACCAAGCAGAGCCATCAGTCGACACGAGTAGTCGCCATTAAGAGCTGGGTGACACAAATGTCACGAAGGGCTGCTGGAGGATGAGAGTTACGTATCATTCCTCTGATTTATCCGATGCTGTGGTGTGAAATCATAACAGCGTTGATACTCTTTAAATACATCAGCATCATCGCTCTCTGTTAAGTTCCTGGGATTCTTAAGGTTCTGGGCTTGGTGGGGTTGCGTGGGTCATAGAAGATAAACCACTACACCGCTCGTAAAATTTGCTGCCTGTCTTTCTCTCTTTTTGACTTTTGGCATTAGTTTCAAATAAAACAAAAAAAATAGACTGTGAGAGCTGGTGTAGGACACACACACACACACACACACACACAGACACACACACACACACACACACACACACACACACACACACACACACACACACACCCATACACACACATAAAACCTATCTGCTGCAAATTGAAACTACATGTATTTTTAAGAACTTGTTTATAACAGTATTGATACAAACTATAGGTGACATCACATTTCTGGACTTCGGTAAGATGTCTTGAACATTTATAGGACCCTCATATACTCGTATAAAATGTATTCCTATATTCTTTTGTGTATTTGTAGATGGACAGAAGGACATAGAGGAGGAGCTGACCACCGGCCTGGAGCTGGTGGACTCCTGCATCCGATCGCTCCAGGAATCGGGCATTTTGGACTCACAGGAAACTTCTACAGGAGACAGTAAGATCAGTTTTATGATTAAGAGGGTGTCTGAAAAGGAGGAGAAAAGGCATTTCCTCATTGTTCTGTTTGCAGCTGAGGAGTATAGCTCAGAAGATAATAAATGAGATGCAATCAAAGAGCAGCAGGGATGCGTATTCTGCAGAGCAGTAGTTTGCAGGTTTCGAGTGATTAACCTGTTGATTAGCTCTTCACAGAGTCTGCAATCTAACTGCTTACTGTCATATTACTCACTAGAGCGATTGGACGATGAGCAGCATGTGTTCTGTCCTTTGAATAAATAGTAACTTTAATAAGAAGACTATTAAGTCCATATTTATCCCCAACATAAAACTGCATGAGGACACCATGAGGCACAAACTTCCTGCTGCCATTATCAAACCTTAGGCCTACATCGTCCTTTCTGTGGAAACATAATTCTTAAGTGGAGTCATCATACCATGAGCATGTCTCATATACTGTACATTCTACATTGAAATAAAATTTCCCAGGCTCGAGTGTATTGTATCGCATCATGATCGCATCATCGTAGCGTAATATTTTACGATAAAATATGGTATGATGCACTATAATAAGATACAATAAGAAACAAGAAAAAAGCACCAAGAGAGCGCAAATCTGACTCTATCTAAAATACTCCATAGCCGCTAGTCTCCTTCGCCTTTCACTTCAGCGTTTCTGTTCAGCCCACTCAGGCCCCAGCTCCAGCCCCCAAACAACTTATCATTTCATTTAATTGAATTCAAATGCAAACGAAACATCACCAAAAGTTATTGACCTCAAAGATATGCAAAACCCAACCTGTGGGTAAAGTTTCATGCAAATCTCCCATAATCCTGCTCACAAACAAAAACAAACAAACACACAGGAGTGAAAGCATAAACCTGTTGGGGGGGGGGGGGGGGCTATAGTACAATATTATACGGTACGATGTGGTCCAAATGATATGATATGCTGCATTAAATAAAGTCAATTTGTGAACATTGTAGACCTTCGATCAAGTAAACTACATTTGTTTTCCATGTATTCAGAACATTTCAGGAAGCTTTAGAACCACGTTTTCATCCGCATCCGTCGAGTTTAAGCCGCTGTGGATGAAACGCGTTCAGCGACGCATGAGGTCACACACAAGGGCATTCATTTTTCTGTCCTAAAGCTGGTTATTCACAATTAACACAGTATTTTTCACAAACCTAATTAAAGCATGTTTTCTAGGAGACGGGGTTGTCGGATCAGATTGCGATACAAGAACAAGAGAACTTTTTACGGATCATCTTTATTATAAATTATTATAAACTATAAATAAACAGACTTAAGCCGCTCAGTCCCTCAATATAAAATTCTGCTGCTTTGACATCTTTTCCCTCCATTTCCCGACTAATGTATTTGTGCATTTAAATAAGCTTCATAAACATAAGTAAATATCTCTCTGTTTGCAGTTTAATCATTTATCTGCTCTCTATTTTGTCAGTCACTCAGAGAAAACTTTGCTTTTTTTTAAGCCAGCTTTGCAAAACAAACAATTGAAAGATGCTAAAGCAGGACGCAGCGCTGAGGTGAAGTGATTATTCTCTTCTTTCCCCTCATTTGTGACTCCTTCCACATTACGCATTCAATTTTTATCCATGAAAAGCTGACGGAGAGGGAGAGAGAGAGAGAGAGAGAGACACAGAGACAGAAAGAGAGAGAGAGAGAGAGAGAGAGACACAGTGACAGAAAGAGAGAGAGAGAGAGAGAGAGAGAGAGAGAGAGAATATTTTGCTTTAATTCTTGAACTGTGAGGCAGTTGTTTACTGGAGGTCTCGGTGTGATCCTGAACAACTCCCCATGCCTCTCTGATCCCCGCTCCATCTTTTTAGATCTGGTCCCGGGGATGATACCCCTGTCTGCTGTACCGTCGACCCCATGGGAGTGAGATAGTTGTCAGGAGACATGCCAGTAGTTTGATATGTTAATCCATCCTCGCTGAGGTGTCAGCTGGCCTGCTGTTCACTGGGAGAGGCGCATACATATGCACATGCAGGAATATGGAACATAGTGCACACACACACACACACACACACACACACACAGGCATACATATGAAGTCAGTCATGAGGCACAATCATTATTAGGCATGAAGAAGAAATGTGTTCAAGCCTGCTTTCATAAGCTGTTTATTCACACATGCTAAGCACACACACACACACACACACACACACACACACACACACACACACACACACACACACACACACACACACATATATATGCAACATGAGGGGGGATCATTTTGTTTGATGTTTCTTATGTAACTGACCACCTGACTTGTACAAAAAGAAGGAAAGATCATGAGAGAGAGAGAGAGAGAGAGAGAGAGAGAGAGAGAGAGAGAGAGAGAGAGAGAGAGAGAGAGAGACAGAGAGACAGACAGACAGACAGACAGACAGGTCAACGAGACAGAATGAGTGATGTTTTATCACGTGGTTGCATGAAATCCTTTTTAGATCCAATATAGATCTTTTTCGGTTACTTATATATATTTGAATACGTTTTTATTGTGTTTCTACTGTATAACTTTTATATCAACTCATTTTTAAAGTAATCTATTCACTTACATTTCATGACATTGGACTCTGGAACCAACGGCAGGGAAATCCGAACTGGGCCAGGGAATGGGATTTGAACCAACTCCTCTCTTGCTGTAAGGCAAAAGCACTTACCTTCAATCTCCCTTGCTCCCTTGTCAGCCGCGGGTTGCGTGGGGGGCTGCAGTCAATCCCAGCTGGCATTGCCTCTCACCCATGGAGGGAGGACCCGAAGACTCTACATAAAAATGCCGTTGTTAAAGATCTGAACCCATAACCTTCTTGCTTTGAGGCAACAGCGCAAACCACCACTCCCCCATGCTGCTAACTACCAACCAGCGGCGTGTGAACATTAGAAGACCGGACACTCTGTTGATATGCATAAACAGTTGTCTTTAAGTTAATTACAGTTTTTTTATCAATTGGCATATAAAAAAACACTAACATCTATTCAAATAAAGCGGATTAATCAAAAAAATACAACATTTACAAGGGATCGGCGTATGGACCCCGAATTTATACAAGCACGAGAATATTAAGAGACACTACAATAAACACACACAATGCACACACACACACAAACGCACAAACACAAATCCAGTCCACCACTCAAGCGGCTGAGCCGATTTGTGCAACGCAGCAACGGTGCGTGCGTGCGTGAAAGTCTTCATGCAGCACTGTGTGTGTAGCAGACTGTGTATCCCTCGGATGCATGTCTAAAAATACACACCTCATGAAATATTAAAACGTGTCAACAGGAACTGCTGCTCATGAAGCGGAAGAAGAGCCACTCCACGTTGAGTGTAAGGGCGTGCATGACGGAGGAAGAGATTAGCGAGCAGGAGCAGGTCTGTCCACTACTGCATGCATGCAGGTATCCAGATGTGGAGTGTGCTCCTGCATACCATTACATCCATTCACCTGTGTGAGTGAGTGCTAAAACACACCCCCACCTCTTCCTGCACACACTCACTCCCTCACCTCGGATGGATTCGGTCGGAGCCTTCATGCTTTTCCATCGGAATGATAATGTATTTATGAGACCCTTCGCCTTCCTGAAGGCTCCCAAACCCATAAGAGGAAAAACACACACACACACACACACACACACACACACACACACACACACACACACACACACACACACACACACACACACACACACACACACATCGGGGTCCGGACACACGTGTGCTAGAGTGCATGAATCCATCTGAAGCAAAAGTTCTTCCGTTGCATTGAGTGTTTTGTGTGTGTGTGTGTGTGTGTGTGTGTGTGTGTGTGTGTGTGTGTGTGTTTCCACATGTCCAATATGAGCCCATATTGGACGCTGAGGCCTTGACCTACTAAACTCGCCCACCACACTTAGCTTAGTATCACGTTTTAAATAATTCAGTCCCTCGCTGCACGGCCCGCAGAGCCATTCCCTGTGCTTTTAAGTCAATTTTCTCTTTGGTCCGGTTTTATTTCCCGACCTGCTTATCCGGAGTGACTCCGCGTGCCGCCGGCTGACTTCGTCCCTCTCAGTGCCGTTGATGATGACCTCCCGCTCGCTATGATTTTTCACTCTCTCTTATTGAATAATCACAGACAAGCTTTGAACTCATGTCAAGCCTCTGTTGGTCTTTGGTTCTGTCTTGTGATATCTCCTTTAACTTTACCAACACTCAGCACCAGGACCTTATTGGTCTCCTTGGAGCTCAGGGTTCGGACGTATCCTTCAAGAGTTTCAAAAAATTAGGTTTATGGTTAATTTGAGATTCACGGTCGGGAATTTTAGGAGGAGAAGCGCCATACTTTATCTGACCTGGTTCATCATTTTTCTGTATTTCAGTCAAATTTCAGTCCCTTGTGAGTAAAAGATGAACTATTAGAGTAAAATACGATATTTACAAGATAGATCTCAACGAGTCGATTCCTATGCACTAAGTCCTAAGTCCTAGTCATATGTATCAAATTTTGACTTAATTGATCCAACTGTGAGGAATTTATTCTGAAAACTGTGTTTTTTTTAAAAAAGCTCCCCTAAGTGACTTTAATATGAGCTATCAACATAAAACATGTCGCAAACAATCTTCTATGCGTGTATACAATTGGAAATTATCCGTAAAACTATTTTGAGTTATTACCAGAAAAATCGTATTTTTAAAAAAAAGCTCCCCGTAGTGAATAGAATATGAACTATTAGAGTACAATATGATATTTACAGGATAGATAGCAGCAAATTTTGACTTAATCAAACCAACTGTAAGTAATTTGTTCGAAAAACTATGTGTTTGGAAAAAAAAAAAAAAAAAAAAAAAAACCTTAGTGAGTAAAACAAAACTTTCTAAGCTTTGTTCAGTCTATTATATGTTATATGTTGGCTTTGTTCAGGGACTTCAGGGCTCGTGACTTGCTCTGAGCTCCCGCTAGAGCCAGGTTTGTAAGGTTTAAGGTTTGTAGTTAAAGTTGTTGATGAGGCACATCAATGCCGACATACACCAAAAATACAAAAATTAAGGTTGCGTCAAAAAGTTTATAGGAATGTCATTAGAGGAATGGGAGAACTTTGGCTGCTGTTCGAGCGTCTCCTGCCCTCACGTCCTCCTCAGATGATCCATTTAAGGCTCCTTCCAAATCGTATGAGCCATTAGGTCAAACTCAAAGTGAAGCTGACCGTCTACGCGTGTCTGAACGCTGAGCAACGCCAACTATTCAATGATCCACGTTTAAATGAGGAGACTGCAAACGCCACAGAAACATGAATGAGGCCGCGTGTAAAATTAGCTATGAAGCATTTTATCATGTTATGATTTGGCAGTATGTTTGTGTGTGTCACCGAAGCCAGACGCTACTGTGGATAGACGCTTTCACAATTTCATCCATCAAAGAGTTTACAGTTCCGTTGCCACATTAACATTTGCAGAGTTTCACGACACGCCGACGTTTCGCCTGAGAGAAAATAGATTACTCGTACTTTCACGAGTTGAATCGGACTCATCGGAGACACTTGATCGGCGAAGAGTTTATTTGGGGTTACCGGTTTGCCGAGACTGAGTGATGGGTTTTCATGGGTGACCAGCTGCTAGCACAGCTGGAGCCTGCTGACGGATCTCTGAAGGCTTTTGGATGGGAGCCCGAATGCGGAAGAGGAAAGAGTAGCAATAAAAACATTTCCACTTGAAGGTATTATACAGCAGTTTATGAGTGATTCTCACATCATACTGCAGTTGACAGATGGCATTAAAAAGAGTATAAGATGTGTAATGAGCCAGGGGCCGCGCTGAGTCACTGCTAATGTTTCACAAAATGAGAGAAACATGATAGATGTTTCTATCTGTAATGGGAAAGTTGGGTAATTTTAGAGTCTCTCTCTCTTTATTTCTCTTTCAGCCAAATTGGAAAGTAACCCCTGACTGATAGTTTAAAGTACAGTTATGATGATGGATAAGAATAAAATACTCCAGGTGTCAGATACAGGTGATAGACGGTGTGACTGGTGTGTCCAGATGACCAACATATCCGACATTCTTACGGTAGTAGTCTTCACTAAGACGATATGACAAAAGGATGTAGTGTATCAAATCGGGTCGCATCTTTTGGTGAAGTTCCAGATTACAACCTGTATTTCACATCAGCTCACCTCACCCTATCCAAGAATCTGTGTTCTGACCTACTGGAATGAATGTGCGTTTCTTAAACCAATTGTGTGACATTCCAACACTAATATAAAACTTTGTAAGTCTGTTCAATCCATTATATAATAAATGTCGGCTTTCTGAGGGCTCTTGGGTGGCTCTATATTTTCGCTAGCTTAAGCTGCTCTGCCAGCGTTAGCTTCTTTAAATTGACTATGTTCCTCTGGGTGAATATTTTGAGGTGTTTGATGAAGTTAGCTGTTTATTGTGTTTTCTGGTGTTTCCTGGTCTACTTGTGAGATAGATCACCTAGGGGTGACTGATAACCCTGCTGGGACTAATGAGGCTATGAAATAATGAAGTCAGTGGATCTATGAGGACTGGGTGGTGTCGGGGAGGTGGAGGAGCTACGTAAGAGAGTCAGCTACAGAGAGAATCATATTTTTCAAAAAGACGGATTGTGAAAAAAATTGTGAAGGGCTGATATTTAAATTGACAGCCGTAGAGGAAAGTAAGTAGTGAGTAGTGAGTAGTGAGCACACATGAGGCGTGAATGACGCCTTCTCACTGCATTCATTCTGCATGTATGTACAGAAGAGTGCTCAGGCGTCAGACACCTGGACACTACACAGAAGATGCCACACCAGGTGAGACAAGACAATAAACACCTTTCAAGATTTCACCAGATGTTCCAGATGTGGTGTTCTTGCTAAGACAAAATCCTGTTGTCCCAGACACCTATTATCATATTTAACACCCCTGGTCTGTCCGTTTGAATCATTTATCAGGCAACTATCAGGCGTCGTAAGAACGTGGTCAGACCAGAGAGTTGTCAATATCCAACCGTCTGAATAAAATCTGCTGCAAGCCGGATGACTGATTCAGTTCTTGGTCTCTGACTAGACACTAGGTCAACACAACTGGTTTTCATCGGCCCCATTACTAGAGCTGTCTTTGAGTGGGATTCATTCAAGTAGGAGTTTGAGACAGGAATAAAGTCTATGTTTGACCGTCCAGTTCTGTGTCGTCTCAAAGGTCAACGACGTCACGATGTCCTTCACTTGATGTAAATAAGGAAAGATGAAGTCTTCAAGCTGAGAACGTGGCGTTTCTAAACAAACTGACTTATCAAAGTGTCTCCATTGACACAAATTCATTTTGATTTCCTTGGGGTTCATCTCTAATGAAAAGAAAGAGACTTATACTTTTAAGGGAGTAGACCAATATGTTGCCAAGCCAAGATTCTAACCCGTAACTTTCCAAATGAGTCACAATTCGCTTTTCTATGAATAACAATGTTTTTCAGACATAACTTGACATTTAATTTGAAATATTATACTTATGGGTCTAGTTAATCTTACATTTGATTTTCTTAGTATTATACTGTAATTAAGTTTAAGTTTAATTTCAGATATATTTTCCTTATAATATTTAGATTACAAGTGTTTCTTATAATCAAAGAACCCCTTGGGGAACATTTACTAGATTTACTCCATCAGGAATTATAAGAGAACTTTTTAAAAACAGTTTTTTTAATTTTCCTTTCCCCATTAACCAAGCCTTATATACCTTTTTATTACTATTATTATCATTATTATCATTATTATTATTATTATGAGAGTATTCACTAACCAGTGGTTAACTAGCTGTTAGTTCCATGCTTGCTATTCAACAGTTTGCACTCTTTCTTGTAAATCGGTACATTATAATATATCATTTGGATATTTTCACGACCTTAGTTGAATGAGTTACTCTGCTGAGGAGGTGAGAGACAGGTAGGAGGGGGGGAGACAGGTAGGAGGGGGGGAGAAAGGAAGTGAGGATGAAATGGAGGTCAGCGAGAGAGAGTCAGAGCGAGAGTTAAGAGCAGCAGTAGGGGGTGAAGAGAGGCTGGAAGAACACGGTGGCTAAAAAGCAAATTGGTGTCTCGAAAAAGAGAACAAGGAATTCTATTTTATTCTGTTTTTAGCTTCCCTTACCCTACATTCTTCCTTTTCAGAACAGATCATGTTCTGTTGGCCGAATTATTTTCCCGATGCCCTCGGGTCGATGTTATACTGAAACCATGAGAAGAATAAAATAGTTCAAACAAGTTCTTCATTCCTCCTGCTGTTAGGCTGATGAACGTAGACCAAAGTCATTTTAAATCACCTTTATTTGAAAGTTAACACGGTTTATTCCGATTTTACTTCCACTCACGTCTTCTTAAGAAAATGTTGTTTGCATTTATTTGTCACTTCCTACTGTCACATGTCTCTTCCTCAGACATCTATCCGAGCCTCGTCGTTGAGGTTGAATATACGGTCCGGGAAAAATCCAAATGAGTTGTCCTTTTGGGATCAGTACAGGTGACTGAACCTGAACCAAATCAGAGACCTGCTGCGAACTACCCCAATTATATGTTTGTGCAATCACCTTCATATAAAACAGAGTTATTCAGAGTTATTCTTTGCTCAAAGCTGCTTCTCAGAAAAAATCATCTGAAAACACGACATGGATCTTTATATCTCTCCAAACACAAAAACACTCTGTAAGTTCGAAGAGCGGATTGAACTGGACTTAAAAGTATCTGTGGAGAGTTGATGTACTTGTAATTGTTTTATACTACTGTATACTTATATTGCATTGCCTCTCAGAGGTAAATATCGTACTTTCTATTCCACTTCATGTATTCACATAACTCTGGTGAAATCATGGTTCTCGTTGGACAAGGATGCTCTGAAAACTATGATCCTATAAATGAACTACTCCAAAGGATCAAGTAGTTAGATTACCTCAACCTTTGTGTAGAGGAGAATCATAGGTTGACACTTTAATGCCACAATAATACATCACAAACATCCCATGAGTACTTTTTCATTTGAAACTTGAAGTAGGGTTTGCTGATAGAACCGAAGTAAGGGGCGGAGTATCTCCATAACGTGGCGTTAGTACTTCTACTGAAGTAGAGGATGTGAGTACTCGCCTGAAAGGACCGAGTCTTTCACTGAGACTTGTGATGTCTTTGATTGTGCTTAACTCTTCTCCACTTTTATAATTTCTCCTTCAGGACAAGGACTTCTTTCCCAAAGTGCTTTGCAGCTCAACAACCAGGACCCATATGCAGCGGCTGGTTACCATAGTAACCAGGGCCTGGCACTAGGGGAGTCGGTCTCAGGCCGCGGCGGTCAGGTTGGAGGGGCTGTTCACATCTACAACCAGGTACGACTGACTTTTCTTTTTCTTTTTTATCCTTCCTCTCTCTCCTCTTCTCCATGCCTCTCTCCTCCATCATGCTCTGCGTTCTTCTAATCGCCTCACTCTCTCACCCCCACTTTGCATCATTTCCACACATATCTGCCGCCCTCTTTCATCTTCCTCTCCGCTCTCTGCCCTGTGTAGGTGACATCAAGCCGTGCAGCCGCCCATCTAACAGGAATAGACTCCTCCTCTCTGTCCCAGAGAGACTCGTTTGCCCAGCAGGCCCACGGCAGCGCCTTCCACATGCCCACTGATGGCGGACCTGCACCTTCTGGAGCGCCCATGTATTACTCTTGTGCCACCTTGCCTGCCCAGGTAGAAATCTCTGAGGAGAGAGATTACTGGAGTACTTCGCCTGAATAACTGTTCTAACCCCGCTGTAGACGCTGAAGTGCCGAGGGCCAGTTTTATTGATCGTGTCTCGTACGTCGAGGGAAATCTCTTATTGAAGATGTGTTTCCAGAGTATCAAATACCCACTTGAAAGGCGTGAGAAGGAGGCTCTGTAAAGTTCTCAATCTGCTCCTTTGCAGCGGCTCACAGCAGCTTGGATTCACAACAGGTGGAATGGTATCCAACGGTGAGGTGGAGTCTGGGAAAAATAAGCATCATAGGAGTCTCAAAACTTCTGAAGAATAAACCAAATCTCCTGTTCCTCTCAGCATGTCGCTTCACCGTTCAACCGCCAAACGCCATTTCCAGTTGGGATTCAGAGCTGCACAGGAAGTGCTCTGTTCAAGCCGAACACACTGCTGATGTCGATGAGGCTGAAAAAGTAGTTTGACACATTTCAGTGTTAGTCGAACAAAAGTTTATCACTTATTCCGTTTATTGCAAATTAATAACCACCTTCTTCCTATCTTAGGTCAACTTAAATAAATATTTATAAATTAAAATAAATGACCATTTACAAAGGAATAATTACTCTAAATATCTTATTTCAACATAAATATCATAGATATTTACCATTTTCCGAATGAATTAACACGTAAAATAAATATGTTATACTTTGGCTCACTCCATTTCATAACTGTTAATAAATAACTATTTATGTATTGCAATAAATTTCCATTTTAAAATATGTTGAGTAACAAAACACACATGAGCTTCTTGTGTGCTCACTGTGTGAGGGTGGGGAATACTGCATTTTTGGCACAATCTTTATCACTAATTATGTTCGGACTTTATCATTAATAATATCTCATTACGAAACACTTCCTCAAGTTTTACTGACGCATATATGTAAAGTCAAACACTTTATTTGTACGTCCTCGTTAACTGCCCCTTTGTCAAATCTAATCCCGTGAGCATGTTAATGGCAATTCCCATTATGTGTTAGCATTAAGCTAGTGTGCATCATTGTGCATGTGCTGAGTGACGTCACACTCAGCACATGCACAATGATGCGCAGATGTCGGAAATCAGGAAAAACGTATTCACGTACCAGCATCCCGGGTTGAGAAGTGATATATATATATATATATATATATATATATATATATATATATATGAATATTGGGAGAATTGGGAGAAATTTCTGAATGTCTGTAACGTGCGGATGTAAAAAGCTAAAAGTCTCTTAGAGCTTGATTTATTCCAGCTAACACATGGCAACCGAGCCTCACCAGCTATTCCGCAAGGACAAATGGATTAATTGTATTCGCCTTATATCCATTAAAGGACACAAAGGATTGATCGGATTTAAACGTATCCTCACATTTGAAAGTTGTCGGCCCGTCTGCGTAGGACAGGGCAGCTGGACGAGGATGCGCAGACGTGACTGGTGGGAGATAGTTGTCATGATTGAGTTCAGTGACATCGAGGGGATTATACATTTCCGTACGAGCAGGGCGTCCTTCCACCGCCTATGCGACACCACTGTGTTCGGCCACGTAGTCATGTTTCATTAACTTATTCCATCGTGAGCTTCCTCGGTATGTCAATGCTTTTTTTCTCTCCATCCAAAACTGCCAAGTATATTTAATTCTTACATTCCTGAAAGACAAGACTCAGATTGTTCGCGGCTCAAGAGGTGAGATGCTTCCGCTGCAGTCGCCACTGTGGGTTTCAAACTCTGTTACATCACTTTGCACCTGAGCAGCTGTCAGGAACCGGGATTAGACCAAAAACACAGCGTTGCCAGATGGGAGTTGTAGTATTATCCTACCAGAGGCTCAAAATTGTCATATCTGCCTCTTAATTCCTGTCAGAGCTCAGTGTTGCATTCTGCTACTACCGTGCTTTATATCACAGATTTACTCTTTCATAGAATATTGCGTTGACGGAAAAACCTTTCTCCGTCTTAGGGGAGTGCAGGCGGAGTTCGGCCCCAATGGTCAACTGTCAATCAGACATCCTCTTCTTTGAGGCGTCAGACTAACAGCTTTGTTGTTATACTCTGTCTCTTACACATTATGAAGACGCCCGATCTGCAACAAACATCAATGAAATGACCTAGACTATTAGTTAATAAGGCAGAGCTACTTAAAAAGACAGATGTTCTGTGCAGGTTTTGGATCTTTAAATATGTCTCTTTAAATATGGCTTTACCGATGCTAATCTCACACCTGCGCGAAGTTGGTCCTTTCCAGATGTTCTCTGTACCCACTGCGTTTTTTAATTCTGCATCAGGGACAGGGATTTTTTGTTTCCTGGTGCTTTTTGGACTGATGTAGCCAGACCGTAATATTAGGGTCATTTTCCCACTCATGTCTTTAAGCATTGAGACGAAGAAGCTCATTTTTTGTCCTATTCCTCTTCGCTTCTCCATTTTAAGTCTCCTCAACCTCGTGTTCTGCGCTCATTGTTAAAGGGTGCGAAACGTCGCGACTCACGACATCATCACAGCATCTTGATCGACAGAAAAGTCGTCACCTGAGAGGAGCCAGAAACGCAGCCAACAAACACCCGCTAGCCGAATTTAATAACGATGAGATAACGTTGCTGTTAATGTAAGAGTGATGCAATAGCCAAATTATCGTACATTTGGGGATTTTTGGCATTGATCTTACATCGCACAGAGGTTGAAATTATTGTACATCGATATACTATCGTATATCATACACAATTATCATAAAAATACGATAATTATCGTACAAATACGATAATTAGCATACGTCTGCCAACACGGCGTACACATGCAACACAACCCCGGTCCTCTTGGAGTACTCCAGCTATAATATTTGGATTTCTCAAAGCCGGCATAAGGTCTTGCACAAACACAAAGCAGGAATACTGCCGATGACAGAGATAATGGTGGGCCTGTATCGTCGGTACCTGTATACAAACATATAATATCACAAAAGTAGTGTCGTCTGAAGTGTCTGTAGTGGGGGATTGGGTCGGTTGCTGGGACGGTGGATTTGGTCTGTTGATCAGTCTGACAGCTTTCAGGTTAACCAGAAAATTCATTTTCAGAGACGTAGATGCACATGGATAAAAACTCACGTTTTGCTGATTTAGATTGACAATAATCTGTATCATAGTTGAATAATAGCAGAATAAAAAATAATCACTTGAGATCAAACGTGCCTCAAAATGTAAAATAATTAGAAGATGTGCACCTAGAGAGATAGAAATGTTCTGTTCGTGTAAAGCAAGACATTAAAGCCAAGGATGCTGTTCCTCTGGGTGTAAATCAGTACTTTGGATCTGCGAGCACCTCCTCTAGTTGGATCAGTCAGAAATGCAGCCACACTGCAGAAAATGTCGAACCTCATAGGTGATATTTTACCATTTTATGACTTATATTTGCTGCTCTCCAGTAAATTCTGGGCTCGCAGTTCAAGGATTTAACCACAGAATGTTAATCACAGGTATGAATTCATTTAAGGAGATTTTCAGCACCGCTGCCCTCCCTCAGAGATATTGCAGCTTCCTCGTTCTTGAATCTGCACCTTTTTTTTCTTGAACTTATTCACCGGGCCGGAACTAAATGAAAATTTGTGTCTCGAATTCCAAGAGTACTTCCTTCGGTCTCATTTGCATTCCAAGTTCATTCCGTAATGAAAGTTCTGAGTCAACCCCCGGATCCGTGTTTAGTCTGATAACGCCCTCATATTCATCAGGATGTTATCATAGATTAGAATCTCCACTCCGGGGTAGTCGTTCATCGCTGTGATAATAATGATATGACTAAGATGATGAATATTTAAAGTGACTGACATCCTCCCTTCATGAAGTCTGTCTCCTCTGTTACAGCGAGTGAGCTCTCCCCTGCAGGGGGTCGGCTCTCCTACCAAGCTGCAGCGCCTGGGTTCAGCCTCCTCTGACATGCCCAGCTATGCCACACTACAGAGGGTGTCCTCACCCAAACAGTCCCCCAGCCGACTCGCCAAGTCCTACAGGTTGGTTCAACATCAGCACCTCAGAGGCATGGCCACGTGGGAGAGGAATCGAACCAGAAGCTTAACATTATTGAATTTTGAGGATAATTAATGTACGCGTCCAATCTGCATCGGGATTTCATGCCAGATGCCAGAAGTATGTACCTTTACACATTTTAGCACAACGGTGGGTTTAATCAGGGAAGACAAGAGAATGAAGAAAAGATGAATGCTTTATTCAAACAGATGACGTGGGATAATTAGTCTGTTAGAAAGTCTTCTAGAAGATGCAGCAGCATGAAATATCCCCCCTTTGGAGTCTGGATACGGGTGGTGGTGGCCGATGGATCTGCGAGGACTAGGCTGAGAAGGGGAGGTGGAGAGAGAGTCATATTTAAAACCAGCAGCTGATGGTGATGGGATCATCACGCAGGTGTGACCCAGTTATTGGATGGATGAGTTCAGCTTGGCCCGAGTATCCAAGAGGATAGTCTTTCTGACTGAACCTTTGATAGATCACCACAGAAAAGTGCAGCTTTAGTACCGGCGCCTCTCCTTCTCACTATAGAAGATTTGATTGGCTGGAAAGACGTGACATGTGTAACCAGTGAATATAGTCTTTTATCCTGATGGTTTTGACAAACTATCTAAAATGAGATTATTTAGCCTAAAAAGTAAAAGTCACCTAAATGATGAAATTGTGGTTTTTGGCATTATTGATCGTGCCTTTTACAGAAGGTGAAATAATCATACAAATAGGATAATTAACAAAAGTCTGTCAATCCTGAACATCAGTCTGACCAGGTGATTTAATATAATAACTATATCTTCTCGTTGCTGTCGGTGGCTGGTCATCAGCGACGGCCGACTTGGAAGGGTGCAGATTCCTATTTTCTACTCTAATGGGCTGATGAAATATTTGTGTTCAGGTCCACATCGCTTAGTTTGCCTTGTTATGAAAAAATAACGATGCGAAAGACAGGATCTTGTCTTTTCTGCAGATGGTTTGCCAATTATTGGCACCACAAGGAGGTCGTCCTTGTCGTCGTCTGGGTTTTTCTGTTAAGAGTGACGGTTTATCCTGTGCAGGGTCGCTGTGGGGCTCGGAGCCTATCCCAGCATACAATGGGCGAAAGGCAGGGTACGCCCCAATTAATCACAGGGTGTCTATTGTGTTCTATTAATCAAATGAATGCACAACTTAAGACCACTAAATCTTCAGTGAAGTTCCCGAAGAAGAAAAAAAGAAGTGGAAGTGTGAAGCTGTAACAGCGTAGCGGATTTATCCGGGGTCATTATAAGAAGCTGTTTCTACAAATAAGATCACTATGGTACCAAATCTAGTATAAATGGCCGCTGTCTGGGGGCAGGTGTTAAAAACGATGGACAAGGCTGATTCATTTCCTCCTCCTGCAGCACCTCGTCGCCCATCAACATGGTAGCATCAGGTGGCAGCTCCTCCTCCCCCCTCGCCATGGCAGCCTCTCCGGGGGGAAACCACTCCTCGTCGCCCATCCACCAGCTGAGCTCAGTGGTAGGCAGCTACGCCACCCTGTCGCCCAACAAGCGAATGCTGCATCACATCGGAGCTGAGAGCTACAAGATTTCCCATGAGCTGTACGCCAACGCCACCCTGAAAAGGCCTGGGAGCCTGGCAGGTAGAGGTCAAGACAAATTTCATCTTACTTCTCTGTGTGTAGCCGTGTGTCCTGTCGCTGTGTCAGATGTCCACCCTTGGCAATTCTCCACCTCCCATCTATGTGGAATACAAGCAGATTTTCCATTCCAGTCATTGAGTTTACAATTCATCAATTTGTGGGTAATTAGTAGGAGGAAATTAGGAATAATTAGCATGCACCTGTACCCCAGGGTTGAGCCCGGCTGGTACTGATCAGCTGGATCGGTGTAGTCCAGCTGGAAGCAGTTATTCATGCACTTTAGTAGGTTTCTGATTTACTTTCCAAGGGGGAAATGCTTTTCCTGAAAGGTCCAGTTGTTATTTGGTACCTTTCTTTGATTCAAAAACTACAAGCATCACTTAAAACTAGAATATTGTGTTGATTCAAGTCGCCTTGGTTTCATTAACATTTTAATACATGTTTAATACGACATTTTTGAGGCAGTTCTATTATGTTAGTTCATGATAGCTAAGGTCACAGCGACGCCATTCTTCATTCATGACTCATTTCTATTTAGCAGCATTAGCAGCATTACCAGAATAATAAGAACAAATATATATATATATATATATATATATATATATATATATATATATATATTATATATATATATATGTGTGTGTGTATGATCCAATATTTGATTAAATTGGCTCGAGGTTTCTCCTTAAACATATTTAATTATGAAATTCATTCCCTTTCTCTCTATCCCTGAAAGAGTTTAACAAGTTGGCTCTTGGTAATCTTAAAGGTGCATATTTCATTTGAGTTGAGTCTTTCATTCAGTGAATTGAGCTCGTGTGGAATGCTAAGTGATTATGAGAACATCCGAAACTAACAATAAACTAATGATTAAATTGGTTGACTATGTTCAAGTAAAATCGAAAAACACCCTATACCTAAAATAATGTAAAGAAAAAAGCGACAAAATACACTTTAAACTGTCTGAAAGACTAGTTTTTGGACAGAAAGTCTCCGACGCATGCAAATTTGAAATGTTATTGACTTTTTGGCATCACCCCCACACAAACTTAAAACAAAAATGGACAAGCATGGAGTAAATTTGAGCAAAACCAGGAGCTTTCGAAACAATTTAAAATTCAATACCTCACCCTTCATCATCCACATCCTCACACCAGGCAAAAACAACTATATAATGGGAGTATAAAAAAACAGGAACAACTATATAATGGGAGTATAAAAAAACAGGAAATGGAGTGACGAAAGAAGTCTTCAAAAATGCACCGAGGAAACACTTGAGGCAATAAAATGTACCAAAAAAACTACTTTAAAGAAGTTAAAATAATAAAAAAACTGACTAGAATAACGGAAATTATGACTGACTAGATAAATGTATAATATCTGACTAAAATGAAGATGAATAAATAATTAGTAAAAACAATATTTAGTTAAAAGCCTGACAAAAGAGTCTTGATTTCGCTTTTAAAAGCATCAAACTTTCTGTCGGCCAAGGCCATCCAGAGATTTACAAACCAATAGGAGGATAATGACATCAGTTCTGAAGCACTTTGGACTTTTAAAACAGGGGGAATGTGTGCTGATGTATGTAATTATTGAATAATCAACTGAAATTAAAAACATTTGTGTTTTTGTTGTCTTCCAATGAGACATTTGTAAATGCAGAGGCATTGAGTCCTCTTCCTCAGACGCCACCATGTTGCACCACGTTGAGGGCTTTTTTGCGTTTTCACGCTGAAGTGGCATAAAGACGATAATGACATGCTTCGCTCTTAATGACGAGCCAAAGGGAAGAAAATGACAAATTAACACGTTTTTGTCGGTGGTGGAGGAACGGTGTCCCCCAGCGCAACCGTCAAGGCTTTCACAGTTCCCTACAAATAATAGTATCTGTTATCTTATATGTAAGCTTTGACCTAATGTTTTATAGTTTTGAGACTTGAAGGCCACATAGATTCTTGGATACCAAGGCATGAGCGGAGGAGCAATCTGGAACTTCACCCCTAGATGTCACCAGATCTTACACTCTGCACCTAAATAACTTCTGTTTGTCTTTCTTCATTGAAATGATATGGAAATTGAGGGGTACAAAATGACCCCTCCTTATCTCCATCCATCGACCCATCCATCCATCCATCCATTCATCCATCCATCCATCACTATACCTAACCTCAGTATTCCCGGTGTCTTCCAGGCTCCAGAGGTTCCTACAGCAGCCAGTTGAGTCATCTGGGCTCTGAACTCCGACCCCTGCAGTCTCCTGAACATCACATCGACCCTATCTATGAAGACAGAGTTTACACCAAACCCAACCTGAGAGGACAAGGTGAGCTGAGAGGGATGTCGGGCAGCGGTGTAAAATAAAGACAGGGGATGGATGTTTATTTATTTAAGAGTTAAAGGCAGGTCTAGGATTATGGAGTGAAAAAGCCTCTATCACAGAGAGCAAGAGGCGGAAATTAGCTTCCGGGCTGCGAGCATTTGATAGACGGCGGATGGAGTTTATAAAGGTTTTGGAGCGAAGGAATGGTACGCAGAAGCTTTCAGGAACAAAATGAGAAAGAGGAGAGGCTTTCAGCTCCGAGAGGAAATCACATGTTTCTCTGAATATATTATGGATCAGAGAAATGCTGGGAGGTAGAACAGACGAGCGGGAAACACAGTCGGACTTAGAGGATAGTTGAATGTTGCTGTTGTTGGAACAAATAGTGCTGCACATGAGAGATTTCCTCTTCCCTTCTCATCATGTAGAGCTATTTACCATATCAGGTAGGCAAATCCAATTGGGGTCTCAATGGCAATTTGTCTCTCAGTCACAGTCAGTTAACTAATTAGCTTCAAGGCTGAAAATTAATCTCAATTAATCCCATGGACATTAGCTCGAGCGCATTCAAATCAAAGCACGTCAGCCGTGTCCTGAAATGTTGTCAAAGCTGTGCCGGCAGTTTGGTCATCTGCTGAAGAATGTTGAGAGAGATGTGTATGAAATACTAGAAGATATTACAGAGTAAGGGAGATTCTCTGTCAGGTGTATATAATTAATACACCTGAGGTCGTCATGAGGGCATCATCATCTCCAGCTCGGTGTCCGTCAATCTCGGTTTCTCTCGCCTTACTTCAGGTCTGATTTCTATTTTTTTTTTTCTTTTTTGTGGTTGAAGCCTGATTGTGTTCCAAGGTCAGGTCAAAAGGCCTGGAGATAACGAACAGAGTTGAAAACAAGCAGACAACACCTTACACCCGACGCCTATAGTTTTTCCGTAACACACATACACACACACAAACATACACACACACTCTGAGTGAGCCATTGGAACTGTGTTGACTATCACGATCAGGAATTAACTTAAAACTAATTACTACTCCCAGCGATTTTCATGAAACTTGGGTGGATGGTTTGGCATATGACAGGAAGAACCCAGTAGTTTTTGGAGTGTATCTGGGGAAAGGCATCCATCCATCCATTTACTTACGCTTATCCAGGGTGGGGTGGTTCATTCTGGGGAATCGGAAGGCTCTCTCAGGCTAGATCCCTCCAGAGAATCCTTTGTCTCCCAGTTGGAAGGCCTGGAAATCTCCAAAAGAAGAACTACGCCTAGGCTGTCATCCCCCAAAAGCAAATTTATATCACCGAAAAGTCCCCAATCTCCTGCGTTGTATAAGTAAGTGTTGTATAAGCAAACCCCCCCGATTGAACTCCTTAAATAGAATGTGAGGTTATGTCCGAAACAGTGTTTGTCGTGAAGAAAGCTCCAGCTTAGGAGTAAAAAAAGGAACTTTTAGAGTAAAAATGATATATAAGAGAGATCTCCTTGATGAGTATATTTATATTTACCCAATTTGGCCTAAATGGGAACAACGGATAAAAAAAGCATGGCCCAAGAACTTTCAGATATAAAGCTGAAAGTTTTCCAAAAACATCCCAGTTCTTTCTCGCACTAAGATCCAGGTGGAAATAAAATACATGCTGGATCTGTGGCTTAGGCGTCGTTGGCGATCACAATACCATCATATCCCTGACTTTTCGAGGATAAGATTACCTCACCTGGCTCCTTTTTGTAATGAAGGAGCAGCGGCTCAACTCCTAACTCCCCTGCAGGTGTTCCTCATTTTACTTCACATCTGGAAATACACCGAAAACAGAATAAATCAGGAGGAGGACCGATGTTTTTCCCACAGCACTATAGTGTGAATAATATTGTTCCGAGGAACAAAACCCTGAAGAACTCCACAATTAACTGTTATGGAGGATTTGTCATGGTTAATAGGACTTAAACCAGTTTAATATCCTTCCTGTTTGGCTAATGAGATCGTCCAGCCTTTCCAGGTATGTGTTACTTTAACCCACTTAAACCCACACTTATCGTATGGGTTAAGTGTGTCATACGTGATGAGTAGCTGCGTCCTCGAGAACGAAGTGAAGAATAGATTCAAAGAGGTTTAATCACATCTAGGTTAAAGGAGGGCGGTATGTGTTCTTTCATTGTTATTGGGTTTGGGCTTGAATCCAAAAGACACAGGGAGGCAGACTGGCAAAGGCAAATTGATTCACGCTGATTAATTCTAAGGATTGTAGACGTCTGGGAGAGCAGAGGCTGGGGTCAGAGTGTGAGCCAACCCAGATAATAATCCAGAGGCGTCTGGGTCTGGGTCTGGGGTTGTCTGAGGTCTGGGTGCTTGAGGTGATGCAAGGTTGGACTAGGTTGTTTACTGGAGTCAGGCTGGAGGTTCTGCAGACGGAGGGAGACTCTAGAGTCAAGAAGATATAAAAGAAGTAGTTAGCTCCAGGTGACTGCATGAACTCAGTGGGCAGTCAGTTGTATATTTATGACACTAGCTGGAGTTTTATCTCCAAAGTTTTAAGGCCAGAATTGGTCCGATTTAGTCCAAATCCAGTGTATAACAATCAGCTCGAGGAGATCTAGCATATTTTACTCAGTCTTTGTTTTCACATGTAACTTGAGGAGTTCAATCAGGGGCGTCATTTGTAAAATGCAGGTGGTTAGGGTCTTTTTGGGGACATACCCTTGCTGTCGGGAACGACAACATTGGCCTAGTTTCTATCATGCAGTGAGTGACAGAGACCCAAAACAGCCCGAATCCCAGTTTGGTGAAACATGACCATCCGTAGCAACGGGGTCTACCCGGGACCCCCCCTCCGAGTTTAAGAGTTCCCTCTCTTTATCCTCAGTAAAAGTTCCTCTCGACAGCTTTGTGAAGGTCAGAAGAGGTAAACTGAGCTGGGAACTTTTAGTACGACTAAGGAGTCCTTCTAGTGGGAAGATTAAATGCTTTTAGAATCTGCTCGGCCAGATTTGTGGCCATGAAACATGAACTAGAACGTTCATGGTGCTTCTGCTTTAATGTGGCTGAGTGCAGTTGTCATCAGTTAGATGGAAGTCGAGCAGAAAAACAAAACTAGCAGAGAGGAGCGACGTCTTGAAGAATGCAGATCATCTGCTGCTCGCAAGCAGGTTGTGTTTTAGGGGGAATGTGTCATCTTCCAGAGCAAGTTGTCACGCCTTCATCTTTTAGTAATGCGTTATTTTTGGTTTGACAACCAGGAGTTGTGTCACTCATCCGATATGTGTGGTTACGCACATTGACTCATGCGATAGAAAAGTGTGCATGCACCTAATTTCAGATGTATTTATGAATGTGAACCTTCAAGATGGCCAAATCTGATCTGAGATAAAGTCAGGATTTAACAATGTGGCTTGAGATGTGACACGTCACAAGTAGACAGGTTGTCGGTTTTATAAGGAAGTAAGTAGTAGAAGCTAAAAGTTAAGGGATAAAAAGCATACATACATTTATTACTCTATATAGACAGACATAAAAACCTGTATTTGTCAGTTTGATAAATAACTTTCAATGTGCCTGAATGTTTTAAGTCAGTGTTGTGAAGATTATTTTCCTTCTCTTTTAATCTCAGCATGTTTTTTTAAAATTGCGGTCTGTGCAAATGAAATATGAGTGAGTGAGTTTAACTGACGTTACCCTTCACTATTGACGTGTCTATAGTCTGCCATTCATTTATCCGTGGGTTTTTGTTCTGTAACCTTTTATTGTGCTTCTTTCTTTTTTGTTTTTTCGTCTATACTGGTCCTGGAACTTTTTACGTTTGTCTTTCCTTGTGACCCTCGTCATCTTCATCAAACCCAGTGGTGAACCAGTTGTACCAAGAGGTCCTCAACTATCTCCTCTGTCCCTACACTCCTCTTCCTGCTTTAGCCCCGCCTTCCCCTGGTGTTGACCCAATACCCTTACAACGAACTGGAAGCGCCACCGCCACCTTTCAGAGAGGCAGCTTTGCCACAGGAGGCGGAGCGCCCGACTACGCCAACCCCTACCGCACTCTGCAGTTCTGCCCATCCACCGAGTCGCCCTACAGCAAATCGGGCCCCGCCCTCCCCCCTGAGGCCACCTTGGGCCGCTCTCCATCGGTGGACAGTATCCAGAAGGACCCGAGGTGAGAATTAAGACGTTTATATTCAGAGTTGGCTCCGGCTTGTTGATGAAACCCTTCCTCGCCACTTTCACTGAACTTACTGAAGGCCAGATTCACCAAATTAAACACTAATTTGCTAGAAAGTCTAAATGAATTCAATGATCCGGAGACATTAAGCTTCAACAGCAAAAAACTGCTTTAATTGCAAATCACAAGAGTGTCACTGTTGGAACATGGTGACACCAACAGATAATTGGCTGTCAGGATTTGACGGCGCAGCGCGGTTAAAGGCTGGCTGAATCTGGGCGTTAGTATGAGGCACACATTATGTCACATCTTTCACTGTCCTGTCTTGTCCTGGTGTCGGGGTTCCTTCACACTGGTGTTTGAATGGCTGCATCACCTCAAGGCCCAATTTAAACGTTTTTCATCGCAGTTAGGATTGGAGTGCCTCTCCGTCGGTGACAGTCAGGTAGACGTGGTGGATCTGGAAAGAGCGTGCCTTTAGACTGAGAGGGCTCTGTGTACGAGCGTGGGTGTGTGCGAACGGCAGAGGGGGGGCGCGAAAAACAGGAAAACAGAAAAAAAAAAAAAGAGACAAAGAAGGAGCCTATCAGCTCCTGTCCTTGTTATAATTGAGTCTGAAATACTATTCCAATTATTTTTTCTCCTCAGCCGCCTCTGCTCTGCACTAATGACGGCACCGGCAGACTGTCACGGGGAGAAACCAGCAGTCTAATTAAAGCTCGCACGTTGCGGATACTTACAGAGATATTGGCTTATTTTTGCTCCAATTTAAAACTGATGAAGTCACTTTGCTCTTATTACCTGGTACCTAACAGTCCGAGTATCTTAATGTGTTTCTAGGATAGTTGATCGGTCGTTCGCATAGAAATGCGGCCCTTTTTATCCGAATCTAGCAATATACTTAAGTCTTAATAGCGGGATGTACCCTGTATGGTTTAAGCCTGGTTTGGGCCTGATCTTGAGACTCACAGCTGTTGGGTTGACTGTTGGGGTTCGTCTGGTGTCGTTTGTCGTACAGTACGTACGAGGGAACCTGAGAGTCGATCAGCATGTCCTGGACGACAGTCGCACGTTGGATATTGTCTGACTTGTTAGAGTTGTATCAAAGTCTGACAGCATCGCCTTTTTTTTCTCACTGCACATGTGCGAAGTGGCTACTGAGCATCTGAATTGCCGAGGCGAAAAATAAACTGATAATATATTGCAAGTATCCATAAAGTAGTAGGTGCAATTCACGGCTGGTAGCGACTTTAAAGCGAGGGAGAAACGGAAAGGTTCTTAGATGTAGCAACGGTGCTAGCTATCGAGTTAACTCTCATTACATTCAAACGTAGATAGCTTACCCACAATTCTCTCTGGAATATAGATGAGCCATAATGTCAATGTCGCCCTAGCCTCACATGTCCGTATATGCTAGCGCCTCTTTTTTAAGAGGTTTCAGCTCGCAGGATAGCAAAAAAGATCAAGGCAGTTGGTTTCTAGCAAACTTCTCTTCACCCTAGATCTTTTAGACTTTTATCGGCGATCATCAGTAATGACACCGGGCTGCAGGGGCTGACAGGTCGCACAATGTGAGCAACACCAATGGTGAGCGTCAGCACATGATTTATTCGTAATGGTCGGGTTTGAATCAAACGGCTAAAATCGTACAGTTTGAGCCCAGATTTAGAAATATGGATGACTTTTATCACGCATTCAACTTCACACAGACACAAGGACTATGGTTGTTCAGGAGGAAAGCCTGTTTGGGTGTTCTTGACACACCTGGTGTGACGGTCCTGGGCTGGCTCTGAACCTTAAATTCTTAATAATCCTAAACCAGTGGTACTGTATGGTGTCTTACCCAGTCCTGGATGGATCATCTAGTAGGTGGTGTGTCTGGAAGTCAGTCTAAGTCTGCAGATAGACCAAAACTTACAGGAACCATTGCTATGGAACAACGTGCATATAAACACCCCATAATTATCAGCTGTATAGATTACAATCAGAAATATCAAACATTAGAGCTAAGAATATAAAATACTGAAAGCCCCCTTTGGAGGTAAGATTCGGTTGGACCATACAGGCTACTGTACAAACTATGAAGAGTAGTACAATGGTTGTACAAACTACAACATGAAAACATAGTTACTGACACAGACTGTGCCTTTAAACAGAGAAATATCAGGTTCTACTCAGAAATAATACGGAAACATTTTGTGCCGGATGCGTTTGGGTTTGGAAGATCGCTGCGGCTCAAAGAGGAATTGTTTGAAATGCCTTTTTATTCCATATTACCCAATATTTGTGTCAACCAATCCCATAAACGGACCAGAACCAACCACGTTTTAGGCCACCAGACTCCCTACAGTCTGGATGGCACTCCAAGCCCACCTGATCCTGCTGAAGACATACTGTCTGTAAGATTTGAGGGCGAAGTTTCATTAAATATACAAAAATTACAGTTAAAAAAGCTGTTTTCAGCAAACATGACTCAAACAGGAGGAAATAATCAGGAGGAAATGGTGTGAATATGAGGATAAATCTGCGTGTGTTGCTCCGGTGGGTGCGTACCACAGCTGGAGCGTGTATGTTGGAATGAGGTGAACTCCATATTTATCCTAATGATAGGATCTGTCACCCAGTGTGAGTGCGCCTCATTGATTGAGTTTTTTTTTCTACGAAAAGAGAGAGTTCTTTGGAACAGAGGGAATTTTACATCAGGTAGGGGATACAGCCTACAGGAAATATCGGTTAATGTGATCAATTGTTTTTATGCTCACGCCCAAGGGGACAAATAGAGTAGACTAAAAATGTATCACTGTTTTATTCAATAAATGTAATTTTGCCGAATTTTATTAAATACATGTTTTTGCTTTTTCGAATGAGCCAATTTTAGCAGTTACAAGTTAACATTCAAAACTTTTTAGACCCATATTACTTGTTTATAATATGACCCAGATATTTTGCCCATTATGCTAAAGAATAATGGACCATGGATGGAGCCCTGGGGGACACCACAGGTCAAAAGGTCCGCCGAGGAAGAGGTATTAAAGCATATTAAGACTTACCAAACAGAATTATAGAGCTTGTCAAGTCAAAGAGTTAAGAGAGTCAAAATTTACCAGAAGGTTGAGCTAATGCAAACAAAATGAACTAGTTTCCATTAAAATTCTAAATTTTACCGTTGAATATTTTCTTAATTATTAAGTCCCAAAGAAATAAAATATGCCCAAAAAATTATTTTTCCATAGTTTATTTTCTTGGTCAGGAAATGAAAGGGTTAAGTAAATATCTGCCCATGTTTAACGGAGTGTTAATGTTTAATGCAGAAGTTCCCCTGTACATATTAGTAGCAAACATGCCCATTATTTTAACCTTAATAATGTTATTAAATCATATCTAACACAACTCAACTTTTGGGGAAATGGTTGACCTATCTTAATTAAGGAAATTCAGTAGCTTATTTTTGAGTGAACAAACCCATAGACATATTTTTTTTTAAAAAGCACAGGACAGAATTCAAATTCAATTTCATACATGCTTTGTGGGACCCCCTAAAGGTGGGCCCATCATTGGTTTGCATCTCATCATTGGTTGATTTGCTAAATTTACATATTTTGGCTCATTTGAACTGATTTGTGAGGTGAAGTTATGATCTGTTCACCTCAGCACAAATCTCTGCTACTATATAATATATATATATATATATATATATATATATATTTTATAGTAGCAGTGGTTTCTTTGTCCTTGGCCGCAGATTTCCTAGTTGGTTTAAGGTTTTATTTGATTTTTTTGACAGCAGGAAAAATGCCGATTATTACAAACCTCATTCTTTGAACAAGCGCGACACATTTCTCTGATGCTTGTCATTTGGTCAAAGTAACTATTAACCTGAAAGACCGTAATGAACCGTAAAATGTTAAAATATCAGTGTTTTTTGTTTAGATAGATACATATAAACTTTATTAATCCCCACAGGAGAAATGTAGTTGTTACAGCAGCTCCACACACAGACATTCTAACAAAGGGTTAGTAAGACATACTAATAATAATAATAATAATAATAATAATACATTTTATTTATAATGCACTTACCTTTGGATCAAATCTCAAAGTGCTACAAGTAAAAAGCAGATAAAAGCATAAATAAAAAAATATAATAATAATTACATATATATATTATCACTATTGCATTTATATACATATATGCAATAGTGCAATTATCGGAGCACACATGGTGTGTAGTGAGGTAGATGAATAGTCCCACAGCCACAATAAAGTCCAAAACAATCCGAACACTAAAAACTCTGTTATTTATGGTAGACTAAATTGAAATGAGCATTTTAGACTATAGATTGAGCTGACTTTAGGTATCTATACCTCAATCTAAGGATCATTATTTCAACCGTTTAAAAGTGCAGAGTGTTAGATGTAAAGGCATTACCGCCAGAGCTAGAAGACCAGTAACAAATGATTTATCACCTTTTTCCTCTTCTTCATCGGTATTTTACAGTATTTATTTCTTGTATTCTGAAAAGCCTGGATCCCTCTCTCCAGAGCCACCGCTCGGTTTGTCCGTTCTAGGCTAATGCAGAAACATGGCGGCACTACGTGGCAGCTTCCATGAGAGGGTCTGATCCCTTCCAGATAAATGAAGGTTTCATTCTAAGCTAACGCTGAAGAATCGATTCTTATTTCCAAATGATTATAGACTGACAAAAACAGACTTTGTCAGTCAAAACTTAAAATCAAATTTAAGTTATGAAACCCCTACATTTTACACTCTGCACCTTTAAACCCAGCTCAGTATTAAAAGGAATATCTTATAGAGACAATTCTATTATATTCTATATTCTATTTTCTGAACCTAAGACAACTTCTCTAATGCAAAACAAGACGCCAAGGTAATCTTTGTTTTTTTTCTTGTTCTTAAACCGAAGATGACTCATTTCTCAGAAACAAAGCTTCTTGAAATTCCATTTTTGCAGTGTAGCTTCTTCTTCTGTTGTCTCGATAGATCGTACAAGATTAAAATGAATCACACGTGGAGGATCATTCAACACTCAAGCTGACTTAACTGACTGATTTCATACGAGCTTAAAACTGGATTATCCAAATGTGAGAATAGCCTGCAACACATGACCTCGTGAAGGCTTGTGATTGGATGCCGACATTCTGCTGCTGTTCTCGCCATGGCCTTCAAGCGATAATTGGCTTTAATATTCAGGAACTATGATTCGGCTTTGAACGAAACATTTATGACCAAGATGTTTAACTTTCGGTCCATCTCTTCACCGACACATCCACCATCTCGCCACCACCTGCTCTGAGTGCATGCCCTTCACCCCGCCCACCTCTCCCACCATTGCCTTGGTAAACAAATGTTGAGAGACAAAGATGAGTCTAGTGGCAACGTTTTGAGTTCTACTTACTAATCTTCACTATTCTGACAGTTATTGAATCATTTCTTGCCAGACAGCCAACAAATACCTCTCTCTTTTTTTCTCTCTGCCTGTCCCCCCTCGACAGGTACGACCCCGAATTCCTTGTGTGGAATCAAAATCAAGCCGAGCAAAGAATGACAAAGTAATCCAACTATTTATTTACACATATCTTCATTCTGTTTATCTATCTATCTTACCTTTTTTTTTTTCTCATTCACCGAACCTCTCCATCTTCTATAAGTAGATATATATAAAACCCAATACCAGACACAGATGTTAACGTTAATGGCAGCATGACATTTCACTTTTGTACTGTCACCCATCTAGAGCTTCATCGAACATTTCATTTTAGTTCCATAGATCTTAAATTGGAGTTGAGGTCAGAGCGCTGGCTTCCAAAGGCAATTTTATTTCATTACATTAATGCATTACATGACAATGTTGTCCTCTGTGACCCGAGAACTCCGAGACAGAAGCTGTGATCTTAAAACAAAGTTTAAAAAATAATTGGTTTTAGATGCAGACTGATGATAGAAGCGGCTGCTTATCAAATCCTGATTGCTTATTTGTTGTTCCAGGCAACTAGATTAGCTAAAGCCTCATTCCTAATTGTATGAATATTGATCATTCTCTCCTTTGGCTTCCCATCCAACCGCCCATATCTCCATCCATCCATCTATGTTTTTGTTGTCCTCTGTCTGTCTGTCTGCATTGTCTTTCTGTCTGTCTGTCTGTCCTGATGTTTGCTGGATATGCTCTGTGGTGGTCCATTCATCTGCTTGCCCAGGCTTCATTTAAGCATCTGTTTCCGGTTTTTAATATTGTGTCATTGTTCTCCGACTAACGCAAACATGCTTCATCGTGAGTTATAAACACTCTGCTGGTAATAACACAGTTATTACATAGACACAATGCAGCCTATCGGTCTTTGGTTAGCTGAGTGCGGAGATGTTAATAATACATTTTATTTATAACGCACTTTACATTTTGATCAAATCTCAAAGTGCTAAAATGTTGGCTGGCATGTCTTTGTAGTTTGTCCCGAGTATTTTTTGCTTTGGCTTCTAATGATAGCGGGCATTAAGACACGCTCAGTCCATAAAGTGATACTATTCTTTTTTTGAAAGTGTGAGATTTTCATGCTTTGAGAATGGTCCCGGAAAATACGACAGCATTTCTCTGTTACTACTATCAGTTACACTAATTAAGGAATGAGAACCAAAGCTTTATAATAATGGGATTAGGGACCAAGTTTTGGGAGTAAGAGAGAAATAAATGACATAAATCAGCTGAAATAAGCCATAAAGCCCTTGTTTAGGAATAAATTCTCATGAAAACAAAAAAAGCTGCCTTCAGCAATAAATAAATCATTCTGACTTCCTATAGAATTGGGTATAATGAGAAAGAAAAGGTGCAGAAACATTTTCTTTTTTTTCTTACCACACCAGATAATCACAGCAGCTTGTATTTCCTCATTTCTCTCCAGGTGTTATACTTATAAACAGAATGATAACAGTGATGAAATAATGTCAGTGTGACATCCTGGACGAGTTTACCCCGCCCCTCGCTCAATGTCAGCTGGGATAGGCTCCGGCACCCGCAACTGCTAGCAGGATAAGCGGTTTGGATGATGAATGAATGAATGAATGAATGTTTGGCACCGGTGGTGGAGGAAGGATCTCACCCTTCACCTAAAACCTGAAGCTGTTCTGCTTCTGCGGAAATTTCCACAGCTCTTTACAAACATGAAATGTAAATGGCTACGACATGATTGCTTTTTTTTTTTTTTAATCTGAGACTTAAAATGTTATCTTTTGGTGTGCACATTTTTCTAAATGGACAGAAATATTTAATATCGGTCCATTGTGGTTGAATAGTTAAACAACATGCTGCAATCTTTTGTGGGAGCAATGCAGGTAAATAATAATCATTTCATTTTATGTCTGAGATCATGGAAAGGATGCTACTGCAGTTCACCTGTGTCTGTTTACCTCTGTAAAAGAAACTGTAGATGATTATTACTTTTCTATAATTCCAGTTCCTCTGTAGTTTCAGTTCCTCTGTAGTTTCAGTTCCTCTGTAGTTTCAGTTCCTCTGTAGTTTCAGTTCCTCTGTAGTTTCAGTTCCTCTGTAGTTTCAGAATAAGTTTCTCTGTATATTCAGTTTCTCTTCACTTTTAGCTTTTACTGTAGCTTCAGGCAATCACAATGTTGTGTTTGTCAGACACCGGGTTGCCGCAGACGCCGTTATCGTTCAATCCGTTTGTCTTTGTCCTTTGGCGTCTCTCATCCACTCCAAAGTGACCTGCAGGAACACCTGAAGAAATGGAGGGCTGTGTGGACTCTGCAGTCACAGAATACATAGAATAAAAAGTATTTGTCACAAGTTGTGTGTTTTAGGGCAGAAACATGGATGATAAGTGAGGAGATGCGAGGTCATTTCCATCATTTGCTGCTGACTCCTTAATGACCTTCATCTTTAAAAGCCTCAGACTAACATCATATAGCTGATTTTACACACACTGGCAGAGCCTTGCTAATGGCGGCACCTAACTGTGGAGACAACCTCTTATGTACTTCAGTGAGTTCTCTCCTTCAGGTTGCCAGTGATTTATGGAAATGTTCTTCCTCATAAGAAGAAAGATTTGTGCCAGACAGGATCATGAAAGAACTTGATTTGATTCCAGACAAATGAGCGCGGTGAGGATCTCTGATCCGTATTCAGTCACTGGGTTGAGATGGTCTCAGTGGGGTGTGTGTTTCTTCAGCTCTGCCTGGCATCTTCTGACCTTTCACTCATCTCTTGCAGCCTCAGTGGGCCGGTCAGCCAGCCATGCCGTTACACACACACACACACACACACACACACACACACACACACACACACACACGCACACACACACACACACACACACACACACACACACACATTGTCTAACTAGCATAAATATTCACCCCCCCCATTCTCCCCTTCTATTATTTTCTTTCCCATCTATTCATTATTTCCCCAACCCCTATTGGGGCCAGCACACACACTTAATTCATTAAATGTGACTGGTTTCCTCCAGATATTTGAAAGGGTATCCTCCCACAGTCCAAAAATATGCATTGTAGGTGAAGTGGTGACAGTGGATAGTATGAACATGACTATGAATGATTGTTTTTCTCATGTCTTTGCTTTCTGATGCTTTATTGCCCTTATTAACCCTTGAATGTCCTGCTCAACTGTTTGGTTGAGCTCATCTTGAGTCACTATTTCTCATAGTAAAATATGACTGAACCTGTTTTTAATACGACAAGGTGGCAGCATGTTTATGAGTAAAGTATAATGGGCCAATGATGGAGCCCTGGGGGACACTTCAGGTCCAATGGCCCACTGAGGAGGAGGCATTAACAACGGCTATTGACAAAGTTTTGTTTGATAGGTAAGATTGTGTTTGGCATATTAATAGGTGAGGACTAACTAAATAGGATTATTTTACTTTATACGACAAAAACATTTTCTTTATAAGGGTGCAAAATAGTTTTGTAAAAACATATTTTACCAAAACGATTTAGAGATTGCACTTCATAGCGATGGTAGCAATGGAGAGTTAGTCCATTAAAAGAAACAAAAATAATTCAGATTTTTTCTTTTTTACTGTTTAAAAACACACTTCACCAAACAATTTGTCTTTGTATGGTCAATTAAAGTGTCTAAGACATTACATTAATAAATGAACAAGAGAAATTTAATTTGCAAAGAGGTCAGAAATGATGATATTCATGTTGCTTCCTTGGATGTTTGTCTTTCCAAAGGGAGGTTCCTTGTAGGCATCCTAACCAGAAGCCAATGCACCTCAACCTGAGCTAAGAGATGTGTCAGCTTTGGTCACATTTTTAGTTTGAACTCAAGTATTTACTTACAGTGTTCTCGATCAGAAGGCTGTCTGGCTTATCAGTTGTCAAATTACCATTATTCTTTTGCCCTCTCCCTAACAGTGATGCCTTTGAATTTTGGTCAGTTAATCTTAAGGGTGTGTTCAACATTCCTGGACTAGACATAGTTAGCATTAGCGTAGTTGGAACACCTTTCGTTCAGAGGCATTGGTTCATAGTTGCTAAGCGATGTGATTTCTAATGGTTGGGTGAGCAGAGGTGCTGTCTCCTTAGCTTTTTTGCTTGACCTACCTTTTCCTGTGGATGACTGATGATAACCCATGTCCTCGTTGAAGCTGATGGTTTTGGTCTAGCACCAATCCTGTGCCACTATTGAGGGAGAGGTTTTGGAGTCTCTAAAGCTATTCCATTAGGACTATGGCGATGTCAGCCAAATCTGTGATGAGATTGTCTTAATGTAATGTATTATTGTCTAGAACACTCTGTCCATTCTCGGCTCTTTGCACAGAAGCTACCACAGTCAATTAATTGCTCATTCACACATATTTGATGTAATGTCTCAATCTTAATCTTCAAACTGTGCAATCTCAATCAGGTTTTCACAATCCATGGCACACAGTCTTCACAGTACTGAAGACCTAATTTAAATGTTTGAAAATTGTTGTTGTAGCCATCTAGGTTTTACATAAATTCGAGTTTTACAGAAAAGTGCCAATGCTGTTTTACTTGAGTTTGTACAGTGCAATCGTGTTTCCTTTGAAAAAGGAAATTACAAACTATTTAGACACAAGACAAGAGACAGAAGAAAGAACATAAATAGAATAGAAGGAGAAAAACAACCATGAAAAAGAACAACCATTACAAGACAACACCACAATTTCTGCACTGTTATACTGCTTCGGTGGCGGTGGTTCTCTAGCACTTGTCTTGAGCCTATTGCACTTGAGAAGCTTATAGCACTCAAACACATTATTGCACCTAAAACCTAGCAGCATGTGTTGAACAGAAGGGATATTGCACTTGTGGGGACCAATATTGCAAACAGGTTATTTTTTAGTTGCTATTTAATGATCTTATGGCCCATGGAAAGAAACAGTTTTCGTCTCTGGAAGTGTGGGTTTTGATGGACCTATAATGCCTGCCAGAGGGCAAATGGTCCAACAGGTGATGTGCAGTCTGGGCGGAGTCTTTGAGGATGGAAAGTTTCGCCCGCTGGAAAGTTTTTGCCTCCGAGACCTGTAGAGTCGCAGGATTGGGAAAACTACTCACAAATTGTTTAGAAAAATGTCTGCAGTCCTTCCTCCATTCTTCTTTCTGACTGATCAATAAAATCTATTGTCTTAGGAGCAAGAACCCCTTTTTGTATTTGTTCAGGACCTCATAGCCGGTTATTCGTCTCAGGATATTAAAAGAATCATCAGGAAAGATGATATTCATGTTGCTTGGATGCTCATCCACTAAATTGTTTTGTTTGTTTAGGGTCGGGTCACAATGGCAGCCGACCAAGCAAGGTATTACAGATGTCCCTCACCCTTGCATGCTTTCCAGATAATCCCAGATTGGAGAGCATTGAAAAGGAGATATTTATTCCCTCGGTTGATTTCTGGGTCCAACCTTGGGACTCCACTCAGTTCCCATTAAATCTTCCAAAAGGACGTAGCTTTGTGGGCATCATAATCTGGAGGATGGATTGTGCTCTAGAGAGGGTATGGGAGCTGGAGACGTCTTCAAGGGGAGGCAGAGGGAAGCCGATTGTCTTTGGGCCGAGTTGATGACCCTCTACAGAGTTCTCAAGCTTGTCTTCCCGATTGTTCCTTCTGAGTACTTTCAGAAGATGAAGTTACTGCTGAGCCTTTTTGCTACTGCCGAGGTGTTTATGGTCCAGGAGAGCACCTCCGTCATGTGGATGCCCAGGGATCTAAAATCTGCTACCCTTTCCACACAGTCCCCTTTGATGTGTAGGGGGGATTGGTCCACCTTTTGTTTCTTGAAGTCAATGACTTCCTTAGTTTTTGAGGTGTTCATGCCCAGGTTATTTGCTGAATTCTTCATTGTCAGTCGCTGAACCTCACCGTTGAAGGCTGACCCATCGCCACCAGAGATGAGTCAGACCACGGTGGTGTTGTCCGGGTATTTAATGATGTTGTCGTGGGGTGGTACAGAGTGTAGTCATAGGTGTACAGAGTGTAGAGTGACGGGCTCAGCAGACAGCCCGGTGGAGTGCTGAGTATAAGTGGGGAGGAGAGGTGGGAGCAAAGTTTCACTAACTGAGACCGGTTGGAGAGAAAGTTTTTAATTCATGTGCGAGTGGGAGGGGGGAGGTTTAAGTCCAGCAGTTTGGTGACCAGAATATCTGGGATGATGGTGTTGAATGCTGAGCTATAGTCTATGAAGAGTATTCTTACATAGCTTCCCTGTTATTTGAGGTGCTTCGGTGTGGTGTGGACGCCTGAGGCGACAGCATCATCGGTGAACTGGGTTGACCTGTAGGTAAACTGTTTGGGATCAAAGAACGTGAGGCTGGCCTTGATGTGCTTTGAAATAAGCCTTTCGAAACTCTTCATTATACTGATCGGCTAATCGGCGGCTTACAGGGTTGAAGTCAAAGGAGTAATGACTCATTTTCTGACACCTGTCTGGATCAATGCCTATCCCCTGTCCAAGATCATCAGAACACCACCCAGTTGGGATTACTTTGATACAAATCATTCTGCATTTTATTTGTTTCGGAAAGAACAAATCTTCATCTATCTGCAGAACTTTCGTAAAGATTTAGTAACAAGGAAACAGTCTGTTCTATAGAAACTCTACAAAACTCTTAACAGTTGTATGATGGATTTTGGCATCATAATGTCTTAGAAACCCTAATACAATTACTAAATATTAGCTTATGCAATCACTCAGTAAATGTTTACGATCCTAAGACAATTCTGATGATAACTCTGGATTGATAGAGTTTAAAATAAAGTTACAAGCTCCCTCTAGACTTATTTGAAAGTGTCCTTGAGCGACTTACAGAACCCCAATTTTCACCAAATGGCTGTTCCATTAGTGTGACTTGTTATTGCTCCTAATGATCAGGTGGTGACTTACATGTTGGCCTCTGCCACTACTGTATGGATGTATGTGAATGCATGAATGCCCTGAGTGCTCTCTCGGACTGGAAAGATACTTAATGGCTACAGTTCATTTACCACGAATGTTAGCTGTGTCATGAATCACTAAAACTCACAGTTTGGCTCAGACTACACTTAGAAGTCACGGGTCAGCTCTTTTTTCAAAGGCAAATGTAACTTTATATATATTACCGAGATCACTTTTTAAAAACACTTCCAGCAAAGACCCCTTTGGCCATGGTCTTTAATGAAAACAGTCAAGATGCCCAGTGTTGAAGAAAAATAGAATTCAAAAGTTTAATTTGTCTGTGGCTGTAACTGTCTGTGGCTGTAACTGTATGTGGCGAGGCCAACAGAAAAAAACCCAGAGTATTTCGATGACCATATGATTTTATTCCTGATCTTAGCGATCTAACAGCGTCTTTATACTGGTGTAGGAGCGGGAGGGGATTTCATGTGGTGCTCAAACCCTTTGTTTTCGACAAAGCCAGGTAGCGTGGTAGGTAGCATTGCTGCCTCGCAGCATAAAGGTTCCTGGTTCCCACCTGGGTATTGGGAGCCTTTCTTTGTTGAGTTTGCTCGCTCTCTCGATGCTTGCGGGGGTTCCCTCCGGCTACTTTGGGTTCCTCCCAAAGTCCAGAAACATGCGTTATAGGTTAAGTGCCGACTGTGAATCCCCCATAAGTGTGAATGCTTGTGTGAATAATTGTTTTGAGTTTGCATGTTTGCCCTGTGATGAAGTAGTGATGTCATCCAGAGTGTACCCCACTCCCCCTGTCCCGTGTGAACGGGGATAGGCTACTTTCCCCCTGAGACCATGAACAGGGTATGCTGGTACAGAGGGTGAATCGCTGAATGTTTTCCACGGTGGATAATCACGATAGATTCAATAACATCTAACCATTTCTTACAAGTGATAAAATTTGGAAAAAAAATACATTCCTCACATAACAGAAATATTTTTCTCTAAGATGTGATCGCCAAAATAATTTTCACCTCCGGAAAATGATGTGATTGAAAGATAACAGAGATAATATTCACAGGTCTAGTTCATATTTCCAGGTTCATCTATTCGAGTAGGAACTGATGTGGTCAAAGTGGTGACTTTGACCTCCTGTTTTACTGGGGTATAAATATGACACAGGTCCAATTCTTTCTGATGTTCTTCACAATGAGAGAGCAGAAAAAGTGTAGAGAAGTTTTAGAGCTGAACAATCTGTCAATAGATACAAGAAGATCTATCAACAGTTCAAAATGGCAGTTTCCTCGAACAGGACATGTCTGCAAACTGACACCACACACTGTGATGAGGATGATTTGACTGACAAAAGACTGTCCAAGAATTTAAGCTAAAGAATTGCAGAGGTCCGTTGAATCTTGGGGTCAGAAAGACTCTCTAACCACCATCAGATGGCGCCTACACCAACAGAAGCTGTTTAGGAGGGTACCAAGAAAAAAGCCTCTGCTGTCATTCAAAGACAAACTCAAGCGCCCAAGTTCGCCAAAAACCACTGGGACTTTCAAAGGACAAGGTCTTCTGGTTAGATGAGACAAAGGTAGAGTTTTTTTGGCAGGACAATGTTCTGAAGCACTCCTCAAAATCAGCCCTAGAATTGTTCAGAGATCACAGAGGTTGTAGCCAAGGCCATACCAGTAACCTGACCTAAACCCCACGGATTATCTGTGGGATGTGTCCACAAGCATCAAACTCAGACTCTGAAGGAGTGGGAGAGTTTCTGGATTGTGGAATTGTCTCAGATCTTCTCGTTGTGTTCTCAGTCTTCATCACACACAACAGGAGGAGACTCAGGGCTGTAATTGTGGCTCAATGGGGCTGCACAAAATATGAAATGCACCATGCCAATAAATGTGTAACACATGTTCCAGAGAAAGATATTTGTTTTATACAATATTATATTAAGAAGGACATTTTTTAAATAGCATTTTGTTACTTGAGCTAGAGGTTAGATTTTTGTTAATACTCATCAAGTTCCACTTTCTTTCTTTCTTTCTGTGGGAGGTGATTAGTTTGGTCCTGATACTGGATCAGCAAGGTTCTATTGTATCATTATTCATTGTCACATCCCCTATGTTAGCATAATGAAGGCTTTATATTATTTTTGTATACATTGTCAAAATAAGTGTCAGAGAAAATTAAACCATTAATATGAGTGTCTGAGGGGAAATTATTTGGTAATTAAAATTAAATTCTACTTGTACAGTATTATTCATGAATATAACTGTAATATAACACTATTTACAAAACTAAATGATGGGCATTAAGAATCATTCAATGGAATGGAAAAAATACTTTTTAAGTCTTTTTTTTGCTGTGCAATAATTCTCTTTGCCTCCAAAGTGTGCTTCAGAACATATCAGGTTCTGCCATCCAGGAGTCATGTGATCACTATCATTCATTATATCTAATAGAGGGAGTACCCAGTCTTTTTTACACATAGAGATATCAATCAGCTATATTATGTCTATTAGGAGCCCATGACACGTCCCCGGTTTACCAGTTGTCCTTCCTTTTGACCACTTAGTCATAGGTTCTTACCACTGCAGACCGGGAATGTCCAAAATTCAGAGAAACAAAATATTTGAAATTAGTTACCTACAATTCAAAAATAGACTTTATTAGCAGAGCATCTAGGCACAAACACCTTTCCAATTACCCACTTGTTTTTCAGTGCAGGATATGTCCTGGTTTATTTGTGTATGTGACAATCCATTTCCTCATGTCACAATCACCCAGCAATACAGTTTAATACTGGAATTTTCTTGGTCGATGTGAGTCCACTGTCCTCACATGCACTCACAAGTTACAAGGAAGAATTTTTTCATTCATCTATTCGTGTAACTGCTCATCCTGTTTAGGGTCATGGCGGGCTAGAACCTATCCCAGCTGACATTGGGAAAGAGTTGGGATTTGAATTTTGGACCCTCTTGCTGTGAGTTATCTGTGACATACGAACCAACATCCAACCTTTGGGACTTCTTACTCTCAGTCTTAGTAGTTTTTTCCCAAAAAGGCCTGCAGTTCTGAAGATGCTCCTCTTGCCAGCAGAATTTGGCTTTTGTGAAAGTTGCTCAGATCAGATTACCGTTGACAAATTTTCCTGCTCCAAAAAATTTACTTCAGAACAATATGATGTTCACGCAGATCCTAATCGCTTTGAGTAAGTTATTTACTTCCACGTGCAACACATCACTATATCACTATTAGTCCCTCACACGACTAATCCAGACTTACCCTTGAACCTATCGATCCGGCCAAACGACTCCTGATGTGGGTCGAGATCCAACATCCGTGGAAGGATAATTACATGGACTGTTGGGTTTAAGCGGTATTGTCCATCATGAGTCAGTTACTGATTACGTAATCCGTCAACTCAACGTACTGTAGACGGACGCCTGGTGGCCCGTCACTCATACCAAGGATGGGTAACCTGGTACTTACTCAAAAGTGGTGTCATTGCTGTAAAGTTGTATCACTGCTGTAAAGTGGTGTCATTGCTGTAAAGTTGTATCACTGCTGTAAAGTGGTATTGTTGTTTTGAAGTGGTATCGTTGTTGTAAAGTGTTAGGATTTCTGTAAAATAGTATCGTTGCTGTAAAGTGGTATCGTTGCTGTAAAGTTGTATTGTTGCTGTAAAGTGGTAATGTTGCCTGAGCCAATACACAAACCGTTACAAACGCCTTTTAAGGAGTTAAAAAGACTATCGGACAGATACTTAGAGTTCTATCGGTGTCAGTGTAACCCTGTACTTGACTGAGGAGTATTCTAAGTATTTCAAAGTATTTCTAAGTATTTAGAAGTATTTCTAAATATATTTAGAAGTATTTCTAAATACTAGTAATTACTTCCTGTTAGTGGGCCCAGTCACATGGAATAATATCTGAGTCCCGCAGTCAGAAGTCCGGTGAGCAGATTTCACCTTTTATTCAGGAAAAGGTTCCCGTGGCGGCGGATCGTCAGGATTCCATCCGCGTTTAAAGATACAAAACAACTCAAAACTTTCCGACTCTCTCAGTTTGCTATAAATACAGTGCACTGTTCTGCCGCTAATCAGCCCCCTGAAGTTGCCAGGTCTTCTGCTGGAAAGTGAGTCAGAACTGTTTATTTCTGACTTCCTGTTTTCCCTGCTTGATTTATCGGTTTACTCTGCAGGTTTATCCCGCCTGTCTGTCAGTATTTGTGTTTGTCTACGGGGGAATGAGTCATCATATACATCTCAGTTTCTCTCCCTCACAGTCTACAGCGCTGGCAACACACACACACACAGACACACACACACACACACACACACACACACACACACACACACACACACACACACACACACAGAGATTTAAACATAGAAACACCCAAAATTGCACAAATAGTTTGTTCTCTGCTTTCAAATAACTCCATTCCCCAAAAGCCCTGACTCACAGAAAATCCTTTCAGGCTGATAGAAGCATCTTCTTCCTGCAGCTGTCACGCCGCCTCGCCTCGCCCTGCTTGAGGAATACACAATTGTTACAGAGTTTAGTTATTTAAGGGTTTGATTGTTGGTTAGCTTGCGTGTCATTTTGTGGTGTGAATGTTTTGGTGCCCACAGAGACGCGTGTCGGTGGGAGATAGACCACCTGGTTGGTTTGGAACAAAGACTGGATTGACGCAGTCCACCGACTCGCCCAATATAATCTCTCTGGCGTCTCACACTCACACACATCATACTACACATCCACATTTTTGTTACATGTAATATGCATATCAACCATAACATTATAAACACTTGCAGGTGAAGTCACTGCTTAGCGGGTCTAGTCGGGTTACGTCTCTTTTTTTCTTATCTCTTGTTTTAATGTTTCAATGAAGCGCTTTGGCATTAGCACTATTTTTCCTGAGGGGATAGTGCATCACTGCATTATGGGAAATATTCTGCTCAGCCTAGCATCTAATGGAAGGATCGTGGAATAATGTACTACGGGTCTGTTCTTGTAGCAAATGCACTGAAAAGAAGTTCTTAGCTGCCATAGCAGTACTAGCTATCAAGTTAGCTCTCTTAAGAGAAAAGGGTGCTAGCATACCTCCATTTCTCTCTGCAAAACGGACAAGCCACCTACAAGATCATATAGGAGAGCGTCTCCACTCTTTTTCTCTCGAGGTTTAGTACAGTACCTATAGGTATGAATTAGAACAAAACGTTTCCTCGTCTCTCTGCCTTGGCCCTCTGGTGAATGTGTCTGAAGTGTGCCATCGCCACCCAGCTCTTTACAAATGCCAGCTGGGATTGTCTCAATCCCCTTAAGACACGCAACACGATAAACGGCCTCCGTCATCTCTGAACTTTCAGTAGCGTACGCACCGACACATACCTGGAAGCGTTTGTATTCGGACCCCACAGCTCTAGAACGATCTGCCAGAGGAGATCGGGTGCGCCGAGTCACTAAAAGCATAGTAAAAGCATCACTTCTCTAACCTGTCAGATGTTTATTCACTATGATATACTTCATTTGAACACAGAACCCCAGAATCTGTGGGGTTAGGGTTGTGGGGTTGTGGAGCACTTTACTTTACTTTACTACTTTACTTAAAAATATTTTTAAAAGGGCTCTAGAAATATAGACCACTACTTTTATTGTCATAGTTGTTGGGTAATATTTTTTTTCATATTTCATAGAATAAAGTCGAAATGTAGAGAATATGTCAAACTAAATCAGAGAGGGATTTCTTTTTTAAATTTAGCCTTTCTGTGCCTCTGTCAGCACTCAGTTGCCCCGGGCATCCTCCCAAGTGTGCCATGGATGTGATGAAGTAATCTGCTATTATTATCCGTATGCCACAGCGCGTTAGGACCTTTGTTGCGGTAATGCCATCATCTCCGCCGTCACGCCCGCCCCGAGTATAATCTCGACATTTGGACTTTATTCTTGAAATGCAGAATAAAAATCTCCTGATTTAGTTCAACCTTATTGTCAAAAAAAAAAATTCTTATGCCTGGCCCTTATACTCCCTCGTAGCTATCCATAGTCGTTTTACAAATCTTTTCTTAGCTCTGACGCTCTAACAGAGCAAAGGTTTTCCAGGTGAACACCTTGGCCCAAAGTTCACAGGTGGCTCAGTAGTATTTGCTGGACCCCACTGTGAATGGGATCACCAGAACCTTTGTGTATTTCCTTCTCCCTGCTGCGAATGAAGCACACACACTCAGAGAAAGAGGGAGAGAGACGCTGAGTGAACAGCTCCGGGCTAGAGTTAGTGAGTGAATTACCCATTACAGTACAGCCGGGGCAGAACACGCTCAGGAGGGAAGACAGGCCCACTCTTCCCTCCTCCGCCACCGTACAGTAGGTTCATTCTTCACAAGTGCTCGCCTGCTTTAAGATCTAGTTTCGTCTGAGGGGTTTCTCACAGATCAGCAGCACACTGCACAACATGTCCATAATCAGTTTATCTCCTGTGGTCCAGTGTGTGTATGTGGGGCTGTGCATTGGGCGCGTTTGTTTTTCTGTGTGCGGGTGATTGTTCTGTAAAGCTGTGCAGTCTGAGGCCATGGCTTGAGTGTGATCTGCTGTGATGTGCCACTTTGACTCCAGGGCTGCATCTATTCTCAGCCGTGTGTGTGTGTGTGTGTGTGTGTGTGCGCGTGTGTGTGTTTGTGTTTATTACTCACCTATTTATGGCTCCTGTCGTCTCTAATAGCGCGTTCACTGAGGCGTTCTTCCTGTTTTGTGCGTGAATGTGTCACAAATAAGTCTGGGTCCCTTCATTCATTTAAGTGTTTGCATTCCTCTTTTTTTCTGTGCGCAAAGGAGTGTCGTCGATGGACTGAAACATCTAATGGAGTTAGTCACAAAAAAGTCTGCGATTAATCATGATTAATCACACGTTTAGAATACTGGCATTTACTTGGGCTTTAGTGGGGAGTTAGATCAAACGAAGAAAAACTTTGCAAAAAGGAATAAAAGTTGTTCTTCTCTTATTAGCTTTGAAAATTATTTTTTCCCAACCACATTCATGATCTCCAGGAAAACCTCTTTCCCATAATCGGGTGTCACAAAGAAACCAAGGGTTGTGTGTCCTTAATGCCCCTGGTAGCCCTCAGGTAGTCCTTCCATTTACCCTTGAAACGTCCCCAATCCTATTTGTTGTACAAGCTGTCGGTAAAATTTAATGTAAAGTTATGTCCACAGTGTTTTTCGTAAAAAGTGAAATATGAACTATAAGATCACAACATAATATATAATATAATACAAATACGATAGATCTCATCGAGTCCATATGCAACATATGTGGACCAAATTGGATCAACGGTAAAGAAACTATGGCCTGAAAACTTTTTGAGGTAAAGCTCCCTCTAGTGTCAGAAATGTACAACTGACCTTTTCTCAAAAGCTATCCAGTATTTCCTCGCACTAAAGTCTGTTAGGGTGTTAAGTTTGAAATTGATCCATGAAATTGTTTTTAAGATATGTCTGGAAAAACAGTATTTTTTGTTAAAAAAAAAGAAGCTCCCCCTATCGAGTAAAATATGAACTACAAGTGTAAAGTATGTGTTATGAGAGAGATCACCTCAAGTCGACTCATGACTCTAGCCGTTATTTTAGTTTCTTACCCGGGAATAAGCCGTCAGTTTAGTTTGACATACAAGGCTTGGTCCCGTCTCAATGCTAGAATCTCTGGTTTTACTGATTTTAACTTCTATCTGGAAGTTTTTAATATATGGGGAAGTCTCCTCAGTCATTATATTACCTGTTTTTGTTTTTTTCAGATATGGGAAAAATTAGGCTGGAATTACGGGACGATTACGTCATATTCGGTGATTAATGGGTTTTAGATTAAATGTACCTCTTTAGAGTTTCTGGATTGATTATGAACTCAGTTGCACAGTGTTGTTTATGTTTGTCCAATGGAATGTCATTATTTGCAGGAAAAGAAAAGGAACTACTAATTATTGAACCGATATAATAATAGAACGTGTTTTTGATGAGCAGGTTATATTACTTTGTGCTTTTTGGCGAGTAATGGATCGTAAAAGCACTTTTGAAACCACATTTCACTTGCCGCGTTGTAGTACTTACAGTATCTAGAAAAAGGTCAGCGAAACAACTGAGAAAACATCTTAGTTATGGACATCTCAGTTGCAATCATCCTTTTAACAACTAGGCCTTTCACTGTCGCCCCTGACAACAAGGATATATTCCCGAAAAAACTCAGATCCCCTGGGTTGTACAAGCAATTCCCCTGATTGAACTCTTCAAATCAAATGTGAAGTTGTTGTGTAACCGACCTTCTCCCAAAATCAGCCGTTTTTCCTCCCACTAAGGTCTATTAGGGATTTTAAAAATTAGAAAATGATCCTGGGTCTAGTTGGACTCGAGACAAATTGTCAATGTCGGACAGAATCTTCGCTCTCTTTTTCCTTTCATAAGATGCTTTAATTTCTTTATTTACATTCTGACGGCTGTCAGCACAACTTACATTTTTATTTGTCTGGTTAGATAAAGAAAATGTGATAGATTGAATTCTTACGTAGAGCAGATTCATACATTCACTACCTATCTTTACTTAACACGTTAGGTTAAGGTGTGACAATCCAGTCACTATCCCAAAAACAAATGTGGACTAAATGTCTTATCACTTATTTACGTCGATTTTAGCACCAAAACAGTTGCTGAGAACTTCCTCCTGTCGGTTCCAAACATGTTGGTGACAAAAATGTATGACATAATCAACGAGCAGCGATGTTCCGTCTGAGATGCTCCACCAGTCGGAAAACTCTTAGTATCTCGGAAGTTTTTTGAAATGGCACCTGACCTGTTCAGAAGTTGACCAATAGGAGGACAGCGTGAACACCAACCTGACGGCGAGCAGCCTGAGGGATGTCACTGGTGCCAGGTGGACAAACGATAAGGAGGACAGGTTTGATGAAAAGTGGCTACGATACCCCTCAAGTTGTCTCTGAAGGACAGACGGCGTCCTCTTTGTGACAACCTCAAATTCGTAAACAATCGATTTTCTTTCTTTAGCACTAAACTCAAGGCTGCTAGCACAACAAAGTGCCTCCGTGATCAGGATTGACCGGCAACCTTATCAACGTCACATCGCTTAACGGTAACGGATGGATGAGGTGTTGCCAATTTTCCAACCAAGTCAAGGCAAGAATTATTGGCAGAAGTCGCCTAATCTGACACGTGAATCTTGAAAGCTGGTCGTGGAAGACAAAAATATTATTAACTATTGACTGCTATCGTCTACCTCTCCTGCATGTAGCATTCCCTTTCTGACCTTTCCGGGCCCTTGTCTTGGACGAGCGGAAATACTCTTTACAAATTCAATGGATGGTTCTGTTCCGCTTTCAGACTGTTCCCCTTTATCCTTAATGCTGTGCTAATTATTTAAAATTCTTCTTTTTATGTACGCAGGTCTAATTGACCCACTATAAAATACCATTAAAACATTAAATGTTTCTAAAATCCCTCTCCAGTAATAATTCCAGCAGCTATGATCATACTAACCAATTATCTCATCTAGATTAAGGCTAAAAAACAAGTGTCAGTCATTTTTATAAAGGGTCCAGACACCAGATAGGACTGGGTTCCCTACCCCCCATCCACTTGGGGGCTCTCGCTGTTATGCAGGGTGAATTAGGCTCATTCATTCATTCATTTTCTGCAACTGCTTGTTCTGTTCAAGGCCAAGTCATCGCAGGTAGACACATAGAGACAGAAAAACAAAGGTACGGGCAATCTGTAGTCAACAAATCAACTATATTGCATGTTTCATGGACTGTGGGAAGAAGACGGGGCACCAGGAAGATTGCGCAAACTCTGCCCAGTTGCTGTAACACAATTATGTCACCCACTGCACCAGCGTGTCTCCCTGAATCACATTTATAATCTGCAAATACACTATCAAATCAAGAATTGGTCCTATTCCACCTCACTATCTGTCCCTGTCTCTTCTGACGGCATCTCTGCAGATCATTGGAAGGAGATCTTCTTTCTCTTCTTTCTCAATGTTACCCACACGTTGTAATTGCAACAACACTCTGCAGGTTTCCAAACAACACTCTCTTTGAAGACACGAGTAACTATGGGGCTTATAGTGTTCTGTAGTCAGGAGGGGTAAATATAGAACAATGCTGCCGGTACTGCTTTCTACCCGAGTCCAGCAGGGATCCCTGCAGGCGGTGGGATCTCACCGCCTGCAGGACACAAGTGTGTCTAAAGTTATATTTTATCCTTATAGCTGATAGCTACGATCTCTCTCTCTCTCTCGCTCTCGCTCTCTCTCTCTCTAAATATACATATCATTTATTTTTTTTCTGTTAAACCCTTTCAATTTACCAAATAATTATAACTGACTGTCTAATAATCTAAGCCTTCTGGTTGCTTCCTATTAAAGAGGTTTCATGTCTACAGGCGGTCTTACTGCTGCCCTCTCACTTTCTAATAGAAAAAAAGCACATCTACACACACACACACTCCCACACTCACATACACACACACACACACTCAGACACACACATCTGACAGCTCGCTCAGCCCTAATGTGAGATGTCTTATCAGCTAATTAACACACGAGGTGACCTCATCAAAGGTTACGTCATCTCTTATCATATTTATTGATGCACATGCTACCGTGTGTTCAGCACAGCATCATATACATGCACGTTTGCGCCGGAGCATGCCTGGAGCAAGATGAGAAGAATAGAATCAGAGGGAGACGTTGAAGGAATGTGACTCGTATAAAAAGAAAAAGTGGAAGGATTTCAGAGAGAGAGAGAGAGAGAGACAGAGAAAATATAACCTTTGGAAAATATTCTCTCCAATTTGCCCATTTTTCAAACACTGGGTTTTTCCCATTGCCCATTATGAAAGTTAGAGACAAAAGCTTTCTAATCCTGGCTCTTCCCGCTGCCTTTCATGGCAGTGAGTCTGTACAGTATGTGTGTGTCTTAGTGTGTGTGCTTGGTATCAGTGAATTATCCTACGGCACTCAGTTCTGTGTGTTTGCATCCGGGCGAACGTGCAAGTGTTAGTGTGTGCATGTGTTTATGTTTGATTAGACTGAACTGGAAATGATCTCCACGGGGAGGTCGGGATGTTGCTGCATCAAGAATAAGTCATGTACATCAGAGAGAGAGAGAGAGAGAGAGAGAGTGAGAGGCTGCACTCGTCAGGGCTTCTGTGTGCAGAGCGAACCTCTTCTAACAGTCAGAAAAGTTCTAAGGTTTCAGTGTTTTAAACCTGAAACACGGCACGGATCAAGAGTAGCAATAGCATACATTAATATCCAGACCCAATCACATGTGGGAATAAAAGTTTGCTTCAAGCAAAGGGGTAATAAAGATGTCACAGGTTTAGTAGGTCCCCAGAAACTGAAGCTGTCAAGTGAATGTCATATTTTGATTGCTGGTGATTGACATCCATAAGCACCGCCTCCACTTCTTTCTCTCCTATTCGTTGCTGGGACATCGTTCTCTCACATCCCATCTTCCTCATCTCAATCGCGTGTGTTTTCTCGTGCATGTGTATAGTATGTGCGTCTATGTGTGTGTGTGTTTGTGCCTGGAGTGCGTCAGCTTTGGTTACACATCTGGGTCAGTTACAGGAAACGATTCTTCCCAGTAGGAGGAAGTTCTTGCGATGCCTCCTGGATGGCTGCTGTCCCTGTTAAACACCTTCTTTCTATCTCACTGCACAGAAAACCTCTCTGACTCCCTGGAGGCTAAAAGTACAAAAGTAATTATGTACTTACATTTGTAAGAAGCAAAAGGTTCAGATTTTTTGCATTTGCTCTGGTACTGAAGTACATGAACTCGGACCCCCGTTATGCCTCCGCTGCATTGATAAAGAACGGAGAATAAAAGCCTGCCTTGAAAATGCAGTTTAAAAGAGGTCATCCTCTCTATTGAACCCACACCCTACTGGCAGACAGTAAATATAGACTTAATATTATGTTTTTTTATGTGAGTATTGAATGTCGCCGCTGCAAATGAACTTCTGTTTAGTTAGAATGTACGATTATGAGCATTTAATATGTTCTTCTATGTTGTGAATCAGCCCCATCCTGCATTTCTGCCTGTCCCTTTCTCTTCCTCTGCCGTTTATTATAAACCCGGGTTACTATAGGATGACATGCTGAACACACACACACACACACACACGCTCATCAATACCTGCTCTCCTAAAGGCCTGCTGGATTCTTTGTGTGTTTCTGTAGGGAGTTTGGCTGGAGGGATCCGGAGCTGCCAGAAGTGATCCAGATGTTGCAGCATCAGTTCCCATCAGTCCAGTCCAACGCTGCTGCTTACCTCCAACACCTCTGCTTCGGAGACAACAAGATCAAATCTGAGGTACTGACTACAGAGGAGAGAATGAGAGAAAGCGGCAGCTTGACGGGATCTTCACTTGAATAGCGACAAAAAAAAAAAAAAGTTGGGCTTTATTCTAAACCAACACAAGTACACACACTTTTCACACTACATCCACTGGTATGTGTGTAAGAGTGCAGGTACGTTCAGCTGGGGTTCAGAGAGCACTGATATATGTTATTGTGGGAGATTTACGCAGCGGTGGAGATCTTCTTGCAGAGCTTCAAGCACCACAAGCAAATATCCAAGAGAAGCGACGTGTGAGTCCGAGAGTTAGTGTGCGCCCATGAAAAATATTGTCGATGGCCAAACTACAGAGGCAGTCCAACATTCCATTTTGTTTTCATGACCTCAATCGTGGAAGTTAGGTTTTCACCATAGCTTTTCTGACTGTCATGCAGGATTACACGAAGATTTTCATGAAAATAGAGAAAAGTAGAGTTTATCTTATCTTATCTAATCACCATAAAATCCCGGTAAAATATTAAATATTTCTGAAATATAATCTAACAATTATGTATTTCTATTTTCTAAATCCCTCTCAAGCAATTAAGTTAACAGACACAAACAAATCTAAAGCAAGACAAAATGCAAAACATGCTTTTTCAATCACGGCGTTCCTTCTCTGTGTCTTTATGAGTATATTACCTGTCTAGTTGCCCAGAGGAAATTGTATCTCGGCTTTTCAACAGAACAAGGAGCCAATTTCAACTGCTTGTGTCTCCAATTATGAGAGAGGGAGGTGTTGGGTCTGCGAATCAGTCATAATTACATAATGACTCAGATTTTGCAGATGCATTTACATCATTATCGGATAGCGGATCTTTTTCTCGTTCAGCAATACAGATCCAGCATTTTACAGGGGACACTGAAATAAAAGGGAAAAATATACTATACTCTTTCTAATCGAAAGACAATTGAAACTAGAATTGTGTACAGTGTAGAGTTCAGTGCCTTACCCACGCCCATATCATCTACAAGGTTCACTGAAATTGGTTCATTAACTGATAAGGGTGCCTATACGCTGTTTTCCTTTGGAGGTCTTCCAGGCACATCCATCTGCGGTGGACCCAGAATCCTTCAGGTAGACCTACAACAGACTCCTATGGATCTCCCGTTAGTCAATGTTAGCACGCCAGAGTCTGTCAAGACCACCTCACAAACAGTCTGGCGGCCAGGGTGTATCGAATGTTAAACATCCGCTGCACAATCTCGCCCAAAACTCACGTCAACTGGGTCCCTACATCTTTTTTTTTTTTCATCGCCCTGTTTATCACCACAACCCATTGCAGCTCCAGCTTTGTCATTACTAGATAGATGCAAGGAGAACTAGCTGAGAACATCCCTCATGGTTTACGCAATTTACCATCACAGCAAACAGCTCCTCTTACCCTGCTAAGAATGGGTCACCCTGAACCAACACCGCACAAAGGTCAGCCCAGTTTAATGCCAGCAGGGATTAGGCTCATCAGCAACCTGTGTGTGCAGAGCAGCCAGGCAAACGGCACACATGCTCCATGACTTGTTCTGTTCTCATGAATACATTGCGGAACCCACTGCCAAGTGGTGCAGCCTCGTATAAGCAGAAAATAGTAGCACGAATGAATGAATCAAACCAATGCCAATCGTTCCATCAAGTTTCATGGAAATTCATCCCGTACTTTTTTACTAATAATAAGTTATAAGTAGAGGTCATGGAGGACAGACTGTTATTACACCGACACATCTTTGTTCATAGTTGTCCATTAACACCAGACATGCAGGCAGGTTGTACACGTGGACTGTTTCATCACTCTGTTCAGTTTCAGCTGTAAACCTGCTAATGGATGGATGCATGCATGCATAGACAGATGGATGGATGCATGCATGCATAGACAGATGGATGGATGCATGCATGCATAGACAGATGGATGGATGCATGCATGCATAGACAGATGGATGGATGCATGCATGCATAGACAGATGGATGGATGCATGCATGCATAGACAGATGGATGGATGGATGTATGCATGCATAGACAGATGGATGGATGGATGGATGGATGGATGCATGGATGGATGCATGGATGGATGGATGGATGGATGCATAGATGGATGGATGGATGCATGCATGCATGGATGTATGCATGCATGGATGATGCATGCATGGATGGATGATGCATGACTCTGTTCAGTTTTCTGTTGTAAATCTGCTAATGGATGGATGGACGGATGAATGGATGCATGCATGCCTGCATGATGGACAGATGCATGGATGGATGAATGGATGAATGCCTTGATGAATGCATGCGTGGATCGATGGGTGCATGCATGGATGGACTGATGATGGGTGTGTGCATTCATGCACCAATGGATGGATCACTGTTCAGTTTTCAGTTGTTCACCTGCTAAGGGAGGCATTCATGCATGCATGCATGCATGAATGGATGGATGCATGTATGGACAGACAAAGGATTGATGCGTGCATGGATGGATGGATGGATGGATGCATGCGTGCGTGAATGGGTGGATGGATGCATGTATGTATGGAAGGAAGGAAGGATGGATTGATGTATGTATGTATGCATTCATTCATGGATGTACGGATGAGTGGATGGGTCCGCGCATGGATAGACAGATGCATGGATGGATACATGCATTGATGGATGAATGGATGGATGGTTGGATGGGTGCGTGCATGTCAGATACATGGATGGATGAATGGTGGTTGGATGGGTGCGTGCCTCTATTCACGGATAGACAGATGCATGGATGGATACATGCATTGATGGATGAATGGATGGACGGTTGGATGGGTGCGTGCGTGTCAGATACATGGATGGATGAATGGTGGTTGGATGGCTGCGCGCATGTCAGTACGAGTAATTAGTTATTTTACACTGGACTTTATTGCGGAGTACCTTCCCTCCTCTGCTGCTCTCTGAGCTCCACCTAACTTCATATTCAGCAGCATCGGCTCTTCATTATGCCTGCTAAATCCAATCCTGAATATATATAAGCCCCGTTCAAGTCCTCCTGTCCTTCAGAGCCGTCATCAATTAGTGTCTCGGAGAAAACGGTTCCATCTGTCTCTTCAATGTCAACTCAATTCAACACAATTGGACTTCATTAATCCCCATGGAGACGATGGATTTGAGGGCAAACAAAGTTCTTCAAACAGCAATCAGCCAAAAGGCATTAAAAATAGAGTGAGGGGGAGAGACGGGAGAGGTAGATGGCTGATGTTGAAATTGTATAGGAGAAAAAGGTCTGTTAGCATTTAGAGCAGGACGGCCAAAACTACGACCCAAATGCCAAAGTGTTTTTGCCCTTGAATGAGATCCTGAAGGACTGAAATGATATTCCCCTCAGCCTTAAATCTGGAAATATCTGGCCTGTTGAGTTATCCAGCGTTGATGTACTGTTTTATTTATCGCTGTCGCCGGTTCATCATGCCGTCACATTTTGGCCCATTTTTTAATCAGATCCTACACTTCTCCATTTTCCCTGATTCCGATATATCAACTCCAGGACGTGACGTCTACTAGCTGCCTAATGTGTCCAACCTGTATCCCACCCCGCTCCAGTCTGCTCACGATTTGGTTTTCATCGCAGAAAGCCTGGCTTCGTTGAGATATGTTGTTGCCATTGGGGGGGGGGGGGGTTCCTCTCCAGCCTCTCCCAGTTAGTGTTTGGAATATATCAAATGCGGCGCTGTCCCAGAAGGTCCAGTATGACTTTGAATGCAGAAACCTCATCTGCCCTATTCAAGACATTGTTTGCTCTCCCAGGAAGTGGAAAAGGGATCAGCGGGTCGGCGTTTGACGATGAATGATGTCTCCATGTGACAAACAGTTTGGAGTTCTGACATAGTAATGATGTTAAAACTGGTTCTTATTCAGTGGCCCAGTATCAAGTGCTTTGCACTGACAGGGAGCCGCTGGTGTACATGACAATGTTCTTTTGTTTGTTCTTCAAAACGAGTTCCAAAGTGATTTCCTTTGAAATGGTTACTGTCACTGTTGCTTGGTTGGTGAAATGCAATAATGCAATTCTTTTGTCAGACTGATAGTCACATGCAGACCCAATTTATTTGCTTTTTTCAATAATTAAAAAGAAATTATTATTAAGCCTGCCCTGCATACTACACAATTTTAGTAATTCTTTTCAGGCCATGTCATAAATGCTCTTGGATGGCCTACCTGTGGGATTCGTATTCAAAATCCTTAACATTTTCCACAGTCCATGAGATAAAACTAACCCTCTTTCACAGATTTTGTGGAACCCTTGCCTTAACCGGCGCTACATACAGATCTTTAGCTGAAAAGGGGGGGTCCGCCAACAATTTTTCAGATAATTTATGCTTTTATCTATCCAAAACATGTTAGTGTTTTGGCAGAATGAAGAATTTTAGGGGTAAACCCAGTTCCCCTCTGTTCCTTTGAGAATCTAAAATCCACCTTAGCCACTGATTTCTAAATAATCACAGCCCAGTCAGAAGAAGTCATGAGAAGTAATCGCTCAACGGCCTCAAGTCTGAGCCCTATCTTTCGGTTGGGGGGCTCTCTTTTGTTTTCACGGAGAGCTGGCGGGCTGCCCCACACTTTCTCTCTGTCTAGACAGAGGGAGGCGGGCAGGGCTGAGGAAACACAGAGGAGTGGTGGGCCGGCATGTAAATAAGTCTCCTGTCAGGGAAGCAGCAGCTGAAGATGTAGAAATGATCATTTACAGGTTCAAACAACATTTCCATCGGAATGTGAGAATAACTGTTCACTAATGAGTAGAACTCAGTTGTTTACACAACACCTCCATCATGTGTGACTTCCATGTATATGTGTGAGTATCATCATCCATCCTCTGTCTTCAGATTCGGCGACAGGGAGGCATCCAGCTGCTGGTCGACCTGTTGGACCACCGGATGACCGATGTGCACCGCAGTGCCTGCGGAGCCCTGAGGAACCTGGTCTACGGCAAAGCTAATGACGACAACAAGATCGCCCTGAAGAACTGCGGAGGCATACCGGCGTTGGTCCGACTGCTCCGGAAGACCACGGATGTGGAGATCCGGGAGCTGCTCACAGGTAAAACACAGGCGTGTGTACTAACCTTTATCAACCAGCGTTCATCTGATGACTCCATGTCTCCTCCGCTTAGTCTTCACTCTAACCAGCAGATGGCAGTTCAGCCGCTATACAACTATAGATCTTATCACAGGACTGAGGGAAATCTGTGTGGGGGACATTTCTCCAAACCCACCAACAGAACTTGGAAAAGTCAGCGCTTCTTTGTTAAGAGAAGATTGTCGAGCGTTAGAGGGTTTTGAACTTTTGAAAAGACGTCCCCGTTCCTGTGTCCACGTAAACTGGCAAAATGGTGACTATGCTCCTGGCTGGTAAGATTTCCTCATAACCACGCCTGGACAGAACAACAAATACAATTTTAATTTGTGACATAGCAGTACGCAAGCAATGCCGTATCAAGTAATGACGTCATCTTCTTCCAAAATGTGCTGACTTGAAACGCTATGCCAGTTTTTATGGTTTGATACAAAAAACAAGATGCGGATATGGAGAGAAAAAATCAGAGGATTGATGAACGGTGACAGTAAATTCTTTGAGGTATTTTGAGGTTGTTATGTCGAAGTTCCACTAAACGTTCTCAGAGGATCTCAGAGTGGAGTCCGTGAGTAATGGCAAGGGGGTCCGTGGAATGATTGACTTAAAAACTATGAAACTGCATCGTATCATTAAAAATGCATTGAAGCAGCGGCGGAACACCCAATACTGAAAACATTGTGTCATTTCCTGTTTGAGTGCCCCTCCATGTCTCTGAGGCTGCTCTCTCTAATCTCCGCTATTATCGTCGTAATCTTCATTTTGCGGTCGAATGAACTGCAGGACAATTAAGGTTACTTTAATATAGCTGAAGGTCTTATAGTCAGCTTGTTCTTTAGAAACTTCTTCACTAATCTCCATTATTTACAGCAGTTTTCAGGTCTGTTAGCATCTTAAGCTTAGCGGTTAGCGACGGCTTTTCCCTCCTCTGTGGCTCCATTCAGGATTAAAAAAATACTTAAGTAACCACAAGTTAGATCTGCTTTGTAATAAATGTGTTCAGGATTAATTAATATTTCCTTCCAACCCCATCTGAGGTCTGGGTGGTAAAGTCTCCATAAAGATTAAAAGATTCCTAGCAGCTCCTCTACCAATGCTTTTTACGGCGTTTATGTTAAAGGTACTGACAGTCCCTCTCTAATTGGAATTCACAGCCAGAGTAAAAAGGGCCGTCGCCTCTGGAGGAGGATGGAGGCGACGGAGCTAAAAGAGGTGCAGCACTCAGTGCTCTAACTGGTTTGATCCTCCAGGGCTTCATTCCAATCCTGAAGCCAAATGAAAATAATTGATTTCTCTTACAAGCACCCACGCTAATGACAGCGTCTCTGCTCCATGCCTTTGAGGACCAGGATATTTCAAGACTTGACATGATCCAGTATTTTAAGCACCGTTTACGAGACAGTTTGCTGGAAATGGGGGGAAAAAAAGTTCCGTTTTCCTACGTCAACTTGCTTGAATGATCTACCGGACTACAGTAATGTGAGCCACCCAGAAGCTTAATTCTTTTCAACAGGAGCTGTACAGCTTTGCTGTTTAGTTCATTTATTTTCAAAGTATATTGAGTCGTAGGTCTATGAAATAGTTGGCTGTAATTACAACGTTATATTCTGAGGAACATCTCATGAAAATCTCATACTGAGTTTTAGACGATCGATGCTATAACCTGGCACAGATTTTGTGGTTCGGCGTGTAGCAAGTGATTTTGTCCCTTTACGGACACTATTACCATTTCCCATAATATCCTTTCATTAACTTGAGGAGGCGTCTCACCAATGCTAACAATCCATCAACTGAAGTTTATGTGCCACAGCGGCGATCTTTCCTTTAGTGTATGTATCGTTTCCATCCACAGCTCTTAAATTAATGCAGGATTAAAAACACTGGACAAAATGAATGTGGTCACTGAAATTGTTCCGGCTTTTTAGCATCTGATTTTTAACTATTATTATTAAAATCAATGTAAATCTGGAGGTAAGCCGTAATACATTATTCAAGATATTCAATTCATAGAATTTGAATCCGCACACGACCAACTCGTCACGGGAAACTCCTGTCTTTTCCACACGTCCAAGCAAGTCAGTTATACGGTCTAGCGCCGAGTCACAGCACACAAAGCAGCAATCGTAAAGTAGCCTAGACTGTACTCTTTATTCCACCCAGCAATACCCACGTGAGCAAGAACTTGGCGTCAATAGTCAGAAAAATTTACCTTTTAACAGGCAGAAGCCTCAAGCAGATCTCTGAGCAGAATTCAGGATGGATGGCAGTCTGCCTCGCCTGGTTGGGTCCAGAGAGAGAGAGAGTCAGAGTCTGTCTGGAGAGTCCAGACATGATCCGCAGGACACTGCAGATGGAGAAAGCACAAAGACTCCATGGAAAAAGTCAAGTTTGCAACATGGATTAACTAGACCGATGCTGTCGACCCCGACAGCCCGTGTATATCCCCCAGAAGCCCCCCAATGCCCTTCTTGTCCAAGCAACCCTCCTGACTCAACTCTTCAAACGAAAGGAAAAGATATGATCAAAGTATTCTTCATAAAAAAATCCCCAAACTGATTAAAATATGAACTATTAGATTCAAATATAATATAAAAGAGATGGATCTCCTTGAGTCGACTGGTATCCACCAAATTTGTAAAAAGCTCTTCCTAGTGATGAAAATATGAACAATTAGAGTAAAACTCAATGTTTACACCTTAGATTTCTTTCACTCGATTCATACGCACCAAATTTTGACTAAATGGGCCGAACTGCAGAGAAATTATGGCAGAAAGCTTTTGGAGATAAAGCTCCCCCTTTGTGTTGGAAATATACAAACGACCTTCCCCACATCGATGCAGATCTTCCTCGCACTAAAGTCTACGGTGGAGTTATCGCATTAACACGAAGGATCTGCGGATGCGGCGGCGATGATTCCATAATATCCCCGACTTTTTCGTCGATATAATGAAACATGAAGAGGGAGAGTGAGGGGGAAAGAGAATCTCAGTGCATCATGGGAAATCCCCTAACAGTGTAAACGTATAGCAGCATGGCTAAAAACCTAACTTAAGCCAACCTTTATTTTAAGTTTTAAGCCTTCTCTTAGATGTATAGAGGTTCTCGGCGTTGAAGGCTTAGCAGACCGAGAGCCGACCCAGAAAACTCCACTAAACCAAAATGTCCTTGCCTCACTTAAAGGCTGCCCTTGATCTATTCTTCAATCTCCTAATTACAAACAGCACTACTTCACAACAGGGCGACAGGCGCTTCTGGTGAGGGACAAACAGTTTTAAGCCTCGTTTGTGCTAATAAGTGACAACCATGAATGGTGACCCCGGCAGAACTTTCTCCCGGCTCAGGACCGCCCCATCAGGGAAGGGACACTGAGGAAGAGTCCTTGCATGTCCTCCTACAGTGACCTTCGCTGTGTATGATGCTCTGCCCTATTTCTCCATATGTGTTTAGTGAGTACAGGAGAGGGTTCAGGCTTAGCTGAGATAGAAATAAAAGGTTTTCTGTATGCTGCTGGAATCTTAAAGACGATTACCATATAAATTAGTGCAGCAATTCAAGACACGGAGTGCAGAAATCCCTCCCGCCACAAACTAATCAGCTGAACGACCGACCGGACGGAGACAGACCGCGCTCTCCTCTCCTGCTTAAATACCCAGAGGAAATCTCTCTCTCCCTGTTTCTCAGCCTCCTTCGCTTCGCCTCTCCTTCCCTTGTTGCCTGCTCCTGTCCGCTTTGCCTTTCTCTGTTTCTCAGTCTTTCCCCTCCCCTCCACTTCCCTGCCTCCCTCTGCTCGGCATTTTGAATCAGGATCACAGCAGGAAGTCAAGCTGCCTGCGTTGCTAGCTAAAGATTCAGCCTCATGCTCAAAGACTCGTTCTCTCTCTCCCTCTCTCTCTCTCTTTCTCTCACACACTCACACACACAGTTTGCTCTCTTCTCATTAGTTTCTCTTTCTATCCTTCATATATATGGTTATTCAGAGCTGTTATAAAGGAGATGTTATCAGCAGAACTCCATGTTTGTATTCACGTGAATCTCTAAATGTACATTCAGACGGTGACTGGTTGGTTGGTCACAATAACCCCGCCCCCTGACGTAATCGGTTCTTGGCTCTAGCCCACCAAATAGTCGGTGCTTGTCACCGCATAATCCGACGACCTGGGTGGAAATGCGGGTCTCTCCTTCAGATCTTTCTTTGGTTCATAGTTTGGAGAGTGTTAAAGTCATAGAAGCTTACATTCTGAATAACAAAAACATCTAATCCAGTTGTTCCATTGTTGCTTATTTCACCAGTCTGCAGAACAGCACCAGAACATGATGTGTTGGGGCGTATGTCCTGATGAGTCCTTCATCTGGAACTTCTCTGTTACCCTCATTTCCACCAAAAAAGAACCTGGTGTTAGTTGGTTGAACTTGGAAACCTCCTAAGAAGCTGTTTGCTATTCCATTGGAATGCGCTGTCATAGCCACGCCATTACGTCACCGTATAACTTCAGTACGTCACTGTCGCTCGCGCCATACTCAAGCACAACAACGATGATGGAGGAGCTCGTCGTCTCCATTTAAGTGCTGTACCTGGCGTTACAAGCCTACTTTGAGATTCACAGCCGAAAAAAACAGCCTTTGTTATTAATTTTTTAATATAAAATATTATTGCTAGTTTACTCGCAATAGATGAAACTCGCTCGGCTGTTTTAAAAAAAAAATGGCGGTTCAGTGTTTGCGCCTGTCTTGTTGGTCACAATAACCCCGCCCCCTGACGTAATCGGTTCTTGGCTGTAGCCCAGCGAAGAGTAGGTGCTTAGGCTGTCGAAAAGTGAATAATAGGTGCCAAGTCAGGCTCTGGCTCCAGGGAAAAGGGGTATGTCAGTAGCTGTCACTCTCCCTTTCACAAGACTCTTAAAGTTTCTGTTAAAGTGATGGATGACAAGTGAAAGCGTAAACATTTGGGGTACGAATGAAGCTCAGGCCGCTTGTGCTTCAGTCTTGCAAACTATTTTGCTGATGCTATGAGTTTTATTTGTCTGTACAAACAGAGCAGCAGACCACTCTCTAGTGGTCTCCGCCTTAGTCTTATTGATCCAGGAAAAAAACCCTCCAAGAAATGATTTATGAAGTCTGTATTCATAAATCTAAATCTATAAGGATCCTGAAAGGATGGATTCATATAATCCTTTTCCTCAAACAGCTTTTCCGAGGCCAGACACCCTTTCAAAGTCAGCAAGTTCTAAAGTTACTCCAGTCTAGAATGCATTTTTTTTAAAAGTGTGCTCTGCATCCCGATGACAGCCAACTCACATACAGTTGTTATCAGTGGTTATTATGGGGTGAAAATGTGACTTTTCAGCTCTTGACAGCTCTTGAAACCATTTGGAACTCCTTCTGCAATTATGTCTAAAGCCTATCCAAAGCCAGGTCTTCACATTTTACGATTAATGTCCACTCTTCTCTGACCTCTACCACAAGCTCCTGTTCCATCAGTGGAAAGTTTTTCTCTAAGACTTTTGCACGCTTCATCATCCGTTTCTTCTTGTCGTTTGTGTTGTCTCTTCAAGCAAATGAAATACTCTGCCACCTTGCTGGCTGGTCACAGATGGTTTGTTGTCATTTGTCTTTAGGTTTTGCTCCAAAACATTGTTTTGTTTGGCAAATTCATACCCAATAGGTAGAGAGAAGGCATGAAGGATCTCCAGTAAAAATTAAATCATGCTTCCAGTAGCTGCCATCTGTTCTTTGTCACGCTGCAGGCCCTTACTACCCTTACTTACTGAGTCATCGGATTGTGGAACCTTTCTTATAGAAAAAACTGCATGTTAGTCTAAGTGCCTCATCCATCGCAACAGAGGTAGAGTTCTAGCACGTAGTATTACTTAAATATATGTTGATGCTGTAAGATGGTGAATTTCCTTTTGTATGAGTCGGGTGTTCCATAATCCTAGAATTTTTTTTGTTTTTGGTGGGTGCTCTTAGTTTTGATGATCTGGTTGTATTTTAGGGCATCACAGTGGTGAAATGGGTGTACTTAAGTTACGGTGAGAAGGTTCTGGGTTCAAATCCACCCATACATGGAAGATGTATGGGTTTGTGATCTCCCTCATCTCTGCACAGAATCCCCTCCAGGTATTTTGATTTCCTTCCACAGTCCATGGACTGGAATGTGAATTATATCGGTTGTATGTCCCCATGTGAGGGCCCTATGATGAACAGGCCTCTTGTCCGGGCCGTTCTCCCACCACTCTGCACAGGATTAGCAGTTGGGGTGGATGGTTTTTATGCTTAGTCACGATGAGTCAACAGCATTTTGGCAACTTTTGAGGCTGAGCAGTGAAGTGAGCCACAGAGAAAAACAACCTGATATCTGCTCTCTGACTCAGAGTGCAGCGTTTTCTTCAGCTTCTTCATTCCCTTTTCAAATCAGCGTGCCGTCAGAAGCTGTGGTTCCACTTCTCATTACAAATCAACTTTTCCATCCACTCCCAGCAGCGCACATCATCGTAAGTGACAAGTCTGGATTGCTCACTTTGGTGTCGGCTCCTCACAAGCAGATATTGAAGTTCTGAGGCTCACACTGAGAGGGGGGCTCTCCACCGCCGGGTTGCAATCCAGTCTTAATCCTCTTCCAGTGCAGGCACAGCAAAGAAATGGTAAATAACAATTTCAAGGGAAAGGGAAAAAGCATTCAGATTGTAGATTAGTCCCAAATTAAAACAGCCGGAGATTTGAGCCACATAATCATCCATCGTGGCGTCAACTCTGGGTTTGGTTAACGTTGTCCTGCTCAACACAGAAAATGCCACAAGGGCCTACGTTTCGTTTGGAGGCACAATTATTCAGTTCAGTCCGGTTCAGACAACTTTATTTATCCCAAAACAGGAAATTAATTTGTAGCTTTTTTCCCAGGCCTTACATTCTTTTTTCATCACACAACCAGATAGAGTTAAAATGTCAGAGGAAAAACGTATTCAAGGCATCGGACAGCAGGAGGAAGGAGTTACTATAAATACATAAAAGCGATTAATAAAACATGTCATTGTAAATAAGATAATGAAAAAAGACTGGCATCTTCACATGCTACAGAGACGGCACAGAGTCTTTATCGCCCTTGTCGCTGTTTACTGCAGTTATCACTAACATGTAGTGGTTCCAGAGTGGTGAACGAGAAAATTCAAGAAGCTTGAAGCTGAACAAAATCCAGGAAATACTCTCAAGATACCTCACTTATCATACTATAAGTATCAACAGACTTGTATTAATCAGTGGTCTGTCTGTTGTTGGTGAGTATTTACCTATCATGGATAAGACATCAGAGACAAAATCCAATTAATTATTTGCAGACTTAGTTAAAAGGAACACGAATCGCAACATCAGTTAGGGCGGGACTTCCTCCAGATGCTGCCGAGATGGCACAGAGTTGTTATCGCCCTCGACGCCGTTTGCTTCAGTTATCGCTGACGCGCCGTGGCTCCAGAGTCGTTCATGAGATCATTCAAGAAGCTCGCCGCTTATAAACATTCCAGGAAGTCACTCAACATTCCATAAACAGCTACAAACTCCTCTTAATCGGGGATCGTTCAGTATTTTGCATTCACGTCAAGCACCCAGGAATTCAGATCAGATATTGTGGCATGAATGTTTTGTTAACTGAGGGATGTGAATTAATGTGTGAACAGATAAAAGGTAAATAGAGGCAGTAAAATAAACCCATTCAGACCCAAGCCTCCGTATTTGTGACCTCCAAATGTGTCCAGGAATGTTGCGTACCCTATCAAGGTGTCTGGATGTATATACGTTAAAAGCAGAGGCTGCAGGTGAATACAGCCATACTTATTGATAAAGACGCGGTTCAGCTGTTTCTCACTCCACTTATTTTTCTTATCTAAGTTCTGCAAGGGTTTTGTTTTGTTTCCTTTGTCCAAAAGCTCAGCGCAGAACTTGTCATAATCTTTTTTCTTTTCAAAACAAAAAGGACAAAATTCCACAGGGGACTCAATTCATCATCATCATCACCCTCCTAACTGTGACGCTCTTCGAGGGGCATTCATTCTCTCCTCTTCGTCCATTCCAAGACCTGCAGGAAGCTTGACTTTGCCATAAAACTTGGATTTGCAGCACCAGTCCTCTACAGCCGTGTAGCGTTGTTAAATAATGTTATCCACTAGGAAAATGATGTTTGGTCGCATCATGTGGCTCGAAGATAATGTTTCAAACCCGCAGAACAGTTACTGTACAATCTGAATCCTGAAAAAATGTATCAATATCAATATTTATGGAATCCAAAAGCTCTAGTAACAAAAAAGAAGAAGTGTTGGGCGTATATTTGAACAGACAAACGCTGTGTGGGTACCATGAAGCCTTCAACGGTACGTATCAAGATGTTATCACAGTCATCTACATTTTTCTTGTAAGAACTTTTGTTTTAATTGTTTCAAACGCCACATTCCAAACTTTAATCAATATGCAATGTTAATTACCACTTCTATAAACATTTATTTCATATAGCAGTGATCAATAATCTCCTATTGGGTCATAATCAGGCCAAAAACATTAAAAACAACATCATGTACTAAGTCTGGAAAAACAAATAACTCTTAAAAATGTGTTCATCTTACTTACTTTAAAGTCCAAAAAATGTGTCTTATTTTTATTATTTACATTTAGACCATAAGATTGATATTTTTACTTCAGTCATCAACCTTATTTGTTGTTCCTATACATACATGTAACTATTAATTAAATAATTAATCAGTAACAGTTTGTAGACGTTCATCTCAGTCTTCCTCACTTAGAGTTTCAGAGACTTTAAGGCCTGAAGAATTTGCTTATCAATCAATCGTTCATTCATTTAAAACGTATTTGATATCTTATTCTTATTCTTCTTCACGGCTCTGCTGCTGCGACATGTCAGCGATAACTGCTGCACACAGTGAGAAGAACCCAGTGGCATCTTCACTGACTGTTAGAATATGTTTTTTTTCCTCGCTAGTTAAGCTGTTCTCTCCAGCATCCTCTTCATTCTTCCTCTTCTAGACATACTACTTATCAGAAGACCCCAAAGCTCTGGTTTCGTAGCTCCCCTTAACAACATCTGAAAACTTGTGTCTGATCTAGGAGTGACGTTTCTGATGATTTTGGGTCAGTAATGGTGTTTGTCTTGGAGTTCAGACCTAGAGCAAACATCTTTGCACCTCTTATGCTAAAGTATGACGGTTGGCTCAGTTGTTTGTTTTTAACAACATCTGATGTACAAATGTGTCTCTGATGAGGGATGATGTTCCGGCGGCTGAATCGTGTTGAGACTGCAAAGATCAGGAGAAACAACATTTTATGTTATATTTGTAAAAACAAAAACCTTGAGCTGAGCTTTTTCTGGGATGTAATTACTGCAAGCAGAGAAAAAAATAATCTATTCTGCCAATAGACCTAATGTTCAATAGGGCCTGAATCGTTTTACTTTCAACTGTGTGTAAGAACTTATATTAATTAATACTTTTATTTTTTGGTAAAAAAATAAAAGTATTGAGCACACTTAGGAAATTAACGTGCGTAAGCAAAGCTAAGAAACTGAGGTAAATGAACCCAACGGGATGTACTTTTATTTATGCGTCCACATACAAACAGACTAAAAATGTTTTTTTGCAGATCTAAGAAACTGCACGTCCACCTTCATCATGAAAACACACAGCCGCTGTGTTCCCCCTGGTTAAACTGGACTCATTAACTTATTTATTTCAGTATATTAAAACAAGATGTTGCTACAGCCCCTCCAACTCAACCCGTTTCTGTAATTGCATTTAAATAATGTTCTTCTCCCTGAATATAAGACGGAGAGCGATCTTCTTAGATGCTCTCTCCGCACGTCTGTGCATGTGTGGAAGAAAACGACTGAGTAACACTCCGCAGCGGTTTTCATCTCACAGAGAAGCTCCGGTCGGCCTTGACGTGATCACCAGTGTGCTGCTTAGCAACACTGCTTCCTGTTGTCATTAATGGACCCAAACTGAGTAAACATGATTCCTTAGCAGGCTCATTAGCACAAAGCTATTGGCCAGTGTGGACTGAGTGATTATCCCTGATCGATGGAGGCCTCATTATGAGAACAAAGAGTCGGGCTGACACCCGGCCTTCTAGCGAGAACACAATGCATGTGAGCAAAAATTGAAAAGCTACCAAAAAACATCAATCAATCCATCTTAATTTTAATGGTACATTTCAAATCAAATACAATGTCATTCAATGTGCTTTACAGGTGGTTGACAAAACCACCTGTAAAGCACAAAAACAGAGCAGAAGGGAAAAAGCAAAAATGAAGATTAAATGAAAAGAAATGACCAAAATGTATCTGGAGACGTCTGCCGGAAACGTTTGCGGAGTATGAGATGGAGAGAAAACCATCAAGGTTTTGTCTCTCACCACTACATCCATGACCCCATGGGCGTCACTGGCCAGAACATGTCCCAAAGCAGTGGACAACTTTCAGTCACAGTAGCGATGAAGAGGTGGATAGTGGCTCCTGTGAGTGTGGAGACCCGACACAGACAGTTGAGCACATAATCACCAGTCGCCCCAATCAGAAGCCCACCCAATGGTGAAGGAGGTCTGATTGACCTGGACGGTGTCACGATGGCCTTGTTCGCCTCCATGGAGCAGAGGAGGAGGAAGAAGAAGATGATGATACGAATACTGCTACTAATAGTTCTTAATAATAAAATGAAAAATTGCACAAAATAAATTGCTTATGAATAGCAAAATGTTAACAGAGTAAAATTATTAAAAAAGTAAAAGAGAAACAATAAAATGAAGTAAAATAAAAAAGTAGGTAACAATGAAAACTACATGACGATGAATAGTATACTATTATAATATCCCAGAATATAATTTCTTAGTAATTAGTAGCTACAGTTAAAGGTTTATTGGGTAGACGATGATATTTGGATGAAGTCATGAGACGTAAATTATGTGGTGAGCCGCAGAGAAATGAAAGCATTTAAAATAAAGATACTGTAAAATCAATGTTCAAATATTAGGTTATACTTGAAGAATATAATACATTACTGAATTGTTGAAATAGTTTTTTATTTTATTTTATTTTTAACATTTTTTATAATTCTGAACTATTTTCTCCTCCTTTATTCAACAATATCTTCTCCTCTACAAAAGAAATCAACCGCTCAAAGAATTCAGACTGTCAGACCTTCAAATCTATTTTGAACATGAAACAGAACCGACCTGACTGAACACAAAATACAAGTTTTAAAATGGATTTTTAAATTGAAATGATTGAACCAAAAAGATACACAAAACCTCAATCCTCAGTGTGCAAAAATATTCACACCCTTAGAAGCTGAACCAAGAAATCGACTGAATGACATTAATAACTGGCTATAGCTGCAATAAACCCCTAATTACTGAAAGTTACTGATAAATGACGTCAATGCCATGGAATTCTGGCTTCTTTCTCATTCGAGACCTCAGAGGTCACAGTGTGGGGTTTGTGAACTTGGACCTATCTTCATCATCAAGTGGCCGACTTTCCAAAAGTTTCCTCCGAGAACTTTGCAAAAGTTCATTCCGTAAGTTACAAAAACAGTCAAAGAAAACTTCAATAAAGGTCGGAGTTCATGGCTCAACTATTCAAAATACAAAAATTGGATCTCTGGGAGACTGGACTCCACATAATTGAATTGAATTGAAACCTGATTTCTGTTTAATCCGGAAGGTTCATGCTCACAAACCCTCCAGTCCAGCACTGAAGCAGTTCTGCGGGGCTGAGTGGGGCAAAACTCCACCACAGTGGTGTCAGAGACTGATCTCCGGTTAAGAGAGGAGTTTTGACTGGAGGTGTTATCTTCATAATCAGTAAGCGTGTATCGGATGAGCTAATATTGTACAAGCGCCTCATTATATAAAACTATCATTTAAAACTTTTTTTTTATGTTTACTTAGGATCTTCCATGTTAAAAAAAAATAGAGGCAACCAGAAGTGAGTCCACTATTTCCTCACACCACTGTATATTCTATGAATCAGATGGGATTAACGATGCTTCCAGTCCGCGGGGAATGCTGCTTTCCTCTGAGTGTGGTTCTGGAAGACATATGGTAACAATGGGAATAAAACTTTATGTTCGCTGTTCACACTCGTGATAAAATTTCATATCGGGGCCATATAACGAACTCTTCCTGCTGCCGCAACCCCACACCGACACCCGTAAACTTGAGGCGCCGCTGAACTGACTCAAACATTTGGTGTCTGCAAGATTAGAGCACTAAAAAAATCTGATGACTGGATCATCCGGTGCTTCATTAAAAGAAGTCATCAGCGTTCTACAGACACATGGCGACTACCACACAAGTGTTCTCTCTCTCTCTGCACCGATTAGAATAAGGGGTTCTACTTAAAGGAATGGGACATAAACGAGTAGAAGGTGGGTCTCTCTTAAGGCAATGACCATTAGCCTCCAAGGTGCAAGCACATCTTCAAGATAGCTTATTGGAATTTCAGCTAATCAGAGTAGTTTTAAGTTCATCTTGGGCTTTTGATTTGTTCGTTTTGTGCACGCAAACAGAAAAAGACGGAACATTCTTGACTTGGTTGCACATAAATGTGACCATCAGTGCAATTATTTGGCATCATCACGGCTTCCATAAGATTTTTCACTCTTTAATGTTCGATTGGTTAATGATGTCATGTGGTCGCACTTATTCTGCTAATGGAGGAGAATTAAATTAGCGGCACAGACTGTTTATCTCTAAACTTTTTTTTAATGAGCATTATGCACTTTGCCTTTCCTGCAAAATTAGTAATCAAACCTGCGAATACCACGAATCAGAACTCTGAAGCTCTTCATCAGATTTGCTGGTGTGACAGATTGATGCTTTCAGATGCAAGTCTGAATAAATAGCTATTCTTCTGCATTAGTTGAATGTTACCGTCACTCTTTGATCACAGCGTGAGGATTAAAATCAACAGAAAAAGACGATGGAACATAATTATCTCTATGACAATTAATCCTCAGCCACGATTTCATGATCACCCGATCAGTTTTTTGTGTTTTCCCCTCCCCCCCTGTGAACGACCTTTGGTAAACTTTATGAACTAAAGATGATTTGACTGCAGGAGATAGTTTGTGACAATTAGTCTGTCAAAAAAGACACTTCTATTCTTCATTGAGATTGTGATTGAAGGCCATCTGCCCCGAGCAGCAGGAAGATCCGCTGATCAGACGTAACGTTACGAGGTGAAGTCGGAATTACTTTGATTCATTTGTTAGAATATATTAGACAATAAGTGAACATTTTGCTGTGAAGTTGATGTTTTAGACTCAGGAAAAATGGGCAATTTAGAGATCTGAGTGACTTGAACCGGCACCAAACTGAGAAGGTGAGACTGCTGGATCAGTGCATCTCCAGAACTCCAGGGCTAGTTGGGTATTACCGGTCTGCAGTGGTTAGGACCTACCAGAGAGGTCTAAGGAAGGGTGTCGGGGTCATGGGCACATGTCAAAGAAAAGTGAGTGAATGATCATTGATCAACTTCGACATCATATTCTCTTTGAGTTATTCACAAATTTAAAAGCTAATGGTTTGTGGTTAATTACTCCAACAACTTTTGACAGATAGAAAACATTGGTCCATTCCTTCTCAAGGTAAAGAAAACAATGACCTTTCTTTAAAATAGCATCAATGACCCCATGAAAGGTCACCTATGGAAACCATACTCCTCTCTCCTAATACGATTAAGGTTCAATGGATGGACTCCACCGTATCCTAATATGGTACCGGATGTTTGCTTCCAAAACATTAACCGATCACAACCCCTGTTTTTGTACACAAAACAAACAATTAGCATCCCTCTTGTAATTATTTCTTTGAGAGCTACTTTTCCTGTAATCAGGTCTGTGTTCTCCTACATTGTAATTAGAGTATATCTTCCTTTAAGACTGTCGGTGATTCGTGTGTTCGATTGTGTCCGTCGTGCTTTACAGCACAATCTTCCTCAACAGCACACACGGCCTCAGAACCCAGAGTGCATCACGGCGTTCTTCTGGCTGCAAAATTGGGACCTTCAGAAAATATTCAATGCCTACACTGGTGACTGTGGTGGCCGATGGCTCTGCTGAGAAAGATGAAATGAGTCTGTGAGTGAAAGACCGAGCGGTGATGGTGGAGGTGGAGGGTGTGAATAAGAGCAGGATGACATAAACAGGAGGAGAGAGTTGTATTTGGAAAAAACGAGTAGCAAGATGAAGAGCTAATGATTAAGGTGATAACCGAAGACTAAATTACCGGATAGCCGTGATCAGTCTGTGTGTACGGCCCATATCCTGAGTGACACACCCAATCATGTACAGCAAGAAAATGACGGAGTCTTTTGTTGTATGTAAGTTTTTCTGGAGCTTCGTTTGCTGATGATACACAATTATCTGTTTAGCGACAATGCTAATTCCTGGCCTACCCACAAGTATTCTGTTACACGTGTGCAAACCTTCTGGTGACCATAGCTATCATTTTACCCCTTACCAATACACGCATACTATTAACATTATCACTTTGCTTAAAAATGGCATTTCTACAAATGTCTAATATAAAAAGAAAATATTGAAGATCCATCTGGAGCAACAGGAAACAAAAGGAGGCGCGGCTCAGGAAGCAAACAAAGAGACCTGCTGCCATGTTGCAGAAGAGAGAAATATGACAGGGGATTGAAAATACAAATGAGGGAAGGGAAATTGCTTCAGACACAAAGAGAGATAAGCGACATATTCATTTCCCCTCCCTACGTATCAGGGCATATTCATAACCTCCTGCTGCCACTCATGATGCAAGGCTGAGGCAATTAACCTCCTTCAGCTGTCACACACTTGTAACTTGGATCTGGCCGCTTGTGCCTGCCTGCACGTGTGAGTGTGTGTGTGTGTGGGTGTGTGTGTGTGTGTCGGATCAAAGATAAAATCTCACTGCCTTTCACCCCAGTGAGATGATGTCAGTCTCGGCGCAGCAGGAAGTGATGCTGGCAAACAGCTGACTTTACTCACGATGATAGGAATCTTTTCTTCTGGCAGCTGCAGCGTGACATCACGCGCTCTATGTTTCACAACACACAACAGATGTGACTTAATCAGGTTTCATTCTTCAGAATGATGCAACCGGAAATGCGTTTTCTGCAATGGGACGTATTCTTTTGATGAGAGGGGTGCAGCTTAAGCACGCGCATATTTTGATTATTTCCTGCGAGCGGGTTTGTTCCGGGGACCAGCACTGGAAATAAAATGTCCTGTTTTAAATGTCACTTAGTTAGAGGAGATAAAAATGGGTAATTAAGTTCTTTGCTTGGAAGGGGTCATTCATTTTTACGAGGTGTGGTCAACACATGAATAAGGGCGGAGAAAGGTTACCATGCATGTTCGCAGGATAAGGCTAACGTGTGAAAAGAGTCGCTCCGACCATTTAGCTTGCTGTAGTCCGACAGTTGGGTCGCAGGATGTCGGCTGAATTAAACGAGCCAATGTTTTATTGATATGGATTCTAACCCGCTGCTAACTAAAACATTTTTTCAATTTTTATATCGCCGAAAAGTCCTGGATGTTTTGGAATGCTCATCACCTCGTCCGTTATTTTATGGGTCAGTTTTAAACTTTACACCGACATAGACCTAAGTGCGAGGAAGAAGTGGATTGAGGTCGGTTTGATGTTTGTGAAACTAGGGGGAGCTTTATCGCCAAAAGCTTCTGGGTCATAACGTCTCAAACGTTGGTGCATATGAATGTACTTGAAGGAATCTACTCAATCTTGTATTTGTCCTATTTTACTCTAATAGTTCTCACTAAAGAGCCTTTTTACTTTCACAACTGTGAACTTAACACAGTTTTCTCTGCGATGTAAAGATTTAAAGGATTTAAGTTCAGCTTGTAACCATGGGAACAGGAAAATACAAACAAACAAAGTTCCCAAAGAGCAAAAGGCGCCCCTTCAGTACTTTGTGTTTTTAAACATATCATCCTCCTTTCTTCAGATGTGACAGAGGATCATAAAACATTTATTTTGTATTATTTGGGGAGGAAACATAATATATATGTATGATAAGTACAACGGTTTAAAAAAAAAACACATTATCACTCGCTGACTCAGATGTTTGGCTCAAGGTCAGCTAGAATTATGAAGCGTCGTTATCAAAAACCTAGCATGGCGCCTAGCAGCAGATAAGACGAGACAGAGAGACGACATCTTAGCTAACGTGACACTCACAGATAATTACCGCCAAGCAGCCGGAAGCCATTCATTCAGACCGCAGACACCGCCGCCGTGACGCTCCGCTCAAACACGCCGCGTCCAAACGGCTGATGGGGTTCAGACTGATTTGTCGAGGCTGCAAACACGCACACATTCACACGTGCACACATTCACACATACACGCGTACACACATGCACATGAACACAGGATCCCGCCTTAACACTCACGCCAAAGAACAAACCCACAATGACAGATAACAGCATCCGTAATCACACGGCGGCTGTTCAGCTGAGGGGGAACCTCGTTACACTAAAGACATCAACACGCTCAGATCCGACGATGGCGTGTGTTACTACGACTACAGCTGTAATCACGCCATGAAGGAAACGGTCGGATGTGAGCCGATATGACCAGTCCAGAACCAACGTAATCATAGCGGTACATGGATTATGACGGAGACACTTTAGAAGACCAAGGTCATTGAGAATTATGACGGGTGGATCCCAAGGTTATCGCCTAGTATGTTTGTGTGTGTAAGTGGGTGTGTGCGTGTTTGTGTGAGTGTGTGGGTGTGTTTGTGTGTGTGTGCGTGGGAGGGTGGGTGCGTGGGGGGGATGTACGTGTATTAATATGTGGATGTGTGTGTGTGGGTGCTTTTGTGTGTATGTGTCTATTTGTATGTCTTTGTGTGTATGCATGTGTGTTTGGGTATGTGTGTATGTCTGTGTGTGTGTGTATGAATATATATATGTGTGTGTGTGTGTGTGTGTATATATGTGTGTGTGCCTTTATGTGTCTGTCTGTGTATGAATATGTGTGTGTGTACGTGCGCATGTCTGTGTGTAAATTTGTATATAAATGTGTGGGCGTATGTTTGTGTGTGTGGGTGTGAGGGTGGATAGGGATAAAAAGATAAAGATAACCTTTATTAGTCCCACAATGGGGAAATTGCAAGGTTACAGCAGCAGAGCATGTTACAGAATACGAATAACAGAGCATTATGTGCAATTAAATTAAATTAAATGTACAGTTGACATGTTGGGAAGTGTATTGTCCCATAGTGCAAAGTGCAAGTGAGGTAGGTGTGTGTGTGAGTGTGTGTGTAGGTGTGTGTGTGTTGCTAACAGTGCTGGTTGTGGAGTCTGACTGCTGCAGGAAGGAAAGATCGGCGATATCGCTCCTTCACACACTTGGGGTGAAGGAGCCTATCGCTGATGTGTGTGTGTGTATATTGTGTGTCTTTGTGTTTGTATAAGTGCGTGTTTGGGTGTTTTTATGTGTGTACGTTTATAAGTGTCTATTTCTGTGTATGTGTGTGTGCCTGTATGTGTGTGTGTCTGTGTATGAATGTGTGTGTGTGTGTGTGCATGTATATGTATATATATGTGTGCGTGTGTCTGTATATATGTTTGTGTGTGTATGCGTATATACGCGTATATACGCTTGTGCGTGTGTATATGTATATTTGTGTATGCGTATATAAACATGTGTGAACGTTTATGTGTGTGCGTGAGTTTGTATATATGTTTGTGTGTATGCGTATGTGTATATATGTGTCTATGCGTACATACGTGTGTGTGTGCGTGTATGTATATGTGTGCGTGTGTGTATGTATATGTGTGCGTGTGTGTATGTATATGTGTGCGTGCGTGTATGTATATGTGTGTGCGTGAGTTTGTATTTATGTTTGTATGCGTATATACGTGTGTGCGTGTGTGTATGTATATGTGTGCGTGTGTGTATGTATATGTGTGTGTATGTATATGTGTGTGTATGTATATGTGTGCGTGTGTGTATGTATATGTGTGCGTGTGTGTATGTATATGTGTGCGTGTGTGTGTGTATATGTGTGTATGCGTTCATACGTGTGTGTGTGCGTGTGTGTATGTATGTGTGTGTATGCGTTCATACGTGTGTGTGTGCGTGTGTGTATGTATATGTGTGTATGCGTTCATACGTGTGTGTGTGCGTGTGTGTATGTATATGTGTGTATGCGTTCATAAGTGTGTGTGTGCGTGGGTGTATGTATATGTGTGTATGCGTTCATACGTGTGTGTGCGTGTGTGTATGTATATGTGTGTATGCGTTCATATGTGTGTATGTGCGTGTGTGTATGTATATGTGTGTATGCGTTCATACGTGTGTGTGTGCGTGTGTGTATGTATATGTGTGTATGCGTTCATACGTGTGTGTGTGCGTGTGTGTATGTATATGTGTGTATGCGTTCATATGTGTGTATGTGCGTGTGTGTATGTTTATGTGTGTGTGTGTGTATGTATATGTGTGCGTGTGTGTGTGTATATGTGTGTATGCGTTCATACGTGTGTGTGTGCGTGTGTGTATGTATATGTGTGCGTGTGTGTGTGTATATGTGTGTATGCGTTCATACGTGTGTGTGTGTGAATGTGTGTATGTATATGTGTGTAGAACCACTTAGGAAATAAGTATTTTGCAGCAAATTTGTTGATTACCCTCTTTGTCCTTTTCCTGGAATGCTCACACAGATATGTGTGTGTGTGTGGGTGTGTCTCCGGAGAGGGAGAGCTTTTGTCTATTGAATTGCCTGTACGTGTGTTCCAGTGTGTGTGACGACTGAAAAAAAGAGAACAGTAATTGGGAGGCTGGAGAAAACTCGCTCTCATTTTCTTGCTTGACTGATCACTGCAGGGCGAATTCAGGTGAGGATTAAGACCGACAGAAAGCGACAGAGGAATTTTCCCTAAGTGATTTATTGACTTCAGTACCTCTCTCAAATGTTGAAGCCGGTCTTTTTTTAATTACAACAGCAGAGTAGCAATAAATTAAAAAGATTAGACTTTGACACACTAGACCAGAGGTTCAATAATGTACCGCCATTATAATATTTCTTGTTTTTTTGAGCCAAGCACACACTTGACGGTTCAAAACATCTTTGTTAGGAAAAAACGTACCTTTAGTAAGACGTTCAATAAAGCACTGAGACATCACTGTGCTTATCGAACAACAAATGTGTTAATACAAGGCAAAAGTAGCAGACGTAGAAATTAGAACCAGCATTTAGTTCCAAACAATGTTTCAAATTTTTAAAACCCTACTTTTTTCAAATCAAAACTTATATTTATGTTACTTTCATTTTTACTTTCCTATTAAAACTATATTAATTAAAATCTCCATGTTAAATTTAAGTAGGCCTACGCTGTGTCTCCATAGGCAAGGGTCTATCTCTGGAAAGTCCCCAATTCCATGTATTGTAGAAGCAACATCGTGGCTTAGACACCTCAAAATAAATGTGACGCTACGTCTGAACAACAGCACTTAAGGTAAAAAGGCTCCCCCTAGTGTTAAAAATATGATAGACAAGATAGATCTCCTCAAGTAGATTCATATGGACGCAAATTTAGACTAAATCAGACCAATGGCTGCGATATTACGCCCTGAAAATTTTTGCAGATAAAGCTCGCTGTAGTGCCGAACCGACCTTTCCCAACATCAATCCAGTTCTTCCTAGCGCTGACTTCTATGAAGCTATAAAATTTGAAAGTGATCCATGACATGGTTTAAGAGTTATCGCGTTAACATGAAGAATATATGTGTATAAATATTAAAGCTAAATTTGAGTTTTTATTCAAATTTTTATTGTTAAATCTATATGTAGATCTTAAATGTAAATTAACATGTTCATTTTCAATTTTTCATTTTGAATCTAAGCTGGGTTCTATTTGGAACCTTTCCTTCATTCTGATTGAAATCTTTCCGACGATATCGCAGGTTTCATGTCAGATGTTTGCATGACCAGCTGTGTGACATATTTTTTCAGAAGAAGGGTGTCTGTCATTTCATCAGAGCAGTTTTTGCTGTTTTTGTGACGCTACTTATGAAAACACAGCTAGTAATAACTCAAGTTTACTCTTTAGCCTACTGGAGGCATGAGGGAGGAAGAAGGTTTTAATAAGAAAGCCTTGTCGGTACCTCTGAGTGGTTTTACTCTGACTAAAGTTACATCATAACGACTTTATTTAATATTTAGTCCTTAGTGAGGCCGTGTTGTGAAGTAATCCCATCAGAAATGTGACTTTATCATCAACCTCATCCGACGTAACGTTTCAAGCAGAATCTCCTCGTCACGCTCTTCATCCTGAAAACCCAGATCCACTCCATCATCAGTCGCGTTCACCAGAGGTCTTCCTCCTCTTCAACGAATTCATTCATTGTGGCATGAAACGTGAAGTCGGTGGTTGTGTTCCACTTTTGTTTATATGGGATTTAACCTTGTAGTCTGCGTCTTCAAAGTGTTCCAAAGGTGTTCAACTTGTTTGCGGCTCCTTTCATCAGGTTACTTGTTTATTATAGAGTTCATTATTTCTTACTTTTCCACTTAACTCTCAGAGAGTTTGTGTTTAAGTCAAACTCTCTGCGGTGTCTACATCATTAAATGCCAGCAGGTCCGTTGCATCAGCGATGGCTTGCAGACCCGGGTGTTCTTTTGATCCGTTAATCCAGAAGGTTAATTCTACCCTTGTGCGATAGAATAAACTTTGTATGGTATTGGGCGCTTTTCTGCAGAATAGAGTGTTTATGCGGAGCGTTTTGATTCTGTTTCGGCTTTTCAACTGAATCTAATCAGAATAAATGGATCTATGTTAACCCACCTATGTTAAATCTAAACGTATGACAAAAGTTGATATTAAGCTAATTATGCATGACCTCAATTTCAACCAAAAAGGTGAAAAAACTGTCATGTATCTCCTACATTGTCCCAAAAGAGCCCTGCTGACTAACTCTGTATTAGAATAACATTTTAAGTACATAACTCTAAAATATATAAAATAATCAAACCAATGGTGGTAAACAGGAAGTCTGTTCGTTAATAATGGTAAGACTTCCCGGGAATAATGGTACATTTCTGACAATGAGAAGTTCTTGCAGCCTCGATGTCATTCTCAGGTTTCTATGCCTGAAATGACGGGATCACACGGATCATAGTCATCCTGCTGGTGTGTCCCGTTCCACTTGGGTTTGACTGTGAGCCTGCACAGCTAAATGGAATTCAGCCGTCATTAATTGTACTGTGGGTTTTCACCCCTCTCTCTGCCATGTCGGCGTTTCTCCCATTAAAAGCGTCTTTGAACTGTTTTTTTGGGAGCATGTCTCTGACTTTCCACCCGACTGTAAATAAGACGCTGAAGACTGCAGGAACTTTCTGTGTATTTGATCAAGCTGTTCGCTAAAACCTCCTAAATATTTTATTGGTGTCTGCCCTTAGAGTTGCCTTTGCCTGCTCCCACCTCCTGTGATCCTCCTTTTTTTCCCCCTTTGCACTGGCTTACACTTCCTGTCTCCCTGCCGACCTCCTCAGGGGTTTTGTGGAACCTGTCGTCATGTGACGCCCTGAAGATGCCCATCATCCAGGACGCCCTGGCGGTGCTGACCAACGCTGTGATCATCCCCCACTCGGGCTGGGACACCTCCCCGCATACACAGGACGACCGCAAGCTGCACCTCCACTCCTCCCAGGTCCTCCGCAACGCCACGGGCTGCCTGCGGTCAGTGTCTCTGTTTCTTGTCCAGGTGTTTCGTCTCCGACATGATTCTCGGGGCTTACAGTAAGAGGCGTGCTGATGGCTGCAGGCGGTTCAGCAGAGGAATCCTGAGAATCAGAGGACTTTGCTCGCAGGTTGTTCTGTTCAAAGAGAAAAAAGTGTGTCTGGGATGAAAGAACGGGGTTTCATTCTTGAAAAGGTTATTTTTAACGCTCTAAACACAGAGGGCTGACGTGCTCGGCTGCGTCTAACGTGACTCGTCACTCGGCTGTAGAATGACTCAGCTTGTTTGAATTCTCACTTCAGACATGTTGCGAGACATTCAGACAGTCAGACAGTCTGGAGGTAGTCGGACAGACGTGTCAGTAGTTGGTTCTAGTCTGAACGGCAGAATGCCCGACATTCAAAATAATCTCAGTGACACAACGCCAACGATTAGCAAACAAACATCAGGTGTTGTTTCCTGTGTTCAGAAACATTTCCTGTTCAACTTTCTTACTGATCACTTCCTACTTACACACTTACTAATTATTTCTTATTACTTCCTTACTTTCTCGTTCCTAACTCTCGTACTTACTTACTAACATGTTCATTACTTTCTAAAGATTTCCTACTATTTACTAAATACCCCCTTATGTTACTTGTTAACCTACATACTTAATAACTACTTTCTTACTACTCCCCTTTGTACTAACTTACCTACTTATTTACTTAAGTACTACTTACTACTTACCTATGTGCCACTTACACACTCCTTACATGCTTACTACTTACTGACTGACTTAAAACAGTCCTACTTACCACTTCCTTACTAATTTATTAATTATTTTCTTATTACTGCCTTACTTACTACCTACTAATACTTAGTCCTTTTGTCCTTACTTTCCAACTTATAAATTACTTTGTTACTACTTCTTCAATGAGAACTTCCTTACTTACTATTTTCTAAAAGCTTCCTTACTTCCTACTTACTAATGTACATACTTACTAACTTCTCTTCCACTACATCCTTACTGACTCATGCTTACTCCTTTTCTCCTGACTACTCACTAACTAAATTGAAATGACGAAGAACTTCCTTACCTTCAATGTACATACTTACTAACTGCTCTCTAACTCTAACTTTCTTATTTGCTACTTATTTAGTCACCGACTCACGTGTTCACTTATTTACTTAATGTCTTACTAAGAACTTTACTTAATTACTTTCTAACAAACGTACTTACGAACCGCCCCTTCCTATAAGCAGAGTAAGAGCTTTCTTCAAGGTCATCATGGCATCAAGGTCGAGAGGGGGTCCAAATCCTACTTAGGGCACCTGCTTACTTACAGCTTTCTGATTTCTTACTTTAAAACTTTCTTACTTACCATTCACTACTAACTTATTGATACTCACATTAACACTCACCCATTGGCTGGCTTACCGATACGCTTACTTGCTTATTTACCTACTTAATTATTTACTTCCTATTTCCGAGGTCACTTGAGGCAATCCAGTAAACAACAAACAGAATATTGTCACTGTCAAAATTTGAAATAGCAAACAGAAAATCTAGCTGAGTCTTCCAGTCAAACCTGGACCTTCTCTAGCAGCCAGATCGCTCCACAATCATCACGAGCTCCATGCCCACGCTTTCTGTCCGCCGCTCGGCGCTGGGCGGGTTGGAGGCTACCGCTGGTTCATCAGACCCAGATCACTAGATGAGAAGAGCAGCAGAGGTGGGGGGGAGGCGGCGCATGATGAACATTCTCCGAGGGTCACGCCGAACGACTCTGTGTTTAGAAAACTACTGTTAAGAACAGCTTTAACTATAATACAGTTACGGGATATCAACTATACTGGGCTAATTTTCACTCCTCAGCGGAAAATGATGACTATTGTTGTTATTGGCTAGTGATTAATTACATTAGGTGAAGCAGTATGTAATGAACTCCCTGCAGAAAGGCACTGAGAGACCCTGTGCTTTCCCAAAATAGACATTTATTATCTTATTTGTGCTCATTGCAGGTATTAATTAATTTCCCTTCCTCTTCATGATGATGACAATGAACAACAATAGAATGAGAAGTAGAAATAATGAAGGTATGCCCAATGGTTGTGGTGTCAGACGACCCTATCAAGCGTATTCATTATCTGTGTGTGTGTGTGTGGTGTGTGTGTGTGTGTGTGTGTGTGTGTGTGTGTAGAAATGCTGAGACAAATGTTTCTTTTTCGCTCTCCATTCGGTAGAATTCAATAAAATTGCTCGGATAGCAATGTATATCTTTAGTAATTGCATTTTTCTAAACGCTCTCCAGTTTTTTATCTCCAGGGTTCCATTCTACGACTCAACTCGTAACCTTCGTGTCAGAGCTTCTCTTCTCTCCATCCTGCACAATACAATAGTCACATTTCAAAAGGAGTTACTTATTAAATACTTCTAATACTTCCACATTTTCAATACCATAATATATAATCCTGCCTTTATGTTCAGGAATACAGTTATTTAACATTCTACCCAGTCATACCGCCTCCTCCTTCCCCGGACGAAGCTCAGCACCATGGGTGATCGGGTCTTCTGTTCTGCTGCCCCTCGTCTGTGGAATGCACTCCCTGACCATCTCAGGGCTCCACAGACGACTGACACATTTAAAAAAGGACTTAAAACTTTCCTTTTTAGCAGAACCTATAACTGTAATTAACATTAATGCTTTTGGTCATGTTTTTATATAGTTATTATTTTATTTTTTATTGATGCTTTTATCTGCTTTTACTTTGTAGCACTTTGAGATTTGATCCAAATGTAAAGTGCATTATAAATTAAATGTATTATTATTATTATTATTATATACAGATATAAGGATGAAATCCCATCCTGGTTTGGTTTGTTTGTCTTTGGAGCCGAAGAGACGACCCAGACAAAGCTTTTTTTTTCATTGTCTTTAAGGCTTCATGTCCGCACCAAGGTTCCGAGCCGGTTATGTTTATGTACTGTTTGTGACCCAGTATCAACATCCTGTGGTCATCATCTGCAATGTCTGCAGCGCTTTTCCTGATGACGTCACACACCTTTATAAACTGCTGCTGCTGTTTCTCAACCTTCAGGTGGCATTGCTCGCTTGTCCTTCACTGTCCTCTCTCTCTCTCTCTCTCACTCTCTCTCTCTCTCTCTCTCTCTCTCTCTCTCTCTCTCTCTCTGTCTCTGTCTCTCTCACATTCAGCATTTTCATGCATTTTTTTGATTTTTATATCGGATCATCTGACTATTTAAAAACCCTGCCTCTGTCTCTCGTGTGCTCCTGCAACTAATTTTTAACTTCATTTCTACTTAGGTTTGCCCTTTCGTTTTCTGTTTCTCGCCGATGGCTTCCACACTTTAAACAAACCAAACCACGGTTTCATCTGGACCTAAACCTCCCCTTCTAGTCAAATCAGAGTCCGTTTGTTTAGTCCGGATGTTGATCTGGGAGAGGTTTGACTCTTTTGTGCTGAATCAACATCCAAAAAAGCGTGAGAGCACCTTTACTTTGTGCGATCAGGTTTTTTCTCTCCACCATCTATATTAATAATATGTAAACTAAAACCTGCACGACTCATAACCACAGTGGGGGTAGAACTCTAAAACTATTCTGAGGATTTCTTTGATTTGCAATTAATTGTAGCCCAAACTAAGAGGAGTAGATGATGACAAGCTCCAAAAACAGCCGGAGTAAAAGTTGGAATGAAATGAGGAACATTATGACTGACCATCAAGCATGAGTAAGTCACGGGACAAGGTGTATCACAGCGTTGGTCAGGTGACCAGTTAGATTAGAATGGATCCAGATAAAAGGGCGTGTTTTTTCTGACAGGACAAAACCAATCTGTCAGTCATACGTAAAGGACTTAAAAACCGGCTGTATGACTGAAGCTATATATTAAGAATGCTGAGGGGAACTATGTCACTCATTTAACTCAGATAGATAGTTAATCAGTCATCGGGTCCTGGTATTGACCAGCGGAACAGGAAGTTCTGTTGTTTTCCCTTTGCCTGAAATTATGGATGGATCCAACTCCTGAGCAGAACTGACACTTGGAGGGGATGTTGGAGCTCTGTGCTGTTATCATAGGGGTTTCAGAGATTTCAAATTTGTTCTAGCATGTTAAAAAAGTTAGAGTGCAACTGTTGCAGAATTGCTAATGGGACTGATTTTATAAGTTTTGAGGATTTCGTGTCAGTTACTTTCTTCAGACCCAATGAATTATTGGCTTGAAATAAGACTATTGAGTCAATGTGAGATTGAAAAACTGTTTAAATTTTTATTTTTATAATGCCGTAAAAACTTTTTGACTCCTAATGTATCTTAGATATTAATTATTTAAACGGTACATTCTGGCTGGAGTTTGATTGGCAGTTGACTCGCCCCAAAAGAAAACCCATGTACGACCCCATTAATCTCAGATTGTGTAATTTGATTCCCCAAATTCCACTTAAATGAATACTCCAGTATAATTAAGTAATTAAGTCAATCAAAACCATCATTTAATTTCATCACCTGTTGCTCCAAGTAGGAGGATTTAATTAGGAGCCTGGTTTCCGTGGCCTTTAAACTCATTGGATATTTATGGACATAACATTTATTCTTAGAGTTCTTTTCCAGACGGAGCTCGTTAGTGTTTCACGCAGGGCCACGTCGGCTGTGTACCACATACTTTTTGATGTGGTACATCTGCCTGTGCTTCAGAAACATTTCATCATCAGATGTAAAAGAACGTCTCGCTGACACAATAATGACAGGCCCGGCCTGAAACGCGCACAAACTAAAGGAATCTTTTCAGCCGTCTGTGATTCCGTCTATCGGGTTCGGATACGTCAGAGATGAAATGTTACAACCGTTCCAAAACTGGATAGCCTCTACCTGAAGATGAGGTCATCAGGGGTCTTCACTGAGTATTTGGACCCATGTCTACCCTGCTGCTTATTGTACTTATCTTATTGGACTTTTTCAATAGCCATGGTTGAAGCCTCTATCCTCTGCGGCCCCTTTGATCTCTGGTGTCCCCCAGGGCACCATCCTTTGCCTCTTACTCTTTAGCATATACATGCTGCCACTGGGTCAGACTTTAAACAGTTTCCGTCACATTCTTCAACAGAGAGACACAAAGAAGTTCTCAACCAAACTGAATTAACTGAATCGTCACTTCATTTGATCACAAAGCCTTTATTTGATCATCATGCAATAATATTCATCTGCATTGAGGTTGTATTTGAACTGAATAAGTCTAATTTTGTTGGTTCTGCTCTCTTTTTTAATGCGTTCTCTGTGTTTTCAGCTGTAGCGCTGCTGGCTTTCAACCAGGAATATCTGTTGATTTTTATCTGCCATTCATTATCCAAACTACCCAGCGACGGTTGTTTATTGGGTGTAGTTTAAAACAGTTAATTACATTTAAAATAGAATATTGAATGTGAAATTTGGTTAAATTTACTTGTATTTGTTTTTTTTAATTTGACATGTTTAAAAAGTCTCAAGTTCTCCCTGCAGAACCCTAAAGCGGAGGTCCCCAACCTTTAAAGCACAGCACATCAGTTTAATATTGTTAGTAGGGTTCTGGACTAGCAGAACGGTGTGGCCGATCAGCCATAACATTAAAACCACCTGCCTAATAGTGTGTGCGTCCCCCTGCAGCCACTTCTGCATTTTGCAACGTCTGTTCTGATACCTTTCTCTCAGAACTAGTATCGGACCCTGTTGTAAGTTCACCACGCAATCACACTTTGGCCCTTGTTAAAGTCGCTCCTATCCTCACGCTCGCACATTTTTCCTGCTTGCAAACCATCAGCTTCAGGACAAAATGTTCATTTGCTGCCCAATACATCCCACCCACTGACAGGTGGTATGCTAACGAGATGATCCCCGTTGTTCTGGCCCCACCTGTCAGTGTTATGGCCAATCTGTGTACACAAACATAACCATGAACACGCCAGCTAAAGGTTCTGCAACTTAGTTGTCATTGCATTCATTAAGGTAAACCCTGCTTTGCCGAGCTACATTGAGCTCAACTCATATATGTTGATCTTCTTCCCACACCGGCACTAGTGATTTGTCACAAACAAGTTCTGGATCCACTCCTTTGCACATCTTGGGTCATTTACTGTGGGGAAGTAACACTCAATCCCTTTTGACACCGAGTGCAGGTGACTGCACACGCGCTGGAATGAGAGGCTCCAACTTCGGTTGCTTTCAAAAAGCTCAGCTCATGTTTGGAACATGTAAAATATACCCCGTCCACTCGCTGTCCTCAAAGCACCGGTCTGGCTGTGATTGCAGAAACTTTATCTTTTTACAGCATGGAGACTTTTGGCTGTGACACGGTGGCACATGTTGCTTCATAGCGGGGGAGGTTCTGGGCTCCAATCCACCTCTGTATGGAGTTTGCATGGCCTCTCATGTTTGTGGGGGTTCCCTAGAGGACATGGGCTTCCTCCCACAATCCAGAAACCTGCGAGATAGGTCATTGTGTGTGAATGTGAGTGCGGTTGTCTGTCCCTGTGGGTCGGCCCTGTGATGAACTGGCAACTTGTCCAGGGTGTAACCCACTTGTATCCCAATGTCTGCTGGGATGAGCTCCAGCCCCCCAAGGACATTAAGTGGATACGCGGTTACAGAATGTGGCCAGAATGTGAAGACCTTTCTCCCTTTTGCCTGAAGTAACAAATTGAGTTTAGTGGGTCAGCGCCTGATGACTGATGTCTCTGCTTGAATGCATGTTCATGTGTGTGTGCGTGTATGTGAATGTATATGTGTTTGTTTGCATGTTTGTAAGCATGTGTATTTGTATCTGTTTGTGTGTGTGTGTGCATGTGTATGTGTGAGTGTGTGTTGAGAAACATGGAGTTACCAAGTATTAAGTTGAATTCCAAGTTTGTTTCAGCTATATAAAGCCTGAATTCTAAAGTCTGACATCAGAGCCTCATTCCTGCGTCCCATTTCTAAACTTTTTCCCCTCGAGAAAGCGTTCAGGTGAGGGCCAAGTTGCCCAATAATAGAAAGAAAACGCTGCTGTGATGACATTTGCATGTATTTGTGTGTGAGTATTCCAATATTCATCTTTCTGTGGAACTGAATGTGAGAGCCATTAACCCAAAGTGTCTCCTCACCTGCTCTCTGTGAAAACACACGACACACACTGGGTGCTTACAAAAGCCTGAGGCACTTCTAATATTGTAGTTGTTTCTGGCTGTGTGCGTGCGTGTGTGTGTGTGTGTGTGTGCGTGTGTGTGTGTGTGTGTGTTACAGGAGATGGCTCTGTGTGGATAAGTCCCCTAAACTCGATGGACTAATTCATCTTTCTCATGCCTCGTTAGGGAATGCTGGGAGTCTGATGAAAGATTGAATATTTCATAGAGGGTTTGGTGTATCGCTGGCCACCTGCTCTCTCTCTCTCTCTCTCTCTCGCTCTATCGCTCTTTCCCACTATCTCTCTCCATTTTCCATCATCTGTCCTCCTGCTTTCTCATTTTCCATCTCCACCTCTTATTTTTTCCATCACTCCCTTCTCCATCTCGCTCTTCTCTCTCCATCGTATCATCCCTCCTTTATTTCCTTCTCACCCCGTCTCTGCCTTCCTGCGTCTCACGTCCATATAAGAACCCATTTTCTGCGTCTGCTCACTCGCTCCTCATTTCTCCCCGTTCATGTGTGCGTCTGTGTGTGTCTGAGTTCTGTTGTGCCTCACAGGAAGTCAGAAACTTGTGCTGCCGGAAAGTTAAAGAATGAATAATGTGGAGTGCATTTGCAGACTTTTGCAGGGCAACCTATTTCAAATCTACTCTACTGGTGGAATCACTCACATACCTAAAAGAAAAAAGGTCATCCATAATAATAATAGCCACAAGCAATACTTTCCCTTCATGAATATGATCTACTGATTTGGACCTGAGTTGTAATAGCGGCGGCCGACATCACACTAGTGTTACCCATCTCTCCCACTGGAATGAAAAGAGGCAGCAGGTGTTTTTGCAGCATCTATCTGGAGTAAGATCCATCCTGCTGTCACACTGATGGTGCTTCTGTAGTGAATGTGTATTTTAGAAGATGTGCCACAAAAGCAGAATCTCATCTGAGAACATTCTGAAGTTAATTAACTGGTCCGGATATTCACCCCCAAGTAGATCCTGGACTTCTAATCACAATTTTCTGTAATGATCGGCCTGGCTTAGGAATGAGCAGCATCTGCAGCTTCCAGGGCTTTTCTGTTGCCCCGGCAACACAGGAGCATCTGGAAAATCTTTAGTTTTGTACAGCGCTTTCGTGTAGAAATCATTAAAGCCTTGATTCTGCTCATCCTGTAATGATATGTTTACTGTCTGTAGGATATTTGGCTGCTGTTCGGGGGGAGAGAAACACAACATTTTAAATAGTCATGAGACACACTGATCCTCATGCCTCACCCACACACACCTCTCTATAATGTTCTTCTTTCAGTTACTCTGCCGATATACAAAAAACATAATATGTCCATACATGAGACGGAATTAACCAATAAATATGAGTTATTAGTAACTCTATTAAATTACCCACATAATGCAGACATTACAGTGAGAAAAGCACTTTCAAATGCCCAAATTTCTCAAGCGTTGATCAAATTCAGTCCATATTTGGTGAATATGAATGGACTTGAGGATATCTATCTTGTACACGTAGGTGTTTTACTCCCAAAGTTCTTATTTCCTTACATCTTCATTCCCTTCATTGGCTTCCCATCTCCACCAGGATTGATTATAAGATCTCTCTCCTCGCTCACCAGTGCATCCATGGTAACGCACCCCCCTACCTGAAAGAACTACTCACCCCACTGACCTCGACACGATCCCTCCGTTCTACCCACTCATACCGCCTCCTCCTTCCCCGGACTAAGCTCAGCACCATGGGTGATCGGGCTTTCTGTTCTGCTGCCCCTCGTCTGTGGAATGCCCTCCCTGACCATCTCAGGGCTCCACAGACGACTGAGACATTTAAAAAAGGACTTTTTTTAAAATGACTTTCCTTTTTAGCAGAACCTATAACTTTAATTAACATTGCTGCTTTTTTGTCATTTTTTTTATATAATTATATTTTTACTTGATGCTTTTATCTGCTTTTACTTTGTAGCACTTTGAGATTTGATCCAAATGTAAAGTCCATTATAAATTAAATGTATTATTATTATTATTATTATTTTACTCACTAGGTTAAACTTTTTTTTAATGACAAACACTGTTTTCCGGACGGTACTTCACATTTAAGTTGAGGAGTTCAGTCAGCGGGATTTCCTATACAATGCAGGGGAAGGGGGGGCTTTTCAGGTGCTGTCTGGATCAACAGCATAGGCTTAGTTAGAGGCCACCTAAATCACCTGAGTTCAAGTTTTTTTAATCAGGACCCTGTTTTTATCATCACTGAGATCCTAAAGTCTGAGATTCAGCCTGCAGGGTATCAATACGCAAAGAACCACGAATCGAATCGTATCCTGGTTACTAATAATGGGATACAATGTTTACATTTACTAATAAAAACAGAGGATACTCAAAAAAAACCCCAGATAATACCCCGGATACTGATACTGGGCTGCAAGTAAACACAGTCAAAGCTGTAGATGTACTGAGCCGCTAGATGAGCACGGGCCGACATCCAACAGAATCCTGCTCTTGGATTTGGAATTAGAGACCGTTGCCTTCTGTTGTAACTAAACCCCTAATCCACAGAGACGGGTTTGTCGGTGCACATTACTCACAGTAGTGACATTCTATGGATTAATCAGACAAACAAAACCTTTTTTCAAACAGTGGGTCTCTTTCTTCTCATTATTTAGTTCCTCGCACTGAAAAAGGCTAATTACAGATAATCTGCAACGCCGTCTAAGCAAATAGTCGGAGGTTAATTGAATTGACTCTGAGAACAGGTGGTATCCAAAATCTGTGGAGGAAAGGAGGATGTAAAGTGCTGTAAAAAGGAACGACATTTAGGGGCTTTTATGTAGGTGTGAGGAGTAAATAGGGCTGATCAGGCCGAGTGTGTGTGTTTAAATGTGTGTGTGAGTGTGAGAGTGTGTGTACTCTGGTTATCTCGTATCAAGGCTTGATTTCAACAAAAGCCAGAGGAGCTGCAAACAGGAAAAGCTTGTCCAAAGCCTCAAAAACACAATAAGAGTGTTTGAATAGAACATGGCGCTCTATCAATTCATTAAGGTAAAACTCAAATAGGTCTGAACAAAACTGTTGCAGGAATTTCTCTTTTGGTTGAGAAGAAACTGATTGAAATTAAATGAATGAAAATTTCAGGGACTGATTTGGCATCAGCTTTTCAATGAATGTTTTTGAAGGCAGCATTTAAAATAATCCATAATTTCAATGGTTTAAAACTAGCCGCAAACCCAAGAATGTCAGCAAACCATTAATCAGTATTCACGTGTATAACATGCAAATATAATAATCAAGTTTATCTGTAATAAATGTCAGAAATTCATCCATAGATGGTTGTGAAAAGATAACAAGGGTCCTGACAACTCAACTGATTAATTTTATAGAAATATTTTTAATTTCCCCACAGTGAATGAAACTTTATCTTCTTATCTTGAGTTTTAGTAGTGCTGACAAATGTGGGATTTATTTGGACGGCAACATGTTGTTGGTAAAAATAAAATTGCTCCCTGAATACAACAGAAAAAAAAATTGAACACAACAAAAATTAATGATTTATAAAGTTTTCATTCTTAGCGATTAATCCTTTATTGTCCTGCTCTACCGGTTCTGAGTCACTATTTCTTATTGTAAAATGTGTGCCACATGACTACATGTTTATAATATGACCTATTGGCAGGATGTACATGCCAAAGTGTAAGGGACCAAGGACGGAGCCCTGGGGGACACCAGGGGTCAAAGGGACCACCTATGAGGAGGCATTACTCGTGGCTCTTGAGAAAGTCCTACCTAATATTTTTTGGACGTTTTAAAGCACTTAAGTTTCAGAATTATTTACTTTAATTAATTAATGAAAAAGTTTTTTTTAAACGATCTTTACCAAAAGGTTGAGCTAACCTAATTAGAGAGGACTATTTTCCATGAAATGAAAAATATATTATAATATCAATAAATATTATTATTATATAATATTTTCTGTCTGATTTTGTTGTTTGAAAACATGCCTGACCAGGTTTGGCATTTTGTGGCAAAATTAGTATGTCTAAGATATTTCATTAATAAACGGCCCAAAGAAATAAAATATGCAAAGATATAATTTTTTCCAAAGTTTTTATTCTTTGTTGAAGGCACAATAAAGGGTAATTAAAGTAATTATAATCCATTCATACCTTTAGCTTACCTGGTGCCGTCGTGTTCAGTCTTAACACTCTTATTATACCACCTGTCACCTGTCACTGTTGAAATTTTGCGTTATTTTAGTTTCAGATTTAACTTCATAAAATAGAATCTTATCTGTAAGAAGGATAAGCATAATAATTTACAGCATCAGCCTACGTTCTTTTCAGCTGAAGCTATTTTCTTTTTCAAATAGATTAAAGGTATGTATGTATCCATGTGTGTGTGTGTGTGTGTGTGTGTGTGTATGTTTGACATAGATTTGTAGAATACCGAAATAAATCGGAACAAATTTTAATCTCAAACCTAAACCTAACGATTCACTAAAGGTTTTATATATCCGGATGTCCGTTGGACATTATTACAGAGTTGGTGGAGGCTAATTGGATCTTTTGTCATGGTTGATAAAAGTGTGAAATAGTAAAAAAAAACGAGAAAAAAAAACCGTCTGTATTGTTTGTGAATATTCACAGGTCCAGGTTACTCACAAGAGTGACGATGATGATCCCAGGGGACCGTAAAACGAGTAAAGTGGGGGAAATGAACATATTGGGAGCTCCAGCTCAGAAGGTAGAGGGATCGTCCCCCGAACAAAAGGAAGGAGGTTCAAACCCCGGACCACCGCTGCAGTTTACATGCCTTAAGCTCCAAACACTGAATCCCGTTTGGCTCCACAGGAGCTGTCCACTGCTCCACATGGACAAGTTGGTCACATGCAGGGAACTCCTTTCACAATGAAATGTGTTTACTGTACCATAAACTTCATAATAAAGAGTTTATTACATTGTTACGCAGCAGAAGGCATGAAGAGTTTCAGGAAGTAAACACACACTATCATCTCTAGTGATGCATTTACTCTTTGAATGTGTCATAAATATGTATGCAGCTCCATTAGAACCATTAAATCACACATCCGAGGCATAAACAGTGGAGGGTGTGATAATGGGCCAAAACCAATGCAGCTAATGGACTTTTGGCAGCTCGGCGCCGTTTCTCGCCGACTCTGAGAGGGCCGGCGTCTCTACCAGTCTGACATTTAAAGTTCTCTCTCTCTCTCCTCTCTGCCACACAGATGTGCAAACATCTGGACACAACTCTTGGCTTCAACGGACGCTGGCGAGCAAGAGTTTTCAGTGGGAGCGGCCATTAATGAGGTGTGTGTTTGCGTTCCAGGAATGTGAGTTCTGCGGGCGAGGAAGCCCGGAGGAGGATGAGGGAGTGCGAGGGCCTGACGGACGCTCTGCTCTACGTTATTCAGACGGCTCTGGGCAGCAGTGAAATTGACAGCAAGGTAACTTTCACATCCTCACGACCGGGTGTGACACAAACTCCTAAAGGCTGTAGCTCGTCCACGCGTCCTCGTCCTCGTCCTACCTAAATAAAAAAAACCCACGCACACACAGTGGCGTTTAAGGAACAGTCGTACAGATATCAGCGGTTATCTCCTGCTTCGTAAAAACGTGTTTCATCGTGGCTATTATGTCTTATTTATTTTATAATTTGCATAACTTTACATGATTCCTATGCAAATGTGTTTTATCTTCTCTCTGCAGACGGCACACACACACACATGCACATGCGTGTGGATGTGTTGGTTGTGTCCCTGCGGTTTGTTTGTTTAATGTACAGGACTTCTAGATAACAAACTGCAATCGGATTTTTTTTTTTTAGGGTCCTACAGTTTCAGAGAGTCTGAATGTGCAGATAAATACAGTCCATGTTACCGAAATCCATGTCAGTGTCCTCGGATCCTCTTCTGTGTCCTTGAGTGTTAAAGGTGCAGTCTGTGAAATTTAGCGTCATCTCTTTGAATAAATGGGATATGATATTCATAACCGTGTTTATGTTGGTCTAAAACCATCTGAAAAGAAGGGATTATTTTAATAACCTTAGCACAAGCATTCCCCCTGATTGAAGGCCTCAAATCAGATTTGAGGTTCTGTTGGAGAACAGTGTTTTTTTTTTGTATAAAAACAAAAACAAGAGCTCCACCTAGTGAGTAAAATATGATTTATACAAGATAAATCTCTCTGAATCAAATCACATGCTTGAAACTTGGACTAAATTGGACCAACAGTTTAGAAATTAAGCTCAGAAAACTTTTGGAGATAAAGCTCCCCCTAGTGTTAGAGAAATGCAACTGACCTTTCCTAAAATGAATCCAGTTCTTCCTCGCACTGAGTTCAATGTGGGTACAAAATCTGAAAATGACTCATGAAACAGATAATTCCATAAAATCTCCAATTTACCTCCAAGTATACTAAATGTATGAAAGTATTATCTTCATCACGAGTAAAAGTACTCACTGGGCCGTAATATAATGTTTTAATATTATATACAACTAATACGTAGGTATATGTCACTACTGTACGTAGAGACTCTGTGTGTGTGTGTGTGTGTGTGTGTGTGTGTGTGTGTGTGTGTGTGTGTGTGTGTGTGTGTGTGTGTGTGTGTGTGTGTGTGTTTATCCACAGTCTGATATGTTTCTAATTTCATGACTGTGTCACTTCTCCACCCTCCTCTGCCCTCCCTGTCCATCTCCACCCTCAGACTGTGGAGAACTGCGTCTGCATCCTGAGGAACTTGTCGTACCGTCTGGCTGCAGAGACGTCACACAGCCAGCAGGGGGGGTCGGAGGAGCTGGACGGCCTGCTGTGTGACACCGGCGGGAAGGACGCGGAGAGTTCCGGATGCTGGGGCAAGAAGAAGAAGAAAAAGAAAGGACATGACCAGGTGGGGGAATAAAACTGGAGAGAGGGAATTGTTTCTTCTTTCCTTCCTTTTATTGCCACATAAGTTTTTCTGTTGCTGTTGGTTGCATGGTTTGTCAGCGGGATTGCACAGAAACTACCAACTGTTGTTTTGTTGATGCAGATCTGGATAAAGGGGATTGTTTTTAGGGGGGCACAGGGTTTCTCTCATCCTCTCAACTATCTGACTGCTGTGTCATTCAGTTTTACTTTGCTACAAAAGAGGTCATTTCTCATCAGCATAGAATGAGCGTTTCCGGTTCTGTCTGCGTCCTTGGTGGGTCCTTTCTGTTGTATTTCTTCAAGATGGGAGATATTTTCATCAGATTTTCCGTGAACTGATGATGAGCTCTGCTGACTGTTATGTCCTTGACTTTTTCTCTTTGTGTCATTGCTGCTTTTGTTTTATGCGTGTCAACAATCAGGGAGTCATTGTTTTTCCTACCGTTCGGCCTCGCGGGCCTTCGTGATGCTTTGTATGAAAAAAAAAATAACATAGTCGTTCACACTAGTGATAGCTGAGGTGGCCAACTGGCACGGTAGCTACGTTGATCCACGAGAAGGGCCCACAGTCACATTATAGTCCTTGTCTACAGGAGGCATGTTCAACAACAGATGTAAAGTTTCCTTTTTGATCCAACGAAAACGTTTGAGTCTTTCACCAAATGAAACAAAAAACTAATGTGCGGTAAATCACAATTTTCTGCAGCACCTTGGTGGCTTACCAATCCTCTGACTGGTTTGTTCTCACTCCGTGTTCCGTGTTCCAACCTCTGTTCAGGCGTCATCGAAAGACATAAACCTGCCTCCTGCATGATTTAAACCCACCTTCTTTGTAGTCAAAAGACGTGTTGGGAGACTTGGAATACGTGCTGCTTATGATGCATGGAACAGATCTCTGTAACGTTAATAGCAGAAAAGAAGTGACCAATCAAAGCAGAGCATGCTAAACACTGCATTGATGCTAACAGGCCCACAAGCTCCAGAGATGGAGAGTAGAGAGTGTGCAACTGTGAATCCCTCCGTGTGAACATGACTTAATCAGATGAGATGTCAACAAGCGGGAGAAAAGAATGCTCTTGTCTGCGTATGCACTCGTCATGGTCACTCCTACCAGATTTACCCTGGAGAATCCAGACCATGCATACAGTTCCTGGACTCAAAGATACACAAAGAGTAGATCCACTCTGACCCACCATCAGCAGAGGAGTTCAGTAAAATTCCAGGGACTTTGTCAACAAGAGGTTTAATATTGAAACTGAAGCCAGATGGAACCATGATATCATTCATTGTCTCACTTTTATTGCATACCTTTGTTTGAATGCTGGAAGCACTATCAGAAAACATCAGTTAAAAAAAGAGTTGCCTGCCAATAGAACCAACTCACACCCTACTTGACCTCTGAAATCTGAAAGAAAAAACACGTATGTTCTAACCACACCCTTACATGTGTGATGTAGATGTGTTGGGCCCGGATCATGCAGTGAGACCCCTACCTGTGCACAGGACCCCCTTTAAAGTACAGCAGAAGTGAGATAACGTACTCTCGCGTGAGCCGCCTGCATCTAAAGCAGTGGTCCCAGCCACTGGCCCAAAACATTTACCACCAGGTACTAGATCGATACTGGGCTGCAATATGATTTATTTAAAAAGTAAGCAGCAGGAATACAAGCCCCACCTGTTGAGTTACTGACTTTGGTGAGTTAGAAGAATTGCGATGGTGTTGAGAACCAGCAACAGGGCCTGTCCCCTTTTTCCAGTTCGGATGGGGGCCTTTGATCCAAAGGAAAAGAGACATTCTGAAGACAACAATGTCCACACTCTGGACAGACAGGATAGATCCAGTGGGAGAGGAGTGAAGGAAGTCAACCGGGTCAAATTGGAAGGAGCGTCTCTATTGTGACCTCGACGACTATAATAATAATAATAATACATTTAATTTATAATGCACTAATGACCTTCAATAATCCTGGATGGGTCATCTGTAAACCGGCGACCTTCAAAATGTTGATGACTTTGTCTGAAGTTGAATACCTGCCTGTCCAACAGAGAGTCGGAGCTGAGGGTGCGCCGTGGACGAGAGGGGAAACGTCATTCAAAATTAAAAAATGAGGATTACACTGTGCCTAATATGAAGCAGAAACATGGGCGTCTGCGTTCCTTCAATCAGGAATCTGTTTCTCTTTATAATAATTATGTTTTTTTGTGGCTAAATGAATGCGCCAATCAGTAATTGCTGTTAATATGACACAAGCAATTCACACGAGGGGATGTTCTTCGTTTGTGCTTGTTGACTTATCTTACAGGCTCCGTCTCTCTCTGGGCTCCTTTGTTCCCTTCTCTCTCTCTCGCTCTCTCTCTCTCTCGCTCTCTCCGTGACTTTTCCTCTCCCTTCACAACGATACAGGCGTACCTTATAAAATTTTAATGACCACATAAAACTCTGCAGCGAGCACATAATGCATGAGGAATCCGTCTTTGTTTGTTTAATCCTTTGACTTTCTCGGTCGGTATTCTCTGTCGGGGTGGATGATTGAAATTGAAGAATCAGCAGGAATGATAACACGCTGTCTGGAGTTCAGGAACATTTGCTGGGTTCACTCTTGGTTCACATTAGTTCTGGAGGAATATTGATGAATTGGCCTCCGCTCTCTTTGATATTCATGGCGTTTTGAGCCGGAGTTGTTTTCCAAAATTCAATTGTGTTAGTAGCTTTAGCTAAGACAACGCTCTTTATTTCAATCAGAGAAGACTGAGTACGAAGAAAAGATTTATTACATAGACGATGGGTGATAATAAATGAAAGGTGGGGATAATAGAGTAAATGAGAAGTGCTGCGGCCTGAGTGTGCAAGAGGATAGTCTTTCTTGCTGAGCTTGCTATAGATCTCCGTATCTAAAGTGGGCGGCATCTTCCATGGAGGTCACCATGTTGCGCTGCCAAGTACTTCAATCTAGAGAAACTGGATTTTTAGCAAATTCTACTTATTATTTAGCACAAAGCAAAAGCTTTTCCGTCAAATGAAACATGAAAACCAGGCTCGTGAAATCACTGCGATGTTAACTGGTGGGGCGCGCTCGGTCTGCCAGTGCCATTCACCTTTTCGATACGTGCTGGCCACACGGTGCATTTGGAGCTCCTTGTGGAATCTCACTGTGGTGCTCTTGGGCCCCCACCGCATTACATCCACGATGGTGTGGTGCGATCGTTGGCGTGTAAAGGCTAGGAGCGGAGATTGCTTCACAGTGCCTCAATGCCTGGATACCTGGACCTCCCAGTTTACTGGGGCCATGGACCCTGAGGGGAGGAACAAGCACTCCTGCACTAAGTGGCCTTCCACCGCATGAAAGTTGATTCCCCTGTGCAGACTCCAACCCCACGAGGTTACCTCTCGACACTTTAACAAGACAGGCTGTCAGACTTACCGCATTTTTTTCACAGTGAGATTTCACGCTCCGTTGGATTTACTTGTGATATATGGTCCTCCATTTGTCAAAATTTGGGATCCTGTGGGCGAATAGGGACACGGACCCCGCCGCAACTGTCAACACCAACACAAAACAAGAAAGGAGGTTGAGGAACAAGTAAAGTATTTGTGATCTTATATGAGATCTTATAGCTGTGACCTATAGTTTCACATGATTAATGAAATGTAATTTCACCCGATCCTCACTTGACAGGATTCTTGATGACAACATTTTTACTTTTGAAGGCCAACATAAACTTCAATAATAGATTCCTCTAAATTTTACACAATGCATGCATTTAACCGCCATTTCCTGCCTCCTGGCTTGTTTCTCTGTGTTTTTTTCGCTCCTCGGCATCCAAGACATGGAGATGATGGTAAAATCTCTACATAGCCAATTTGGTCAGGTGACACCTGCAAACCTGCTGCAGCACAAACATCGCCAAACGCAGTTCCATCAAAACAATTACACTTGTAGTAAAATGTTCAAAGAGCACCAATGAGCGTTTTGATCTGATTAGATCATTTAGATCAAGGTTTACGGTGGAGTTTACTCAGTTTTTTACCCAGGAAAATCATAAAGACGTGCAGCACCAGAGTTTTGCTCCGTCGGCAACGTGGGGGGCCGACGGAGCTACGGAACCACAGGAGGTCCAGCGGAAGTGCGTCTTTGGCTACTTTACTTGTGCTGTATCACCAACACACGCCGACAAGAATTTCACACTAAAGAATGAGGAGATTCTAGCTGCACCTGCAAATGACTCCATGTTTGACTTTCTTTCTAACTCCTTCTGCTGCGAAAAAACAAAAATATCGAGTTAATGTAGTGTTTTACTCTGAATTCTCCGGGTCTGGCCATCTCCTGGTACTCATCCTGCGTCCTGATGTGAAAAATCAGAACTCTTGTCATTGTAGAATTGGCAGAAAACCAAGCAGCTGCCCTTGAGAAGGCTCTCACCTCTTGTCATGCTAATAAGCAATCAGCATCACATTCTTGTTGAGTTGGATCCATCTTTCTTGACTAAAACCCAGCACTTCTGTCTGGATCAAAGTGGCTGAATTGCTTGTTATTCTGGCGTGCTTTTTTTTTTTCTTTTTTTTTTTATTGCTCTTTCATTTCTAGAAAATGACAGGAAAAAGAAAAAGACTTAAAAAAGACTCTCAAGCGAACCCTTGACTAACTTTCCATGCCTATCCAAGCAGAACCAGGGAGATGAAGGATCTTAAAACCTCCTCTGACATCAGACTGAAGAGTGGCAAACATCTTTCTAATGATAATATGAAACCCCGCCCCGACCCACCCCACACCTCCTCGCTCCCCTCTATCTGTCTGCCTCCCCTCCAGTGTAGCTCTGCCTGATTACCATGGAGTAGTGATTCAAGAGCATGATGGGAAGGGCAAAACTCAAATCTGTTGGGCAATTAGAGGAGAGAATGAGGAGAGGAGTCATGTTGGTGGAGAGGACATTATTAAAGGGGAGAAATAGAAGCCTGGGGTGGGGGTGGGAAATATAAAAGGATGACAGAGGGAAAGAAGAAGTAAGAGTATAATACCATCAAAGAGGGAAGCAAAGGAAGACATCAATATGTTTTTTTTTATTGCAGTGTGTTGGCATACCACAGCACCACGGCAGATTTGATGTGAGGTTACGTCATTGCAGACGCCAGCAGAAGCCATATTGGACATCCCAGTTTGTGTGTAATGTCTGGTTTAGACTACACAATATGTGTGTCTTCATCAATGATTGGTCCTGTCAGATCAGGTGATCACGGAACCATTCATCCCTGCCACGTTTACAGGTTTGACCCTGATCATTCATTCACATCAAGCGTTGTGACGTCAATGTGGAGGCGGGTCGGTAATGTCTGCCGGGCCACTCTGTTGCGCCATTTAGCACCAGTGGCATCCCGGAGCCGACTCGCTGCCATGTTTGCATTCACTTTGTCACGCAGCCGGTCACTTCAAAAGATCGCAACCTATTTGAAAAAGAACACTTTTCCGACTTGTGCTGTGGAGCGTGAAAACAGAAAAGCGTGAATAAGCCTTTGAGGAACGGTCAGGAAGTTCTGATTTTGGTGACCTTTTCTAGGTGGATGAAAAAGTATTTGTTGAGATTAAGGGCACGTGGTTCAAAGGTCAGTTGAGCGTTGAATGTCATGTCTCAGTTAGTGGCTGGATATTTTATGTTTGTTGCCAGTGGACCAAGAAATGGTTGCTTTTATAGCTGACCAGAGCCAAATAATTTAACATCCTCTTGTCTGAGTTTATTTGCATAAAGTAATATGGAAATGAACTACGTAAATATACCTACCCAGATAAGCAAATACAGAAATGTTCAACAAGGAAAAGCCTCACAGAACAAACTTACAGAAAAGCTCTACCTCTGTAGGGGTTGTCTACTTCACTAGTCAAGTCTCCACCTCCTTTAATCACGGTTTTTAAAGCTAAAGCTGGGTTCATGCTCCATGAGAGTCCACCGGATTTTACCCTGATTCCCTCCTCCTGACAAGGAGTGGACAAATAAAGTTTGGAATTCTGACCAGTCCTGATGTTTTGCCCAGATGGATTGACCTTAACAGATCCAATCTCACTAGTTTTGCCACTTCTATAACACCAAAAATTAGGAGCTTTGCTGGATTCAGCTTATAGTGGCCAACAATTATGACAAATATTACATTTTTACCAAATACCTTAATCTTGATATCCATGTTGGGCAGTTGGGGGGGATCTAATTCCATTGTATGGGGGGACACCAAGAACAAAACATATTATGTTCTTAACATTACATTTTTCCCAATTCCTTCTGCTAATATCGATTTCATATTGCCATGAAAACATCTAGAAATTGCTCCTTCGGAAAACTTTTATTCAATTTCTCTCGCCAAATAATACATTTTACAAGATTGCGTTTGAACACAGTTTGGCGACAATCGGCCAAAATGTTTATTTCCTGGAAAGACATTGAACGCATCACACAGCGTTTCTCAATGCAATTTACTACTCAAAGTTACGTTAATGAGTTCTCCTGCCGATGTCAACAGTATGCAGCATGTCTGTCTCTCAGACCCATTGACACAATACTGTTTTATCAAAAATACAGAAGTTTTTTCTTTGCATTGTTAAAAAAGTTCCATATTCTCACCTCCACGTCATGAAAACATTCCTCATTTACACAGATCATCAAATCGGACTGAAAATGCCGTGTCATCTATGACAGGCCAGTGGTTAGCAGCCTAACCGCCAGCAGGAAGGCTACAGTTTGATGGAGTAGCATTCATTTATTATGTTGAGTTAATAAACTAAAGTCTATAATAAAAAGGAAATAGTCATATTTTAATTTTTTTATTTGTTGTTCTGTCCATGCATGGCTATTACAATCAGGTCAGAAAAAGAATGGAGTAAATAAGTATGTTAAACACACCAAGTGATATGTGATAATTAGTTTGTAAGGAAGTCTTTTTTAACACAGACTCTTCAGGATGATTGCGATTGAGGGATATCTACCCTTAGCAACAGTACGTAAGTCTATACTCCCCTTTGGAGTCTGGATACTGGTGGTGGTGAGAGATGACTCTGCTGAGACCGATAAATAATGAGGCTTATGGATGTAAGAGGACTGGATAAAGGTGGGAAGGTTGAGGGCCCACAAACCAGCCATGAAAGGACTGAATGAATGGAGAGAACCATATTTAAAAGGACAGCAGCACGATGAAGGTGCGTCACTATGATAATGGTTGACATTGATTAGCATAGCTGATATCAGCTGACGCCCTAGACTGTGTAGCAGGTAATTGATATTTTCGTGAGTGGGAATGAAGACCGTGGTATGGCAAGCGACTGCAGCCAAACTGTAAGCTTCATTCAGTTAAAATTGTGAATGCCACAAGCGAAGTTGGTCTGTGTTGGCACCGTTTTCACAAATTTGCATTTGGACAGTTTACATGGAGATGGAATCTGTGGTGTTTTCAAAAGATCAAACCCTGAAACCTGCTTTCAAAAGTATGTGCCCCCACAATTCCATTGTCTTGTACAAAGAAGGTGCAGCATTCTGCTGCAGATAAGGGACTGTAACCAACTAGTTCCACAAAATGCACCGGTGCTTATTAGACGATCTATCCCTGACTCCGACCCCTGAACCACACTCACGATCTCCTTCCTGCTAATGGTCTAACCAAACCCCACTGCCACAAAGTTCAATATCAATTCCAGGCTAACAGGCCATGATTACTCTGAGCTGCTAATTTCATTTTTCTTGTCATAGTCGGCCTACTGGTCATTACAGGTTAATCAGATTTCAGCACCACCAATTTGTCATGGCTGGCCTTATATTTCAGAGACATTGACAAATCTCTCAGGAGATTCAGAGTTAATGCAGATTATGTGTTTCAAGATTTATTAGCAATGCAGGAAGATGTGTCAGATTTAATTTAAAGAGGGGGCAAAAAAACAGAAAGTAAAAAATGATGAATGCTATCTTATTTATTCTCTCTTTATGCATAGTAAATCTCTCTCCTCCGCTTCCCTGCTCCAGCCTGAGGGGACCGGGCTGGCACTGTACCACCGTCAAATCGCACCTCCCACAGAAAGCAAAATGCATTTCTATTTAGGATTATGTCTCATCTTCCACAGTGGGATGGCGTCGGCCCATTTCCAGACTTGGCAGAGCCCCCGAAAGGCATCCAGATGTTATGGCACCCCTCCATTGTCAAGCCCTACCTCACACTGCTGTCTGAGTGTTCCAACCCAGACACCCTGGAGGGAGCAGCTGGGGCTCTGCAGAACCTTGCTGCTGGCAGCTGGAAGGTAAGGATTCGGTCCTGTTGCTGTCGCACCCTCCTTTCTTTTTTCAGAAATCAACACTTACATTTAACACCATGAAATATAATATGCGGAACCATTCGATGCCGGCTTTAGATTTAAATATTTGCTGCTTTCCGGCATCGATGATGATAAACTAGTGTCGATTATATTTATGGAGGAGAATCATGTGAATAGCCTAAGGCAACACTACATTCGGACATAACTTCACCTTTAATTTGAGGAGTTCAATCAGTAGGATTGGTTGTACAACGCAGGGGGACTGGCGTTTCGGGGATATACTCTTGCTGTCAGGTACGAAAGCGTAGGAATAGTTCAGCCACTGCACGATACTAGAATAAGGCTTTTGACTTCTTTAACAGAGGCAGGCGGCATTTGAGTTTGAGTTTCCATAGGGGCATTAAATGAAGGAAATGCATAAGACTTACAGATGTTCCGTACAACATGGCAGGTAATCAAAGGCGCTTGACATTCTAAATAACACCAACGGTCGCTACCTTTTGGCATACAACAGCCTTTTATTGTAAAAACAATAATGAAGCCATAATACAGTCCACCAAAGATTGATCAGAACAATTCACCAGAGTTGAAAACAATCCTCTCTGACGCTCTCTTCATCCTCCTCCAAACTCTTATCCAGTGGTCGGTGTATATTCGGGCTGCGGTGCGTAAGGAGAAGGGTCTCCCGATCCTGGTGGAGCTGCTGAGGATAGACAACGACCGGGTGGTTTGTGCTGTGGCCACGGCGCTGAGGAACATGGCTCTGGACGTCAGAAACAAGGAGCTCATTGGTGAGCAAATAAAGGTCACACACATGAAGGAACACACGTAATCATTTATTTATGTCCACACAGCACAGAATAGTAGCAGGAAAGAGAGGGTAAAGATGCGGTAGAGTGCAGACATGGAGCAGCTCCCATGATTCTCCAGCATAGAGCAGTTCTCTGGGGTGTATAAGCCCTCCTATGAATGCCTACGACCTTGTTTATAGTCACCGTTTTAATATCGTTGGGAGATTTTGTACTCTGCATTAAGTTCACGTGTAACACCAATGGGCAAAAATGACTGAGAACGCTCTATACCCGGCCAGAAGTTACTCTGTAACTTCTAAGTATTCACGGCATCAAAGAAAACCAACCAAGGAAGTAAAATGATCCTTTTAGCCAGCAGAGTTACCAGACATACAGAGATTTCAACCTTTGTACAATGTATGACCGTCTTCTTCGGCTCCAACATCTCCCTTTCGGGGTTACCACAGCGGTACCCTACTGATTAACTGGAGCAGTGCCGGTATTTGTTAACCCGGGCCGCAACCGATCCGGTTTGCAAATCAGTTTTGTGTTCCATATATGGATTTGGCAACTCGATTAAACCGGGCTTGGGGACGGCCTTAGAGGTACACTGTCTTGTGACACCTTTGTGGCCGAGTACAATGTATGACCAATAAGGCCAAATATCCCAGAATGCACAATAATGTCACCATTTAATAATACCTACTTTTACCTACCTTTTCCGATTGGAAGGTAGGTCGTAGGGTCCTTGAGCAAGACCCTGAACCCAATATGCTACCCGAGTGCTTCAACAACAAAAAACTGCCCACTGCTCCCTCAGGGAAGGGTCAAGTGCAGAAGACTTGAATTTTTGCTTGGGATAAATATGCATCTAATTTTTTTTGTTTGTTCTCGTTTACATAACTTGAGAGGCCATTTCTGAACACAGGTGGGGGTCTACCACCTACCTCCCCTTTATAATTCCGTCTTAACAACTCTCCCCAAACAGTTTCAACATAGTTCACACCTTGAACAGTTAACTTGGAACCTAACGACTCTCTCTGTAACCTCCTGGATTGAAAGGTGAAACATCCGACATTTAAATAGGAAGTCCAGTTGCTCCTTATCAACCTTCAAAGATCATCACAACCGGGATGAATGAGAATCTCCACAGCAGGAGTTTAGACCTGTAGACCGGAGTTAAAGGTGCACACCGCCTCTAGAAAAGACACTGATTTGGTTCTTGGTTCTTCATTAACTAATAAAAAGATAATTTGACATGAAGAATAGCTTTCAAAGGTTTTCATTTGAGAGGGGAGTGAGTGATGTGCTTATTTGTGCCTTAATTACAGAGAATGGTATCAGGAAGCGCCGTTAAATTGACCCACTTACAGCATTAGTCATTAGCGGCCCTATACGGCTTGTTTAAGGAGACGTTTTAAGCGGTAATTATTTAAAAATAAATGAAATGCGTATTTCTGGTGTGTTTTCGTGCTGTGGGGTCGGCTGACTGTCAGGATTATGGATCCCTCTAATACACAGAGAGATCCATGCACTCACAAGGTTCCATGATTTAAGGAAACAGTGGTCTTACGCTGACTGATGGTTTTGGAGCTTGTTTTTTCCTTTGGAGTGATGTCTGTAATAAACTCTGATTTCCCTGCTTGTCTCCATAGCAACAGCCTCCTGCCTCCTTCCCCTCTTGCAGACGCTTGAGGCTCGGAGGTCAGCCATGTCTGTGTATCGAAGCGTGTGAACCGTGTGCGTGGAGGTTGTTATGTCAGGCTTTTATCTCGCTGCCACGGGGCGAGCGTGATTATTTTGATAGGAAACAAAGTCCCGCCTTCTCTCGCGTTGTGTTGACATGACTAAATCACGTTAGCGACATAGCCGTTGCCATGTTGCTCCTTCAATGCTTTTATGTCAGACGCTTCCGCCGTGAGCCGCATGCTTGACTCAGTGCCTCGTTTTCAGATTGTTTGCAATGTTATGAATATTAACAACCCTTTGGTTATATGGCAGTTGTCAAGTTAAGCTGTTTACACGCTTCAATCACGTTTGACAACCTGAAGTAAGGAACCAGATTTTCTGTCTGAATTACTGTCACGATGTGGAGAATTGTGTTGTTGTTTTTTGTGCGGCTGAAACAGAAAAATTCACGGTGAAAGTGGATCCGAGAGATCGGATTTGTTGACGTCTGTGTCCTACTGCTCGATACACCAATCAGCCGTGATATTCTAACCACTGACGAGTGAAGTGAATAACATTGATAATCTTGTTTACCACGCCGCCGATCAATGGGTGGTGTATATGAGGCAGCAGGTCCCGAGGCTGATGTGTTGGAAGCAGGAACAGTTTTCAAGCGTATAAATCTGAGCTTTTTTTTACCCCTTTTCCACGGAACTGGTTCCAGGGCTAGTTCGGAGCCAGAGCCTGAGCCCATATACGGTGATGTCATGGCGTGGCTCTGACTTTGCTCCTTACCAATGGAATACCAATCACTTTCTTAGCACTGGCACCAAGTTATTTTTGGTGGAAAAGGGGTATCTGACAAGGCTAGGCGATGCAGTCCTGGTGGGGGTTCTTGGTCTTCAGGGGTTGTGGTGAACAGGGTCATGGGCTCCCCAACAGGGTCATGGGCTCCTAAGTCTCATTAATGCTCGCGTGGAGAGAATGCTAGCCAGTGCAGTGCTAGAATAAAGTTCTCGAATCATTTTGAAAATAAACCCATCGGCAGGAGCCATGAGGGCGGAGCCTACACACCAAACTACATATTAGAAAAGTTAATAATCTATTTTATTATTTGCACCTTGAAGGGGGTCTTGTAGCCATTCGTCTGACAGCCGGCTGCAAATAGAGATCGATCCTCTGAGAGGAAAGTTTTGTTTTGATGAAAATGAGATCATACCTCGATGTCTACCTCGTTGAGCTACAAAAAAAAAGGTGTGGTTTTTGTTTTTGCTATTGAGTTATGATCCAGGAGGTTCTACTGCGTGAATATATATAAAAAGTGAGTAACCATTTGTTAGTCATGCAACATAAAGCTCAGGAGGTTAAACAAACGGCTTATAATCATACTGAAAGACCGAGACACTCAAAAAACGAGAGCCTAGGAGCATAAAGATGAAAATTGGAAGCATATACGAAACACATAATACACAATAAAAATGCTCCCATTGGAAATATGAGGAGTGAGGACAGACAGCTGTCTCCCTTTTTTTCCACACCAGCAGGATTTTCACAGCAGCAACACATAAAAGTGTGCACCATTAGTCAGTCATCATGTGCTGCCACCACCCCGGGGTGATGACTCAATCAGAAGGAGGGCCAGAGGCCAGAGTGGACAAGATTGACTGACAGCAGAGCTGCGGCCTCATGGGAATTGCCGTCAGATTACATGTTCGAGTCGCAGCGACAGCTACCAGCTACCAGGCTGGATTTCTTTTTTTTTCTCATTTCGTCATGAATGGGAATTGCATTATAATTTTAAGTGGAGACTAAAGCTGATATGACCCCCCCGCCGCCCCCCCCCCCCCACACACACACACACACACACATCAGCCACAACATTAAAACCACCTGCCTAATAAAAGACACTTGTCCAGCGTATTTGCTGCCAGTGCAGCTCTGTGATGCACACCGTGTTCTGAAACAGTTCTGTCAAAACAAGCATGGACATTTTTCAGCCACTTATGCTACAGTAACTCTTCTATGGAATCTGACAATACATCGATGAGCCTTGCGTGCCGATGACCCTCTTGTTCTTCCTTAAATATGTAGGTACAGACCATTGCAGATTGGAAACACCCAAAAAGACTTTCAGTACTGGAGATGCCTTGACACAGTCCTCTAACTATCACAATTCCACCCTTGTCAAAGTCATACTTAAGCTTGCCCCATTTTCCTCCTTCAACTTTAGGAGAAAATGTTCGTTTGCTGCCTAAAATATACCACCTACGGACATGTGTCACTGTAACAAATGAATCAGTGCCATTCTGAATTCACTTCTTACTGGTTATAATGTTATGGCTGATAAGTGTCATCATTGACATGATCATTTCATGGTCATTATCACCAAGGAGAAAATGAATTTAGATCTTAAGTACTAGAAAAAGCATAAAAATTACTTTTCTTTTAGGAATGTGACGTTTATTTCAGTAAAACTTTAACTGCTTGGCGAATTTGAACGAGAGTTTATTTCGATTAAAAGCCACTGTTGGACTGTTGGTGGAAGTTCCTGACTCTCATGAGTTCCTTCATACTAGCACATCATTCGTGGATCAAATCAATTGGCTATTAGGATCAATATGTTATCTAATGTAATCTATTTTTTTAACTAGACTGATGTGGTTCCTGTCTTCATTATATTCTTCATCACAGCAACAAGCTGAAGCACAGTAAAGTAAAAACGATCACGTAAAGTAAGTAAGTAAGTGTCTGCAGCTTCTTTTACGGAGTGATAAACTAAGTAGAAAATGGACTTTAAGACTTTGGATTATAAAATCTCCAGGATGATTGAGATATCTTTATTAGCATCACTGGTAACGTGAATTATCTTGATTTAAACTGATCAAACTTCACATTACAAAACGCCCAGAGTGTCGTAACCCTTATCCCTAACCTCCACAACCTACGTGACTCCACCTCACCCTGTGACCCTCCCTCGCTGTCCCAGGTAAATATGCCATGAGGGACTTGGTGCACCGTTTGCCCGGAGGCAGCAACAACAACAACAGCACCCCTGGGGGAGGAGGAGGGGGCAGCAACGCCAGCACCCTGGTGGGGAAGACCATGTCAGATGACACCATCACAGCCATCTGCTGCGCGTTGCATGAGGTCATCACCAAGAACATGGAGAACACCAAGGCCCTGAGGGACGCCGGCGGCATCGAGAAGCTCATCGGGGTCGCCCGCAGCAAAGGAGACAAGTAAGACGCATGGAGAGATGATGTCAAGAGGAAGAAGGGGGGAAGAGTAAAAAACGATAGAAGGAGGAGACGATGATGTCGTGGGTGGAGGTACCGTTATGTCAGGCAGGTTTTATAGTTTGATAGCGTCATAAGAAATGGATTCAAACGGAATGTAAAGAAACACCGAGACATTTGTTTCACTTTAATAATTTTAAATAATACTTTTAAATAGGAGCTACAGTCGTAGAGAAGACAAGAATTACGATACAGTACAAGCCGTTACTGATTTATCATGTTTCGCGCTAATCTTTTAAATTTACGAACCCCTCAATAACCCATAGCAGCAAGATTTACTCAGCTAGCTAACTTTAGTTTTAGCCTTTGTCATAATTGGATTTAGCTACTTGAAGCTAGTTTTAGCTTAAGCTAAGTCGTGATGAGCTCAGCAACAAAAATGACGATGAACAATACGACAACAAGTTACAAAGTTTTGCACCAGAGACTGGGTCAGGCAGCGGTTCTGGAGGTTGGCTTGACAGGCAGAAATCATCGGTAGAAGAGACGTCCACGAACCGACCCGGACGTGAATTGATGCAGGACACATTGAGCATCAACACTTTTAACGCACGATTCAAAACAGTATTTCATTCCATCCATGGCAGCTGCCATAATGTGATGGAGGCCGGAGAGAGGCAGAAAAAGCAGGAGAGGAAACAAACAAAAAAATTGAATTACGCCCCAAAATCACTGGGTTGCCAATTCGTAAGGGGCTAAAATTATAACCTTATCTGCGTTTGGAGAAAATGGAGGGTAATTGGCGGCGGAAATTTTCCTTCGCAAATTACAGGCATGACACTTTCAACCTGAAAACCAAAGACGCCTTCCTCAATTACTACCACAGCGCCACAGGTTATTCTGGTCCCGTGTGAATAGGGCATAAAACTAACAAACATATGGTTTCCTTTTGATGGAAATAAAACTAGTGACTTTCATCTGACCAAGAAGTTTTTGGTTATAGTAATTGTATAGTAATAGTAATTCTGACTATGTTAAGAGATAACAAAGTCATTTTTTACAAGTTGTATTCCTGAACAATCAGAGGCAAAAACCAATTTCAGTTATTATTATTATTAAAGTATAAATTATTAGAGAGTTTTACAGATACTGAAGGCATAACTAAAACATAAAGTAATTTTGTTTATTAGAATCCTCGGAGCACATTCCCTTCAAATTCCCTCACTGTGAGGACGGGACACAATTCAAAACAATAACATTTACCCAAACGGAATGAAGAAATAAAGTTTAATTTCCCAGACACTGATAAGGCCGTCTGGGCCAATTACAGACACAACCATTAGTCAGCGCCGTCAGAGCCTGAAGGATGCAGAAAGAAATATTGTCCAATCAATCAATCACACACGCAATTATTCACTTTGGTAATTTAAGTGCCAGACTTGAGAAGATAAAGACGACATTTTCATTCTGCGTCTTTAGGAGGCAGCAGCGGGAGGAAGCTTTATGCACTCGTTTACGGCCCCGGCTTTATTTCTCTTTCTTCATTATTCAGCCTTCTGATGCTTTTATAGCTCCCACAAGCACAGAGGAGGACAGCCAGGCTTTATACTGCATGTGTTCTTGTCTCTGCTGAATTCCCAGACATAGTCCCAAAGTGGTGAAGGCGGCTTCCCAAGTCCTGAATAGCATGTGGCAGTACAGGGACCTCCGCAGCCTCTACAAAAAGGTAAGAGTGGCTCGGCTCTGGTTTCACCAACAGGCCTATGTCCTACTCACCAATGCTGAGAAACAGTGCTTGAGCCCCTCCTGGTTTTGTCTAGTTTTTTGTGTGTATCTAATGACTGTGTTGAATCCTTGCATACATCATCAAAACAAAGACAACCTGAGTAAAGACAAAATATCAAAGTCAAATCGAGGATATTTTGGAGTTGTCACCATCGCCACAACCGGCAAAGATGCTTAGTGATAACCCAAAAAACTATTACATGGAGCATTTTCGAATTTTATACCCGCATAGACTTCAGTGTGAGGAAGAACTGGATTGATTTGGGGAAAAGTAGGTGGTACATTTCAGACACTAGGGGGAGGTTTATGTCCAATACTTTTCGGACAACAAATTCTCCATCGTTGGTCTGATTTACTCCAAATGTGGCGCTATGAATCGACTCAAGGAGATCTATGTTTCATATATCGTATTTTTACACTCATATTTGTAAAGTTCATATTTTACTCACTAGGGAGAGCTTTTTATAACAAAACACTTTTTTTTGGACAAACTTCACATCTATTTGAACATTTCAATCTCGGGGGAATTGCTTGTAAAGTGCATGGGATTGGGGCCTTTTCCGGGGTATGTAATAATAATTTCATATTATTGTGTTTTATGTTTACTCCGGTGGCTTTTGTTTTGTTCAAGATCCAACATAGTGAAGTTGGAGATGCACTAAAAACAGAATAAATCGGGCGGAGGTCTAACACTTTCGTCACAGCACCGATTTTCCTTCCTTATATCTCACTTCTCTTCTCCTCTTCTTCCCTTTGTCTTTCTTCTCCTCCTTTCTTCAGGATGGCTACGCCCAGTACCATTTTGTGGGCTCTTCCTCCACGATAGAGAGGGACAGACAGCGACCTTACTCTTCCTCTCGCACTCCGTCCATCTCTCCCGTACGAAACTCCCCCAACAATCGATCAGGTGGGTGCAGGCCTCCCCCACGCTCCTGTCTTCCCTTTTGTCCTCCATCACTCTCACTCTCTCTCGCTTTCTGTCAGTCCAGTCAAACGAAAACCCCTCCTGTGCACCTGAAGACGGCTTTAACCTTCACAGACCACTGGCTCCCATCAAATTATTCTGCTGTGGAGGAAAATCCATTCATGGTGCCCCCTAAAAAGTTGTTTGCCCTTCCTTCATCAAAGTTAGCGTGAGACCATTATGGGAGTCCGATGATTCAGTCCGCCAAGAGATGTGATCGATATTCTCCCTCCTGAACTCCTTTCTTCTTTCTGTCTTGGTTCTGGAAGCCTCTGGAGCTCATAGTAAGAGATAACAGTTGTTTCATTTTCCAAGTTGAGACTCCAAGGACGTGAACTAGAACCTTTTTCCAGGTATGGAATTCCCAACATTCCTGGCGTCGCGGCGTCTGCGACGCAACGAGGAATGGTGGCTGTTTGATGATTGGCTCCGGTAGTGTGAGGGGAAGTGTTATGGTTGAGGTAGAAAGGGTCAAAGAGGCAGAGTTGGATCCCTCAGAGGCTGAATCATTGATTCTGTTCTGCTAAATCCTTCTTCGTTTTGAGTGTGAGACAAGTTCTCCCCATCTTCTCCACTCAGGTTTTATTTTATTACCTCCTCCTCCGAGGTTTTCTGATTGTTTTCTGTCCGTCAGTATAAAGTACCAAAGTTTATATCTCGATTAACATGGTAGCTATGAAACATGAATAGTAGAAGTACGGATTTAAGTAAAATATTTAGCATCTAACTGATTGGCCGTGTCTTCTCTTATTCTCTTATGTGTGGTTCAAATAAATATATTATTCAACCCATCAATAAACAACATCCATTGATATCCATTCGGGGTGGTTGCTGCTCAGTAGGTAGATCGTCCATCCATTCATGCGGTTTGATTCCAGCTCCAACAGTCCAACGGGCCGCCCCCATCATTTGGCAACCTTTGGTCCGATTGCGCCAAATGTGGTGCATATGAATAACCTGAAGGATATTTATCTCGTATATATCATACTTTACTGTAATACATATTATTCTCACTAAGAGAGGCTTTCTTGTTTTTTAACTGAAAAAAGCTTTTTTTTTTTAACTTTATATTTCCTTTTTTGGGGGGATTTTGAGGGAAAATGCTTTTCTAACGCAGTGGATTTGGGGGCTTTTCGGGGGTTAACCCTTTCTGTCGAGGGCGACTGCGTAAACCTAGCGTAAACCTAAACTGGTACCGGTATTGTTGCTGACACTGGGCTTGTGTACGAATACTCTCATAATTGCACTCACCGTAGAATTATATAATATTGACTTATGCTAGTTATGCAGGTATGCGGAGGAGGGGCGATGTCACCAAAGAGAAAACACTTTGATGAAAGAAATGATGACAAAAGTGAGACCACTAGATCTTCCGGTGGAGGTGTGAAACTCAGCTCCCGTATTACCAGCAGTGTGATTCAACACTTACATCTGCAAACACAATGTCCAGAGTCAACCCACAATCTGGAACAATAACAGAATCGCCTACTCAGTACAAGGCTTTTGATGATATGCCAGTATTGGTTGCAGATAAGAAGAGATGTCGTCGTCTTCTCAGGACGACGACCAGAATATTATTATAACGGTGTCTGACATACAAATACATGTCCGGAGATTAAGGAATTAATAATTTAACATGTTGTATGACAAAATATCAGCAACAGAAATAAGAGGATGTCAGTGGATGATGACTCAAAGTAAAACAAGGAAGTATTATCCTCTTCCGCAAGGGATTTCAAAGGGGATTAAGTTAGTGGATAAAACAATATACATACCAACAAAGAAGAAATAACTTGCAGCAGGTCCAAACAGTGAGGGGACATAAAAATAGAATTGAATTTCAAACATTTTGTGTAATTATAACTGGACTGTTCACATTCAACCCCCAAAGGAATACACAACAATACTAAAACACAAGCCGAAGATTACCCAGAAAATACACTGGCCATTAAAAAGAATACATCTCCAAAGAGATTCTCCGTCCCAAGAATCATTAACACACAACGCAGAACTCACCGGGTTACACATCTACAACACTTTAAAAAAGTAAAGTAATCTTTGAACGTATTCTATAGTGTTAAGTACTTACCTGGGTTTTTAGAAAGTACTCAAATATAAATACTCATACTTGGACTTGGTATGAAAAAAGCAGTATCAGTACATCCTGGTAAGTCCAACCGCATCAGGCAATTAATTCTCGTTTCTAACGTCAGTGTAAATAGTCGTCAATAAACCCAACACTTCACAAGCAGTGACGGAGAGAGAGAGGGATCTCCTCAAGAACTTCACAATGAGTCTATGAGTCTCTATCTTCTGTTTTATGGTTCATCAAACCTACTTTTTCATTTGTGTGCACAACGGATAATAGTTGATTGTGTTGCTCTGAATAACTTGAGGATGTTGTCCACGTGATTTTCCATTGAACATCTCTATTTGTTCCTGCTAGATTGCCTTCAAAAGGATGAAAATACTTTGAAGTGAAATATGTCTGTTTTCTAGATTTTCAAAAAGGGAATTTTTTAAATATTTCAGTCAGGAGAAGCACGTGGATGAAGATACTTATTTATTGTAGCAGATTATAATTTATTCCTTCAAGGAGATAATGATTGAAGGACATCTGTTCTGAGCAGCATCGAGACAAGCACCCCCATGGAGAAGCTGGTGGTGGTGGTGGCTAATGAGACTGATAAAAGATGAAGTTGGGGAACTTGAGAGAATCTGGGGGTGGGCGAGCATGACAACAACATGAAGGAACTGTTGGCGGAGAGAGAATCATATTTAAAGAGACAACAGGCAGATGCTAGGCTAACCATTAATGCGTGTCACATGCTGTGAGATAGATGTTACCAGTTGAGTGACAGCCAATGGAGCGTCTAACAGGCCTACCGGTCCAATCCCAGAACTATGTAGAAAAACATGAACTTCCTAGTATTTTTTTTCGATCAAATTTGATGCAGTGATTATCAAATAGTTTCTGGGCCAATAATTGATTGCTTTGTTTCAGGATTTTACAGTAATATAATGATCATTTAGTGTTTTTATGAGAAAATAAATCAGGCAAGGACAGAAATATTGGTGTTTATTTTTGGGTTTAGTGAAAGGTTACTCGCACATATCAACAGGTACAATGTTACCGACACTGAAAATAGTTTATTTTAGGTCCCATCTCTTCATAGACACATCGGCTACAAAAATGGAGCTATTTTGAGTTTATTTTGGAGACGTAATTCAGGCGAGCAGATTAGTAGGTCTGACTGACTGGTATGGTTTGTAGAAAGCTTAACATTGAGGAGGTTTTTCAGTCTGTGACTGGTAATCGGAGTATTTGGACCGGTTCCATGGGACCATCTATATTTCCTAATCAAAGAGGCATAAATGATTTATGTGGCTGTCGACTGGCAATTTGACATGGAAGCTTGTTCCTTCGATTTAATAGTATTGTAAACTGAGAGAAAAGAGAGAAAATACAAACAGACGGTGATGCTGCATTGTGCCTTTGTATGATTTCACTTCTCTGGACCTTTTTCACATTCAGGAGGAAGCTTTCCATTCTGAGTGTCGAGCCTCGGGAACACAGTCCTGCGGGATGTCGGGCCGAACACTTGTCAGTATTCCCAGCGACTGGTGATACGAGCGGCGCAGTGATGAGCGTACGGATCAGAGCCGGCTGTGTTCTAAGATACAGAAGGGAGACAAAGAAAACAGATGCAGCCACAAAAAACCAGGCAGTCAGCAGCTGCTATGTGCAGAGCAGCCAATAATGACTATAGGAAAGGCGACTCCACCATATGGCGGGGAATCAATAGCTCGGTTTTCTCAAACACGGCTAACCCGATCCAGCACCGCAGCCCCGTCAGACTCCAGCCTTTATCATTCTCCCCCCGCTGTGGCTTTTTCAATTTGGCCGTGTTTGTTCGTGAGTAAATAAGCCAGTGGGAGTTTAAATGAAGTGAATGCAGGTGGAGGGGGATCGCCTCGCCTCGCCTCGCCTCGCAGGAAGGCCGAGAGGAAGGAGTAGGTCACGGGGAGGAGGGATGACGCGGCGTTGATTTCTCTGAAAAGCTGTGTTTGTACAGAACGGCACAATACCCACAGTAACAACACAAACAGCGGCGGCGGTGGCTGTTTTCCACTCCGGGTAGTTGGAAGACATATTTGCAGGGAAGTCTGAGAGTGCGGCTCCTTTGTTGAGATTCAGGCAGCAGAATCCAGACCCTGAGATGCCCTGAAAGTGCCATTTTTCCCTCTCCCACTCTGTCTTTTGCGAAAGAAGTCCAGTGATGTGTGAAATCACAGGAAGTGACTTCCTCATGAATGCAGAAGTGCGTTTGCAACGTGTTAAACATATCTCCCGTGTGTCTGTGTGCCGATGTGCAGCGAGCGCTCCTGCTTCCCCGAGGGAGATGATGGCGCTGAAGGAAAGGAAGGCGGATTACGAGTCGACCGGCAATGCCAGTTACCACGGCAACAAGGGTGAACACACATCCCGGAAGGACGCTATGACAAGTAGGAAAATGCATCCTTCAGGGCACATTCTCCCGTAAAACAGAGTGTTTTCAGCTTTGTGTAATATTTAGATAATATATGTATACAATATTGCTTTAATAAGAGCATTACACACTGATCAGCCATAACTTTATAACCACTGAAAAGCATGGTGAATAACATTGGTTATCTTGTTACAAAGGTCCAGTCTGTAGGTGGTTTTATGTGCAGCTCAGAATTAGGACCCAAAATGCAGATTACACCGGAGGAAGGCAGAGATAGTAATAATAATAACATATCCCCACTCCCCTGGTTCCATAAGAAATCCCCCTGATTGAACCTCTAAACTTTATATTATATCTCACAGTAAGTGTTTTTGTTAAAGAAAAAAAATAAGAAGCTCCCCATTGGTAGTAAAATAGAATAGAATACGAAATTAACAAGATATAGCTCCTTGAGTTGATTCATCGTCACCCAATGTGGACCAGTTAAAAAGTTATGTCAGAAAAACAGTGTTTTTTGGGAAATCAAAGTTCCCCTTAGTGAGTAAAATAAGAACGGTTAGAGTGAAACACGATCTATATAAGATAGATCTAGACTACTTGGGTATAGAATTTTAAAATGATCCATTAAATATTTTTGGAGTTAACCCGTTATCTGCGAAGAAACGGCGATGATGATTTCCTAATATTATTATTATGTCCCCGATTTTTCGGGCATACAAAAAAAGGAAAAACAATCAGAGCGAAAACCTCGGCCATGGCACAACAGTACCACAGGTTTAAGAAAAATGTCCGAGTTATTGTCAGCCTGTAAATCCATCGACAACTCCAACAAACTCTGTACTCGTCTACTGCGTCTTCCACTTCAGCGTCTCCGTTCAGCCCAATGAGCTACTAAAATGTCTTGCAAATCCATCTTGTAGTTTTCCCGTTAACTTTCTCACAAACAACCTAACAAACAAACAAACAAACGTACAGGAGTGAAAACATCACCACCCTTTGGCGGAGGTAATAAACTCAACTCCGGAGATAAGTTACAAAGACATCGAGGAACTCGGGAGGAACAAAGCGAGAGGACACTCGTACATCCAGAGGTCCTCATCAATAAAATTTATCACGTGACAAAGGCAGGAAGGAAGAGACTGACTTAAATACAAAGAAAAACAAAGACAATTTGAAAAAGGTGAGGTCAGAGAAGAGACAAAGAAGGACTCATGGAAACGCCACAGAGACGAGGGAGGAGGAAGAGAGAAAGAACCAGCAGCATCAGGACATAAGGAACCAGCTTATGAGACAAAAACCAGAAAAATGACCCTTTATAATAAAATAAACCAAAAAACTGCCTCATATTTTGACAGGTGTGAAATAAAAGACAGCATTTTGTCTGGGTCAGAGCGTCCTGCCGATTTTTCCCAATCTGCACCTACTGAAGTGGTCAAAAGAAGGACAACCGGTGAACTGGTTACAAGGTCATAGGCTGCCAAGACTCACTGATCCAAGTGGAGGGTGAAGGCTAGCTCGTGTTCTTCAATCCTACAGAAGTGGCACTGTGGCACAAACTGAAAAAAAAGAAAAGTGAATACCGATTCTGATATAAAGGTTTCGGATCACAGTGGAACACAGATGTAAGAAAACAGAGGGGTCTATTAGGCAGGTGGTCATAATGTTATGGCTGACCGTAGTCTCAAACACCTAAGTAGGGCAAAAATACACTTATATGTTCCAGATGTAAATGTTTCTTTAACAAAAGGCACCATTATTGCATATGTCTGAGGTTTTAGCCAAGGAAATACTTTATAATTGATTTATCTTTTATTCTGTTTTTATTGCTTGTTTTTAACTTTGTTTTTGTTTTCTTTTTTTTCTTCTTACCCTGCTGTCATCTATTTGAGTGAACATTGGTCTCTTTTTTTCTGCATGACTCTTTTTATGCATCTAAAAAACACCTTTTTGCTATTTTAACTGTATTTTCTATCTTTATTAAAGTCTTTTAATTGATGTTTAACAGACTTTGCTGTTTTTAACTCTGACTTTAATGTCGACGGAGCCCCTCACCAGGAATGTTTACAGACAGACAGCGATACCTTTAATCCTCCGGCTCTATAAGCCAGATATGAAAACATGTCATACATTTAGATTTCTCTCCATGTCGGGTTGTGGTTCTGATCCGGCGTTCGGCTGACACCCTCGCCCTTTCTGTCCCTGCAGCTCAGATCTCCGGCGGCTCCTCCACGCTGCACAGAGGAGCGTACGTGTCGCCTACGGACGATCTCAAGTACAATCAGGTACGAACGCGTCAAAGTGTTCACGCTCATACACCGGGTGGGTACGTCACCACTGCTGGATCCGGTTAGTCCCCAGACCCCCTGGACCCTAACCCTAACCACCAGTAGGTGATCTGGACCACCCAAGAAACTGCTTTCACACTGTAAACAAACCGAGTTATGTTTCAGAATGATCCAGATGGAGGAAACCCTTTTTTTTGTCCGACCCGTGTCCGACTGTTAGAACTGGACACACACTCAAAAATAGATTTAAGCCTAATATTTAAAATGTATGTATTTTAAATATTACACGTAAAATGTGTCCTTGTGTTTGGATGACATCATTTTAACACAAACAAACTAAACTTTTGTGATGCATTAAGTTATGAAGGCACAAGTATAAATTATATTAATGTAATGGTTCTGATAACCCGTATGTGTTTTAAATACATTTCTCATTCAAAACATCATTTCCTGAACATTATATTTAGACCAATCTCATAAACTTCAGCTAATCGAATCCTGCTTGTTCTACAATGAAACTTATTTGAACCTTTTTCACATTTTTTAACACACTTAATTGTATTATTTTCATAGAAAAACAGATTCATGCTGATTATATGATTGTTTTTGATTTTTTAAAACATGATTATATGATTGTTTTTGATTTTTTAAAACATGATTATATGATTGTTTTTGATTTTTTAAAACATGATTATATGATTGTTTTTGATTTTTTTAAACATGATTATATGATTGTTTTTGATTTTTTTAAACATGATTATATGATGATTTTTTTTTTTTTTTTTTTTTTAAATGTGAATATTTAAATAAAATCAAACAGGTGCAAGAACCTCAACTTTAACAATGCAATTTTGAGTGTGGGGAGGTTCCACTCATGCACTGTTGTTTCAGATCAGACTGAAAACCAAACAAGGGAAAAAAACCGCCTGCAATCTGAAAGCAAACTCTTCCTTTTTTGTGATGATTCCATTAAAAAACCAGCAGCAACCAGTTGGTGGAGGAAGTCACTAGTTGTACCGACTCTAAAAGTGTGGCAGACTAGAGGAGCAGTATTCCCTTCACATCTCTACTGAGGCTAGTGTTCTCCATGCTGAGCTGCAACCTTATTACCGCTTTATGACTCATTTAACCTTAAAAGAATCGCTCCACACAATCCAATCAAAGGCTCTAAATGGAGGAAAGGAATATTTATATCCAAAACTTCCTGTATCACATGAGAATTTAATGGTGATAATAATAGTGACCCAAAAGAGAGAGCGAGAGCGAGAGATAGAGAGAGCGAGAGAGAGAGAGGGAGATGGGAATCTGTAATTTCATTCCTTTCCTGTAACAGCTCATACTTTACATTCAGATCAGCCTTTATTGTCATTCTTTCATGTCTGTCAACCTTTTTTTCTGCTGTCCTCGTTCATGTCGGATGAACAGGAGGTAAACTGAGCAATTAGAGGAATTTATGGTCAAATACAAATTTATATCTGGGAGAATTTGCCTATTATTGGGTCTTTTATTTTACTTTATTCGTAGCCTGATGATGTCCATCAGTCAAAAGTCATAAACAATAAAAAAATAGTTATCATTATATTATTATTGATATTACTAATATTTTATTGTTATAATTGTTGTTGATAATGAAGTGTTACAGGAAATCCCTGTTTTTGTTATATCTTCAAAATAATATCATCATGAAGAATATATCACTTTTAAAAGTCAACAAAAGAAAAGCAGCTGGTCTGTATAAAAATATATTTCCACCCGTATCTATTTTTTATAGGGTAAAGTAACTGTTCATGATTCTTTTATTTAGTTGTTGTTGTTTGTCACCATAATATATTCATTTGAGGTGGAAGTAAGTCAGTCATATATTTATATTACCCCAGGGGGTAAAAATCAGGGGGCACCAATTAGGCCACGGTTGAAACTACTTTATTTGTTAGATCCTGTATCGACACATGCAGCTATAACATAAACATCCCTATCAATGCAATGCATTGTGGGATACGTTGGGGTTATTGCAGGGTATACAAGAAACTTTTTAAAAATTCAGATTGAAAAATATGAGTCATTCCTAGCCTATTGTCAATATAACAAGATGAATATAAATCTGGTTTAAAGGTGCAGTATGTAAACTTTATGACATGTATGTAAGTGTGAACCTACGGAATGTTCCGCCTCAGCTCACCCCTCCCTTCACAAAACTCTACGCCGGACTTCAACAGTCAAAAACACATCATCAACTATGATGTAACAACAAGTCTCAAGTCATTCCTTCAGGTAGATTTCATTAGAAACTATTAACTGTTATTTATTGTGTAAAACTATATTTAAGGCAAGTTTTGTCATTTGGATCCAGGTGTTCATTCAGAAACTAGTAAAAAGTCAAATCAGGTTTATTTGTTTTGGATTGAACAAGCAAGGTGATGAAGATGAATGACTACTATATCCAATAAAAGCTGGAGCCTTTTGGTTTAGTGTTGTCCGACAGGAGGGGGGCACCCATGGGTGCACCTGAGTACAAGGATAAAAACATGATATAACAAATAAAAAAATACAGTCCAGTGATGAAGAGCCTGGGCTACCGCGTAATGTGACGTTACGTCGTATAAGTATACCGCGTATATCTGGCATTGAAGGCAGCAGAGCCAAGGTAAAAGTACTGCAGCAGGTGATTTGATGAAGAGGGTCAGGGGTGGAGGCGTGCCGGATCACCTCCACACAAAGAACGGCAATAGGTGGGTTTACATGGGACACCTTTCTCATTTACCAATTAAAACTTTCCGAATTGCAAGGTCGGTCTCCGGTTCACATGACCTCTGACCTGGTGTTTACATGACCTGTGATCTGTTCTGACCCGGTGTTTACATGCATCGACTCACCTAATCGGAAACACTGTCACACACGTCAGAAGATCCACCCTCCCGTTCATAGGGTGGAGATAATACTTAAGAATACGACAAATCAACATATATACCTCAATCTATCAATCCATCCCTTTTCTATAACCTTTGATCCAAATGTAAATTGCGTTATAAATGAAACGTGTTATTATGGTTATTATAACCTGCTGTGGGTCGCGGCGGCGCTGAAGCCTCTCCCAGCTGTACTTAAACAAACGTAGAGAACAGACTCACCGTCACACCTACGGACAATTTATAGTCACCATTCAGTCGTACTCGGCACGTTTCTGGACTGGAGGGGGAGCCAAAGAAAGAACCCAGGCAAGTTCATTCAAACCCGGAACCAAATTGCGAAGAGACAATGAGCTGCCCTGTCAGCGAAGGGTCCAACAAAAAATAGAACAATTCTGAAAAAGGTGAAAAACCAGCGTGGAGACAGAGTCGAGACCATGATCTTACTATCTTGTGATTTTTTCTAAAGGTGTCTTCTCAAGGTCTGCCGTCAGAGCCCTACCCTCCCTTCCAGAACCCGCCCCCGCCTGACAGCAGCAGCTACGAGGACCAGGCCTTCTACGAAAACCAGGTCCATCCCGGGGGGCGACCTCCGCAGGGCGACCTCAACATGCACCTGCAGGGTCTCAAGTCCACCGGCAACTATGTAGACTTCTACTCGGCCTCGCGACCCTACAGCGAGCTCAACTATGAGACCAGCCACTATCCAGCCTCGCCAGACTCCTGGGTGTAAGCGCAGACGAGGGCGGAGGACGTGAAGGAGGAGGAGGAGGAGGAGGAGGAGGAGGAGATGAAAAATGGATAAAAAGGACTTTGAAGGGGGCAGTTTTAAACCTGGAGGAAAGAGGATGAGAGGACAGTTTCCCTCCCTCCCCATCCTCCCCCGTGGCGGTGTCACAGACAGCAGGACAGCAGTGGGGGAGGATGCGCAGGAGAAGAGATATGAGGCGGACATCTTTACGTTACACTCTTTGCAGAAGCGCTGAAGTGAGAGAGGGAAACAGGAGGAGCAGGAGGAGGAGCGGCCATGCATGTGCATGCACACCACCGAGTAAAAGCGACCACAGACACGTTTCCTTCCTGTGTTTAGTTTGTGATCAGGGCCTGCAGACACTGAGACCCGCTGCACCCAAAGGCCTCTGGACACACAGAGTGGGAGGGACGGACATGGCGAGAAGGGAAGAAAAATAGCAAAAGCAGGAAATAGCTGGGGTTGAAGATGGACATTGAGAGAGAGGGGTACATCAGCGGACTGGAGAACGGCTGGTTTTGGACTGTGAACCTGAGAGGAACCTGAGAGGAACCTGAGAGGAACCTGTAAATATGTGGTATAGCGACATGGCTTTTAGTAAAGTGAAGCACAAGAAGCGGAGCTGTAGGACACGATCTGTCACACAAACTTTTCTTTCTCTTCTTCAGCGTGATGTTTCCTCCTCCGGGCGAAAAAACACTTCTGGGCTTCTGGTCATTTGTAAGAATTTTTTGTTCTTGGTTGTGTTTCTACTTTTTAACTTCTGGTTGTAAAGGGTTTGACGCACACATACGTACATTTGCGGAGATACATCTTGTATTGTGCATTGCACTATTTTTCTGTCATGTCGGGCCTTTCACCATTGGGTCCAACCTCACTTTTCTCACTGAGCCCCCCCCCCCCCCCCCCCCCCCCCCAAAGAAAAAAACACAAAGTATCTGCACTGGGACTCTGAAGGTTCATATCACAGATTTAGATAGGTTACGCGTGTGTGTTATAGTGGACAGGAAGTGGATGTCTAAGCGCCGTCTCTCGTAGGTCATGGTGCTCCTTTAACTGCCCTCCTGCAGCAGAACCACATTTCTGAGACAAGTTTTTGGTTTTGGTTTTTTTTTGTCGGTTCATATCCCCCTTTCTGTCCCCGTGAGACCCCTCCTGCAGCGAGCAAACTCATTCTGTACATACCCGTGCCAAACAAGGGGTCACTTCCTCTCGGCTGAAGAAGGCGCGGAGGGAGTCTGCATAATCTAGGGTCCAAGTTAAGCTGAAGCTCTCAGCCTGAACATCCTCGCGGTTCAGACGACGCCAGTTTGTAAATGCTTTGGTCTTTCTAAACTGTGTTTTTGCTGCGATGAAAACTGACTGTAACAGGACTGGAGAGAAAAAAAAACCTTAAAAAAAGAGAAGACGCGGCGGAGGAACCGCGAGCCGAGGGCGAAGCGTCGCCTCCTCCAAAGTTGTACAAATTTAGTTGATTTCTGTGTTGTAAAATAGTCAATGTTTGAAGTACAAAAAAAAAAAAACCAAGAAGAAAAAAAGCGTTTGTGAGAGATTGGGCGGTAATTCTGAATCCACAGTAGACAAAGCTGTTAATAGAGTACGGATATATATTATATAAATATAAATATATACTTTTTATGTGCAGATGTGGATGTCACTTATAGCATCAACATTATGGAGAGAAAAAAAAAGACTTGTAAAGACCGTTACACGTAGGAATTTTGTCCACATTTTTTTCTTTTCTGGTCAACACACTAAATTGTCGACTTTGTGTAGTAATGTTGTTGCTATGTGAAGTAGAGTAGGCCAGGGCCCAGGGATCCACGTTGTCATGGAAGCGGTGGGGAAAGGTGCTACATCTCTTGAGGAGTCTTTCCGACATGTCTGTATTTTAACCGTGCACAAAATGTTTGTTCCCCTTTGCATCGACAGCAGAGTGCAGAGTTCTGATCGTGCCCGAGGGAAGCGTTTTAAAACCTGAGCATGAAGGCAAACCCCCCCCCCCCCCAACTTCTGATTTCACAACGCTAAAACTGCACCCATGAATGCATGAGTGTTTGTTCGTCAGTATATAAGATCTTTGTTTCTCTTTGACTCGAGAGGGGGTAAAACGTGACAGCAGAACCTGGGTCCCCCTCCCCTACCCACTGCCGTTTAGAAGCCCTAGAGGTCAACTTCCGATGCTTGAACAATGGCTCCTAATGGAAAATGTCCCCACTGAAACACTGGATGAAAAAACAGACACGCTGTATTTGTTGGTGAGCATCTGGAAACTGACAACGTATTGTAAGTCCTTGTGATCCTTAGGCAGAAAAAAAAACCTGACTGTAAAGACCTGTATGGAGATATAACGTCGGTCACTCTTTTGTTGCTAGACCAAACGTGTTTTAAAAAGAAACTTGTGAATCTTTATATTGCCTCAAACTGAATACAACTGTTCCAAAAAATATAAACAGACCATCGAAGAATTTCCGATTGTGGGAGTTGTTTTTTTTTTTTCCCTATCTTTCCAGCGCCTATATTTGTCTTAAAGGTTTTTCCAAGTCTAATGTGCTGATATGAACTAAATAAATGTGAGGAAGACCCCCTGGCTGTGCCTAATTTGGGGTATCTTACAACAAACTGTATCGACACTTCTAGCAAAATTTTACATAAACCCAAATCTAAGCTTTCAATGACAATTTCCCCCCAGAAAAGTCGTGGAAATATATAAGATGAATAATGTGAAGAATTCATAGAAATGCAGAATATTTTCCACTTCATGTCCGTAGATTTGTGAACTTCTTACTGGCAGCTTGTAAAAAGGTCACAGTGAGGAGACAACACGGAACCACCAGAACTTCTGCTTCGTATGGCATTATAAACAAAGGCACATTCAAATAAGAGCAGGTCTCGAGTTTTACTCTTTATTCTAATCAGACCCAACGGTTCCCACAGGAACCTGGAGACAGTGAGGAGAAAAAACAATAACTTCAGCTATATTTACATAATAACATGTTTGTAACCGACACTCAATCATATATGACATGGTCACGTGATTAAAAATAACACTTTTCAGTCTCTTGACTGTATTGGAGGTTTCTCTATCTTCTCCTAAGATATTTATCGGATTTTCCGGGAAAAAGTCCGTAAGATCGGAGTTTTCAGGCTGATGCAGCAGTGCTTCAAAGAACGTCTCTGTCAGACTTCACCCGGTCCCCTGGGTTCCGTGGGTGTTGCTCATGCATTCATTTCCAGCGCCTGTCAGTATATATTTGTTTCTTATCGGCATGTGAAGGGCGGTGAGTGTCCTCTAATGGTCATTATAGGAACTGCAATACAGGTCAGTGTGCCGGCCATTTTAGTCTCTGCAGGCAGACCACCACAGGCACATGTTCTCATCTGTAATGTTCTGGGTCGGGTCGCATCCTTTTCCCTGCCACATGCTCAGTCCCAGCTCCAGAGATGAGAGGCAGAACGTGCCGCAGACTCTGGAGGCTGCTGTAATGAATTCTACCTCCAGCTGCCTTCCTGCCACTGTTCACGTTCTTCCTCTGCTAATGAGGAAACAAGGCAGAAGAGGTTTGTGAGATGTTTCACGCCGGCAAACTTTCCCCAGTGTTTGGAAGCAGAAACATTACAGGAAATGAAGTTTTTGTGGAATCGCTGGAGATTCTGGCATGGGAATCTCGCTGGAGATTGCAACAGGGGTAGCAACTGCTACCCCTGTTGCAATCCATAATTCCAGTTTCAAAGAGAAACTGGAATTATGGGTATGGGAGAAGGAGAGTGAGTGGACCGGGCGTCTTTGTCATTGTTCCAAATATATGGTGGGATGTTGGGAGACGGGGAGGCCGGACCACCTTACCCCAGCTGGAGTCACAAACGCAAACGCCTCACAGAAAGTTGAGCAGGATCCTGAACCCAATATGCCCCCCGGGTGCTTCAAGGGGGGCCGCCTACTGGAAATCTTCACGAGAGCTTCTATGATAAGTCGTTTAGCATGCCCCATGTCTGAGGACGGTGATCTTTCCCCAACACGTGTTCACCCATCACTCTAAACCAGATGAACAAGAACCCCCCCCCCCCATCCTTCCTGTTAACGGACTTACTCGAAAACCGTTTAATGAATGATTTTATAGCCACATACACTTTTCAGCCAGGAAGAACTGGAGTGATTTTGGGAAAGGTCAATTTCATCGTACCAACACCAGGGGGAGCTTTATCTCCAATGGTTTTCGAGCCTTAAATTAAAGTCAGCTCAGTCAAGAGACTGAAATAGATCAAGTTCAAGTCAGTCTACCTTAAAGACTTTATATTCCTTGTAGGGACTTAGGAAAAGTTGTCAGGCTCGAAACGGTCCTTAGCTGACAACAATTCTATCCTAGTTCTAAGAATTACTTGGATTCTTTCTAGTATGGCTGTTTATGCACTGGAGAAAAAAAGTATATATTAGGCACAGGCTGTCGTTCCTGAATATTAGATCTTTAACATCTAAAACAGTTTTACTAAATGATCTTATTCTAGATCATCATATTGACTTATTCTGTCTGTGTGAGGAGGAAGATGTTAGTTTAAATGAATCCAGCCACACTACTCATATTAATACACACATACCTAGAAACACAGGCCGAGGAAGAGGAGTTATATTATATTTAACTCCAGTTTATCATTAAATCCTAAACACAAACCTGACTGTAACTCGTTTGAAAGCCTCAAATGAGTTACTTTAACTTAATATTAGACTGTATTGGTTTCAGTCGGTGGGTTAATGAGCCCACTCACTTTTTTAATCACACTTTGGATCTAGTCCTGATTTATAGCATTGATATTATTGATATTGAAAAACTAGTAGTTCATCCACAGAATCCTCTGCTATCGGACCACTGCTTGATAACTTTTGAATTTGCAATGCTAAATCAATCACCAATAGAAAAATCTTTCTACGCTAGAAATATATCTGAAGAAGCTGGAATAAAATGTAAAGAATCTATTCCACCAGCCCTGAATTCAGTTGCATGCCTCAACTTAAAAGAATCTGACTCTAGCGTCAGTCCTGGGCAAATTGATTATTTCGTCGATAGGGCTGTAAGCTCACTGAGATTAACTCTGGAAACTATCACCCCCCTACAAAAGAAGAGTGTGAAACAGAGGAGAGCAGCTCCATGTTTTAACAACCTGACTCCAAACCTCAAACAAACAATAAACTAGAAAGAAAATGGCGACACACCAAACTTGTTGAGTCCCGATTAGCCTGGCAAGATAGCATTAAAACATATAAGAAAGCCATCCGCAGCGCCAGAGCGGCCCGCTACTCTGCACGGATAGAGGAAAATAAAATCACGCCCAGGTTTTTGTTCAGCACTGTATCCAGACTGACTGAGAGTCAGAGTTCTATGGAGCCCCGTATTCATAGAACCCTTAGTAGCGATGACTTCATGAGTTTCTTTAGTGACAAATTAGGGGAGTATTAGGGACAAGATCCTCCGGCCTTCAATTGGTTCTAGTTTACACCCCAGGACTATGTGCTTGGAAACAACAGATACACCTGGAGCAGATCTAGACCGCTTCAGTTCTATTGATCTGAAACTAAAAGATAAGTCTACTTAAAGAAGGTTTACCTTTAGTCAACAACTGTCTATTAGAAATCATCAATCTACCGTTAAATTCAGGCTACATTCCAAAGTCCTTTAAAATAGCAATAATCAAACCGGTGCTTAAAAAGCCGACTCTTAGTCCAGAGGCTTTAGTAAATTATAGGCCGATATCTAACCTTCCCTTCCTCTCTGAACTCTTGGAGAAAGTGGTGGACGACCAATTGTGAGATTTTCTGCGTAAGAATAGTTTATTTGAGGATTTCCAATCAGGTTTTAGAGTAGTACATAGTACAAACACAGCACTGGTCAGAGTTTCAAAATACCTTTTAATGTTACTGATGAGGGACTGGCCTCTGTTCTGGTATCTGGTCTTGTTGGATCTTAGTGCTGCATTTGATACTACTGACCACCAAATTCTAATACAAAGACTTGAAAACCTAATTGGCATCAAAGACACTGCATTACATTGGTTTAAGTCATATTTATGTGACAGATCTCAGTTTGTATCCGTTAACAATGAATCCTCCATGCATAGTAAAGTTACCCACGGAGTTCCCCAGGGATCTGTGCTTGGGCCAATATTATTCACATTAAATTTGCTCCCTTTAGGCAACATTATCAGTAAACACTCCATAAACTTTCACTGTTATGCTGGTGACACACAATTGTACTTGTATCAATGAAACCAGGTGAATCTAATCACTTATCCATAGTGAAGTGTATATTTGTATGTCTGTTTGTTGTTTGATTGTTTGTTTGTATGTTTCTATGATTGTATATCTGTTTGTTTGTTTGTATGTTTGTTATGGTGAGCAAGATTACTGAAAAACTACTTGACGGATTTGCATGAAATTCTACCCATAGGTAGGATTTTGCATAGAAATTGAGATTAAGTGATTCAATTCTGGTGCCGTCACATGTTTCGCAGCATTTAAAAAGAAGTAAAATAAAATAATAAATAACTGTTTGGAGTAGGGATGTCACAATAAGGCTATTGCAGCCTTTGATCCTTTGATCCCTTTGATCTTTCTTTGGGGTACAGCGTTGGCACCAGTTTCATCAGTTCCACTGATGTTCCTTGGCTCAGGGAGCTGAACAGAGATGCCGAAGTGGAAGTTAGTCCACTACCATCAAAACAGGTGTAATGAGTGGATTTCAAGTTTATAATATAAATTAATAAATTGGATTACTCTGCCTTGCTTTATAATGCAATATTTGACCGATAAATGTTTAATGCAGTTATATGTCAAATAAACACACGCCTAGCCTTCACGGATTACGGTACAAGAGATTCAGCGGCGGAAAGCAGCATTAGATTATCTAACTGATTATTTTGCAAGTCAGGAAGCCAATAGGAGCCACTGAGCCGTTTATCTTCAGTTCTGCCTCTCAAGTTTTCTAGGAAGCCTCTACAAAGCCCGCGAGCTGGTTCTTTAGCACATCTGTCAAACTCTGTTCATAAACTCATCCCTTCCTTGTAAATACCTGTTCTGCTGTGAAAGTGGCTTCCTGTCTCCCTGCTGCAGGCTAAGAAATCCTGTCACCAATCTTCATTCGGCCGTGTGGACCCTCTTCTCTCCATCCTGTGAAATAACCCCCCCCCCAGTGACATTGTTCTGGTTTGCAGACCATTATGACTTTGAATAAATTAGAGAGTAATATTTAAGCAATATACGGTGAAATTTACCTTTAAGTTAACTGGAAGTTCTAAACTTGAATTTTTGAGATATTTTAAAGATTTGTTGATGTTCAACCGCCTAAAAACAATTCCCTATATGTCAGTGAAACGTTACTTGCTCAGTGATTGTGTCTTTAATCATGTGCAATAAGATATTTGGACTAGAAATTGGAGAAATTACGCGGTAACTTTACTGTAAAAAGTTTTCAACTCTTGGAGGAAGGCAAAATCCAGCTGTGGTCGCCAATCACATGATCTGAGTTTCTGTTACCAAGCTTAGCGTCTAAAGCTGCATTGTGCTTCGGTGAGACGTCCATCCGTTCTCTGTACCTATTTATCCTGTTCGGAGAAGAGGCTGACATTTGGCAAAGGTAGGGTTACACCCCCGGACAAGTCACATGTTCACCACAGGGCTGAAAAATAAAGACGGACCACCGTCCATACGCACGCCTGGAGTTACCAAATCACCTAATTTTTGGACTATCGGAAGAAGCTGCATTAGCGGGAGGGAACCCATGGAAACGCGGAGAACGTGCAAACTAAACCTTTAGGTTAAGAGCAGAGGTGAATTTGAACCCAGAACCTTATAAGGCGGTGCTTCCTACCTGCTGACTCCACCAGGTGTGATGCTCCCAGACCAGAAGCTGGGAGATTCAGAAGTAGTCAGCAAAGATTCAGAACAACGTTCTGACCTGCGTTACCATTCAGGGCCATATATCATCTAGATCAGCAGCTTCAAGTAGCCGAGTCCCTCAATGAATTACTGAAAGCTCTACTTCTCCGCACTTTCCCTTTAGAGGACGCCAAATTCATTAATTCTCCTGCTGGTGGTTGTGTCACATCGCATGAAATGCTATGAGATATATGCAACTGGTTCAATGAAAACTAGGGAATCAAAATAACAATGAAACCATTGAAAACAATCAAAATGGTGTAATTATATAATCAAATAGTCAAGGGTATTAGGAAATCGTCTTCGCCGCCTCCACCCATTAGTCATTTTAACACGATGAACCAAAACCTATCATAATAGATCATTTTCAAATTTTATAGCAACATAGACCGTTGTTTAAGGAAGAACTGGATTGATTTTGGAAAAGGTCGGTTGTATATTTCCGCAACCGGGGGGGAGCTTCATCTGAAAAAGTTTCGGGCCATGATTTCTCAACCGTTTCTCCAAGTTTGTCCAAATTTGTAGCCTATGAATCGACTTGATCTGGTTCATATCATATTTACTCTACTAGTTCATATTTTACTCACTGAAGGGAGCTTTTTTATGAAAAGAAATGTTTCTGACATAATTCCCTAACCATTGATTACATTTAATTTGGATGGACTAAATTATGATGACTTATGTTTCATTCATTATCTACTGCTTATCCTGGTCCCGGGGGGCTCGGCCCCTGTATGTCTTGTCTTCTTATCTACCCTGTCCCATCCGCGGTATTGATGTATTCTCGCTTTATCATTTGCACGTGTTTATTGTATTTAAACATTTATCAAAACATGTATATGTGTGTAAATAAAGAAAAAATCAACAACTTCACATCATCTCCAGGAGAGTTGGATGAGGTCATGACTGGCTAGAGTTGATGGAATGAAGTTGATGATAAAACCCCTTGTTGAAATGTAAGCCTGGGTGGCAAAGTGGTGCAGTGGTTAGTGCTGCTGCCTCACAGCAGGAAGGTACTGGGTTCAAATCTAGGGTCAGGGCTGACCATGGGGGTGTGTTTCATGAAAGTTTCATGAAAAACAGTGTTTTCTATCAACTTGATGAAAAACACTGTTTTCTGCACATAACTTTACATTTAATTTGGATGGACTAAATTATGATGACTTATGTTTCATTCATCTACTCATTATCCTGGTCATGGGGGGCTCTGCCCCCCATGACCAGGATCAGGATCAGATGAGGAGTCCCAGTGCCTCTCACCCCAGGATGGGAAGTCACCCCTGCCTCTTCCCCAGCCCCACATGCAGGGGGGGGGGGGGCTTGGCTTGGCTTGGCTCTGCTCTGCCTCTTGCCCAGCCCTCCATGACCCTGCCTGGGTGAGGGGTTGAGGCAAGAGGTAGGGGGGCTTCTCACCCAGTTAACATTGGGTGAGCATGCAAACTCTGCACAGAAGGGCTGGCAGATGTGGATTTGAACCCGGTACCTTCTTGCTGTGAGGCAGCAGCACTAACCTCCGCGCCACTTTGCCGCCCAGGCTTACATTTCAGCGGTGCTTTTATCATCAACTTCATTCCATCAACTATAGCCAGTCATGACCTAATCCAACTCTCCTGGAGATGCTATGAAGTTGTTGATTTTTTTCTTTATTTACACACACATACATGTTTGGATAAATAATATACACACATATCTACGCATGCAAATGATGAAGCGAGAATACACACATACCTCGGATGGGACAGGGTAGATAAGAAGACAAGACTTACAGTACGAGGCTGATGGAGACAAACTGCTTGTCCTGTTTTCTTGAACATACTGTATGTCAGTCCGGGGGAGGGGGATTTGTTCTTGGAGATTTCATTTCGAGAATATAGTCAAAATGTCGAGAATAAAATTCAAATGTTGAGTAAAAGTCGAACTAAATCAGAGGAAGATATTTTTTTTTGTAAATCTGCTGTCCTGTTCCTCGGTCCTACCAAGCTCGCGATGGAAATAATGAAGTAGTCTCTTTTTACTTTTGGGTCGTTGTTTGTTCTCCATCCACACCACGTAGCGACTAAAACCATCAATAGAACCATTGGTGGCGAGGCCGCATGGCTTCAGCTTGTCATAGGAATTCATGTTTCCTTGTATTCTCACAATCCAGAAAAAAGAAAAATCTTTCTGCTCCGACTCAGTTTGACTTTATTCTCAACATTTCAGCATTTTATTTCGACATTTCCACTTTATTACCGAAATGAAAAATGTTATCTTCCTCCTCTCGTTTTATTTTCTTACGCCTGGTCCTAAAACGCCTTTGTACAGAAAATGCATTAAAGATTATTAAAAATATATATATATATACAAATATACAAACAAAGGAAACGCATGTTGGAAGGAAACCGGAATGTTTGGAATACTGGGCAGCATTTGTAAAAAGAGGAATAAAGGCTGGTAGGTAGGATATTAAGCAGTTATATTAGGAATACTTTCTTTCAAGTCTTTTTGGCAGGAGTGAGTTATATCAATAGAAATGGTCTGAGACGTTTGGTTAATTGTAAAGTAGAGACATCGCCAAGTAGTGCAATAATCCTTTATTGTGAACAGACACTGCAGTTAAGTGGTTGTGGGTGGTAATGTGGGTTAATTATACAGTATATCAGGACTTCATAATATATAACTTCATTCATTCATGTGTTTTCTGTAACCAGTGTCCTGTGTGATAATGGGGGGTGACATTGGCTGTGGGGTGGGAGACACCCGGATAGACAAACAACCATTCACGCTCATATTTAGAGTTTCCAGTTCGCCTTTGCTGCATGTTTTTCGTGCCAACCTCCTGTGTAAGCTCCGTACGACTCCACCCACTGCACCACCCGGTGTCGGTTACATCACCGAAAAGTTGGGGAGATATTGGAATCGTCGAAAACCGCCGCAGTCGCAGATCATTTAGTTGACATGATAACTCAAAAACCGTAACAGAGATCATTTTCAAGAAGAATTAGATTGATGTTGAGAAAGATTGGTTGTATAATTCAAACACTAGGAGGAGCTTTATTTCCAAATATATAATATTTTACTCTTGTACTTCATATGTATTCACTGTGGGACCTTTTTTTTATGAATAACACAGTTTTTTATCCTCAACTTCCTAACTGTTGGTCTGATTTAGTCCAACTTGGTTGAATATGTATCGACTCAAGGGAATCTATCATATTATACTTTAAAAGTTCAGACTTTACTCACGAGGAGGAGCTTTCTTTCCAAAAGATACTATTTTTGGCCATAAGTTCACATTTAACTGGAGGAGTTCCCTCCGACAGCACAGGTACAGTTTTCTAATGATATTACTTTGAATGGATTCCTGAGACACGATGACGGCCAGAGGGTCAACGAACAGTACGAACAGTATTTGGGGATAATGGTGAGCCCCCTTCTTTAGTACCTTTATGCTATTTGAATGGTTTCGATGTAAGTCAATTGGTTGTGTTAGAAGCAGTGGGTGAGTTTTATCGTGTTTATCCAGTTGGTGAAGAATGAAAAACAAGCTAGAAAGTAAGTAGCCAATCAAGCTAATTATTGATCCAGTACTTTACACGGTTATATGAATGAGTTCCCAGAATGGTCAACCACTACTAACCTCTCACCAGCGCTGACTTATCATTGTTCAGGAGGTTTCCACCTTTGACTTCTCAGTAGTCATAATAAGTCCTTCAATCTGCTCCTTACAAACGAACGACTTATTGACTGTATGAGTATTTTCACCCAGATTCCCCGTATCTCCGACACCTGATGCCTCACAAATGTAGCGGGTGAACTCCAGAACCGTTTAGACATTTGTTAAGAGTCAACCCAGCAGGGTGACAGAAAGTCGTCTCCTGCTGTTCAAGAAGATGTGAATATTCACACGTCTGTGTTTATTCCATCTCATCTCCTCCATGTCAGAGTTAAAAGTCTTCTCCTCTCCTCCTCCTGCCTCCTCTCGATTTTCTTCATCTTGTAGTTCCACTTGGGGATCTGGAGCTGGTTCTGGTTGCTGCTCCGTCTGAGTTTTTCTGGTTCAAAAGTCGGCGTCGGGGATTTGCAAAGTCTGACTTTGGGCAAAACCAGGCCAGGTCGCACACTGGTCCTCCTCAACATGTTCAAAGGCAGGAGACTTGCTCGCCGCATGGCCCCCGTGGACGCCGCCGCCACGTCGCTCAGCAGCCGAGGCTGGAGGCTTGCCCTCCGATCCCTGGCCTTGGGGAGGAGGAGGACCCTTGAGTTCTGGAAGAAACTCTTGTAGTTGTTCAGTCTGTCCGGGCCCATAAGTTTAAGCTCAGCTATTCGCTGCCTCCTCAGGATCTCCTGCACAGCGTGACGACGCTTCCCAACGCACGGCGGGCTGCCAGGAGACAAAGTGTGGCAGGCCGTGGCAACGAATGGACTGGAGATACCAGTGGTGATCCGAACCATGTGGTCAAACACACCATCATCCAAAGGGTTCACCTTGTTGGTGATGTAAAACGCATAATGGGAGCAAGAGAAGAAGGTTATCAAACGCCCCCAGCAGGACATCGGCTCCTGGGCCTGTGCCACCAGCTCCTGCAGAACGACATCAAACATCAGAGTCAACCAACGGAGATCAGTAAATACTGAATCATGAGTGAGACATGGTTAAAGTTTTTAACCTCCAGTATTGGCCACTCCATGGAGAAGGCGTCGCAGAACTGCTCGGCACAGGGCCTGGACATCAGGTGATGCATCAGGTTTGCTGTCTCATGTCGACCCGTGAAGAGAGCCCACTCCCTCGATGTCAGACTGCGGCCGTTGTCCCTCGCCTGAATATCTCCACCTGAACACAGAAGACAGAAGATCTCAAGATTCAGGATTTGTATTGGTCATTCTGCCCATGAATCATGAAAGAACAGAATGCTGTTCTCAGCGTCTCTGTAATAAATAAATAAACAGTCTAAGCCATAAAAAAACAAATCGCATCCAATCGGCATCCAATAGACTTTTGTGAAGACAAAAGACTATGGGATGCAGCCTTCATCCCATTTAAGACTTAACCAGCGGCTGCAGCGCCTCCTTCTCTGCAACCGTGCAGCTACCATACCACCCGGTGATGCAGGAGGCCTTGATGAGGCTTTTTGTTGATGCCTCATATTACGCCAGGTAGCAACAATGATTGTTGGTGAGGTGTAGCACTGACACGGAGGCGAAGGACCTGAGATGATGCTCCTTTAGAATGTTCTGGTAGAGAGCAGACTTCCTGTTTCCCTCAGTTATGGGGAGCCGTTCTTGTCCTGAAGCAACAAATCATCTCCACATCACACTGTCACCTGGTTTGACAGTCGCCATGATGCTCTGTTTGTGGAAAGCTGTGTTTTGTTTACAACCAGATGTGACAGGCACTTCAAACAGTTACTCCGTGGAATATTCTCCCAAAGGCTCCGAGGATCATCAAGCTGTGTTTTGTGACGAAACTCAGAGGTTTCCTGCTCAACTGTGTGGTTGAACACATTTTGGGTCACTTTTTCTTATTGAAAAATGTAACTGAACCTGTTTTTAATCTGTCCCAGTGGCAGCATGTACAGTGGTGCCTCCGTTTACCAGCTTAATTCGTCCAGAGACCTTTGCTCGCGAACTACAAACTCGTAAGCCGAGACGAAATTCCCCATTGTAATGAATGGAATTCCCATGATCTCGTTTTATATCCCAAAAATATTCATATTAAAATCTTTTTCCATGTTATTTTATACAGAGTAAAATACAGCGTAAAAGTCATTTTACAAACAAATAGCAATGATGAATGATATAAAAGCCGGCAGATTCTGGCTGACTTCACTTTGTCTCACTCGATTACTTCAGAAGGTAAGATACTATTCTGTCCGATAGAGTGAATGATGCTAACCGAGATCTTCGCTCTAGTCTTGGGGCGCCCAAAGGAAGCCCACGCTCGCGTCTTCCACTTGTTCAAACAAGATGCTTGTAAACCAAAGCAGAGTTCTCGCATACCAAGCAAGCTCCTTATGAGATACAGGTTCTCACTCGTATCGGGAAAATACCGAGATATGAGCAACAAAAAAAAAAAGAAGCTCGTAAATGAAATCACCGCTCGTAAAACAAGGCATGTTTTTTGAAGAGTCTTTGCTCGTGAATCAAAATACTCTTTAAGCGAGGCGCTGGTAAACCGAGGTACCACTGTATATGCTAAAGAGTAAGGGTCCGGTGATGGGGCCCTGAGGGACGCCACCGGTCAAAGGGCCGTCGAGGAGGAATCATTGACCACGGTTAATGAGAAAGCAACATTGGATAAGTTCAGGGGGATATTATAACATGTGAGGACTTACGAAACAGAATCATGGAACCCGATTAAACAAAGAAAAATAACCTCAAGCTAATCTGATTCAAATGTACTATTTTCCATCAAATAAAAGATAGAAATTATTAAATAATTTGCATGTACGTTTGACCAAATCATTTGTCATTTTATACTAAATTTAGAGTGTCTAAGATACTAAATTTTAAAAATGCCCAAAACGGATAATATATGCAAAGACTTTAGAATAAAATCAATTCCCCGCAGCTTTGAGTGCATCGAAGGAGTTGATGTTCATTCCACTATTAAAAAGAAAGTGTTCTCACCAGCCAGCATGATGGCTCTGACGCACTCGGCCCGCCCCTGCATGGCCGCCTTCATCAGAGCGGTGAAGCCGTGACAGTTCCTCCTCTCGATGTCCAGACCGGGGAAGTAGTTGAGGAGGTAGTTAGAGATGATCATGTAGCCTTCAGACCGGAGACAAAACACAAACTGTGTGTTTTAATCTTTTGGACGCGTTCTACAGAAATACATCGGCGACTGTAAATGAAAGAGCGTCACGTTGCTGAGGAGACGTCAACAGGTCCATCAACGGATCGTTTTCACCCTCTGTTTTTGCAGAGACGTGCGTCATTTGGAGAAGCAGCTGAGCGGGAGGTTTTTCTGATCACGGCGGGTTTCTGACTGATCCGTTTACATGGTTACCCTGAGCAGAAAACAGCGGGTCACGTGACCCACAAGTGCTGCTCGAGAGGTGGTTTGTGCTGAGCTTAGGGTTTCTTCAGCACAAATTGCTCAATGACTGCTCTGGCTGTCATTGAGCAATGACTGCTCCGCTCAGCGCGTGAACACGAACACATGTAGGGTTACAGTTATGGATCGTGCCGGTCCGATGGAAGTCTCCAGAGGGTTAATCATTCATATAAAAACAGCTCTCCGGTCTCATGTATGTATGTGTGAGACCGGACACCTTCACATCAGAACCTCCTGTAGTTTGTCCAAATGTCCGAACCGACCGTGAAAAACATGCTTTCACACTGTTAATGAACCAGTTCTCATCTCCGTTTTCTCACATTGACCTACGATAGAGGTGATGGTCCGTCCACATCGGCATAAATAACGGTAAGAGGGACATCTGGGTCCTTGGATAATGAAGCAAAAGCCTCACCACTGGTACGCAGGTTCTTTGATCTTCGGCTTTTACGATATGTTATTTTATTTGAATTTCAAAAGCGCTATATCTCCGTCACCGTCTCCGTCATTTTATTTTACTTTAGATGCTGCAACACAAATAACGTCACCAAGATTTAATAATATCTAGGATATGCCGGAACGTACCTCTGGGTAACATTCCATACAAATCTGCCCTGTAGTTGCTCACAAACAAACAAACACACAAACAAACAAACAGACAAACAGACAAACGCACAGAGGCGAAAACATAACCTCCTCCCCCCGGGGCAGAGGCAACAATATTGTATGTTTTTTTTATGATCTTATGCTGTGAAAATATACAATTCAATCTTATTCTCTGACAAACAACTAGATGAGTTCATAACCGGGTGAATCCGGTCTCGGCCCGGGTTTGTCCTTGCCGTTAACGGGAATGGGAGATCCTGCCAGGAGACGAGGCAGGTTCGAATGGAAGGATGAGGAGGAGGAGGATTACTAATGAGAGTTCACATCTTTTTCCTATCATGCCCAGACACTCTGCCTTTGGAGAGGTTTTTTTTTTCTACAGGAAAGTTCTACTCTGTGCCGGTGGTCCTGGACACCTGTTCCCCGGAGATGTCTCAGAGCACTTTGTCATGAAGGGGGGATCGATACGTCTTTTAATGAGGCAGAAAATGAAGAGTTATCTGCCGCAACTCCTCCCAAAGAATGGGTCTTTGCGGCCTGTGATGAATACAGGCCGCAAAGACCCATTCATCATCGTTAGCCGGCGAGACGCCGGGCCGCCGAATCCTGTGGCTGTGTCGCCATGAAATTACTCGGTCGTGGTTTTTCTGGGGTCACGGAATAAAAGTGAATTCTTTGGTATGGAGGCGGCAGACCTCCTAGAATTGCATTGATTATGATCTACTTTGAAATTCAATCCTATGGCTGTAAATTATGCATCCAGAGCGTGTTGGCGGAGTTTCATTGGGAGATTAAATATTTGATTATAAGGAATATTGAATAAGGTAAAAAGTTGGAGAATGTGGCGCATATTTTAATTCCAATCTTATGAAATTTGACATGCTGACATCTGTTTGTGCATCGAAAAACAAAGTTCTAACGAGAGTTCAGTAAGAGAGAAAGTTCCCACTTTCAGTCGAGTCACACTTGGGCTGTAGTTTATATCCCACGCCATCGCTCTTGACTTCCTGTCGTCATTGTCCGGGCCTGTCGGCTGAGATATTAGCTGTTCTCATTAGCAGATCAGCACACATCTGTGTAAACAAAGCAGCTCATTCATACTTTGTTTACGGATTAAATGCAGAGTCTTCACAGATTCAGCAACCTCATCAGCCGCCACCACCACCAGTGTCTGGATAACACAGTGGATTTTATCAGCCTGATGCTAATGGATCTGCCCCCCAAGTTTATTGTATAATGTTGTATAGGATAATGACTCATAACCAGGCCCGCCGTTTCCTGTACACAGACTACGCGCTATCTTAGAGCATCACGTTCGGGGTTCATTTGAAGGAGGAGGAGGAGTCTCATTGTCAAATTGTTCTGGACATCCACTGATTCATATTCTGTAACCGCTCATACTGGAAGTTCTTTGCAGCTGATTTTCCAGAGACAGTCTTTATTGCCCTATATTGATTTAACGTGTTATTATTCACTCTGCTTCCTGTCTGATGGACGGCAGCAGGAAACTGACCAGCTGGTGGTCATAGATTCATAGATTCATAGATTCATGGACAAATATCAATTATATTTGTCTATAGTTAGATTTTTTTTAATTTAAATAATTTTAATATCAGTTGATAGGTTTGATTCTTAATAGCTGGCGGTTTTAGAACACATTACACTTCCAGAGATTTGCTGAGAGAGAAGTTCACTCAAACAATTAAAGAATAATAATAATATTAGTATTATGGATATCATTATTTTATTGTTATATGTTTGGTCGATAATGATGATGATATATTTAATTAGTTATAGATAGAGAGAAACACTGTTTTTTATTATAAATTCAAAAAATATAGATAATAGATTATTATTATCAAATAACAAAACAAAATGATATAATTATAACATTTATATTTATAGATTCTTCTTATACCTGTGCCTATTACTTCTCAGGGTTGCAACAGTAGAATTTAGTATTTCTAATTTTTCTAATTAAGTAGTTTATGCTAAACTGTACTTAATGAATCAATTGCCTGATGAGAGGAAAAGTAATTGCCAACAATGTTGCTAAAGCATTAATGCAACAATCACTTCAGTCTTTTTCAAAGATAAATATCAAACTTCATCTATACTGTTCATACTCAGTTCAAGTGTTGGTGCTGTGTGTGTGTGTGTGTGTTTACCTGCTTGTGCAGCAATCATGAGAGCTGTGTTTCCCTCATTGTCCTGCCAGTTGACATCCAGATACGGGCACTGAGCGAGGGCGATGACCACGTCCACATAGCCGAAGTAGCACGCCACCATCAAGCCCGACTGAAAGACAAAAAGAAGAGCGCTTGAGTTTCCTCTTCTCTTTTTGTCTGTTCATACCTTATTCACACAGATCAGCCACGCAGCCTGTTGCATGGAAAAAAAACCTTTTTCCCTGTGCATCATGTGGAGTTTGTAGAGACTAGTGGTTCCCAAAGAGTGGGTCGCGACCCACAGGTGGGTTGCAGGCCAAATAAAGTAGTTCTGATTGTACTTTACTATTATTCTACATTTATACCTGCAGTACATCGTTCAGCCACACGAGGGAGCATGTATCTGGTTCTACCACAAACAGAAACCTGCAAACCACAAGGAGAGACAGGAGGCCAGGCAGGCTGTGCCTTGCTCAGAGGCTCGTAGGGAGGGACTGATTCCTACACCTGAAACACCGGACTACAACGCAATGCAATCACAATCACATTAGCAAGATAAAGCACCTAACGGGTGTGATGAGATGAGTGATGAGATGATGAACGCCCTGATGTGGTTCAAACGTTCGATTGACTCTTTTCATAATTATGGTATTCTTGTACTATTATATCATAAAACTATATCATGGTATCAATTTCAAATTTTGGATCGACATAGAGGGAGAACTGCAGTGTTTTTGGGAAAGTCTAGTAATACATTTCTGACACTAGGGGGAGCTTTATATGCAATATTGTCAGTTTTACGAAAAATACCGTGGCAATAACTTCAAATTTAACTTAAGGAGTTCAATCAGAATCATTCATCGTACTACACAGGGGATTGGGGACTTTTGGGGAATATACCTTTGCTGTCGGGGATGACAGCTTAGTATTAATAAGTAGGACTTCTTAATAAGTAGGACTTTTTGGGGAGCTTATTAAAGCCTGAGAGGACTTACTGAACAGAATTATGGAACTTGATATTACCCAAAAAAAAAGTTCAGTAAGGGTCAAAAATTTTTATAAAAACAAGTTTGCCAAAAGATAAATGAAATAATCCAATTAAAATGGATTATTTTCCCTGTAATACAAAAATGTATCATCAAATTAATTTGTTTACTCTAATTTGTTATAACGGTTCATAAAGATGCTTGACCAAACAATTTATCATTTTTGTGGTAAGTTAAAAGCGTCTAATATATTGGAAGTTATAAATTCCCCGAGAAAATAAAAATACTTTCTCTAAAAAGAAAATATTTATTTTTAACAACATAAGGTTAAAAATTGCTGCAGAAATATTTCTATCATTAATCAAATCCTAAAGTTGTCCATAAGACTTGACACCCTTATAGAAGCTTTACTTTCTTTTTTAATGCTTCAGGATTCCTCTCATATGAGGCATGACAGGTAATAAATTAAGTCTCCCCAACTATGTATTTCTGTTTTTAACGAAGCACCTCAAAATGCACTCCTTCAGACTCGGTTGGCCAACTAAATCTTTTATGGGTTCCAATGTTTCCACCCTTTGCCTTTAAGGTGACGAAGAGCAGAGAATGTTTAATATAACAGAATGAAATGTGCTTCGAACAGAAGAGCATGCAAAACTTTCTTCAGAACAAAGAGGAAGTCCTGTCACTCGTTACGGTCCATAACAGAACCCTTTTTTTTCGGGTTAAGAACATTGAAAACATTGGCTTGACTTAAATATTCAGCCCCGCCTTCTAGAAGGTCCCAATCAAACACAATGGGCATAAATACGCCTGTTTTGTTATTTTCACTTACCTACTGAAACATATTTATGGACATTGCTGCCAAAACAGTCCGTCTAATATTTCCAGCTAATGTCTAATAGCCAGACATTTTATAATAATCTATAATAATCATCTTTATTTATTAAGAACTTTTCAAAGCTGGTTGCAAAGTCCTTCACTAGGGCAGCAAAAACCAATGGTTGCAGTGATTTATTAAAGTTCTCATCCATAAACTTAGACTTCTCCACTAATATCTCAGTTACTGCCTGCCTCTAAATCTACCAACAACTCCAACAAACTGCCTGAGCATCAATGAGTGTAGAATCATAAAAAGGTTTACTCTTTATGGCGCTTGTTGTGTCATTTCCTGTTCACAGTGTCACTCCTGGTCAACGACAGATCCGGGATATCAACCTTGTCAGTCAGGAGGTATAGTGATTGGGAATCAATTTCACCTGCTGTTGTGCAAATGGGACGGACAACAGGTGGAAAGGAGAGGCAATCAGCAAAAAACAACCCCTAAGAAGGAATGGTTCTGCAGATGCTGGCCTCAGAACATTTCCCTCTCCTCATCCTTTCTGGACGATTCTTGGCTAGATTTCCGTTTGTCCAGTGCCTCCCCGCCTCTAGTGACAGCATGAGGTGGTATCTGCAACCCACAGAAGGTGATTTGAGTTTGCCAGGAGGGCATATCCATACTCGCCGTGGTCAGGAGGTCTGCTGTTGCCAGCACAGTGTCAAGGTGTGGAGGAGATACCAGGAGACCGGCCACCACACCAGGAGAGTACTGCCAGAACTCTACAAAAGGACCTCCAGCTGGCCACTCGTGTGCAGCTTTCTGCCCAAAGTGTCAGAAACAGACTCCATAGGGTTGGCACGAGGGCCCGACGTCAACAACTGGGGCCTGTTCTCACAGCCTGGCAGTGTTAAGCCTGATTGGCCTTTACCAGAGAACACCAGAAATGGCAGGTTGACAGTCTGGAGACGCTGTGAGGAACAGCGTCTCCTCATTTTGAGGATGATTCTGGATCCAGTCCTCAATGGTTTAAAGATTTTGATTCTGATTGATCATTCTTACGTTTGCCCCGCAGTAAATTATACAATGTAATAAGATTTTGAATTGTAATATTTTGTTCATCCAGATCTGGAATGTGTGATTCAAGTGTTCCCTTTACTTTTTTGAGTAGTGTAGTTATACACAACTTGACTACTTAATACTTCCACAGAAAATGTCAAAGAAGACTGACAGAATAATAGATGTGAAAAGGTTTAACACCTATTAGTCAACATTATTTGGAGCTGTTACCTTGTACTTGGTAATGAGTTTTGTTCACATAATTCTGGTTTAATGGTTGTTTCAGCTTCTTTTTGATGACCACTCCTCTCTTAGCATAGAGTAAACTTTATCTGGTACTCAGGTAAATATCTTTCACGGTAAAGTCTCTCACGGCTCAGCCCCGATGACGAGCTTCTTTTGTTACAGCCTCTATGTTGTTTACCTCCACCATCTGTCCTGTAGGATATTTGACCTTAAGTGGCGCTCAGGAACTGCAAACGGCTCCAGGTACAGTTCATTCACGGACAAAACACTCTTCATCTTACGTACACGCTTGTGTTCTGATTTCATTTTGGACCACCTCAGCAAGTTGTTTATACTTGTATTTAGCGATGCGTCTCCCTCGTCCACTTTTGACTAAATCCCCCAGAAGGCATTCTAAAACGTCCAAGACATAATGTGGAAAGTGATCTGCTTTGGCTGAGGTTTACAATCTGTAAATGTCTTCATTTATTTACACACAACGGGAAGATGAGCTGCTGGCTCAGTGCTTGTTTGAGTTGTGACCGTGAATTGTGATTGTGTGGAAGTAACAATACTGATAAAATCAATGTGTACTTATCATAGTTGGTCAGTCAATGATATTGGACGAGTGGAAGAAAATGGCTGTACTGGTGTGGTAAAATATATCAACAACAAATAATTCGTAGTTAACTGGCTTAATGTCAGCTAAAGTACATATGGGACTTTATGGTTTAACGACCGACACTCTTGGAACATCATTCATTTCCACCAATGTTGAAGGATGGCATCAACATCATCTGGACGACACAGCATTGCCAGCGTTATAGGCTGGAGTCCATAGCATGAGTCCAGAAGCACTTTGTCTTATACTAACAGCCTTCTGTCCTGAAACTGAAATGTATAGTTTGTGGCCCCACAGTCTTTTCTTCAAATAAAACTTGTGGGATATATCGTTGCCACATTGCATTGATGTTTTCCTCGTTATCATTGTATCACCATGCCCAATGACATCACTGGGTCTACTTGCCACCAATGTGACTTCATTCTGGCATCTTATTGGTCATCTTCAGAATAAGTCGGGAGCGTTTTGAACCTAATTCAGGCATGTTAGAATTACCCAAATGTTGTTTAGTGTTCTAGACAACAGAAAAAGCTTTTAGTTGATTATGTCACATTTAAGGATGTCATTTGTGGCCTCCACAGTCAGGTGTAACGCAGGGAATTCTAACGACCTGCTTGCGTTTAAATAGGGCTGCAACCTTGTAGTCTGAACCTTAGGAGCATTAGGGTCAGGCATCAGAAAAGGAGGAAGATTTTTGGGTCATATTTCATTTGAGAATAAAGTCAAACTAAATCTGTGGAGAAGTTTATTTTTTACTCTGCATTTCCAGAATAAAGTCAATTATTCTGTTGTATGGCTTGTATGAAGCCATACAACATTGCCATCAATGGTTGTATTGATGCTTTTAGTTGCTGGATTGAGGCCTAGAGAAGAAACAATGACCATAAACTACTCCATCACATCCACTGCACACTTGGGATTATGCCCGGAGCGACACAGAAATTCAAAATAAATAATCAAAAAACAAATTTACCCGATTAAGTTCGGGTAGATTTGACATTTAAATTTTTTTTTGAGAAGCAATGAAAAAAGGGACTGGGCAAAAGCAAATTGTTGTCCTATGTCAGAAAGTAATAATAATAATACCTGCACTTACTTTGTGTTCGATGTATTGGCAAAATTGTTGATACACTGGTTTTTGTTTACAAGGTAAATCAGCCCATTTTTACAGTGATCTATCAGAATAGCTAGTTATAGCTAGGTGAGAAGCATATCCCCTCTAGTTTAGGTTCCTTTAACCTCGGCTGTGATGACGACAGCACCTCAAAGAAACAAATGAATATGCGTGTTAACTTCAAGGCAAAGTCAGACATTTTTAGGACACTGTAGTATTTTTGGAGCAAGTATGTACATAATATCTGCTAAACTGTTCAAGAAACTTGGGTTTTGTATTCACCGGTTATGGTATTACACGCAGGTTCTCTTGGTACCATCGAACATACACGATATCACAATGTATAAAGGTTCTTTAAGCTACCAATGGATTCAGATATGTGGATACATTGAAGCGAGAAACACCTACTCTTCTGTTCCTATCCGTCTCCTTCACCTCCTCTTCCGTCACTCCTTGTCTGATCATAATCTTCACGATGATGCTGTTGTTGTTGCAGCAGGCATTAAAGAAGGAAATGGGCTCGGGGCTGTCAAGGATCAGCGAGCGGCACATGAAGGACACGACTGAGCTGTCCGGAGGATAGAAAGAATCATCCGAGGCGACGCTCCGCGTGTCCGAGCAGTCCGGCAGGGTGTCGAAATCAAATTCTTCAAATTCCTGGTAGATATCGTCGTCATCATCCCAATAGTTTCTTGTGTAATCAACTTCGGTATCCTGTTCATCCTCAACCCCCGACACGTCACCCTCCTTCCCGTTTTCATTAGTGATGGACACGACCGGTGTATAGATGGCAACGTTACCAGTCCTGAACTCCGTCTTTCCGAGTTCGCTGCATCCTGCAACTCCATTCTCTCGAACCTTTGAGTCTTCACTGTGCTCCTCCGTTATGAACACCATTTAAACCTCCCCTGCCCCAACAAACTATTTTAAAACATAGCGAGTTGCTCGAGGACGGCAACGAGTTCATGTCCAGTATCCCGCGGCAATATGTAGTCTCACCCTACGCAGCAGAAGTTGAATCCGGTTAGCCTATTGACGTCTATCCATTTCTCTGAAGAGATCAGGGTCACCAGAGGACACAGGTGAGGCATGAGATCTATACCTGTGCTCCCATTCCTCCGTCAGCATTCTTGGAATATATCTTTGCGCAATCCTTCTAGCTCCACAAGACCAGGTGATGAAGAGGTTTGATCAGGAGCATCATTGGAGGCAGTCATTCTGAGCTGGTCACATGACCGTAGATACGTGAAAATGACTTGTTCCACGTTTTCCTCTTGATTCTGTCAGTGTTGAATTCCCCAAACAAATGAAAGCTCAAAATAATCCATGAGTAACGACTCGTTGAAAAGCAATTGCCTATTTCCACGCGAGTCTTCACAAAGAGACCAAAAGCCTCATGGGACAGGAACTCTGAGCCTCCGCTGGATTTCTAGACATCTTGATGAAAAACGGAAGCGAAAGTTTTTCGTCTGGAGAGTCGAGTACAGTCAGACAGTTGAAGAGAGTTACAGTCACCAGCCGCCGCACTGAGCAGCTAATCCCGTGTTTCCCTGCGGAGAAACCTTGGGCAGATGATGGCCAGCAATGGGATGAGACATTCCCTAGAACTGATGCAGGATAATCCCTTTAGTTGTTCGCTCTAGCTGGAGCTCTTCTGCTGCCTACTCCTCCCCGGTGACAAGTTCTACATGGTACAAGCACAGAGGGAATGTCTTCACGTTATTCTCTATCTGCCCTCTTTAATTCTCAGGATACTTCACACAGGAATAAGAGGATAAAAATGAGCGATGGGAAGAGTCTTTTTGACAAAACATCAAGAGCACTAAACAGGAACAGCATGGGGAATAGATATACATAAGCTAAAAAGTCCAACGACTCTGCACCGTTGTCCATTTACTACTTTTGTTCTGGCAGAGATCTCCCTGTTAGAGAGTTAAGGTCATTAGTGCAACCGGTCAAGTCATCCCTTCCTCCTACTGGTTTCATGTAAAGCTGCACTTAAAGCCGCCGGATTAGCATGGATTTCCCAACCATGTGACCTCATTCTTGTAAAGGGGGCGGTGGAAGGACTGGGATCACACTAAACCAAGGTCAGTGTCACCTTTAAAGCATAGTCACTGCAGCTGAGTGACATTCCTTCATATCCCCATCAACACATTAAAGGGTATCTGATGAAGGCAAATCTCGATTTGATCATTTGAAGAGATGGAATCTGCTGGAGGGGTTTTAGTTAAATATAAGGGTTTATTACAGACTAGAGACGATAACGGCACACTCAGGTGTCTGGCAACCTTCACACAGAACGGTGGGCACATCATTAGCCAGACATTACAAAGGAAAGATGTCAAAGTAGTGGGGCAAAGGGAATATTTTTATATTCCTAACAGTATCATTCTGAGTAAATGAAATACAACACTGATAACTATGTTTTTATTAGTGTATAATCAGCAGTAAATGTTTCTTTAACGTTAACATAGAAAAACCCGTCTAACATGGAGGGATGCACGGCAGCCTGAACAGACAAACTGAACACTTCTCTAGCGAGGGTTTTGAGTTTTTATGTTAGAGAGACAGATGATCGTTCACCTCCAGCAAAAAAAAAAACAGCTAAAAATAAAATCGTAATGAAATGTTATTGCTATATAACCATTTTCAACTTGGTAGTTGAGGGATGTTGCGGTGGTGTGGGGTCTCTCTCCTGCGCTAGCGGTGCCCCACTGGCCGAACCAGTTCAGCAACTAAGGTTCCTGGCGAGCCTTACAGCATCCACTGACTGGTTAACCGACATTGCAATCTCGAACTACATGCAACTAAATTTCACTCACTACACCTTTAACGCCCGGATCCCTTTTGATCAATAAATAAAAAATTTCAGCGGATGTTCAGTCAGAATGCGTATCACTGGGAATAACGGAGTAGCATGACCTCAGAGGCCGGACATCCTGGACCCGTTTTTCCTGGTGCCAAATGAAGGTGTCCATCTTAACATGTCAATACTTTCCTTCCAGTGTTGGGTACATTTTCCATTATAACATTTGACCGAACCCTATTCCATTTCCAATCACAACCATGGATTTAGGATTCTGGCGACCAGCTGGCGTGTGAATCGCTCTGGTTCACATAGACATGGAGAAAGCGGCTGACCAGAACATCTTTATCTGGCAGCTTTCGATGAGTTCCAAGCGTTTCGTCCCGAGTTCTTTTTTACAAAAATAAAGTTTGCCGCGTGAGAATCCAATCCACAGAGGAAAAATCCTTCAGCACAAAAACTCTATTCACCAGAAGTAAAACCCTTCCTGTCCTTAAATTCAATAAGGGAGAAATATTTTCCAGCTGTTTGAACTTTCTTGTGCTGAATAATGCTCTCTAGGTTTTACTCTCACGTCTGTCAGAAATCTGGTTTAGTATTAGAGAGAGGACTCAAACTCAGCACTAATCTACTCCAAGCTTCTGAAGGAGGGACAAATCACAGACTTAGTTCAGGAATTTATCACCATGAAAAGGTTGATCCTATTGTACTGGTCACAAATGAAGCCCAGATTGGAAAAATCTGATTTAGCCTCCAAGTAGAAAGGTTTCTGCTGGGTACGGTCCTAATCTCTGCTCGGCTTCCAAGACCGTGCATTAGCAGGTCCGTAATTGGATTCAACAGAAATAACTCCACATCCTGTTTCCGAAGCGGCGTTTTCCAGCAGCACCACGCTATAGGCCTGAGAACCAACGGAGATCATTTTGAATACATACAAATGATTGATTGTTTTGATTAATAGCTTGTATTGTGCGACACTTGAGACACATGTTTTATGTTTGATATAAATACAGCAGTCATTCGTGAGCCACTTTGCCAGAGGTGCTGAATCAGACATCCAGGATTCCCACAGGAACGTGTGAAATGCTTATTGTTATAGCCATAAAGCACAGGTAGTATCAGATGATAACCTAGCCAAACTTTAACCCAACTACCACTGCTAGTAGCTGCAAACAATTTAGTTTAGCACTGGTAGTAGATAGATAGGCATTAGCCACACTAGTACCTGTGGTAGTAGCAGCACAAGGATTTCGCCTATCTAGCACTGTTTATAAAAGCCGTGTTCCTGCCTAAACTAGCACTGGTTATAAACGCCGTGTTCCTGCCTAAACTAGCACTGGTTATAAACGCCGTGTTCCTGCCTAAACTAGCACTGGTTATAAACGCCGGGTTCCTGGCTAAACTAGCACTGGTTATAAACGCCGGGTTCCTGGCTAAACTAGCACTGGTTATAAAAGCCGGGTTCCTGGCTAAACTAGCACTGGTTATAAACGCCGGGTTCCTGGCTAAACTAGCACTGGTTATAAAAGCCGGGTTCCTGGCTAAACTAGCACTGGTTATAAACGCCGTGTTCCTGCCTAAACTAGCACTGGTTATAAACGCCGGGTTCCTGGCTAAACTAGCACTGGTTATAAAAGCCGGGTTCCTGGCTAAACTAGCACTGGTTATAAACGCCGTGTTCCTGGCTAAACTAGCACTGGTTATAAAAGCTGTGTTACTGGCTCAACTAGCACTGGTTTTAGCAACGAAGGACATAGCAAATTAGCACTTTTTAGCAGCGCATGAGTTAGCCAAACTTGCACTGTTATTAACAATGATGGATTTAGTCAAATTAACACGTATATAGAAGTGGCGGATTTACCCAACCTAGTACTGGTATAAGACTTTTCTTTATTAATCCCAGAGGGGAAATTAGTTATAAACAAGTACTACCATACCAGCTCTGGCAGTAGAGACAAATGACTACCATACCAGCTCTGGTAGTAGAGACAAAGGACTACCATACCAGCTCTGGCAGTAGAGACAAATGACTACCATACCAGCTCTGGTAGTAGAGACAAAGGACTACCATACCAGCTCTGGTAGTAGAGACAAAGGACTACCATATGAGCTCTGGCAGTAGAGACAAAGTACTACCATACCAGCTCTGGCGGTAGAGACAAAGGACTACCGTACCAGCTCTAGCAGTAGAGACAAAGGACTACCATACCAGTTCTGGTAGTAGAGACAAAGGACTACCATATGAGCTCTGGCAGTAGAGACAAAGTACTACCATACCAGCTCTAGCAGTAGAGACAAAGGACTACCATACCAGTTCTGGTAGTAGAGACATAGTACTACCATACCAGCTCTGGTAGTAGAGACATAGTACTACCATACCAGCTCTGGTAGTAGAGACAAAGGACTACCATACCAGCTCTGGTAGTAGAGACAAAGGACTACCATACCAGCTCTGGTAGTAGAGACAAAGGACTACCATACCAGCTCTGGTAGTAGAGACATAGTACTACCATACCAGCTCTGGCGGTAGAGACAAAGTACTACCATACCAGCTCTGGTAGTAGAGACATAGTACTACCATACCAGCTCTGGCGGTAGAGACAAAGTACTACCATACCAGCTCTGGCAGTAGAGACATAGTACTACCATACCAGCTCTGGTAGTAGAGACATAGTACTACCATACCAGCTCTGGCAGTAGAGACAAAGTACTACCATACCAGCTCTGGTAGTAGAGACAAAGGACTACCATATGAGCTCTGGCAGTAGAGACAAAGTACTACCATACCAGCTCTGGTAGTAAAGACAAAGGACTACCATACCAGCTCTGGTAGTAGAGACATAGTACTACCATACTCAAGTAGTAGCGATGATTGGGAGGGTTGAGTAACGCCGACCCCACCCTCCCAAAGAAGTCTAAGGAAGGATAGTTCATTTTGATTTCATGAAAAATCTACTGTAGTTCAAATTAGTGAAAAGGTTCACGCTGGTTCTGTGTTTGGGCAGCAGTAAGGGTGCGTACACTATGTGCGTACGCTATGACTGATCGTTTTATGTCTTAATTAAATGTAATAAAAATTGTAATGCTGAGTTTGAGGGCTCGGCTTCTCCCAGACAAGATTGTTCAATTCATGGAACCCCTCAGAGGATGGAGTCCAGAAAAAATGAAAGTTTCCCTGAATCCTGATATTTCAAGTGAAAATGAAAAGACGCAAGTACTGTACTTGTTAGGAAAGGCAGAGACACCCGATAGCATAAAAGTAGATATTTATGGTTTTTGTCTGTTTACAGTCCGCGTATATCAAAGATTGAGAAGGAAAACATTTTGTACTCATTCTTTCCTCCGTTGCACCTCAGAGGTTCTTGGAAGAATTATTTTCTATTAAAGAGAAAAGAGAAAGTGTGTTTTAGGAACATATTTCTCCTGTTATGTTAATCATATTTAGCCCACCCTCTCGAGATGTTTTCTTGGAACACCCCACAGTCTTCACAGAACGGATCAGGAACCACAAGCTCTCAGCCGAAAACAAAAACAGACACGGTAAACATCAGCAGTGTTTGAGGACTCAAGAAGCTGCACACACCGAGAAATAAATACCTTTTATTACCGTTTAAAATGACTTGAACCAACTTTCAGGTCAGTTTCAGTACATGTCACTGCCTTTTCTGCACGTATAAAAATATTAAACATTTGCTTCTTGAAATTCAAGTACATGAAAAAAAATTAAGTGTCCTTCTCAGGCAAAGACTAGTACATAACCGTTGTGTTCCACATATAGCAGCAGCACTAAGATGGTCTGCACTAATCTTAAAGGAAGTCACAATCCAACATGGTAGAAAAAGTTAGCGCAGTATCAAAAACATTAAAAAAAAAAAAGATAAAAAATGTCCATCATGTTAGTAAAACTGAAATGTGGACGTCTTTATGGGATGTAAACAAAGACACAAGCTGTGCTGAGGCATTCTGACATGATTGCAAACTCCGGTATAAAGTTCAACACATAAACACTGACGCACAAAAGAAACTTTGCATGAAATCATGATAGTTTCCAAAAAAATAACTTAAAACATTTGTCCAGATTTTAGGAGCAAGAACTCAAACCGTTGGATCCAGTGGTAGAGATAAGAACGCCAAAAGGTAATTTAAAAAGCCAAACACTCAGACTGCAGCATTTAAGGGTTCAACTTCCTCTCATTTCTCCAATCTTTAACTCAATAGAATCGTATTGGCTACGCGGGTCGAGTCCAGAAATGTGATTTCCACCATGGATTCTGAAGCTCTTCCAAACATGAGTTGACATTATGGACATTTATGTTTGAGCAGAGGAGTCAATGTGGTGACTCTGGTGAGAAATCCTTAACCCTACATCGCTTTTCATTCAGTTCTTCTGGGAGTATAAAAGACTGGGGAAATTGAGATGTTTGGTTGCGGAAAAACTATTTTCCCTTTTTAATTTCCAGTCAAAACAGGAGATACTGCTGGACAAACTGTCCATCCGGCAAATAAATAGATCCAGTGTCTCTAAATGTGAAGCTAGAAATCATTTTGTGTTAAATCCTCAGCTATACACTTTAAATGTATAAGTCATAACATAAGTGAGTTTTAGAGGTGGCAGCAGTGGATTTTGTTATGTGGTCTGAGCCAGCCTGGCAGATTCTTCCTGCTTAGCATATGCTAAGCTAACCATTTCTTAGCTCCTACTTTAATAATTAATACATACATAGGTGCGATACTTCATTTTAACCTAAGTTAATATATTTGCAAAGTGTGGAAATACTTGAATTCTATATTTTAATTTGCATCTTCTCCATGCTTTCTCGTAGTTCGTATTTTCACAACCAGAAATCACGGAAAAAATGATTTCAGCTACATCTGTGCGAGCTTGTTTTAAGATGCGGGCACCACCGATTCAGTCTCCTAGCAACCACTTCCTGTTTGGTGTGATTTACGGTCAGACAGACATACCTCTGATGTCAGGCATCAACTTTAAGAGCTGATCCCGATTCTTGTCATGATAAAACTTAATGAGTTGTTTTTACAGACCGTGATGCGTTAATGGACATTCAGGAGTCATACAGTATATTCATATATAACTTGGTCGTTTATATAGTATAATATCAACATGAGTACGACTGATAGTTGCTATGTGTGCGTGATTTTTAGACAAACAAGTCTACATTTGTAAGTGTTTACTGTTTATGCAAATAAGATATTAAGTGAAGGACTATTCCCCCCTTTTATATTTTTATAGCCTTGTTTAAGACAATCATTTGTCCAATTTGATAAAAAAATTAGACTGATAAAATGAAGCAATAAAATTAAGAATCTCCAAAAAGCGAATTTTATTCTGTAAAATCCATCCATCCTTCAATTTCCTGTAACCACATATCCTTCAAATAGTAGCATCCATGAAATAAATGAATAAAAAGAAACATTAAGAATAACTTAAAGAAATGACATTTTGATCGATCGGGTTATGCGACGGGGGGGCAAGAATAGTGGGTTCAAGGTCGAGTCTAGGGGTAAAAAGTCCTTCCTCTGAATGCAGCTCTGAATTTAACAATGTCTGCATTCATGGAAGAAATGTGTTTTCAGAGTTCTTAGAAATGAAGTGAGAGGGAAACGTGCAGAAATCCTTGAGGAAAAGGTCATTGGAAGGGTTCACATTATTTGGGCTCTATGTGTAGGTAGACAAGTGTTCCAGGTACAGTAATCATTAGAAAATAAACGTATGAGATGTGTGCAGGTTATCATAGCGGCTTCACTCAAAATGGGAAAACTGTTTGCAAGTTAGGTAAAATAAACAGCATGTGACCTCGGCCAAATAACGTCCCAGGAGTGAAATGAGTTCACTGCAGTTTTATCTGTCGGTAAAGCTGAGGGTAACTGTTCCTTAGGAGAATCAGTGTTTAGCCGTTCAGTCGTTTCCAGCTGTTGGAGACTCAGCAGCTGAGGAGCAGCACTCAAAAGTCAAATTCTAAACTAGTTTATATTAAAAAAATACTCGTATAAAACCAGTCAGTGGAGGAGGGTGTGACGTTGGGCACACCGGAATGTCCTGAGGCTGTTTTTCCAGTTTGTGTAACACCGTCTCGTTAAAATTCACAGGGGGGGGGGGGTTCTCTTTTAAATGCTGAAATGCCCTTTTATAAAATTTTTGCTTCGAAAGAAGTCTTTACATGGTCTAAAAGCACCTGAAAACCAAGATTCCAACAAACCACATCTTATAAAAGAATTTTAAAAAAAAAAGAAAAAAAAGAAAAGAAATAATACAATCACATTGTTCACCATGTAAGTCCGCTGCATCACAAACAACCTCGACTCCAATACCGCAGTCTGTGACAAACAGAACCAAGGTTACATTATCCCCTCACAGCTCTGAAATGTCACAACCCTCCCACTAAAGTATGACCTAGACATCCCCCCCCCCACAGCAAACACTAAAAAGGAAGCACATTCATGGGTGAAGGCTCCACCCTGCTGATCCACTCCCACCCGCTCCACTCAAAACATTTAAAAATAACATTAAACCCTAAAATGTCAGCTGCATTAAAGAAAAACATGAATGCATTCATCCAGACGGACAGTCGCGTTCTTTTGGACTGGTCCTGCAGGTTGGCTCAGTACCTTGTTCAGAAGTTTTCCATGGAGAATAAAAGGTTTAGAGGCGGTGTTCAGAGGGGTTGTGGACGGTTCTCAGAGGGGAGCAGCGACCCCCCCCTCCACTGACCCCACAGCAGCACCCGGTCTACGGCGAGGAGCCAGACTGGCTCCTTTCATAGTTGACCAGTCTCTGTCCAACCAGGTACCTGTGGGAGACAGACGATGGTTATTCACATGTCATGACTGATGTATTAATACACATCACACGTCTTCACCAGCTGTAAGGCTGATAATGACATTTCCTGTCGTGAACTAAACCCTGTTCATACTGATTCTGACGCCGCCAGCACGAATATCACGCGTGTTTCTTTGCTCATTTTGTTGCGTAGTTGAATTCTTGTCTTGCCTGCGAGCGGGTAAATAAAACATAATAAAAGAGACGATTCTGTACGGATACACTGAGACATTAGTTGATAAAAATCCTTATTTAAAAATCTAACTTTTCTCCATCTAGTCCTGAACATTCATCTGGATATTAAGCTGAACTAAAAAGGTAAACCAATGTTTCTCTCATGGTGGTGCATTGATCCCACGCTTATCTTAGGGTAAAGGGGTTCAGGGGATACCAGAGAAAGTATTTTAAAGGGAAAGTCCAAACGAGTACGCCGCGATAAGGCCGTTTAGACGTTTAAGGAGAGGACCTCTGAGTGTAGGATTTACATGTCCACATATTTCACTATTCAAAGAACAACTCCGATTAAAGTAAATCATTCAGTTCTGGAAGCATGGCCATGTTTGAAGATGAGGATTGGATGGCGATGGCGTTTTCAGCTGCATCACCTAGTTACTAAGAAGTAACTACAACACAGCGCTGAAGAGTTGTTACTGCATGATGATTAAAAACAGGTTTATAACAAGCAGGAATAAAATGATGATTATTTTTCTGTGTACAAAAGGAAAGAGCATGTCGGAGTCGGAGGAGAAGTACTCGACTGAAATAAGGAGAACTTTAGTGAATGATGTCGGAGAACCGCCGTCTGTACCACAGTTATCCTCAAGGACGCCAACTAAGTCTCTGGAGTCATAACGTCCCGTGAAAATAATTAACGTGAAAATAATTAACGTGCAAATTATCCGGCAGGAAACACTGCCCTCATGTTCTGTGTGAACAAAGACAATGTATTGTATTTGTTCTTGATGAAGATGTCCTGCGTGTTTGAGTGAAAGGACCCTGAGCTCTGCAGGAGACAGCAGGAACAGAGCTGGAGTTCGTTGGGGAATAAAGACTCAGATTCTGCTCTGAATCCTTCATCAAGAGGAGAAGAGCTCAGATTACCTTTGTCTTAAATTTTGGGATTAAACGGGGATTTCTCTTCACTCGTTTGTCAACCCGTCCGAGTCATGCTGTAATTAATGGGCTGTAATTAGTCTTTGTTCTTGTGGCCTGCGGCCTGGAGGGTAAATGTACTCACCTTCATGAACGCATAGAGAGAAGCGAAAGGAGAGTGGGAATCCACCGGAGACTCTGAACTCATCACTGCTGAGTGAAGAGTTCAGCAGCGGGTTCAACCTCTGACTGAACATGTCTCGGCTAATAGTCAGCGGGTTTTCTTGCAGTTTAGAGTGAGGAGATACAAACGATCTCAAAGACATAGCAGTGCCAGTAATGCAAAGCTGACATTCCCATCATTCCAAAGGGACTTCTATTATCCCCAAACAACAAACAAAGGAATGTAATCTCAGAAGGGAAGGGCCTCCTTGTTCTGATAGGGAGTGAGGCAGTGAGGATTTGATCCAGTTTGCGACGAGAAGCTAGCATCGCACAATGCCAGGAGTCGGAACGCTATCGGCGGATAGCGCTGGACAATCTAAACTACTTTGACTGTTGTGCCTGAGTATCTGTTTCCGTATCTGGAAGCCGTTTGTTGTTTGGAGGTGTGTAAGTGTCGGACAACTATAAATGGTGCTGAATAGTTGTCCAGATTCAAACGAAGCCTCGCGGCTTTTTAGTAACTACGCTACTCAAATTATTCGGGGAATCGTTTCCAGCCTTAGTCGTTCCGCCCAATGCTAACACACAAACCACCGTAAACTACTCACTTGTCGTTTTTGATGTGATCGTAGAGATGTTTGAAATGTTTTATCTGCATGAAGAGGATGGTGGTCAGCCCGACCACTATTACCAGGAATGGATAGATCCTCCTCTCCACCAGCATCTGCATCTCTGGCTGCACACCTATGAGGAGAGGGAGAGAGGGGAGCAGGCAGAAATGAGTAAAGATGGGTGCAGAACCTCCTCTTGAGGAGGGAGTGTCTGAAGAGGGACAACGGTAAATGAGAAAAAATAAAATCGATTCCGCTTTGCTCAGAACAGAGCCAAGGTCCTGATTACCTTGAGGGCGCGGAATTCTTAATTGACTTGTCGCTTAAGTGTGTAGATCATCTGAGTTAACATTAAAATCACTTGTCACAACAAAGGTTATTTCCTCGGGTGGATTTGCATAAGGACCACTTGTCAACGGGCGCCGTGTCCCAATTATGAAGGACGAGCCAGTGGCCTTATGAGCGTCTCTGCTTATTTATCTATCGCCTTATCTAATGGTGTCAGAGCCCGAAACAACAAGAGGACCAAATAGAGTTAAACATTCATTTAGTTGTTTGGTTACGGTCGTCCGTGTTCATTCAACCAGGTTGACCTGTTTTGTGGTTATGTGAGGTCCTTTCATGTGGTCAGTGGATTTAAAACAGAAGAGTTTGTACCATTAGTTGGGAGAAGCAGCCAGAGAACTCGAATAGGAGGCTAAACGGTGAACAAAAAGCAAGTCTAGCCACGTTAAGAGTCTAAATGTTCACTATATCAAGAATTCTTCCACAGCCCGCCCTCACTGATGGAAGCCAGACGACGCTGGACTAAACCGCTAAGTTTACATTGCAGAACACAGATTGTGGAACTACTGCTGGCTCATCGATGTGTCTGCAGCTTCTCACACCAGTTCCGATTCCCTCAATTGTAGGTAGCGGTAACTGAACCCTGATACGTATGGATTACCCCCAACATTTCGGGGCACATGTAGTCCTCAGCTAATTGCTAATATAGCAATCAAGATGTGAAATACAGTTTAAAAGTAACCGTTTAGTCCTAACTTTTAGAATTGACAGTACTCCTATTATGGACCTCCAGAAAGGCAGCAGAGTTTTCCACTATTTCACTGCACCTAAACCCAAAAAACATCCAATTTGACACTTAACTGTAAGAACAGCTATGATCAGATGTTAGATCAAGCCTGTAGCTCTATCAGGTTAATTCCCCTCAACTTACCTGGATAATAGAATCCTAAAAAATTGTGATCGTTGTTTGACCCACACCTTAACTATGCAAATATTTAATTTAGTGCCAATCACAACATCAACATACAAACATGTTCAAAGTGTATAAACAGGACAACAGATACTAAGACAACAGGCACAAGCAAGTATGACAGTCAGGAATAGTTTGGATGGGTGTTTGGGTCTCTCCAAGTAATTCATCAAAAAATCAACAGAACAAGTCTGAGTAATCCTGCGCTGACAGAATACCAACATAGTGAACCAATGCCAGTGGAGAAATCGCCCCCGCCTGATGAAGGTGATAACCTAAGTTAGATGTAGAGCTGACATGGAAAGGCAGAGGAGACGGTTGCTGATGAAAGTTGCATCCGCAACTTGGATCCATTTATGTCATTAGTGACTTTCATCCTTTTGGCTGCAGCTTCAGGCCTGGTCATTGGTGAGACTGGACCGAACTGTAGGCAACACCGATTCATCATACTTCATAAAACCCCACAACAGATTGAGTGAGTCTTCCCTTATTTTTGAATCTGGAGATAACTAAAGCACCCAGAAATATAACAAATGTATCAGTGACCTATGCTTCAACATATACTGAAACCTTCAGTCCTCAAGTTACTGGCACTTAACTGGTTAACATTAGTGTTGCTTTGCCATGCATATATAATTCTACTGGGCTCTTTGCATATAATTTGTTATGGGTAAACTCTCTCTTGTCCCTCAGTGTGAATGTGAAATGCATCAATGTAATGGATGTCTGCTTCAGGGGACAAGCTCTTCAAGGACATGTTTCACACAGACAGGGCGGTGGAGGGACAGTCGTTTGTCCAGCATGGGTTTAGGGATGGTAAGGGGCGGAGCCCCTCACGTTAAGGGGCGGGACTGATGAGTTAAGGGGCGGGGCATACATTTTAAATGGCATCACCATTCGAACATGTTAAAGTAAAAGCATCCTACAGTAAAGTTATCAAATTCTCTTCCGGCCCTATCATGTACACTATTCCGTTGGTGGAGAGCTGAATATATGGTTTTGGATATTCGCTATGGAGGAGATGACCTTCCAACAGTCACCTTAAAATCCTAATTGATAGGTACATTTAGAAAAGTAAGCTGAAGTTTAATTAAAATCCACAGGAGAAATAGTCGAACTGATATGCAGTTATGCATCATCTGCAAAGTCAAATTCTCTTCTGAGCCGTTAAACCAATCCATCACTCTAAATGACTCATTTATATTAAAATGTTGGACAATTCTACATTGGAATTGTTTTTTCAGAGGACCTATGATGATCTCACCTGCAGAAAGAGGTTGATGAATGAGAAAAAAGGGCAATGAAAGACGATAAAGAACGAAGGAAGCCGTGACCTGCCTTCCTCCCGTGAAACTCTTGCTTATTAAGAGGATTTGAAAGTTAAAAAAACACAACTTTTGTGCATACATAAACAGACTTACCAAACAGCGGTACGATGCCAGCAGAGATGGTGTAAGGCACACAGAGAGACAGCAGCAGGACGAAGATGACTGGGGCAGCCAGTCTTCGTAGGGTGAAAATGAGGTCCATGTCTCTGAAGCCGTTAGCGTAAACCTGCAGCACAGAGAGGCACAATCGTCTTCATGCCGGCTATTAAGTTAAGATTCAAATATTTGAATCACACAGGAATGTTCAGGAACACATTCCTGAACAACAACATAATATTCAAAGTGGACAATGCAGATTTTAGTGTAATAAGACAGACATGGGTTTAATAGGCTATGCAATTAATTTGAATCGGAGTAATAACCTGAGTATGAAGAAGATAAATGAACATGGGACCAACCTGCTCTATGATCGTTTTGAGCCACCACTGAGGGCCCATCAGTGTGATGGCGGCAATGATTTTAGCATGGAGAACGCCCATGGCCCAATCCTAACGCACGGAGAAACAAGATTCAAAAGTTCACCACCTGCTCACTATAGAGGTCAGGTTCCTGCGGCGATGTGCAGGACACTGAATGTCAGCCGTTATTGTTTGAAAGGAGCGTCTTTAGATTCAAATGTTGGCAACTTTAATGAATAGGAAGTTATTTCTACAATATATTAATATATAATAATCCAACATGTCACACAGTGCAGACCTACCTGCCAGGGGGAGAAGAGCGGCGTCTGGTCCAGCGGAACTCTGAGGGGGGCTACGATTACCAACTCAAACAGCAGACCCAGCAGCAGAGGAATGACCCCAGCCAACATCACCGCCACCACTGTGGACTTTAGGATCTATTCGGGAAATACACACCACCCAAATACACATCAACAGTGTTTGCAATCTAACAGCTCAGCGGGACTTTGAGGCTTCCATTACCGTGCGTGTCCACTCATGGGCTTTGACCATGATGACGGAGGGTCCCTCTGGCAGCCAGGACAGCAGCACGATGGCGCCTCGAATGGACACCCAGCAGACATACAGACCAATGGCCGCCGTGTACAGCTCATGAACCACGCTGGTGCCCATCCAGAAAGACATCAGCCAGCGACCTGTGCTCACTGGGGGCGAAAGGAAGGGGAGCGATGGCAGGCCTGAAGGCAGGAAAATGCAGAGAACCCCCTCTTGTGGCAGCTACTTACCTGGCACAGTGAGGCAAATCAGACTCGCCAGTAACAGCGTCCAACACATGAAGACCACCAGCAGAACGAGCTGAACCAAAAACAAAGGATTAGTTTACAGGAAAGGAGAGAAACATTTAAACGGTAGCAGGGAATATGAATGTGAGGAATGACACCTTCAGGGGGAAGTATATGGGCCGGTAGTAAAACTGGTAACCCATAGGATCGCGCTGCTGCAGAATGGCCTGAAGGGCAGCATGAAAGCCTTCCCTGAGGCCCGGGATCTGGTTGTTGTTCTGATGACCGGGAATGTATGGTCGGTAGTCATAGTTTTCAGGCTCCCCCAGCAGGTAGGAGTGAAGGTCACTGTTGGGAAGATAATGGTGAGAAGACAGTACTTAATGTCTGAGAGTATTTACACTGGTGAATGGACTTCATTTATTTTTATAATGCCTTTATGATCCAAACAACAAACCAGCATTCACCCGTTCACTGGGGCCGGACCGTTAACAGAAACATCTAGTCGTCAGTTTTCTGACGGACAATTGAGTCAGAAAACGAGGTCATCTTACTCATGTACGTTCATCCGACTGATACTTTACCTAATGTACTCTTGTGCTGCCCTTCAAAAAATGTTCAGTCATGAACCTCCAACTAGTAAGTCTGTTCACTAAAAATGAAGGTACATTCAAAGCGCATGGGAGCCAGGTACAAAAACTAGTTTCATATTCTCCTGCTACACCATGTTTAGTCTGACTCCTGTGATTCAGGCTTATTTTCTCTAATGAAACCTGTTTGAGTTAGTTTATCCGTCAAGCTTCCCCTATGAAAAGTCTTAAAGACAGAGTATGTCGGTATCGGATATAATTTCACATCAAGGCTTCGATGTGAAATTTAAAATGTTTACAATTCATTGATCAATTCATCAGAAACTTTGTCGTCAGCCATAAATAATAAGTTTGTGTGTGTGTGTGTGTGTGCATGCGTCTTCTTGGCTTACAGCATGTTTCCAACGACGAACGTCCAGGCATGGATGACCTGTTTGAGCCACTGGCGAGTGTGACCCTGTTCCAACAGTGCAGGCAGAACCACCTGAAGCAACAGCAGCTCCAGCGAAAGCTCACTGACGGGGGCTTCGCTGCACAGACAACCAAAAACCCAAACCACATTCTGGTTAACACACGCAAACTAAAAGTGGGTTCTAGTTTTAGTTTTCTGCCCTGTAAAGTAAGAAACAAACATCTTTGGCTTTGACAGACTGAAAAGGACGTGACCACTTGGTGTTACCTGTAAAGCATGACGTTGTAAGGAAGGAAGGTTGGGAAGAGTCGTTTAATCATTCCGATTGGGAGCCAAAGCATCAGAAGAACGAGGGAGCCAAAAATCACCTGGAAAAACACAAAAGCATCCTTACCAAGAACGGCATATCTCAGCAAACAAATATTTCAAAGTTTCACATTTAGTATGAGAGTGTCTCAGGGTGTTTTTATGTCAGACCTGCGCTGAGGTCTTTGTATAATTAATGGACTAACATGCCCAGACCAAACTAACTATAGGAGATAAAATGCCATCCCTCTGTACACTTCAAAGACTGTACAAATGTCTTCAAGAACATAGCATCTATTAGCGGACAAGAAAGAGGGAATCACCCTGATAGGTGGAAACTTCATTTTGTTTTGAGAATCTAAGGACAGGGTTCCATTAGTGGTCGTTTGTCCAAAAAAATAAAATACTTTAAATGAAATAAAAACCTACTCTTCTGGCAATGATAGGTGAACTGGTGAATATCTGGCGCCGCTTTGACCCCCAGAGAAAAAATTTCTTCGCTTTCATGTCACAGGTGCACGGCATCTACTCTAGGCTGGATGCGTCCCTACTACCCAGTACAGACATTTACAGGACCAACGAACGCCCTGCAGGACCAACGAACGCCCTGCAGGACCAATGAACGCCCTGCAGGACCAACGAACGCCCTACAGGACTAGTTTCATATCAGACCATGCCCCCATTAACTTAGTGATGGGGATAATAATAATATTGGAGCATTAATCTCTCCTTAAATGATCAAACTATAAGACAAGAAATGTGTAAAAACTTAAGACTTTAATGACACCGTCTCTATTATTCCTAGAGGTAACCACGTTACTTCTGATAGAAGGTCTGTACAAACGTATCCAGAACCCTGATGATAGTTAGGGAATGGCCTTCCAAATTAAATGATCCCTTTGAGATTGAAGCAGTGATTTGGATATCTTAGAATAATCCTTACACCTGAAATCACAATTATCCTCCTCAAATAATGATTGGATGAGAGATTAATAGATGACAGACCAACTGAAATACTTTATTTTCAAAAGGAGACGATATTGACTTCAAGAACCTGTTTTTATTCTTTGATCTTCCCTTTTTATTCTTTGATGAGCTACCGAACTTACCACAGAGAACACAAATCTCCGCACGTGTCTATAAATGGGTAGGTGGATCATCTCCTGGATTGGGTTGAAGTCTGGATCATTAAGGTTCCTCAGGAACCACAGCACACCAGGGCGCAGCACCTACCACCAAGTAAACAAGAAAAAGATTTTTTTTTTAAAAAGCCATGGCAGGTTTGAGGTTTACTTTTGTCCTTGTACACGACTGAAGTCCTTCATCCTACCTCTCTTAGCAGAAGAATGAAGGAGGCGAAGTAGAAGACGTAGACCAGGCCCACAAGCCAGTGGAGGAACAAGGTGGTACCGGGGGCAGACTCAAAACTCTGCCAGCGGTCCTTCAGAGTCCCATCAAACATCTCCTAATATGGAAGAGAAACCATTTAGCGGTTAGGAGAAAGAAATTAGACTTCCACAACACAGCAATACTTTTTCTTACGAAGCACAGAACCACTGCTTTTCTAAGAGCGTCTTTTTGGAAGTTGTTAAGAATCCAGCTAAATCAGGATTGACTGAGTTCACGCTGCGTGACTTTACCAGTGAGCAAACGTCAAGCCACCAACCACAAATGAGTGGGAACACGCCAATCTCCAGGACAACCAGGAGGGACACCTGTGGAATGTAGAGAAACACGCAATTTAGCTTTTGCTTCCATAGTTTCACAATTACTTTTTCATCTGACTGGTTTTAGAGTTGGATAAATAAAGAAATACATAAAGCAACATTCAAAACTTTCATTTGTCCCTCACCTTGATAACAATGTAGCAGACACCCAGGAGACGTACGGAGTTTTCGAACCTCAATAATGAAGCACAAGTCTGAGGAACGCAGAGTCAAAGACACGAACATGGGGGGGGGGGGGGTAAAGAACAGTCAGGCTTTTAACTTGTTACATTAATGTTCCATTTACTCTAGAACAGTTCCAGACGATTTTGTTCCTGTGTAACAAGACTTGAGTCTTGAGACACGCATAGGAAACAGGAAAATTATTTTCAACGTTCATTAGATCAGCTGCAATAAAAGGAATAAAACAATGCTATTCACACTTGGCAGGGTTATGCGTCCCTGGCGAGTTTAGTTTTTACGACAACTTTTTAAGTCTAGATGCAAAAAATAATGTTCAAGGCGACCAATTCCCTCATTATTAGAAAAATGAGGTGAACTTCCATCATGGAAGAAGGACATGACAATCAAGTAAAAATGTGCCTAAAGTAAAAAAGAAAATTATGACAAACACATCTTTGTCAGTTTTAAAGAAGTGTGTCTGGACCATACCTGATACCATTATATATGTAAGGACAGATTAACTCAGAGTAAGTCCCCTGGCAACGTGAAAACGGTTTATCACGATTTTCCCAAGAGGAGTCCACAAATTATTTATTGTTCAACCAACAGTGGGAAACCTAAATAATTTGCATTTACAAATGGCAAGGAAATATACTAAAAGACTGACTTTATTAAACTCCAAATTGGCTTCCATTTACATTAGTTATATTACTATGGAACTTTAAACAACGGTAATAAGCACATCAGAATGTGAGCCTGTCTGTACAGAGGTTCAGTTATTTTGAGGATACATGGCAGATTACCAGGACTCCAGCCAGGAGGATGTAACCCATGATGGTGGTGATGAGTCCGACAAAGTGAGACGCTTTCAACTGCAACCAGATACAATACCATCAATTACATCCCCCATTACTGAATGATGAATAAAAACACTAGTCAAGAAATAACACCGTCCGGTTATGTACTGCTGCGTACTTACATAATCCTCAACGCCAAGCCCAACCACGGAGAAATGGCCGATGTGATACGGACAAAAGGCTGAGGGAGAAACAGAGGTCAGATTAGAATCTGTAGTTCAGCAGAGTGAATAATAGGGCAAACATATTTCTTACGTCAATGAATTCTAATGCTCAAGCTGCTGAAATAAGGACCAATAACCCCGTTATAGAGTATCAAAACATCATCACACTGTAGATTGGACTTACCAAATACCAGGACGAAGAGTGTGTTGAGAGAAACCACCCAGAAGACGTGCTCCTAGAGGAGAGACCCACACACCAACAATCTGTCAGGGTTTAGGTTCTCTCAAGCTCAAAGCAATGATTACGTACGACTCATAACATTCCTTTCAATAGTGATTGTTAGATGGACCTTCCAGAAGTTTCAACTTGGTATAATTCCAATAAATAAATACATTTATGGACGTTCTTTGAGATATTGTAAAATAAACATCCCACAGTGGACAATCAGCAACAAATCAAACAATTTATCTGAAAAGTGGGCTAAAACATATATAGAAACAGGAATACATTATGATGCTGAGAAGGAAAGGTTGAAAAGACTGAGAAAAAACAACCTCAATACCAGACGTGACTAGTGTGAAGTAGAAAGGCAACGCTGTTAGAAGGGACAGGTGAGAACGGATAATTGTGGGACTATAAAGACCGAGTGATGTAGTTGTGGAACAGTGAGGACACTCAGACTCTTGTGGAGACGGAAAAACGTGGAATTGCTGATACTGTTGAGAGTTGCTATGGTTCCAGTTAGCACCTCAGTTTTACTTCCATCAATATCCAAGATAGTTGGAGGTAAGAAAGATTGAAGTTCTAGAAAAGAGAGTTGTTTGGGAGGACAGAGTTGGGATGGTTGACAGGTAGACGTGGGTGTCATCCACATGGCAATGGAACTGGATAGTTTATTTTCTGAATCTGAAACTCAGGTGGGTGAAGAATCAGTGAGGGCCTCGGAAACCCACTAGTGATTGGATAAGAATCATTTGTCAACTTCATACACGTCACATTAGTAGTGCAGATTTTGGGCCCCCTGCCTACATCCCTGTGCCGTTAGCGGTAGTGGATCCTCCCCTGGGCCACCCTCTGGATTTACATTAGGAAAGAAGATTTGTGAATAAGTGGCTTATAGATGCACGGCTTGTCTCTTAAATCTCTCAGGGAGATCTTGTGGGTTCAATGTTTGCATCCGTATTCACACGGCCACACTTGTGGCGCTATCCTCGGTCCAAATATACGAGAAATCCACTTATAGGCGCTTGAGAATATAAAGAGGGTGCACTTACCAGAAAGATTAGAGAACCATCCAGTCCCAGCATCTGGGACATAAAACAGAAACCAATCTTTGATTTGTTTGAGCCTGATCAATAAATGAACATGGCCAGTCAACTAAGTGACCATAGCCACTGAACTCTTAACACAACGTCCACTTCTGCTACTAATACGACTAATAACGTACAAACCCACAAACAACATACCTGTAAATATCAAGCACTGGTAGACAGAGTGCCGATTAAGTACATTACAGCACTTGCGGCGGTATGCCACCTAAATCCATCTGCTAATAAACTGAATCTCAGCTTCTCATTTTGAAGCTAAAAACAATCATGTCCTCGCCAAGTCACGCCACTTTGTAGAGCAGCAGACAGACGTTTTTCTTTAAAATGATTTAAAAAAATACAAAATGTAATCCCACCCTTTTCCAGGTCAGCTCTTCTGCTGCGCGGTCCCACTCCAGAGCGTTCCAGTTCAAATCTAAACATGACAAAACAAACTTTAATATCATATATGTGTAACTTTACTAAGACTCGGAAAAGTGACGAGCATTAAGTCTCCACTTAAAAAACTTCCATGTCATCCTGTTCACACTGACCTTGTTCTCCATTATTGCCGTCAGCAGCATCCTCTTCCCTGCCTTCTTCATCGCTCTCTTCTTCCTCCCCGTCGAAGTCAGCTGGATCTCCTCGGTGACCAGCTTCATGTGGGTTGGCAGGAGCCTGCCGGTCTGGACCAGGGCCCGCAGGGGGTTGATCTCCTGCCCCGTCTGCAGCGGCCCGAGCTTCGTTACCACCTGGAACCTGTAGGATCATTAATAGCAGCTGCTCACCTTCATCATAGCCTGATAACCATTAGCTTTATACACATTTTCTTGCTCTAGTGAACAAGAAGATCTATTTACTAACACGTTGGTTGTATAGCAAAAAGTTGCTTCAATCAACTTTAGCGACTGCTACAGCGAGGAGACTGAGCGCTGATGTCATCAGATACTCTTAACATTAGCCAACTTAGTTTATGTGAGATTTCAATGATAACTTCTGTTTTTGCCTGTTCTAGAGGATAACTGCAGTCGGTGCTCTCTGTAAGAATAATTAATATTACTTCAAACAGCCTCGGTTCAGATGCGCTCGCTCGCAGTTTGTTTATGAGAGGCAGGAGAACTTGTGAGGAGATTAAAGGAGCAGCGGTGCAAACACACATCGTTAACTAATACATGGGGTGAAAACATTTGGAGACTGGAGGGAAAAATTAAACGGTGGTAGTCAGCCAATTTAGAGGGAAATACCGATTTAACATGGTATTACAACACTTTAAAAACCTGAAATATGAAAATGTTCCTCTCTAATATATGGGGAAAGTTTTGAATCCTACCCTGGAATCAAGACATTTGAGATAATCTCACTCACAAATCAGACTTACGTCTACTTGTAACATGGAAGTTAAATTATACAACACAATATGAGGAAGGAGACAACCCCCTGCTAATAATAAATAAAAAAGCACTAACATCACAACCTTCTGCTGAGACAGCTCAGTTGGTAAAGTCAGTGGAGCTAAATGCAACAGACCTTACTTTAACTATAGAAACATTCTTCCTCCCCACAGCAAGTTTCGAGAAGCCAACGCTGGCAGAGCCACTAAAGCTAGCGATAGCACAGACGCAGCCCCCAGCCCTGAAGACCCCGGGGAGGACCGAGGTTACAGTCACTTCAACGGGTCGGAACACATTCAATGCCAAACAGCCTTAGTTCCACTGTGATCCCTCAAAATAAGAACATCTAAAAACACGTTACTCATGATTTTTAAACCTTAAATAAGAAATATCGGAATCATACAAATTTCAGCAGCAGCCGGTCAGACTCAATAAAAGATAAAAAAATCTGATCGGCCAAGAAAACTGCAATCGGTTCACCTCTAGTTTGGTGAACTTGTAATCTCACCTCATTAGCTGGAGCAGGACCATTTGGTGGATTCGGAACCAGAGGCGGTTGATTGTGCTCTATCCACTGCTGGGCGTCACCATGGACAATCTGGTCTCTGAGCCAGACCAGACTGATGAAGGCGCACAGCGTGCATGTGACCACAAAACAGCCCTGGAGACAGTCTGTGAGGAGGTTTTGTCTGCAGGAGGATCGGAAACATGGTTTCAGAATGTATTTAACAACTATTTCACTACAGCGGACTGAACGGAGGTACAGATGGAAGTGACAGACAGGAGATTCTGTGGTAAAAATCTTATCCATCGTCTTGATGAGACATTATTTCACGACATACGGAGAATACATTGACCTTCTACATGCAGGAGCATGACAGTGAGAGGAGAAGAGTAGAAAACCAAGACCAGAGAGTGACTGACTTACGTTGAAAGCAAATCTAAAGGCAGCGTAAGGAGCGAGCTCACAGAGCCAGTAAACAAACACTTGTAGATACGACCTGTAAGAAAAGAAAAACAACTTGAGATTAACTTCACACTCACTGTCTGAGAAAACAAAGTAAAACTTCTCCTTAAAACAGTTTCTCTTATCATTTATTTTCACCAGAAATGATGTACAAATGTTTATAGATGTAGATCTGAAATGATCGTCTGTGCTTATGTTTTGGCATTTAAGATTTCAGCCTTTGGTGTATTATTATTTTTTGAAAAAACAAGACCATAACTTTAAAGGGTTAACCAAGTTATCTTTAGTTCTGAGTAAATGACTCCCCATCCCACAACCAGCTGGATTAACCCTCAATTGATGGTTGCATGTCTTTGAGAAGCAGATTACCCACTGTACAGGTCATTTATGCAAGATGGTCATTTAATCATTGTATTTCTCACAATTCAAGGGTAGCCTGCCTCCTACTTTTTGACCATTTTGTTCTGCTGCTGTTACATAACATATTTCTCTGTAGTAAGAAGAAATATGACCTCATCTGCACACAAGAGCACGGCAATCAAAACAAGATCAAAATTAGTTGTTCTGAATGTAAGACATGACTTACACTCTTTAATCCAGACGCATTTAAAACATGCTCCAGTCCCACTACCAAAGTAAACGCCATCTTTTCTATTTGCTTAAAAATCTCCGGTCATCTTGGTTGCAAGCTGAGAACAATAATTATATTTGATTTTGTTTGCTGTACGCTGCAACAATAGGATTTTTTTCTACAGTGGAACGATGACTCACAGGCTGTGAGAGGCACCACACCAAGCCAAGCAAAGGCCACCAGTGTATAGTGCAACCAGTATTTGATGCCTGTTCCAATACTGGTGACCAGACTTGCACAGATGTCCTGGACAGGCAGGTGAGACGGCATGTCTGGAGAGTAGACTGGGAGAAAAAGAGAAAGAGGAAGGTAAAAGTATAACAGGGATAGTGGAAGATAGATGGAGGTGATGAAAAACAAACTGAATACATAAAGTGACTCCGCCGATACTGTTTATTGTAAAGCAAATAACTTACTTGGTATAAATGCAAACCTGTGTTTGCATAATTCACAGTACTCCTTTCTGCTGTGTGTCAACCACTGCGTGAGACTGAAATCAGAAGGACAACTACTGAGTTTACATGGTTTATCTTATGGATAAGTTACGTTACATTCACACCATGTCAGAGAAAACATATTTAACTTTGTTATATGTATTCACTTTTTGTGAGCTATATTACTATAACTTCTTGAAAAAAATGTTTCCATCATGATACTTGCCAGTCTCCATCTAAAAACAACTCTGAATGTAAACACTGGACGGACTTTAAATATGAAAAGTGGTGAGATGATTTAGGAAAACAAAACTCAGACATTTTTACTTTGTCCTTGAACGTACCATTCCTGATGAATGAACTTGATGCTGCCGGTGCAGACACAAGGGTGGTAAAGTGGCTTTTCTGGAGTCCCTTCTGAACGACACACCCGACAGATGTCTACTGTACAATGGGAAAATAAACACATGACTTAGCGGCTCCCACGCGATTTGCTAACCCAAATGTTTGCTGTTCTGTAAAACAAAATATTGATACTTTCCTAATACATTTTGACTAGTTCCATCTACGACAGGGATGACCCAGTTACGGATGTAACATTAGCTATATATAGTGTTACTGTATGTGATATTATAATGCTTACATTTAAATTAGATGGCTTTTTTTTTTTAATACCATATCAGGGTTATCTCCATGAGAAAATGTGATGAGAGATTTATTCCAACACAATCGTAGTGTTGTTGTGGTTTTGAAAGTAAAAAGCAGAATTGTCATCATATCCCAGCATTTAATGATCTGGACTACTGCAGAGTGTTTGTTTGTATCGTTAGCTCTCAAAATGATGCAGGGAAGTAAGAAATGATGAACTCTACAAACACGTCCCTTAAAAAACGTTAAATAACTCAAATTGATTATCGGGAAAGTATGCATGAATCCCACGACAATTAGGTTGATCAGACCCATCAACTTTGCTTTTTATTGATCGTAAATTAAGTAGTTAAAGAGTTGGGATAAGCTTCAGCCCCTGCAACATGAGAATGAATGAATTGGCTGTCATGACGTGGGTGTGGGTTATCAGAATGAAGCGAGTGATCAGGAGTTTCTGCTTTCAACCTTACGGATGATGTTGATATTAACATTTATGTTGACCCAACTTCACGTTTTATTCAGTATTAAATCGAGAAATTTAAAAAGTAGTGGGAAAGTCTGACTATCAGTGGATCTTGTTTTTTCAAAGTAAAAGCACGTGATGGAGGTTTCTGCCTTTTCACCACAAATCGGCTGATTGAGTAACGTAACATTTCTGGTGAGTTTATCACAAAACACGGTCTCACAAATAATGTAATATTTGATGACGTCAGTCAGCGTTACCATCCATAGGGCAGATATTTCATCTTTTGATTATAAGATCTCCTCACTCACCAGTGCATCCATAGTAACGCACCCCCCTACCTAAAAGAACTACTCACCCCACTGACCTCAACACGATCCCTCCGTTCTACCCACTCATACCGCCTCCTCCTTCCCAGGACTAAGGTCAACATTGCTGCTTTTTGGCTGTTTTTAATATAGTCATTATTTTATTGTTTTATTGATGCTTTTATCTGCTTTTGCTTTGAAGTACTTTGAGATTTGATCCTAATGTAAAGTGAATTATAAATTAAATGTATTATTATTATCTGTCTCCCTCCCTAGTAGAAGTAAACATGACTTTGATCCAAATGTAAAGTGCATTATAAATTAAATGTATTATTATTATTATCAGCTGTTTCTCCACTAAAAGCGTCACAATCACCGCCCCGCCCACACGGTACACGCCCACCCTCTGATGAAACTATTCTATTGGTCGCTCTGGCGCTTCCCCTCAGCTGTTGACAGCTCTTCCAACTGCTGTCGGCGTATGTAAACACTACTTCTGATCAGACCACTGCTCATGTAAACAGACAGTTCAGTTCAGTTAAAGTGTCCTTGTAAACCCACCTGTTGATGTATTTTCAACAACTAACGGAAATAAGTTCAGGCTTGTTAGCCTGCTTGTTCTAACTGGCTAACAGATTTATTTAGTCTGATAAATAATTGTAACGGTTAATCACCCAGAGTTAAACACTACCACTGACGGCGGCTATTTGATATATATTGTCGTCCATGCGTGATGTTGATACCCAGTAAATTATAACAACTTTGTTTATAGTGTTTATGACAGCAACAACAGCAACAGCTAACCGGCGGATGTCAGTTAGTGCTAGTTAGCATGCTAACTGATGGCTATCGTGTTAGTTTGGTTTGATTACTGTCAGCGTTTAATTAAGTGATTAACGTCGGCTTTTAACTACTATCCAACACCGACAATTATTAAGTCAAACGGTAAAAATAATGATAACTTACATTACAAAAAATGTGCGCTAACGGGAGTCAATTCACACCAGTTAGCCTGCTGGCAGTAAGAGGTGTGATTAATTGTCAAGCCTTCTGTTGCGGATAGAGTCGATCATTGCTACCGACAGTCGTCAGGGTGTGAAATCAGAAAATATAGCTTTAATTACGAGTTAAAGAACACAGTTGTGATACTATAGGAGTTTAAGCAAGTGACAAGAGATTGCGTATGAGTTCTAGCTAGCTAGCGTGCTATCGCTAATGTGCTAGCGGTTTGATTTATCGTCAAAAGCTTAATTAACGATATAGTCAGTCATCTCTGTTGACAGTCGTCACGAATGAGATAATCCGAAAGTGTTGCTCTAATTACATGTTAAAAATTATGAGAAGTGTTGAAGAATGCGCCAGTTGATTGCTAATAATTCTTGTTTCCTCGCCTGCTAATACTGATAGGGTAGCAGTTCGTTTAGAGTGAGCGTTTGTAAAGGTTCAGATAAGTATATAGTCAGACATTGACAGTATAGCATAATTAGTGTAGTGTATTGTACACTTGTTAATGTATGCTTCAAAGCTAATAACTATGATACCTAAGTATTTACAAAAGGCAACAATAACTAATAGGTAACAGGTAACAGGTAACTTAGTTCATGCTAGTTAGCCTGCTAACGCAAATGGGCTAGCGGTTGGTTTAATGAACATTTGTCAAACGTTTGAGTATTGAGTCACACAAAGCCAATTAACAAAATTTATAATCAGTATGACATTAGCCATATCAGAGTGAGTATTTTAATTGTCAGATATTGGACTAATCCAAATTTCAACATTGCGTTAGCTCACTACCTTCTTCGGTGGTGTCCATGATGCTAAGGCAGCACTGCTCCACAGATGTCAGCTTGAAAGCGATGATTTAGGACTTTTCCTCATGGAATCGGTCCAGGGTTAGCGTTTAGTTCATGTTCCGAGTACCTTTGACGTGATGATACATCTAGAGATTCAATAAAACCTTTCTACTTCATAGTGAATCAGCCTGCAATCAGGACATCCTCGGAGCAACACGTGATTGTGCCGTATTTGACCACTAGATGTCAGTCACGCACTGTCGGCCGCACGTTCATTTCATTAGTAGTTTAAAATAGGACACTGCACAAATCCTCTGCAGGTGTTTCAAATAATGTAATGTTTTGATGCATCTATATTTGCTTTTGGTGGCACCTTTGCCGGTCTGAATTGATTAATTCAATTATCTAAAATGACTCAATGCCCTTGATCAGTATCCGATTACTATGCGATTAGATGCAGTATTTACTATAAAAAATAGTTCATAACACACAGTATCACACTTTCTTACACAGATGCCGAGATTATTCCATCAGACATTGGGTTGCCCCTCAACAATTTTGCATTTTTACTTGACTTTTGCACTTTCATCCCACTTTGTTTGCATAGAATTTGCTGATGGTTGATTTGATTTGATCATTTTTGTTAACCAGATTGTTTTTATTATATTGTTATTTGTTGATTTTTTTTAAAACTATTTTAATACAATTTGCTCAAAGCATTGCGTTAACCTGTAATAAACACCCAATTTCCCTCATGATAAATTAAGTATTTATCTAATCCTTCTTTGAATATTCAAAAAATCTTAACATTTCAAAGTTTTGTTCAAACTAATGTTTTTTCATCAATTATTTTATTCATATCATCGTTATAATGATGTATACTTTATTTCAAAACAGTCATAAAAATAATATATATTACAACATTGTGAATTTAATTCTCTATATTATTGAACTACCAGGCGCCTACCCTTCAAAACTGTTCAAGTAGACTGCCGGGACAGTCTTGGGATCACACTAACCATCCGATTGGGGGATGACCACTCCACCTCCTGAGCGACTCCCCAATTTCATCATTTTTAAAACCAATTTTTTTTTGCATTTTTTCTGATTTTACCTGAATTTTCCAAAAACTGAAAATCAAATTCCGTTTCGGTAACATATTGGAAAAAAAAATCACAATTCATTTCACAATTGCAGTGTCTGTTCAAACTGGGCAATGCAGCTTTCTGTGTTTCTCTCAAGTGTCTTTATCAAAATATAGTCATCTATACCACGTGTATTTAATAGCCTGCACGCTGCTGGGGTTTTTTTTATCAGTACTGAAGTTACATGACCACAAAGTGATGTGGTGCACTGATCATTTTAGGATATATTTCATTGTTTTTAGTGCATTGAGAGGCCAGTTACTTCTTCCATATATACACAATACCTGATGACCAACCCTTCAAAGCATGATGAAAAGTGAACAACAGTTTCTGACATTATTAAAGGTCAAACCAAACTACTGCAGCCAGAGGGATGTATGGATGGAGATGAAGATGAAGATAAGAGACAGAATGAACCTATGAGTGTAACATATACGCACCATTATGTCTCACGTTGCTTTTTTTTTTGCGGATATTGAAAGACAAATTCCTAACATCTCCCGACATACGCCGCAGTAGAACAACACAAATAGATGAAGGGAAGGTTCTGGATTCGATTTGAGGCAAAAAATTGAAGTTCTCCAAAAGAATCCAGATACTACCCGATGTAAGACAGAGTTGGGGGACTGAGTGTGACATAAACACACACATTGAGGATTCTGACAACTATGCTGCTGATGCTGACTTGAATGGAACCAAATTAATGTGACTTAAAACATGAGCAACTCATCACGATCTGTGAAAATGAGCAGCTTCACGCACAGTCTCATACCTGATGAGTAAAGACTTCACATTTTTAAAAGTACATCAGACCCAGAGGTTTCAGGTCCACTGGAGGAGGAGGAGGAGGAGTAGAAGAAATCAGACTGAAACACATCTCATGATTACAAAAACTGAACAAGATCAGAGTTCTGTGTCTATGTGCTTGACTCTGGTGTGTCCTCCTGTTCTGTGGTCGTCCTCCGTGTCGAAGCATGTTGCAGGTGTGATTTAAAGGTCTTGGCGTCGTACACCCATACGGTGTCGATGCCCTCCCCGGCGGTGTGTTCAGGAACCCAAGTAGGGAAGGGGAAGCGGCAGGCCACCACCTTGGCTGTCTTTGGCAGCTCGCTGGCCAGCTTCAGCTCCAGCTGCTCCATCTGCAGGTGTTCAGAGCAGCACTGATAAGTCAGGAGTAATACGACTATTACTAATTAGAGTATTAATACTTCATTGGTGAGGGGGAATACTGAGATCTGAGGGGATGCACTGATACTGGGAGTTCTCAGTTCTTAACCCAGCAAAGTGTATGAACAGCTGATTATATACAATGTCAAACCACAAATCAATGTTTTATTTAACTAAACTGGAATATATAATAATAATAATAATAATAACACATTTAATATATTATGCACTTTCCATTTAATTTACAAATCTCAAAGTACTACAAAGTAAAAGCAGATAAAAGCATCAATGAAAAACATAATAATGACTATATAAAAACAGCAATGTTAATTAAAAGTTATAGGTCCTGATAAAAAGGAAAGTTTTAAGTCCTTTTTTAAATGTGTCAGTCGTCTGTGGAGCCCTCAGATGGTCAGGGAGAGCATTCCACAGACGAGGGGCAGCAGAACAGAAGGCCTGGCCGCCCAGGGTGCTGAGCTTAGTCTGGGGAAGGAGGAGGCGGTATGAGTGGGTAGAACGGAGGGATCGTGTCGAGGTCAGTGGGATGAGTAGTTCTTTCAGGTAGGGGGGTGCGTTACCATGGATACACTGGTGAGTGAGGAGAGAGATCTTATAATCCATCCTGGTGGAGATGGGAAGCCAATGAAGGGAATGAAGGTGATGTGTTCTTGTTTACGAACTCTCATCAGGATCCTTGCAGCACTGTTTTGAACATACTGCAGTCTTTGAAGACTTTATCAGGGATCCCGATGAGAAGTGCGTTACAGTAAAAGGTTCAGTACTCACCATCTGAGGGACTCCAAAGATGACCACATTAGAGTACTGAGCAAAACAGACCTGGAAAGAAATATTAGAAATGTCACACAAAGTGTTTACGTTCAGTGCCAGTTCCTTTAGAGGTCTGTATTTGAATTAAGAAAGTATCACAGTGGTCCCATTTCAAAAGGTTCCCCTGAATGAAACCTTCTGGCTTCAATTCTTTTCCAATGACAACTTCTTCCCTAACTACAACTGCTGTATTTAACCCTGGCCATTTACACACTTTACTGTGTAAATCAGGTGTGACTGACCTTCCACAAGTCACAGATGTGGAAGGAGGTGGAGCGGTGGACTCCTTCTTTCCAGGCCCGGCAGCGAGAATACAACACCAACCAGGGGTTCAGCTCAAAGCCCGATGCATGGAAGCCATGTTTGGCCGCTGCGATCACCTGCAGGAGGAACGGGGACAAAGATTCACAGTTTGATCAATTTTCTTGCCGTAAGATAAAAAGTAAAGGTTCTAGCACATACTTCCTTCAATGCCAATCATTTCTTATCAGTTTTACTATTCTAATCTTTTGTTTTACTTCATTGAATATAAGTCTTTTGTTTTTCACTATTTATTTTACTATTATTTATAGGGCCGCAACCCCATTTTTAAATCATGTTCTTGAAAAGGTGCTATAACTTTTCCTATAATAAACCAAGTATTGTAATCTTTTTTCTATTAGATATTAAAGATGTGATATTATGTTAAAACACAAAAACAAACATTTTTAAAAAGGTGTTGGAAGAAAAAGTATTTAATTATCATTGTGTATGACGTTTAAAGGCAAAATACACTTTTTAACCAGATGTTTGCAGAAACCAAGCTACAAAAGTTAAAATAGCTCAATACAACATTTAACACAAAATGCTAATTTTATTGACTAAAGCAGCCTCAAGAATCATCACAGAATTTATTTGCCAGATGTTATCACTGAGCCAACCTTCGTAGATTTACTTTAGCAGATAAGTTCCAAAGTTTTCTTTCTATTAAAGTCTAAATTTATGCAGGTGCTTCATGCCTGAACATAACGGCAACGAAAAATGCTGACCCAACAGGACAAGATATGCTTTTTGTCAGTGGTTCAAAACAGTCTAAACAAGACAACAGAACTTTTTGAATGCTGTTTTGTGGAGCGATTGAAACAAACTTGAACTTTTTGGGTCCATGGGTCAGCATTATGTCTGCAGATGCTGTAGAATACCATGTCTACAATGAAGCATGGTGATGATTTGGAGCTACCTTGCGTCCTTGTGCAATGGAAACCTTCAGCCTGTAGACTTTAACATGGATTCCATCCTAGGGAGAAAACGTCTCGCTATCTGTGAGAACATTAAAAAGGGACATTAAAGCCTTAGCAAACCTCAAAGTCCAACAATGCTTTGGCTTCAGAAGAAGTCCTGGAACATTCTATGTCGGCCTCACAGTTGCCTAACTTGAATAACATAGAAAACCTGTAGTGGGATTTGAAGAAGGTGTTTGAAGCATGTCCCCAGCTTTGGTTTATGAGGATTGTGCCAAGAGCCCAAAGACAGGGAGAGGGGTCTTATAACATCTGTTGTGTTGTGCTGTTTTCTACAGAGCCCTTAAGAACTTTCTTTTATCTTGTACTCACACGTAGGGGCTTCGCAGTTTTCACTGTTCTGTGAGAAGGAGTGTGTTTTACCAAATGCATCATGAGGTCAGCAGTAGAGAACACAGCACTTACTATTCTTCCATCTCCGCTACCAATGTCCACCAGGGTCCCCGATCTGGCCCGCAGCACCCTGAGGACATTCTGCACCTGAGCTGTGGTAGCTGGGACAAACGGGAGGCAGACTTTTCTCAATGCCGGAGCGACAAACGGAGCAGCCACCGCGTACAGGGCGACCAACGACCCTCCTACCACACCGGTCAAAATAACACCGAGAAGACTTCTGCTCTTCTTCTCCAGGACATCGCTCTTTAATTGAGCTGCCGGTGCCGAGTCGAGGAAAATCTCTTTCTGTGACATGATACTAGCGAAAGGAAACGACGACTGTAACGTTAGCTGACATTATTTGTACTTGAACACACAGCTGCTAAAACCTAACCGACCTCGGCCAGCGGTAGATGTCATGATGCAAACAAGATATTTATAGCACTGGACTTTCTCATTATGTTAACCGCTGAGTCAAACGCGAAAAATAAAAGATTACAAAGGAAATAGCTCGTAAATAAGTGACAGTTCAATGATACTTCTATCCATGCGGCAGAATATTGATCCTACCACGGCGAAGGCGTGACGCTTCCTCGTCCGCCTCTGATTGGATATAACATATTGCCTTGAGTCGTTGGGTTTAGGAATGAAGGGCCATGATTGGTTAAACTTAGAGTACGAGCCAATCCGAGTATGGAGGGTCCTTGACAAAGCCTCCTTGCATGCACCTGTGCGGCGCTGTAAAAATTCCGTAAGGATGATAAAGAAGGGGGAAAAGGTTCCGCTTCATTCTTCATCGTTTCAAGTGAATAAAAAATGATTCGAAGACAAGTAGGACAAGCACACATTAAAAGAAAGATGCTGGTGCGCCATGCAGAGTAAAGGAAAAATAACATATTTAATGAAATAAATAAACAGTCAGTTATGTAATAATAATAATAATAATAATACATCAGTTCAAAAAATGTGGGACCACCCAAATTCAAATACTGATTCACACAAACATTTATAAATACATCCGAGTAAACAAAAAAATAAAGATTAAATTGTATTAATTTATGGGGTTCTAAGCCTATTGGTTGCATTTTTGCAGTATTTTAAACATATGTGTGCTGAATTCAGTTGTTAAACTAAAATGCTTATAGCATATGCCATCATTGCGAACAAAAGATTCAGCTTTCGATGTCCATCAATTTTGGTCATCTTGTCTTTTAGAAATTGATTAATTGCCTAATTGTTTTGCTATCCACCATTCACTCATAAAATAATCCAAAATATAATGTAATAGTTTATGTATCCCATCTCAGAGTTGAGAATTCACACCAAATAAAGGACAAAAAAGAACTATGACACATTAAGATGGTTCAATTATCTATTGATTTAAATTCCTCTTTGATCAATTTCTATCAAATATTTGCAAAATATATTTCTCTAACTCTCGTACACATCTATTTTACCGGAATAGAGTCATTTATCATACAATAGTTACAAGCGTAGTACTTCCCTCTGCATATAATTTAGAACTTATTGTAATATCAAGAATTGCAACATGAGCGGAAAAACTCTTAGCCCTAAATCTAAAGGGATTTGAAATGTGAGGTTTCTAACAATGACAGAAATCATCACTCATTACACTCATTTTATTATTTCCATGTTGCCGTACATCAGAAGTCATTCGACAGTGTGCGGTGGACGGTGGGCTCCTGCCCTGACGTGCCATGGTGCGTCTGATGATGGTGCATGTGGTGCTGGCTGGTGGTGGGACCATCATCCATCATCAAATCGTCCGCCTCCTCTGGTCTGTAACCCTCTGCCCCATCCTGAGAATAGCTGTGTTTCATCACCAGGATGCTCCTTCGACCTCTTGGTATGGTTTGGTGGGAGAGGCGTGGAGACTGCTGGCTCACCGTCACCGACGGCAGGGGAGGTACAAGACTCCCCCCGTCGGCCGGTATGGTGGCGTCTCTCATGCTCAGGTTGCTGCGGCTGCCGTGCACACTGCCGTGCAGACTTCCCTGCTGAGAGCCACAGTGGTGGTCACGGATGCATTTGGAAGAGGAGCGGCGGAGCTTGTGGAAATTCTCAAAGTCCTCAGCCAGAGCGGCCTCAGTCAGGTCGCCGGAGGGTGCTCGGCGCAAAGTGCAGAGCTCGTAGTGAGGAGGTTCAAAACCAGGATGTAGGAGGGCAGGGTCAAAATCATCTCTGTATATAAGCAGAGTGAAGAAGAAGAAGAACAAAAAGATTTCTCATCTGAAAAAAACCCTTTTGTTGGGAAGTTCAGCAGCATTTTATTCTATCCAGAAAAAGCCATGGAATAAGATGGGCCTTAAAACACAATATTGACATATTCATGAACTTACGTTATTGGTAAAGAGAAACAAAACAACATTAGTTCTTATTGTAATCATATTTAGGGCAGGTCGAACATTAATTCTCCATCTAAATAAATTCATACTGAGTAACACTAGTATGAAATATCCATGTAAAATGAAAAGATGGAATCTAAAAGGTTCCCCTGATGTCGTCTTTGTTGTTGTCTGAGATGGATTATTCTCATTTAAATCACTGAATGCCACCTTTTGTAACTCTGCCTTGTATTTGCATGTGGGAACAAAATCCTGAACTGCTCCATAGTTTGGGAACAACTATAAAGTGAAACAGACAGTTCTCTTCAACCTCCTAAGTACTTTGCCAAAAATATAGAAGTTTGTAGAAGCAATGGTGAAATTCTCCTGTTCAGTTAAAACGCTCTCACCTGCGGATGATGTATTTCTTGCGAGGCTGTTTGATCTGGATGATAACAGATATGATGAGCAGGATGAGAACCAGGCCACAGGTTATTCCAATGATGGTGATGTTAGTGTTGTCCAGTGTGTCCAGGATGCTGGCTTTCCTCTTCTCTGTGTAACGAGATGACACTTAGGAGAACGACTTCACAGTCAGACTAAGACAGAACTAAGATATGCTGTAGATTCCCGTCCCTGACTACCTTTGCAGTGATTCTCATCCCATGGGTAAACACAGTTCTGGATACCATTGCAGACCAAGGTGTGGTTGATGCACATGTTGCTATGGCAGAAGAAAGTGTCTCCCTCACATGGAGCTGGAACACAAAAGTCAACAGTCATTCAGTTAATTACAGAGGAAAAAGTACATCTTTTCACTGTATGGTCCTGGACTCTTTCTCCGGATAAACTTGAACTGAGTGCAAACGCAACGGTCCCTAAATTGTTATGGTGGCCCTCTCTCGAGAGCTTTCGCTGTTTTCTCCCTCTCCAGTCTGTGTGCCTTTGTCTCTGGCTGCACCGTGTGACATCATTGCGGCCGACTCATCACACCCTGGTCGTGAACTTTTCAAATTTCTTCCCTCCGACAGGCGCTGCAGGCCTCTACAAACAAAGACGTCTCACCACATGAACAGTTTATTCCCATAGATCATTGAACAATTAAAAACTGTCCTATAGAGTCAATAACCATCACGAGATCTTCCTCGTGATGCAGCTCAAGCCTAACACTTGTTGACACGACCCTGGATCACCACAATGTACCCAGTGAGATCAAGGTCTTCATCCTGAACTACTACGGGAAATTCTGGCTTTGAGTCACTTCTGGGAAATCAACAGCAGAATTGCATTGGCTCCAAAATGGGATTATAATTGGATGCACCATCTCAGTCATCCTCAGTCATCCTCTTTGCATCATCCTTAACAAAAACGCGGTGTTCCATTTATTTAGAGATACCCCTGAATTTGACATCCTGAAAATCTTCTCAAATGAAACGGACTCACGTTCGTGGAATGTCGTGAAGAGGATCCTGAACTTGCTCTTCCTGCTTCCCTCGTCTGCCCACAGTCTCACCACGCCGACAGAGGTCGACAGCATGACGTCATTGGCCACCGTGGAGCAGAACTTATTCTTCAGGTGCTCAACGGAGCTGCTGCCGTCATAGATGGCTACGAAGTTTCGCTTGCACTCATTTGAATTGTGCATCTCGTACTCCAGGAATCGCATGTAGATCTGTGTGTAGAAGGATGAGGAACATCAAGAAAAGTTGTGAACTGATCAGGCTAGACTGTTCCAGACTAGAACATTCCACATGTTAGCAGGAGTCCATGTTTAAACAGTCAAACCAGGCTGATATTAGGACCACCTGCACAAGATTTGAGAAAGCGGACTTCAACATAGCCACTCCTAGTAGCACATCTTACAAACCTCCATAAACCTCCCATGAAGGCCCCACCAGCATAATGGCGATCTGCGCTTGGGGATGTAATATATGTGCAAACAGTGATGACAAGCAGCTACTTGAAACACCAGAACCTCATCACCATCAGTAGCAGTCAGTGATAATTACCCGAGCTTTAGGTGGGGCCTTGACGTACCACCGGCAGTCTATAGCTTCAGTCTGCAGAGCCCGGCCCTCTGTGGATATCTGGATAGACTCTACAAAGCCCTCTGGACCACTCAGCTCAAAGTCACAGACTGTCAATAAGAACTTTGTGTTAAAGAAGAGCTACTTTTGATACCGTAATATCAAGAATGTGTAGAGTTACATGTTAGATTTTCGTCTAAAATCCCAAACATGAACCAGAATCACGTTTATTCCTTTGTTCGCGCTTGTGAACACCTTATTCCAATCTCAGTAACTCAGTAATAATAGTAATGATAGTAATAATAATACATGGAGAGCTCAATCCTGCTGTTAACTTTGAATACATGGTGTTACTGCATATCAAAACTCACTACATGCTCACATGCTAGACTTATAATTATGGAAATAATCTAATATGATAAGAGACTTTGAGCCACACCTTCCCTCCGGCAACTATATTATTTTTCAGTTAGCATTATATCTGTTCAACCGAAGCTGCTAACAGGGAACAGGTTAATATAACAATTCAGCAGATTGGCGTCAGCTGAATACTTACACGGCAGAGCTGGCAGTTCCCCGAGGTCCTTGAATTCAGGATCTGAAAGTAGAACATGCCGTGGTTAGAAACATCTACTGAAGTCCTTCCACATTTATAGAAACATTTCAAAGTTAGATTCAGGACAAACTGTGAGGTTCATAACTAAGTTAACTTAATAACTTGTTCTCAACATACTAGGTATTATTGACAGGCCCGCCCCCTTTCCTATATGTAGACCACATCAGCTGGGGGCAATTTGTGGTTCTCATACAGTGTCAACAGAATTTGAAATGCGGGCACACAGCGCAGTATATTCATGGCCAGGATCTCAAGGTGCAGTGGAGGGCAGGGTCCAGTTTCCGGAGCTTCTTGTAGGATTCATCAGTCTGTTACCTCCAGCACTACTGAAGAGGACTGCAGCTGAGTGAAGCGGCGGGATGAGCTGGAGAGCGTTACTGGGGAGAGGCATGTCTGGAAATCCCTTCCTAACCCTGCAGCAACCCCAACCCAGCCACGGATAAGCGGACGAAAATGGATGGATGGAGACCATCTCAAGCTTGAGAGGAAAATATGTATTCTTATTTTCTAACCTTAAAGACAAATTAAAATTTAAATCTTAACATATCAATAATAGAGAGCAGATGAAGCTTTAAAATGGAAACATGATGAGGGTCACACATTCATTATATCAAGGGCAAAGACATCATGGGGAATATTGCAGTGGATGAAGTATAATATTTAATAGAAAAAACTAAATGCAGAGACTATATAACCCATTTTCATTTTCCCGCCACATATCTGTGCTCACAGTTTTTAAACTTTGAGCATAAACTTATATATTTAACTTATCCGACCATTTCGGAGGATATGCAGATAGATATACTGGACAAGGGTGACGATTAGACAGAGGTAACCCTAGATGACTCCCATAACGGGGGAAACAAAAATGTGCACAATCGACCTTCAGTGCTGAGATTAAAACAAAATCAAGATCAATGAAAAAAGACAAAATGTTTGAAAAGTAATAAAACAGGATAATATTAAAAACGTGCGGTATTGCAAAACAAAATATAAAAAAGAAAAGAAAACCCATACAGCTGGCCTGACCTTGGGTAATCTCTGTACCAGCCCTTATTTAAACTCTCCTGAAACCCTGATGCCCTTCATTAAAAGGGAAAAAGCCACAATCAGTGTGCGTCAGGGAGGAGACATTGTGTTCTAAACCTTTGTGCGGATGAATCTGCTGGCTAGGTGGATTTTAAATCTCGATATATCAGCTTACTTGGGGAGAGATTATGCTTCACCAGCAGTAATGAAGACCTGGTGACGAAGATGTCGCTTCCTATTTGTTTTCAAAACTCCCTCGGAAAAGCGCTATGCTTGTTTAGAACGTATGCAAATGACCCCTGACCAAGGACAAACAAATGTTTCAAGTGGATCAATCTGAAGTGAGGGCTTTGAACATATGACATAATTGACTTTCTTGTGTTTTGAATTATCTTCATCACTGGGGAGGAAACGCGTCGATGAGTCGCTGTGACATCAGAAGAGCAGGTAAAGGAGTTCTCCAGAGCTCAGATCAACCAGGATCCATTAATCCTCTCATCTTTCTTATCACTGCTTCACATTCAGCTCAGTGCAGATTATCTATTATGTTTGTGTGTGTGCGTGTGTTTGTGTTTATGTGCGTGTGTGTGTGGGTCTCGTACTTAAGGGGAGAAAAGAACGTAAAGAGGAGATAAAGGCAAGATATATGTTGGTTTATTGAAATCCTTTCCTGATATCTTACTGACTGTGTGGTGCAGTGGAGGAGCAATGAAGATCCCTGCTACATAAATACATTTATAAACTAACTTAAACCACGGGGAATCAAAAGTTTGTAAGATATTTGGCCTTCAGATGCTTAATTTTCCACTCCGACTGGTGTGGTAGAAAAATGTCAAATGTTAAAGCTTTTGTTTTACAAGACCCGTCCAATAGATCAACGAGTTAACCATGAAAAATCAATTACAGTTTTATAATAAGTTATAGACTCTAACCCGAGACTTTGATGTTATTTTCACTTCACCTGATTAACTACCACAGCAATTATTAATCCATTCATTTTTTAAATTTAAATTTCAAGTCTTTTTAACTCTTCCCCAGCGCCGGCAACATGTGTTCCCTGGTATCTGGTGCCGTTTAGACCAAACCTCTACCCCCATCCTGCAAAGGTATAAAAATAACTACTGTATCTAGATGACGATCTAACTCATCACCAAAATCTAAAGTATATCACAAACATTTAATCAAAATCTGCTCATGATTTCCTGAGTGATCCTGCAAACTGATAAACTCCAGAAATCAAATCACCAACTCCTCTAATCCAAGGATTCTACTTTCAAACCACGAGGTCCTGCGTGAACAGCTCTATGGTGAGGGCAGGGAGCTGGTGACGTCTGCAGCTCATCTAAAAGTCTCAAAGCTCTCAGATCGTCCTCAGAATATCTTCTCATATCCGAACCTGAGCTTTCCCGGTCTCTTTATACAAGAACGGCTTTGATGCACATACCTTAACCAGAAAAAACTCTACGTTAGGATGTGTGTGTGAGGGTGAGTGAACTCTCTTACCACTAGTGATGAGGGGGTTTAGACAAGAGATTTGCTTTTTGGCAGTGGAGACTCGTTACTTAGGATGGAAGTAGAAGACAATCAACTTTCCCTGATCTACCAATGATTAAAGGTATTCTCTTAAAGGAACAGTTCATGTTTATCAGGCCTTTCTGTGTTCTTCAAACTGCTGTGATAGACAGAGAGACAGACCGACAGACAGACAGACAGACAGACAGACAGACAGACAGACAAACAGATAGTTAGACATATAGATAGATAGACAGACAGACAGACAGAAAGACAGACAGACAGACAGACAGACAGACAGACAGATAGATAGATAGACAAACAGATAGTTAGACATTTAGATAGATAGATAGATAGATAGATAGATAGATAGATAGATAGATAGATAGATAGATAGATAGATAGATAGATAGATAGATAGATAGATAGGTAAAGACACGGGGAGAGAATGAAAGAGAGAAAAAGAGGGAGAGATAAAGAAAGAGAGTGTGTGGATGGACAGAGGGATACAGATTAATCTCTCCTCCTCATCTTTGGAGGTGGCCTACAAAATCTGCTGGTAATGAAGCCTCTGCCTCCGATTCCCTTAAGCTGCTGCTGCTGCGGCTCAGAGCAGACAAGCTGTATTCCCCTGAAGACAAGCTTTCATTAACTGCTGTGTGTGTGTGTGTGGGACCTGTGTGTGTGTGTGGGACCTGTCTGTGTGTGTGTGTGTGGGGGACCTGTGTGTGTTTGTGTGTGTGTGTGCGCGTGTATGTGGGGCCTGTGTGTTTGTGTGGGACCTGTATGTGTGTGTGTGTGTGTGTGTGTGTGGGACCTGTGTCTGTGTGTGTGTATGTGGGGCCTGTGTGTTTGTGTGGGACCTGTGTCTGTGTGTGTGTATGTGGGACCTGTCAGTTATGCACTTCGGACACTAGGGGGAGATTTTCAGGCCACATTTCTCCACAGCTGATCTGATTTAGTACAAATTTGGCACCTATGAATCAACCTGAGAAGATAAATCATGCATGCATCATATTTTACTTTAATAGCTCATGTTTTCCTCACTTTGTTGAGCTCTTTCACAAAAAATAGGGACACAACTTCACATTTAAGTTGAATCAGAGGGGATTGTTTATACAACTGAGGGGAAGGTGGCGGTGAAAAGTGTTTTTTCTTTTTCAAGCGAATATTATAAAATTAAACAACGTCAATCAAAAAACGGTATTATTGCTAATCATATATATGTATATGTCCTACAATGAGTTAATTAAAAAAAATAATCCACTTGGAAATTGTTATGTGGAATGTAACGCATTATTATTATTTTGTCATCATGAAACAAAGTGGTATTCAAAGGGTTAATAGCGTTAATATAAAGAGATATTTTATAGGTATGATTAGGACTGGCAATTCAGTCAGTAAAATGTTATATAATGGTAGTGTGTGTCAGGAAGAGGACATTTATGTCTTCTAAGGTGGTGAAAGGTGGGTTTTTTTAATTTCATTTAATACTGATCAAAATGGTAATACTCTTTCAAAATCAGTCATATTAATAATCATTGATCCAGGTCCCAAACTCCCCAACTCCCAAACTAAAATATGATTTTATTGGCATTTTCTATAAGGAAAATAACTTATTTAAAAAAAAAAGTTATTGTCATTTCATCATGTGATCAAAATGAAACTCAACAGGTGAAAATCCTGAAAATAATTGAATATTGATAGATGTGATCAGCACTGATATTACACCATTAAAAGTGTAAAATGAAACAAATGTAGAACACTGTATTTTATGGCAGCTTCAGGAAAGGCGAGTATAGCCTGACGGCGTGAGGGCTGCGAAGAAGAAACACACCCTCTTCAATCACGTGACTCTACGATCACTCACCTTGGGTGAAATTGTAGCGAGCAGAGAACCCAATGGCCTCCAGCTCGCCATCAGCCACAAACTTGATGTACAGGTACCGCCCACTGGAGCGTACGTAGTCTGGGCTTTCCTGCCCGCAGTAGCGACCGATGAGTGGCGAGAAACCGAAGGGCCCGTCTCGGACCTCAATGTGGTCAAACTTGCAGTCCCAGGATGGCTCGATGGAATATTTGTCCTCAAAGAATAAGTCGATGCACTGCCGGGGAGCGGCTGGAGGACAAGGAGAGGTTGAAAGAGTGGAATAAAGGTGCAGAGGAGGTAGAAAACTACATATAAATGTATGGAACGCTCACCTTCTATAATGTAGACACATTCCTTCTCGGGCGGGTACTTTTCAGGGTAGTTGGGCGAAGTGAAATAACCTCCGTCGGACTCCTTGATCCAGGTCCCGCACTGCCCGGCTGGTGTCACGCCTGAATTGTTCTTCACTTCGAACAGAAGAAGACAACAGCGTTCAGATAACACGGCTGTGTCATTACTTGAAATGGGGATACTTCACCATGATACATCAACATGTCATTATCGATACACAATTATATACAGACACAACATTAACAAACACAACTAACAAGAATAAAGTCTTTTCAGTCTGCATTTGATCGGGGAATTAAACTCCAGACTTAGTTTACGGATGGACTGATGAACAAAAGAGTGATTCAGTCTAATCCAGTTAAATGGTGGAACTCTGTGTCTCCGGTTTGATTCGTGATGTGACATCATTCAGGTCAGCGATGAAATCATTAGCCGGCCGGAACATTCTGCAAGGATAGGTTGAATCGTGACGTTCCTACAGAGGCTGACCTATGATCTTTGAGCAGAATTTGATTTTACTACAGAGTACTGGACAAACTCTTCCTCCAGGTAAAACTGAAACACTGGTGGGTCACTCATGATCACGATTCTTTTCATAAGGCATTCTTCATTCTTTGGCATTAACTTTGTTAGAACATAACTTTGTTAACAGCGTGCTGCTGAAAAAGCCCAGCCCGTAAAACTGCATCATCAGCACATTCTGAAATGTACCGAAATACACTTAGAAAGACAAATTCATCCTCATAACATTGCAACTTTTATTCTAGCACTTCTTAATTTATTCTGAAAATCTTAGATCTTTATATATCATATTCAACTTTCATTGATATATACTTTAAAAATACTGGAAAAAAGGTTTGGATGTAGTTTTGCTTTAGAAATGATTTAAGTCTTGGCCAATCGATAGTTTCATGTTGATCAAACTAATCCAGGTAATTCACTGATTGGGAAACGTTTGGGGTTATCACCTTCGAAATCATTAATATTAAAGCAATAATTGATTCAACTTTCCAGCGCCTCTCCTCTAGTGATGCACCAGAAAACACATCCAAAGACTTAGAATGGTTAATAGTGAAGCGAGAGTTGTGACCCATGGTGTGATGAAGTTACCTTGAGTCTTCGTTTTGGTCGCTGACGCACCTGACAGTTCAGGTGTGATGAGGATTGCTGCAAAAGCTGGGACAAGAGAAGCCGTTATTGGATTTAATTAAAATAACCTTTAATGAAGTTCTGAAATAGCCAACATATCTTTAACACCAGTGGGAAGACGCCTCTCACAAACACGTTTACTACATGATTATAAACCTATGATTTTTACAATCTGGATTATTAAACGCTGGTGTTAACTCACCGACGGGCAACAGAAGTTGGTGCACCATTTTTGTTCCCTGAGGATTGGTAGAAACCTCTCAATCAATTCCATCAAACAGTCTTCGCTGAACATCCCAGAGTTATTGTGGGGAAAAGATTATATCCAGCCGTCAATTCCTACGAAAAGTGTGTCAAATCTAAAATTGGAGATTCTGACATTTCCATCCCTCCGTCTCTCCGTCTCCCGGAGAGCTCAAAGGATTACTCTGCCCTCCGCCACAAACCTTGACAATTTCTGCTCCACCTTTCGGCTGCATTAATCCTCTCAGAAGACATTCACTCATTCACAGAGCTGCTCCCGTCTAATGTGGGCTTAGGAAGCTGACAGCATCCCTCTGTGTGTGTGTGTGTGTGTACGTGTGTGTGTGTCATGTAATTCATAAGCGACAAATTTTAACACTAATTAAAAAGAGCTGTGCAGCTTTATCTTGTTTTTTTTTGTTTTTTTTGGTATTTTAAGTAAACAAATAGCAGGATGATCCGTCTATCATGTTTTTCTCTCTTTCTCTGTTTATAACTGTATAAAATAAGTGGACAAAGTGTCAGTTGACAACCATATCAATCTGTTTCTGGTCTTTGATTGTGAAATAGCTACTTAAAAAAGTGAGTTGGATTGTCAGACAAAATTCGATAAAAATAACAAAGGCAACCCTGGAAACAGTTTTAATTGAGGATTTTATTTATTGACACAAAAACCTTATCTAATAACATACGGGTGTCCTTGAAAAGGTTTTCGCTCCTAAATGAAACAAATTGAAGAAAACAAACTACCAAACTGGGTTAATAACTGGATCCAGCTCCCTCTAGTGTCAGAAATATACAACTGACCTTTCCCAAAATCAATCCAGTTCTTCCTAGAACTAAAGTCTGTGAGGTTGTAAAGTTCATTAGTGATCCATGTAATCCTAACAATCCCCCTCTGAGCATATTTACTTCATTTTCACCCTTTATATTGTATATTTGTGTTGATTCCTTTGCATCTGTGTAGTAGTTTAAGGCTTTGTGTCATAGTCTCTTTTCCAGTTGTGTCATTGCATCATTTAAATCTGTGTCGTGTATCTTTTACATTTGCGTTATAGCATCTTTTACTTTGTTATGTTGCATGTTGTTCCTTCTGACCAGGGAAACTTTTGGCCACTTTTGGAGTACGAGCTTCAAACTGTTGTTGACAGTGAGGCTTATCCAACACTGATAAGGGAATGTAATAAAGGTCAACAAACACAATAAGAGTTTACTTTTAGATGGACTTTCAGCAAAAAATGACTGGCAGGTGAATGAAATATTCCCAGAAGACACTTTGAGCTACTATTATCTTAAGGTTAGCAGCAACTATATTTATACATATCAATCACTTCAACATGTTCTGAAATACTCACTGTTGTTGTAGTCCCTACTTTATCCAAGAGGGGGCAGCAAATGCTTATAGAAGAAGATCAAACAAATATTGTGACGTCATGATATGCAGCATATACCCTGAACCATCCAAGAAAATCCCTCAAGTGAATAATACATGTCATGTGAGTGCCTGTGCACTCTGGCGTTGCTAGTCCCGGTACTTTCTTGGCCCTGGCGCTGTTTGTCATACATGGGCCTCTACCTGGCCCTGTTTGTCATACATGGGCCTCTACCTGGCCCTGTTTGTCATACATGGGCCTCTATGGTGCTGTTGGCTCTGCGTCCTGGATGTTCTCGCGGCTTGGTGGGGCGGGTCGAGCTGTGCGGCTTCTGTTTGACTCTGTTTGGGCTTTATGCGTTGGTGGGATCTTGCTGAAAGATCCTGGCCCAACACACCACCATGTACTTCACAGAAGGCTGGTGTAGGTCAGAAGGAGAAACGAACATGCATAAAAGAAAATAGATCTTTTTTTAGGAATGGTTTCTTCCAACTTTGGTGTAAACAATAAATATATACACAGGTAGAAGAAAAACAAGTAACATTTCAAATAATACTTCAAATGTGATGTTTAAGAAAGTCCTTCCAGAAGGTACTATAACCCTAATAATACATAATAACTAGTGATCCCATTGTCTGTCTTATATACAGTTTCACATTATTTTCCATGATCACTCGTGTGCATGTTCCTGTTTTTTTTGCATTACTTAATTCATTCATTCATTATCCGTAAACACCTACAGTCTACAGACTGTATAAAGTTATAACCTAAGAGACTGTTGGGATAGAATATGAAATGAAAATTTATATCATCACTTTCAGTTTTTTTGGTGACTAAATTGGGGCCTATACCATAATAGGCAGCTGATTGTTCCGATATGACTGATCTGTTATGTGATGATTAACGTGTCAGAAAATGGCTCAGACTCCAGAGAGATTGTGATTGAAGTGTATCTGCTCTGTGCAACAGCAATGTAAATACCCTTATGGAGTCCAGACACTGTTGGTGGTGGTGGCTGATTGATCCATCAGCCACTACCATCACAAAGTTGTTGACTCTGTGAAGACAGGGGGGCGATAAAGATGTGGAGGCAACTGGTTTTAATGTTGTGGCTGCTCAGTCTAAGCAAACAATCTTCACCTAGTTCACTTGTATTCTCCGTAGGGAGAGGGAGTTTTATTGATTAATTAAATAAACTATAACTATAGTCCCAGGAGATCACTAATAGTGCCAAAACAATAACCAAAAACAACGAGAGGAAGACAGTGTAGGCAAAGTCAGTTTTGGTATTGTATAAAAATGACTGTTGGTTTTCAGTTATTGGCCTTTTCATACTTCACACTGGCTAAATTCATGATTTCTCCTACTGGTTGTTCCACCAGGGTTTGGTTGCATGTTCCCCTTTTATGACGGCAACATTTCATAATACTTTTGCTTCTTCAATTGCTAAATGATTGGTATCGTCTTCCAATTGTCAAAATTGACAAACTTTCTGAATAAAAAATAGTTAGCAAAAACTTCTTTGTAGGTTTTTGGAGGCAAAGCGTTACGTCTTCATCGTCTTCCCGCCAAGCAAAAAAGAAAACGCTTAAAGTCCATTCTAGGGCTAAAGCTCAGTTCTTTCTTTTCAGCTACTTTACAATGAACAGATTCCTATTTTCAGATGATTAAACACTAGTAAAAAACATATCTATGAATATAATATCCTGTTTATATCAAGAAATATGCTTAAATTTTACACATTGAACCTTTAAATCGATCCTAAACTAAAGAAAAATTTCAAGAATTCCATTTTTTCCCCCAAAATTCAACCTCTGATTATAACCTGATCCGACATCTCAAGTGATCAGTGGAAGTCTTCAAGTCGTACTAAGAGATAAACCTAAGGCTCTTGAAGGTGCTTTAAGATTCCGTGGGCTTTTATGTGGAATAAAAACCTACAGTTTCTTTTTTTAGGTCCACTACAAGTTTGTCTTTTTCTGTTTTTCTATTTTCATTCCTGTTTCCTTGGAGTTTATCTGCTTTCAACTGCCCCCAGAATCCCCATGTATGTATCAGTGCACGACTACCACCAGCAGCCAGCTGCAGCAGACGTGCACTCTGTGCTCCATCCTACATCTGCAGCCTATTTTCAGCCACAAATGATTACTTTTCACCGTGTCATCCTGTCAAACAAAAACTTGGAAAAGCAAAGTGCGCAATTTTTTTCTGAGAGGGCTGTTCTCATAACATCCACAAGTTTACTCTCATGTCACTTCTAGTCCGATCAGGTGCCTCCTCAAATAGATCAACCCGGAGTTCCAACAGCGCCCTGCCGGCTTGTGTGTGTGTGTGTGTGTGTGTGTGTGAGTGTGTGTGCTGGTAGGGGGTGCGGTGAGGGAGTGCAAGAGGATTTATGGAGGAGTGCTGCTGTGTGTTGCTAAGCACAAATTTGGCATATAAGCGCAAACTGAGCAGCAGACCCTTGCAGCCAGTGGAGCGGTGAACAAGCTGAGGAATTCCGCAGGTACCTATAGACATTTCAGAGCTGTTTCTCATCCAGGATGTACCAGAGTTTGAAGTGAACCGACGTGTGTGATGGATGGAATTAAAGGCTTTCTGGATTGAACAATTACCTCAAAGTGTCCTGGCATCTGGAATTTTGCACCTGTGAGATATTTCAATCAACTTCGAAGGTAAACTGACACAATTTATTACTATTACAACAGGAAAGATACGTTTATTATCATTTAAAACATGTTTGCATGTGCAGCAAGTGAGTTTATTCCCATTTTTGGTCTTTGTTATTACTCTTATTTTAAATTATTGAAGTTGATATTGAAAAAAATTCTGTCAAAAACCAATACTTTAATATTTTTTGCTTTAAAATGAGTATAACATTTTTGAAATTGACTTGAGACAATTCTCCCTGCTGTTCCTACTGGCACGTACACTGCAGTAACTCACGCGTGTGCACTAAATCTCCTCCTCTGTAGCATAACGTGTGAAAAGTCCGTTTACACTGGTCCCACTGTGTGCAGTGATGCAGTGACCTGCAGATGCACCCCGGCTGCTGAAAGCTTAGTCTTATTGCTAGAAGTGCACTAATAATTACAGCATTATTAAAGAGGGACAGAGGGCAGATTCAAAGTGTCTTTGAAACAGTGATACCCTAACCACCGGGTTACGGACCAGCACCGGACGGCAAAGCATTTACTACCAGGGTAAAAGGAAACAACGAAATACGGAAAGGAACAAAAAAAAATCTTTCCTTGCATTTGCTTCTGACCTTTTCCCACTCTGGGATGTTGGAGGAGACCATCCTAATCCCAGTTGGTGTGCAGTCACCCAACTGCCCTGTCCAAATTGTGTGTAGGCTCTCGTTCGTACAGGGCATGGTAATCCTTGGAATTCAGAAGTAACTGGAATTTCACCTCTTACCCAAGATGCTTCCTGAGTTCAAACTGATTGTTCGTGGAGTCAGGTATTCATTCCCCTCTGAGGAGGTAGACATTGAGAGTCGTTAGGCCACATAGGTAAAACTGACCACCAAACACTATTATTGGTTATTTGTGACACGGTTGTCTTGATTACCAACTGGGTTATCTTTTGAGTAATTCGTGTGATGTGATTCCTGGTGTGAATGTTGGGGAAGCTGAAGAGAGATTTTAAGACGGCGTTGTCGGTGGATACAGTAAAACGATAGATGGGACAAAAAAAGATAGAATTATCTGTTGTTGCAGGCAAACAAGCTCAGGGCTGCATGACTTACACGCCAACCCAATTACTAGTCCACTAGAATACGGTCAATATTTAACTGTTCCACGGAGCTAAAAGGTTGCCATGGCAAATTTGCCAAGAAGGAAGATACAGTACACTCAGATGAACACTGGTTCTAAGGAATTTGATGTGATGAGATGATAGTCAGCTTTGCATTAAGTTAAAAATGTAACCTATTTCTATCTTTATCGCCCGCTTGAAATGGTGCTTTTATTTTGACGATTGGGCGGAGGTTAAACCGTGTATATATTCTGTTCTGCATGTCAAATAAAGGAGTTGGGGAAGCCACCTGGTGAGGCGGGCGGTGTTGCTCTTGCTCCACCATCAAGTATCAAGTATCTCTACTCTAGCAGTTCATATTTCACCCAATAGGGGGAACTTTTTTCATGAAAAAACACTGTTTTGCTGGACATAACTATTGGACAAAGTATATAAAAACTATTTCCTGGATCATTTTCAAACCATAGACCCCCATATATATTTCAGTGTGTGGAATCCGATTGAGTCCAAATTTCGTGCATCTGAATCCCCTCAGGGGGGTTTATCTTGTTTATATCCTATTTCACCCATATTTTAATCTAATAGTTCAGATTTACTCACTTGGGGGAGCTTTTTTTAAAAACTAAAAATATCGATATCGATATAACTTAGGATTCAATTTGAGGTTCAGTCAGTGGGGTTACTTAAACAACAATGGGGATTTTGGACTTTTCGGGGATATACCCTTGCTGTCGGGGACAGCAGCATAAATCTATTCACGTTATGTTCTCTGAAGTATTAGGCAGTTAAAAAACCATTTGTGGCAGTGGCTGGATCTGCTTTTTGGACGCCAACTGTAACAGAATTGACAATTGTTCAAAGAACCAAAGAACTAAGTTGACTTCAGCTCATTCCATCTCGTTTACTCTGTCAGTGTGTAGTAAGTGTGAGTGTAGAGAGTCTTCCCTGTGTGCAGGAGGACTTCACCTCCTTCTTCACACTGTGTATGGGAGGACTTGATTTAAAAAGTTAAACACCATCTTCAAGAAGTAAAAATATGGGGAAGACATCATGCCATGCAGAAACCGGCGTGGTGAGTCCAACAGCAAAGTGTAGTTTGGGCAGTCTGAACTGAGCCGTGGACAAACTAATCGAGGGACTTAAAATTAACTTGCAATTATTGGAAGAAGACAAACAGCAAACTCAGATCCAGGTTGTGGAGAGACGGCTTCTCCCTCAGTGTGTGGTGGTCAGTGTGTCTATGGAGAACTGTGAATCCGTCCGTGTCAAGCCAAGGACCGCCTGTGCCTTCAATAGGGGGAGTCCAATCCATGTGTCCATTCCAGAGAGCGGCAACCAACAATCAGGGACTGTTCAGTTGAAAGACTTTCTGTTTTTGTCTATGCTTATTCGATTTGAGGAAAAACAGAGTTGTAGAATTGAATATTGACATGTTTTCACCGTGAAGGCGTGTGTGCGAGATAAGCTATCACGTATCAGCTATGAACTGGTGCATGTGGGGCATAAGGTTGGCAGGCTGGTAGAGAAAAAGTTACTTTGTGTGGGGGATATGCATTTTATTTGTGATTATAATTGTGTGTTATTTAAGCAGGTTAGTGCTGTTGTTGAATCTTTATTATTTTCACATTTTATACCCACATGGACCTTAGTGCGGGTCAGGGGGAAAGTTCTGTTGTATATTTCTGACACTAAGGCGAGCTTTATCTCTAAAAGTTGTCAGGCCATAAGTTTGCAGCCGTTGGTCCCATTTCGTCCAAATTTGGTGCATACAAATTAAATTGCTGAGATTTATCTTGTAAAAATTGTATTTTACTGTATTTGATCATATATTACTAACCAGTGGGAGCTCTTTCTTTTTGAAAAAAAAACATTTTTTTCTACAAAACTTCACATTTGATTTGAGGAGTTCAAAGTAGGGGATTGCTTGTACAACACAGGGAATTGAGGACTTTTCATGGATATGTCCTTGCTGTTGGGGACCAGAGTACAGGTCTAGTTTTGTTATAGTTAATATATAGTACATAGTTCATTTGTCTATTTAATCTGTTAATAGGGGTCTGTTTATTTGAATGTTTCTATTTGTACTTGTTGTACATTCATCACTCCAATAGAATACTGTCAATACATCTCTCTCCTCCCCGTCTCCCCCTCTCTCTCTCTCTCTATCTGTCTCTTTCTCTTTTTTCAAACCGGACCGAACATGGCAGTAGACCGTCCACCCTGAGTCTTGGATCTGCTCGAGGTTTCTGCCAGTTAAGGGCAGTTTTTTCTCGCCATTGTCGCAAAGTGTTTGCTCACGGAGGAATTTGTTGGGTCCTGTAGATAATTATATAAAGAGTCTGGTCTAGACCTGCTCTTCCTTTAAAGGACCTTGAGACAACTGTCGTTGTGAATTGGCGCCATATAAATAAAGATTGATTGATTGAAATAATATTTAACTGGTCAACGGTGCAAAAAAGGAAAGACATTGAGTAGGGCACAAACCCCCACAGGCCCAGTCAGTCGGGACATGTCCGCCAGAAAAATGGCTGCTGCCGAATAAGCTACGTTAAAGAAAGTGTAAAAAAAATCCTGGATTAGCCAGATGAACTATAAACTTCAAGACGTTTCAAGACAGTTTCATGGTAATTGCTAGAAATGTGTATTTATATAGATGGACCCTACTGCACATTGTACGTGCTCATTTCTGATGTATTTTTACACATTTTCAGCGAGTTCAAGGATAAAGATTAGATAGACGATAGAGAATATAATATATAATGTCGCTATAATTCAACCAATACACAACAAATCTACTGACATGTCGAAGAAGAAATGATGAAGAAAATAAACCTTTAACGTTCTTAGAGACCATAGAAGAGTAGAGGTCTACTCTCCAAACGTTGGTTGCTGTCAAAGTGTTTGATTCACCGAAGCCGTCTGGTGAGTGCCAACATTAGGAGGAAAGCGGGTCTTGATGGATACAATATCGGAAATGGAGATAACCACTTTTATACATAACTGGAGCTTTAATCCTCCCACCGACCATAATAGAAGGAAGGATTGAGAAAGTTCAATCTGTCATTTTTCTCTTCTCTATAAGCTTATGTCCTCATCCAATAGCAGCTGCCTCACTCCCCATGCAAACCAATCACAGAGAGCATAGTGCCCCTCTCCTCACGGACTCACAAGGCCCTGCTAGTTGAGCTAAGATAATAAGAGCACTTATCCTCCTTGGCTGCAGTAATAAATGAAGCCGAAATTCAAACTCAGAGTATTGTACTTAAAAATACACTCTCTTGTTTTCCAGGCTCATCTCACCACACATAATACAAAAGGAGTTGTATTATCACCATCATGAAGAGCCCACTTCCTTTCCTGTGCTGGGTAAGAACAGCAAGCTTGGTCCTGTGTTTGACCCAGACTGTCCTGGCCATGGTCCTCACCAACTCCTCGCAACTTGAGTCCATGCTGGACAAGTACAGGGACAAAGATGAAACCAGGGCCAGGTCAAGAGGGAAGAGAGCCATCAGCGAGGGCGACATGCACCTCATCCTGGACCTGCACAACCAGCTGCGAGGTCAGGTTCACCCTCCTGCCTCCAACATGGAGTACATGGTAAGTCATGTCGCCGTCTGTCTCATGACCTTGTCTCGTGACCATGTATTCAGTAATTAACTTCATTTCAAGGGTATCTGGAGTCTCCGGCACCATAGCCAGGTGCCGCAGTATCACGCTGGGCTCCATCATCTACGGAAAGCGATAATCTGCATTTTAACTTTGAATCCAATCCAATCCAACTTTATTCGGAGAGCACATTTTAAAACAACAGATTGGACTGGATGGTGACGCCTTGGCGCCGAAGCCTCGCAGCAGGGAGATTCTCTGGATACGTGACATCAGAAGGATAATGTTGCGAGCCTGACTGGTAGTGTGGGGACGCCTGGAGTCGACTCAAATGATCCCGCACTGAGAACCATGCCAGTAAAGTGAGGCGACACTTTACTTAGTGTTGAGAATCAATACAACACAAGTTTTCGTCTTTTTAGTCGAAACGTACTTGTACGTACTTTGTGTTTTAACATTATACCCCTAGTTATTTACTAGAAGTGGTTTTACTTTTTCAACTCAACAGCTTTTATTACAGCTTCTTCCCGACTACTCATCAACTAATCAGCATCAGCTGTCCATGCTGCTAGGCAACAGGGGTGGAGCTTGGTCACGCCAGCCTAAGAACAGGAAGAGACATTAAAAAAAGGAATTCTTACATTCCACCTCCATCGCCACTGGATTCAATTAATTCTCAGTTAGGACTTAGTCGGCGATGACCTCAGGGGTCTACAAAGGCGTGGCCCTCGTAGGCAGTGTCCTTCGAAGGATCCAACCGTCTGAAGGGTTGTAGCTTTTGAATAGAAAGAGGTCAATTTGGCGGCAGTGATGTGATGTGGTTTGAAATAACATGCTTTAGTTTAACATTAAACATTTGTCTTTTTCATTGAGTCAGCAAATATTTACCATGTTTAGATTTTGGCTAAACTGAACCTGTTGATTTCCAAAGGTCCCGGAATGATTTGTCCTCATCCGTAAGCTCCTACTAGACAGAATAATATTATTTTTAAGGACCCAGCAGCTGAGCGGCACCAAACCAGCTGTTGGGTCTCCCTACTAGGTTGGGTTGGGTTCAAATAGGGACCCAGTAAAATGGGATAATAAATAAATATAAATTGATCATTCTTCTAAAATCTGCGGTCTCGATGCAGACCGCGACCTGAACCTGGTCTCCAGTCTTTACTCCAGGATGTAAGGACAGCATTAAGACTTAAGACAACATGGCAGCTTAATTTGTCAAAATAATACTTTTTTACAATTAAAGTGAACCGAAAATGATGTTAGCTGACTGAATTATTCACCTAAGTTCACAGCTAATATTAAGCTAGCTCACATTAGCTAGTGTTTACTAATGTTTTACTAGCTTAATTAGTAGAATAGTTAGCCTAGTCAGCCATGGCCGCCGCTGTTAAACTTAGCAAGCTTACGATAGCCTGCCTACATCGTTCTATCATGTGTTGACATTTTATTTGCTGGCTAGCTCACTCGCTAACTTTTCTTTTTTGCAACCTAGGTAGCAAGCTAATTATTTCATCAAATGTTTACATAAATGTTTATTAAATAGAATAATTAATTTTAACCCAGGACCAGGCGATACTCGTAACTTTTTTTTTAGCTCACTTATTGCTATTTTAACTCACCAGTAGTCATTTTCATTCATTTTCTGGAAGAGAACATGACAGAACATGCTGGGTCAAACCCAGAACCCGACACTGCTGTGTTGTAAGAACCCCAAGCTCGTCCGGTCCGGCGTAGAACCAGCACTGGTTTACCAAAAGAGCAATTTGAGTTCCATTTATTTATTTTTTTACAGTAAAAAATGAGAGTACAGACGTGAATAAGAAAGCAAACATTAAGCCTGCCTTGACATAATTAGCCTTTAGCATTAATCAGCATTGATTATCAAGCATAGTTGCAGAACCAACTTGCATATTTGAGTTTTTATGCGTGATATAAGGCATTCAGTGGATTCTTACATTTGACGTGTTTGATACAATATCACATAAAAACACATTTCTTGTACGAGAACTCTTCTGATTCCACCAGCGGAGCTCCGTTAGCTAAAAACAACAGTGTCACGGGGAAGTCGAGAAATAGACACAGAGATCCAGAGGCCATATCTGCCATCTGGCTGGCTCCAGCCCCTGCCTCCTGCTTTTCCCGCTCTTGCTGACCCTGGCTCATATCCAGCCTTACCCCGCGGTGTTGTCCTCCATTCCACCTCGACCATCCGCCCCCCCTCTTCCTTTCCCCTGTACTCCATTGCTCCATTTCTCCCTGCCTTGCTCTTTCGCTTTGTTTATCTTCAGCCTCACAAGATTTTCTCTTTTCTTCACCCCTTCTCCTTTTTCACTCCATCCCTCCACCTCCTCTTTCCATCCCGGCGCTCACTCCAACCCTCGCCGACGCCGCTGTTGTCTTTTATTTGATCCCCCCACGCATCTCGTTTCGGGTGCCACGGAGGTGAATCTATTTCAAACATGTCCAGCGTTGGTCTTTGAGTGTAAACGTGTTTCAGGCACACTAATCCGGTGTTTCTCCAGCAAGGGATACCATTACTGATGATAATGATGTGGTGCTGCCACAGACTGATGAAGGCCAAGTGTGTGGTTTTCAGATTGGAAGATCTGGAGGCCAAAAGCGGCTGCGCTCTCTTTGCAACTTTTACTCGGTAATTTCTCACAAAAGCCACTCAGCAAATGTTTTTTAGAGACCCGGTGCGTATGTTCGTCTAAACCACGTCACTTTTTGGCTGGAGGATTTTTACTGAAAAAAAACGGAGCTCTTGAAACTTCCAGGAATCACAGTGACTTTCTGTAATGAAGGTTGAATTACAAGCAGGTGTTTCGGGCTCTTTGCATACCTTGAGTGATTGTTACTGGGATAGTTACCAGAGGTCAGAGGTCAGTCAGAGGAGCTGGAACGGTGAATCAGGGCCAGAAATACCAGGTGAGCTAAATCCAATAACAGGTTTGTCAAAGCCTGAGTGTTCAGGCGAGGAGATGTCATGGTAGGTGGAGTCAGGGGAGGAGAGAGTGACAGGTAGACACGCCCTGCTCACAGACAGACTGGGAGAGGCAGACAACAAACATGTTGGAGGAGGAAGACAACAGACACAAAAGGGAGAGGAAGCTGTACCGTCAGAGTCTAACAAGTGGGGCTCCTACTCCATGGCAGGAAAAAGCACCTGTATTTTGGGTTCTTAATGCTCATTGGAATGCAAAAAGGAGACTGGTAGATGTTACTGTGACCTCTCTCCAGGGGCTGGTGGGCACACCATCTTCCTCTCCGCCGGATAATTGAGTGTGAGGAATAACAGGAGCATGGGGGGAATAATGAGCTGGCAGAGATGACCAGTATCCGCTGCGGCACGTTTGCAGCGGAAACTTCATTCTGAGCTGAAATTCAATAATGAGCCGTAAAAGAAGCGACACCTAGGCGGTGACGGAAGGCGGGAACAACCTATAACTTGAATTAGGGGGAATGTCCTTGAAACAAACAAGATTCTAAATTATGTCGTCTGATTTAACTGCTTCACCTGTTAGCTTCTCAAAAACGTGTGAGAATCCGTAGTTCTATCCTAAACGGACCATTTTCAGAAGCGGGACGAAGGTCTCATCAGTAGCATACTATTCCAACAGCAAAGGACGAAGAGATGAGGAAGAAGGTGATTGAAACATATCAGTCTGAGAAGGTTTTCTGAGCTGTTTTAAGGTTCTGGGACTCCACCGATCCAGATCACATGCACATGTTTGGCTTTTATGCGTTTTACATTTTTCATACATGACGAGGTTTGCGCCTCAAAGTTTCCGAGTGTTAATTTCGTTTTCCCAGTGAACCCGTTTTGGTGAAATGTTGAAGCAATATGTCTCCTATCGTAGATCAAACCGGTTTAAAGCATTAAACTGATTTTATCGTCATGTTTGATATCTGTTGTGGCAGCTATCTGCTATCCTGGATTAGGACAGACATTTTTATAGACTAAATTCTGACCTTTAAAGTTTTACCACTTTTATCATAAAATTATGACTTTTTTCTTGTAAAATTTAACCTTTTTCTTGTATAATTATGACAAATTTTTGTTCTAAACTCTTGTTAAATTTAACTTTATTCGCTTATGATCATGACTAGTTTTCCTTTAAATTTATGTCTTTTATCTTGAAAAATCATGACTTTTTCTGGTAAAATTATGAGATTAATCTTGTATAATTTTAACTTTTTCTCGTGTAATTATGACAAATTTTCTTTCAAAATTGTGACTTTTATCTTGAAAAATTATTGCTTTTATCTTGTTGAAGATTTATCTTTATTAGTATAATTATGACTGGTTTTCATTTAAAATTATGACTTAATTCTTAAACTAAACCTCTTTCTTCTATAATTATGACAAATTTTATTTCAAATTTCACTCATTTTCAAAACATTCTGACTTTTTTCTTGTAAAATTTTACCTTTCTTCATAAAAATCATGACTAATTTTCTTTTAAATTTACGACTTTTATCCGGAAATATTTTGACTCTTCTCGTAATAATTTTGAAATCATCTTGCGCGATTTTACCTTTTTTAATATAATTATGATTGATTTTCATATAAATTCTGACTTTAATCTTGTAAAATTGAACCTTTTTCTTCTATAATTATGACTGATTATGATGATTTTCAAAACATTATGACTTTTTTCTTGTAAAAGTTTACCTTTTTTCACAAAAATCATGACCGATTTTCTTATAAATCATGACTAATTATGACTTTTGTCTCATTTTGCCCCTGTTTTTTTTTGTTGTCAATATGGCTTGAATAATCTGTGTTGGACTCATGCAGGAGTTTAGAGCATAGAAGCAGCTCAGTGTTTGTAACACGGCCACAGCTGGAAGTAAGGAGCCAGCATATCCTTTCTCCAGTGGGGCCTGAACAGACAGCAGCAGCGCGGTGAATGGGCAACAGTGTGTCGGCCTTAACAAACACATGGAACACATTATGGTGGTCAGTCGGAGCAGTTACGGCACCGCATCTCAGCATTATCCTGTTAAGTTTGACGTACGACAGTCGTGATATTAAGTGTGCCAACAGCAGAGCACACTGCACCTTTTCTTCTCTCTCAACAACAAAGTCAATTAGCTAAGCGAAAATGAACATTTTTCAGGTATTTGACGTTAAACGTCTCAGGTTCTTTAAGTAAAGATGGTATCAGATCTCCAAACGGGGGGCTCTCTATTTTGGTAGCTTTTCTGTCAGCGTTTTCTCTCACAACGTTGTTTCATGGGACCGACACTTACTGGAAAAACCGGCTCCGAAACGACCACAATGAATAGTAGCAGAACCCCGCGAGTCGATGAGGTGCCGGTGTTTGCCTTCTCTCTCATGCATGTGTCTGTTTGTAGAAGAGCAAGTGTGTGTGTAGTCAAAAGGAGCGTTTAACTCTTGACTGCACCGTGTTAGATTTGCGCGGAGAAGCACGCACGCAGAGAGCGGGGTCACCCCTCAAGGTCGAGACCGGAGGTTAATGAGTCTTAGTGGAATGTGTGGTGGTTTCAAAGAGTATGGTCAGATATAAGAAAAATGTAATGAGCGGCAGTTAAAGCTGCAGCTATGCTAAGTGGCCACTTAGACCACTTCAATCCAGAGGGTAATCCAGACTGGAGGTTCAGGGCCGCAAACGTCCGTCAGAGGATTTTCATCTGCTCAGAGATTAGCCACTAAATGAATGTTTTTGTGTGTGTGTGTGTGTGTGTGTACGTGTGTGTGTGGGGGTGTGTGTGTGTTCCACAGGTATGGGATAATGACCTGGAGAGAAGTGCCGAGCACTGGGCACATACCTGCCGATGGGAACATGGACCAAGTCACATGTTGACACAAATAGGTCAAAACCTGGGAGCGCACTGGGGCAGGTGTGTTTCTGTCATATTTCAAACCATAGTATTTTGATAACAGTAACTGTGTTCTATATATGAAGCATCTTTTTCACATCAGTAAAAATACCAAATGCATTTTAACCCCAAACAAATGAACGAGTGGACGGATTTTATTTTTGTAAGTCTACGCAAAATGATTAATTTCCCTTTGTTTATTTGCTTGGGTTTGAAATAAATACAAATAATATTACCGGTATTTGTAGTACTGGTACCCTTGAATGCAGATTAGGGCCATTTATCCATCGCTGCCTCATGTTTGACTTACCAAATCCCATCAGAATTCCCTGGAGTAAATGTGTTTGCTACAGATTCTCCTGAAAAAGCTGCTAATAGAAGTTTATCTCCTCATATGAGCCTGAAAGTCCGTAGATGTGTCCCTTTTTAGGTATGTAGTATAATATTTTGTCTACGACTTCAGGGATCGCCCTCCCACCTACCATGTGCAGGCCTGGTACGACGAGGTGAGGTACTACAGCTACCCCTACTCCCAGGAGTGTAACCCACACTGTCCATTTAGATGTTCAGGGCCCGTTTGTACCCACTACACCCAAGTGAGTACTGTTTCATTTCCATGTCTCACTGGGTTTATGTCATTTGAATGTTTTTTTTATTCAAATACTGTATTTTTGATGAGGAAAAAAATGCAGATCGCTTGAATGTTTGAATCCGCTGAAAGCATAAAGGTCCACTGAACCTTTCCTTCTCTGTGTGTGTGTGTTTTCATTTTTCAGCTGGTGTGGGCAACAAGCAACCGTATTGGCTGTGCCATCAATGTGTGCTACAACATGAATGTGTGGGGAATGATCTGGGCCAAAGCTGTGTACCTGGTCTGCAACTACTCTCCACCGTACGTGTTTCCAAACCTTCTGCTCCACCTCCAGCAGCAGACGGAGTCGGGACAGTCAGTCGCTTGAAGAAGCTCCGCTCTATGTCGCTCTAGTCCCTCCTCTACCCTCAGTGTCAGACAGATCATGTGGTCAAAACGTAATCTGACATCAGGGTAGACTTTTAATACAAGCCTGCTGACATTTCACATGACTTGGGCGCCTGTGCCAAAAAGGTTGGGTTTTCACCAGGAACGATATAAAATCAAATTGATTTCTACAAAACATGGTGGGAGGATGCGTTACCGTGCAGCATTTTCTTTCTGATTAGACGTCTTTTCCGAATCTAATCGGAATAAAGCTATATTTATATTTTTATATTGAGGGCCGCTGGTCTATGATATATAAAGTTCAAAAATTATCCAAGATATTGTTTTTGAGGAATGTCGGAAAAACAAGTGTTCCTCTAAAAGAAAGAAGCTCCCCCGAGTGAGTAAAATATGAACTAGTCCGAAAAACACGATATATACATGATTAATCTCCTTGAGTCGATTCATACCCACCAAATTTTGATCTAAATTGGACCAACGGTTGAGAAATTATGGCCTGATCATTTTAGAAATGCAGCTCCCTCCACCGTCAGTTATAAACAACCGACCTTTCCCAAAAAAAACTCCAGTTCTTCCTCAAACTAAGTCCTATGTGGGTATAAAATTGAAATTGATTCATGTAATAGTTTTTGAGTTATATCCTTATAACAAAGGATTGCGGCGGATGCGCTGGCGAGGACTATTACATAATATCCCCCACTATTCGGGAATAAAATAACATGTTCCAGTGCGTCTGTAGGTTTTATCTTTCATGATGCTACTAGTAGTTATATTCTGAGGTATTATACAACTGACCAAGCTCACATATGTTTTATATTTGGCAGAAAAAACACTTTTTTTTTCAGCCCATTCGTAGTAAAACGTTTTTTTTTTACTCTGTATTAACTAGCAAAATAAAAGTGTAGGATCCAACACCAACAGGATACCTAATTCGGCATTCCACATGTTAACCCATTATTCACGGTGTTGAGGCACCGCAAAATCGAGCCATTTGTGGTTCTGAGGAAGCTGTCAAGTCTAAAAAAAACTGTTCAAGTTTGAAAGAGTAGGTAAATTGTAGAGTCTGGAGTAAAAGGAAGTCAACTTGCTTGTCAAACACAAAACATAACAGAAGTCCATTTATGGTCAAGTTAAAATTGATGAGGTAGTATTTACAGGGAAAATGACTTTTCTAGATCTGCTGCTGAACTGACGTCTCTGATAGGAGGGAAATGTTACATGTATGAATGTTTAACGTACAAAAACATTTAACTGAAAAGCCTTTTCCCCCTTTTCTTAACTATAACAAAATCCTTGTTATTTTCGTTTGTTTGTTTGTTTGTTTGTTTGTTTGTTTTCAGGGGAAACTGGTGGGGTCATGCTCCTTACAAATATGGAACTCCCTGTTCTGCTTGTCCAGCCAGTTATGCCGGAGGCTGCAGAGACAATCTCTGCTACAAAGGTCTGTGGAGCCTTCACACACCGTTCTACTCCAAGATAATAGTTCCCTTCCACGTCCTTCCTCTTCCTCGCCTCCTGCTACAAAATGATGGCTGCTGTAATTTTGAGATACATCGAGAACATCTATAAATATTGACGATATCCGCCCCCTCGGTCATAGATGGGGGCGTCGACAGGCGTCCAGCTCCTGAGACTGAGGAGACCAACTACATTGAACCGGAACCTGAACCAGTAAGGGACAGGGAGCCCCAACCCAGAGCCCAGACCCCAAACCAGTCCCCCAATGACAACCTAGAACGGAACGCAGTGGTCAGCACAGAGCAGATGTGTAAGGACTTCTCCCACAACATCTTATGTCTCCAAGAAAGTGCAGCTGGTAGAGTATATTCTACTCCTGTTTCACAATAAGGTGGTGAAAAGTTCTTTTTTTGTTTGTTATTTCAGGCCAAATAGTCCAATGTGACACCAAGCTGAGAGATCAGTGCAAGGGAACGACCTGCAACAGGTAAGGACCAGGAATATGATGTTAACGATTTTAAGCACACAGTATATCAGTGACGCATTTCATGTTCAATTAATGTAATAATGGTAATAATGATATCAGTATCAAGACAATATCGCCCGTTTTCATTAAAAGCACCATGCTGTTTGTTCTGCCTACAGGTATGAGTGTCTGCCTGGCTGCCTTGACAGAACAGGAAAAGTAGTCGGGACTGGATATTATGACATGGTAAATGATCACCGGCAACAGCTACAAATGAAAATATGCGTATCAAACTACACAAATGGAACCTGAACGGGTTTTAGAGCAGACACATTGCAGAGTTTGTGGGAATGAACTGATATTTTAGAAGAAGAAATCCTTTCTTGATCACATACAGATATAATAATAATAATAATAATAATAATACATTTAATTTATAATGCACTTTACACGGTACGACATAGTGAAATGATTTCTCTACATTTGACCCATCCCTGAGGGAGCAGTTGGGGGCCCCTTTGAGGCGCCCGGGGAGTTAGGGGTTCAGGGTCTTGCTCAAGGACCCTACGACAGATGGGACTTGAACCAGCTACCTTCCGATCTTCTGATTGGGTGGCAGCCGCTCTAACCACTGAGCTACAGCCGTCCCGCTTTCAGCATCTCAAAGACGTTCTTGTCCAGAATTTCACTGAGTCACTCCTAATTGGGATTTGATTAAAATCTTCAATTCACAGACTGACGGCCTGACATTTCTTTTAAGTATTTTCTGGTAGAGAGCAGAATTTCTCTCAATTACGGGGGAGTCCTCTGGGTCCGGAAGCAGCAAAGAATGCCTAAACATCCCACTGCCACCTCCATGTTTTACCGTATTTCACTCATTAGCCCACTGGATATTGTACCAAAGGCCCTGAGGGTCATTTAGTTCCCAAAGACCAAAGCTGGCACTTTTTTTCAAAGCAATGTATTTTTAGTTTTTTTTTGTGCAATACTTTTTTAAACTAATGCAATATAAATTCTTCTGAGTTTGCAATAGAGTCTAATTACCGTCTCGCTTCATATATGAATGCATTGTTTTGTTCATTACTGCAGCAATCCAGTGTGTGTGGCGCCGGATTACACGCCGGTGTTATCGACAGTGACGGAGGATGGCTGGACGTGACCAGACTGGGAAGGAAACAACAATTCACCAAGTCATACAAGAATGGGATTCAGTCCATTGAGTATGAATCAGTCTCTGTATTTAGTAAATGACAAACAAATGTTCGGTTAAGTGCGGAATCCTCGATAATCTGCTGACAAGCTGATATACATTCACACACACATGGACGCACACATAACATAAACATGATATAAACAATGTGTGTCATAATTGGCAGACAATGAAATATAATCTGAATACGTATTTTTTTTTTCAGTTATATGATCCTTACAATGGCGATCATTTTGAATCCAGCTGCTCTTCATTATTAACTGGATCTGAACCACATTATACACACATAGATATCCAAAAATATACACAAGTGAGCAACATTTCGTTAAAACGTCGCAATGTATGCATTATATTGACTCATGCCATCATCTTTAAATTTACAGGAAAAACAGAAGCGCAAACTCCTTTAAAGTGGAGACCGTTCCTGGTAAGGAGTTCTTTTTTACTTTGAGGGTAGACAGAAAGGAACTTGTACGAATGCAGAAACATGACAGTAACTTTATTTGGCTTTCTTTGTCTTGTGTTCTCCCAGTCAAGGCAGTCGCCTGCGACACCACTGTAGCACTTCTCTGTCCTTTCAAGAAACCTGTACGACATTGTCCCAGGTAAGATTCTGTTTTGGATTGATCTCTTTTGAGACATTCATGTGAACTAAAATCCATTTTTTTTAACTTATGTACAATTGGTACGGGAACTCCACATGGGAATTTCCTCAGATTTGGCACCAGCATCCACTTGCACCCATGAACTGATCAGTTTTTTGCCCAACAAGGACTATCCAAAAACGTTTATAGCCGTTGCTCAATAATTGGTTTGCTTATTATGACCATTTCTCAAAAAATAGTCTTACAGAAAAATATTATGACGTGACGATATCTGAAAGTCAAATTCCATTGGGGCATCACAATGTTCTGCAAAAAGACTTTCCTGGTCACAATTTAACACCAGAACTCCAGATCGGTGCCGTTTAGATTTTAAGAAATGTCATCTAACTCAACCTCAAATTGAGTTAGATGACAACTAACTAACAGACATCCGGCATCTTCAGGCTCACCGCTTTTGGTGACACCAAGCTTCAGATGAACTGGCCATTCCACATATGATGAAGGTCCATCAGTCCTCTGGACGCTTCAAGTCAACAAGTCTCTAAAATATATCTTTGATAGTTAATCACTGGTATCATACATGTCAGTATGATTCCATAATCCATTCCACTAATCCACGGTAAGGTCGTGTTGGCAGCAGGCCAAGTGGGGCGTTCCAGATTGTACCTAGCAACACTTTCAAACACATCCTGGTTAGTCCTGAAGAGTTCCCAGCCTGGATGAGAAACATCTTCAGTGCGTTCTGGGTCTACACTAGGATCGCCCCTCAGTAGGATATGAATTGAAAGCTTCCAAAAGTTCCAGTTCCTTCACTGTTATTACGAGAGTACATTATGTCAATCGGTACAACTGGGTCATACTTCCATGTGTACACCTGAAAACTCTCACCTACTTGCCTTTAATGATGTTCCTTTATTATGTATTTTTAATATACAATTGCAACCTCCTGAGAGCTCTAACTACAGGATGATTCTGACTTTTCTAGACTTTCCCCCAACTATCCAATGACTTCACGTGAACTCTTGCATTCTTTCCAGGTTGTACTGTCCCAGGAACTGTCGCCGTGACAGTGGGGCTCGAGTCATTGGGACAAAATTCTTCTCGGATGTAAGTTCTAACACCATTTTCATTGGTTCTAGTGGAAACAGTAGAAATTGATCATTGCAGACATGTTGACCTGTCCTAAACCGTAAAGCACACATAAAGCAGAACCTTAAGGATTAGCCGTGCACTAAACAAGTTCAACTGACTTATACTGATAAAATAAGTTGATAACATTCCAGTTACGGCAGCTTTGGTTGTACGATGTCTTTAATGTAGTGTTGTCTGGAAATCACATATTTAGGCTTTAGTTGAGAAGATATTACTTCCTGTGTAACCTACAACCACTAACAGATGACACTGGCATACAGACTACAGCTTCTCTCTGGAAGTTTTCTACGACTTTACCCGGCCCGAACGCAGAAGACCCTCTGTTTTGTATGTACTAACGCGACCCAAGTCCGTAATGTGTAATTATCGTCGTGCAGAGATATTGTTGCTGTGACGTTGAATCTTCAACGTATGGAGATTTATTCTGAGGAAGCCAAGCCATCGCTGCTGCACGCCAAATCAACATGCACAATATCAGACAATCAGACAATATCAGAAAACAGTACATTCTAAATATAATCCAATCTTATGATCGATGTTATCAGGTAAATTTGTGATTGATCTGGTCTATATTTCAGCTGAGAAGAAAAGTGTCGCTCCTTCAAGCTGTAATAAAGACATTTATCACAGCAGAATATTTTAGTTGTTTAAGCAAGAAAAGCACAGATTTAACTGATAATATTTAATTATGGCTATGCTTCGTATAATTGAGCCAGTCTGCATTATACCACCTACATACACTCTTTAAATATTCACTGTAAGATGTCCTTATCACTGCAGTAAGGAGAAATTATGTGTTTAACTTTATTACAATACATATATACCATTTACCATGCTCTGAATATTCTATAGAAAACAGGGAGGATTTTTTATTCTGTATCCTTGTGTTTCACTTTATCAGGGTTAATCCACGTTCTCTTTGAGAACATGAGTTTTCTAACCAACACCCTTAAAAACATGGTTTTTACCCATTAAAAATAATTTACATAAAATTTTTAGTTTTTTAAAAAAAGGATAAATAAACTAAGTTTTCATATAAATGCAAATTGGATGATTGTTCAGTGTGAGATAGATCAGCAATAAAACTGACAGGACATAAAAGTCCCCCTTCCTGCAACTTCTATAAACTTGTGATTTTATAATAACATTATATTTATTGTACTTTACATTTCTACAGACTTAATAATTAACATAAATCGCGATAACATAACAATCAAATATTTAGATTTGAGGTACTTTCCATGTGCCAAACAACGAAAAATGTCACCTTCAGGTAGAAAAATATTAAAACAACAATCCAGGAGCCAAGATTCCAGAACGAGAGCCTGATAACACGGATTAACCTTTTTAGTCCTGAACATGAAGTGAAGAACTATAAATCTATTTATATAGTGAATTATGGACATTTTATAGGATCTTAGGTTGAAATGACAAAAGTCCCCCCCAAAAATACTAACTGTCCACATTTGATGCCAACAACATTATCACAGCCGTAACTATTAAAAACAAAAACAAAAAAACAAATAAAAAATGGCTCAGAGGTTATTTTCATGATATTAAGTACCATCGTTTTAACAAGTACTGGCCGTTTTCTCTTTATCCTGCAGAAGTCCAGTATCTGCCGAGCAGCCATTCATGCCGGAGTGATCCAGAGTGAGTCAGGAGGGTATCTGGATGTAATGCCGGTGGACAAGCGGAACCAGTACACTGGCAGTTACCAGAACGGCATCACCTCAGAGAGGTAGGGTTGAAGAAATGAACTGCTCAGTCTTTACGTTAGGGGTTGGGCGGTATGGTGGTTAGCATTGTCTCCTAACTGTAGGAAGGTTCTTGGTTCAACCGGCGGGCGTAAGAGTTCTAGGAGACTTTGCATGTTGTCCACGATACTGAGTGGGTTCATTCTGGTTATTCCAGTATCTTCCCGCAGTAAAGGGAGGCAGGTCAGCGGGACTGGTGACCCTAAAAAGAAATGTTTTCTACCAAATCCCATCAAAATTCTATCTGTAGCCTCTACAATCTCAGAATCCAAACTATTCAAACCCTTAGAGAGTCCTCAGCTGTTATGACCTGCTATAGAACTGATGCATGGTCACAGAGTCACAGCTTATAGCAGCATTTCTGACGAATCTACGCCCCTTCTTCCTGGGCAAAGGCCTCCTGTGGTCCTGTAATATTCCTGGTATTATAAGCGGCAGCCTTCAAATCCAACGCGAGATTTTTTTTAGGGGATTAAAATCAGGCGACTGACTGGTTGAATCATTTTAATTGCATTTGTCATTAAAAGAAGTTCGTTTTGTGTTTAAATGTGTTGGGGAAAAAAGTTGCATTGAGGTATTTAAACTGTTCTTGGGCTATCTGGGTGCTGCAAACAGAGGATAAATAGTCTATTTTGCCAAAGAAACCACAAAGACACAATAGAGAATGAATAACTTTGTATAATTGCTTAAAATGCCCATGAAAGAAAGTAAAAACAATTATAAAATTTCCAGAACAGCATTACAAAAAGTTGAATAAATCTGTGATTTGCATTATTCGATACTAAATCTACTTCCTACTCCTGCCATTTCTCTTCCAGCTTACTGAACCCAACAGGTGGAAAAGCCTTCAGAGTGTTTGCAGTCATCTGAAAAAACCAGCCTCAAAGGACAGAATACCACCAAACGTTTCATCTTCACAGCGAGCGAAAACTCCTTCATTACCATCTTACAACCTGTAATTACATTCATTCCTGCAGTAAATCAAAATGTTCAACCTCAGACATTTCAAAGTTCAGAATGACTTCACTCAAGGCTCCCCCTGAAAGTCTGGTCACCAGTGAATCAGCATCAGAAAATAGCTTCGCAAAGGATGTTTGGTGAAGGATGGACCGACATGTCTGCTTTCTAAACTTCCAGAGCACACCATAATAATCCCATTGGGCTGACATGAAATGTTTTTTAATACTATACATCACGCCACGACACCGCCCCAAATACCTCCCACATTTTCAGACCTTGAAGGTTGACCTGGATGGAATATCCGAATCAGACGTAGAGTCTGCGAGAAGCACCGACTAGATAAAGATGGAGTCATGAATTCCATCCCTGGGAGTTTGTAGGCCAACTAAGCCAAATGTGGAAACAATCAAATAATATGATACATAACTTTTGAATAACTCTGGAGTAAAGTGAACCGGTAAAATGGTCAGTTGGCCGACGCTGTCGGCCCCTAAAAGTCCCCAATCCCCTGCGTTGTACAATCAATCCCCCTGATTGAACTCCTCAAATTAAGTCGGAAAAAATAGAGTTTTTCTTTATAAAAAAGACTCCCCCTAGTGAGTAAAAAATGAACTATTAGAGTAGAATGTGATATACACAGGATGGATCTCCTCCAGTGGATTCACACGCACCACATTTGGACTAAATTGGACCAACATCTGAGCTTGATAGAGATAAAACTCACCCTAGTGTCAGAAATATGCAACCGATATTTCTCAAAGTAAATCCAGTTCTTCCTCACACTAAGGTCTATGTGGGTTTAAAGTTTGAAAATGATGCACAAAATATTTTTTGAGTTAACACAAAGGATCTGCGGCGGCGATGACAATATATCACAATAAATATTATGATAGAATATGAGAAAATATGCCCATAAATACATATTAAAGTAAAATACATGAATACAATTTAAGGTATTAATCCAAGATAAATATTTGAAAATAGGCCAATCTCCTTATGTTAAAGAGAAATGTTAAAGGTGTGTATCTGGAATGTATAAATTATTATTGATAGTATATTTTTATTATTACGCTGAAATCGCAGCAGCCAAGTGTGACCGGGGAATAAAATGCTGTTTTTCACGTAAAGCGTTTACCGTTTTACGTGAAAAACCCTTGTGGCGTCCACGGGTCCTCACTTCCTGTGAAGCAGAGACATTCAAGAAGCGGACAGTCATTGGAGGAACGTTGCATATTAAAGACGGGACACATATCATTTCTTTCGGTGGCAGTTGTTGTATTTTTGTACATAATAATATTGTAAATGACGTGGACCATTATGAAATACTTGCTGCTGTTGCTTTTTTCCGTGTACACCTCTCACACCTCGCCATCCAGAATAAAAACAGGCAAACGGGCAATGAGCAGAAAATGCTGCAGGAGTTTCTGGTTGCAAAGCAGCAATTTGGAAGCCGTGCTTTTACTTTCTTTAAATCCACCGTCATTTTATTGCATTGGTACTTTTGTAAATACAAGTGTGACATATTGTTTTATTTTATAATGCAGCTTTTGTTGATAGATTTGCATAAATGAAACCTGGCTGGCCAGGAGTATGCATGGCTGACTTACAATTAAAATACTGGATGGAATTCAAATGTTTTGAATTATAATTTTTTTTTTTTGGTGTCGTTTCTTTCTCTATTGCTATAAAAATCATTTAAACAATATTCTCCTGCTCAGGAATGTATTATCATGTATTATTTATTATTGCTTTACACTTTCTTTTCCGCCCTTGCGCACATGAGCGGCCACACTGTTTTAATATAAATTCCAGAAAGCCCGAGGAATCTGTGCATCTCAGCATTTCGACAACATCTCAAACTCTCTGGCGGATCGAAAAAACTCCATGTGAAAGTCCTTTCTAGAAAAACTGTGAGTGTTTCCAGGAACTGTGGGGCGCACAGAGGAAGTGAGAGCGGCTTGTTTTACATGCGGGGAGGAGATGTTGCCCACCGCTTGGCTTCAAATGTTTCAACTCACAGGCAAAATAGTTCTCAGCTCAGTCAGATGCCGTCGCAGTTTATCAACTAACGGACTTAAACGCCTAAAACACCTACACTCAGTTTAAAGATGCTGACCATGGAGTCCCAGTCTGAAGAAAACTACGCCGAGCTCATCATGGAAATAAGCCATTTTAATAAAAAACGCTCTAAACTTCCCTCCATTTTTAGCTCATTTTGGATGGATCACAATAATCCGGTGTGTGTGGTGTGTGAGTCCTTTTTTTTTTTTTAAATAAGACAAACAGTGTGTGTTGTTAATCTCTCAACTTCCCAGGATGCAACTCTGCTCATTCATCTGGATGGAGAACAGATGGGTTTTGGCTCCACATAACAAATCCCACGAGTTTTACCTTAACACACTTGAAGAGCCCCCCCACTCTCACAGAGGAATTCACACACCGACACACACAGACAGTTTATCCACGTCAGGATAAATGCTGCAAGGTCAGTGTTCAGCCTGAATGTTGAAGACACACACACACACAAACTTATAACATGGGAAAAAGAACTGCCGTGATATTGATGGTACAGATCATTCAGAAACAACCAAACTGTCACAGGACGTCTACGTAACGTCAGGCAGACGTTGGACATGTCTGAGGAGATTTTGGGGGGAATAAAATCACACAAAATCCAATGCTCTCTTGACATAATGCAACATGGAGGACTCTTATTCCATGACCTCTCCCTCCCCCCATACGAACTTGACACATTTAAGTACGGAACCAAAACTGTCTTTGTTCGTGTGTTTGTGTGTGTGTGTGTGTGTGTGTGTGTGTGCCTCAAATAGGTAATATGATTATTATACCTGCTGGTCCTTGTTAAAAGCTTTGCAGTTGAGTGATGAACAATATATGAAGACTTATAGTCTTTGAAACTCAGAGATACACCTGTGACTTGTCTTAACCAGACCTTTATAGTGTCACACCTGTGACCTGTCTTCACCAGACCTTTATAGTGGTACACCTGTGACCTGTCTTCACCAGACCTTTATAGTGGCACACCTGTGACTTGTCTTAACCAGACTTTATAGTGGCACAACTGTGACTTGTCTTAACCAGACCTTTATAGTGGCACACCCTTGACTTGTCTTAACCAGACCTTTATAGTGGCACAACTGTGACTTGTCTTAACCAGACCTTTATAGTGGCACACCCTTGACTTGTCTTAACCAGACCTTTATAGTGGCACACCCTTGACTTGTCTTAACCAGACCTTTATAGTGACACACCTGGGACTTGTCTTAACCAGACCTTTATAGTGGTACACCTGTGACTTGTCTTAACCAGACCTTTATAGTGGTACACCTGTGACTTGTCTTAACCTGACCTTATTGTGGCACACCTGTGACTTGTCTTAACCAGACCTTTATAGTGGCACACCTGTGACTTGTCTTAACCAGACCTTTATAGTGGCACACCTGTGACTTGTCTTTACCAGACCTTTATAGTGGCACACCTGTGACTTGTCTTAACCAGACTTTATAGTGGCACAACTGTGACTTGTCTTAACTAGACCTTTATAGTGGCACACCCTTGACTTGTCTTAACCAGACCTTTATAGTGGTACACTTGTGACTTGTCTTAACCAGACCTTTATAGTGGCACACTTGTGACTAGTCTTAACCAGACCTTTATAGTGGTACACTTGTGACTTGTCTTCACCAGACCTTTATAGTGGTACACCTGTGACTTGTCTTAACCAGACCTTTATAGTGGCACACTTGTGACTTGTCTTAACCAGACCTTTATAGTGGTACACCTGTGACTTGTCTTAACCAGACCTTTATAGTGGCACACTTGTGACTTGTCTTAACCAGACCTTTATAGTGGTACACCTGTGACTTGTCTTAACCAGACCTTTATAGTGGCACACCCTTGACTTGTCTTAACCAGACCTTTATAGTGGTACACCTGTGACTTGTCTTAACCAGACCTTTATAGTGGCACACTTGTGACTTGTCTTAACCAGACCTTTATAGTGTCACACTTGTGACTTGTCTTAACCAGACCTTTATAGTGTCACACCTGTGACTTGTCTTAACCAGACCTTTATAGTGGCACACCTGTTACTTGTCTTAACCCGACCTTTATAGTGACACACCTGTGACTTGTCTTAACCAGACCTTTATAGTGGCACAACTGTGACTTGTCTTAACCAGACCTTTATAGTGTCACACTTGTGACTTGTCTTAACCAGACCTTTATAGTGGCAAACCTGTGACTTGTCTTAACCCGACCTTATTGTGGCACACCTGTGACTTGTCTTAACCAGACCTTTATAGTGGCACACCTGTGACTTGTCTTAACCAGACCTTTATAGTGGCACACCTGTGACTTGTCTTAACCAGACCTTTATAGTGGCACACCTGTGACTTGTCTTAACCAGACCTTTATAGTATCACACCTGTGACTAGTCTTAACCAGACCTTTATAGTGGCACACCTGTGACTTGCCCTTATTGTCATTATTGAGCTATCTTCCCACAGAGGATTAAATTGTTCTACAAATATAACTATATAGATGGAACATCTAATAAAGGAAGTTATTCAGATCCCTAAAATAAAACCAAGGACCAGAAAGAGGATAGTCTAAACTTGACAGTTTAACTGTCACGTGAAAGAGGAGATTCTGGAGAGGGATTGACCTTTTTCCCACCTATCTATCAAACAAGGAACCTGTGAACCAAGATGAAATGTGCCGACTGGACCGGGGCCAGGTCTCCCAGAGAGAGAAGGCAAGCATCGCCGTGCTGTAAAAATTCACAGGACCCTGTTGCAGAGGCGACCATCGGAAGGTGATCGCTGTGAGCAGCCATTATCCTATTCAATTAGAGGCTGATCCCAGCATGCCGAGCGGGCAGGTAGAAGGACTCCATGAGCATCAGGCTCAGTTTGTACACGACACTGCAACTCCTTTTGTTTTGCACTTTCTTACCTCGTCCTCAAATGCAACAAATGCACAAAAGAACACACAAAATAATATCTACATCTTTGTATTTGACATAATGTAGCGTTTCTCGATGAGGAGGATAGGGAGAAGCTTTCTTATGGAGTTAAATTCCTGGCAAAAGTCTGAACACAAACGAAACACCATTTGCCTGCAAACACAGTGTGACTCGCAGACATGCTGTGGTTGTCTCTAGAACGTTCGGTGTTTGCAAGACAGGAAACATTTCTTAGTCAATCATGTTTTTCTTTAAAATGACATGACAATGAATATGTGTTTCGTGCACACTTTAACGATGTAACCATTCTGAGTTGTTTTCACAAGCGTTTACCCCATGACCAATGCAAAGAAATTCACAAATAAACAAATAAACTCATTGATACAATTACAGGATTATAAAAATACGTTTTTAAAACAGCTACAAAAAAGACTTTATTTAGAATTGTAAAATTCGAACAGGGCTTATTCTCTCACATTTATTTATGTTTCACGGAATAAAAATGATTATTTAAGTCAGACTACCGATTTAAAGCTCAGAATTCTGACTTTAATACCATTTAGATGTAAGAAAAAGAATAGTTTGAAATCCGAATTCTGACTCTAGAATGTTGTTTACTGGACTCTATGTTACGTTTCTGGATTAAATTGGATTAGTTATTCTACAAACTTCAAACTATTGCGTGTTCAGAAATATAATGTTTAGATGGTCCGGGGTAGCGGCTATTGTTGCCTCACAGCCAGAAGGTTCAGGGCACGTCTGTGTAGAGTTTGCAGGTTCTTCAAGTGTTTGCATTGCCTGATTTCCTCCCACAGTGGCAGGGAACATGCAATGAAGGTGAACTGGTGACTGTTTTTACGGTAAGTACCAATGAGAGTACGAATGGTTGTGTGTCTCTATGGATTGGCCCTGGTTTGAACCGGGGTTGAACACATTGTCTAAAGTGATCCCTGCCTCTACCCCAATCTAAGTCCGGATAGACTCCAGGTTGACCCTGAACAGGATAAACCGTTGCAGAAAATAGAGGGATGGTGAAAATCTTGGCTCTACTGTATACAACACTAGACGACACTAGAGTCGGTCTTGGTCAGCATTAGTTCATTCATGTCGGAGTCGCTGAGACTTTAACGATAGGTCGATGGTTTATGGGAAATGTTACCTAACTAATGTTAACTTTGAGTTTCAATAACACCGCATTAAAGGCGAATATCACACATTCGTTGGAAAGTCATATCAAACAGGGCCTTCCATGATGTTTCAGTCTTCTGCGAAACGTGGCAGAGTGCGTAAATTCCAAGGGGCCCCTGAGAAATCCCCACTGGCAAGAAATGAAACTTGGCCTCCTGACCTTCATGTGTTGCACTTACCTCGGAAACTTTGAAAGGTGTCACTGAGTTTGAGAGCGTTTTCTCTCGGCGAACCGCTGCACCAGGGCCAAAACCCTCAAAACATTCAAAGTAATCCGAGTTAGCCACTTTAGTGCTATATTTTGCACTGTATTCTCTAAGTAATGTTAGTTACAGCTCTTGAATATTTTACCCATAACACTTAGCTGAAAGGGAGAATCTGCGCCTATTCATAGCAAATGAATAAATAGTCATGCTTGGTATTTGTGTAAGCCTAACAACAGACTCCTGAGTTGCCATATTTAGCAATAAAACCTTTTTTGATTGTGTATGTTGGTCAGAAAACTACAGAAATGTCACATGGATATAGCAATTATGGGGGTTTGTGAGATTGGTTTGAAATTAGGACACAGCTGGCTGTGCCTGAAACGCACCGGTGTGCGTGCGTATACGTTGTTTATATATGAATACACTCATTCACGTGTGGAGTGTGTAGAAATGACAGACTTTCTATATATGACTTGTGCAGTCACCCTCATGCTTTATAGCTGACTCCTGCGGCGGTTAACTCCTGGGTGGACACACACCGTGCATGTGGGCTAACAATCACTGCAGACTGAAGTAATGTGTGTGTGTGTGTGCTTGTGCTTGTGTTTGAGTGTGTGGTTGCACTCAGCCCTGCACCACTCATAGATTTAGACGTTGTTATTATTTTAACATAATTAGCAGCTGTGTTTTGGGGTGAAACGTGGTCATTACCCCCACATTGCTGGGTTGCCTGTCGGTTGAGGTGTATTTATAACCGTGGACCGCTTCACTCTATAGTTTCCCATGACACAACACAAATCTGGACTCGGTTCAAAGTCACACAATCATGTGTAGCTGTTTTATGTGTGAGTGCATTTGGACCAGATGGGATTATTAGGTAAAAATATTCATTCTCCTTGACTAAATAAATCCATCTTTATCAAATTACTGAATAACGAAAATCATTATTGCACTATTTTCTTTTTAACAGAACCACTTGTTTTTTATCATGAACTTCCTCATTGTTAAGAGACCGATCTCTCTGTTATACTTATATTATGTATTCGTATTAATGTATGTTATGGAAGCCCTCTCAGTCAGTAGGGCAAAAATATGTTTCGTTTTTATTATGTTACATTTTTTATGTTACGTTTTTAAAATATAACATAATTGTTCTCTAATATAACTACAAGATGGAGAAAAAAGAAGAATATCCTCTGATGGAGCATGTAATTCACAAAGTAGATAGTCATCAAATATCACAGGAGGCAGCTCTCCACCTCAATCGGGAGATCAGGGTTCAAGGCCAGGGCTTGACTACATGCCGTGGGTCCTCCTCACTTTGATGGGGCGCTCCAAAGGGGGCTTTCCTCCTCTGGGATGGGTCGAATGCAGAGAAGAAATTTCAAAATATTGTGCTCGCGTGACTTTATACGATGTATACGATCAATAACATATATTTGTTATTATCATAAAAGTTTGACTTCTATCATATGTTACCTTGACCAGGAAACATTAAACCTAGATCTTGGGATTGCACTGATATCATTACTAGTATGTTATTCCAGAAAAAGAAATGTTCCATTTGCTTAAGTTTCCTTTCAGTACCGTTGGACTTATTGCCAATCCCTGCTGTTCTTGGACGAATGGCGGGTTGAGTTCTGGACAAGCTGCCATTTCATCTCAGGTCCAACACATAGAGACAGGCAACCATTCAAACCAACGAGCAATTTAGACACACCGATCCACTTGTACTTCATGAATTTGGACAGTAGAAGGAGGTTTGAGTATCTGGAGAGAAGAAAGAGGGAGAACATGCAGACTCCACACAATACAACACTTCACTGTTCAAAAAAGAATTATTATTTTTACAATAACCTTTTATTTAAAAAAAAAAAAAGAGGCCATATCCTGTTTTATACGAACTACTCAATAAGGGATTGGCGTGCTTGGATTATGCTCCACTGTTTTGGCGTTTTGGGGTTCTATCTTGATGTCATGGCAGCAGATCTATTGACAAGTAAGATGTTCTGGGTTTTGCCATGGTAAAACCTTATTTTGTGATCGCTGAACCAGTCCTGGGTGGATTTGTAGGTTTTGTTTCGGATCATTGTCCTGCTGGACGGTCCAACCACAGCTCGCTTTAAGTCTCCCAATAGAGGATATTAGGAGTTCATCCAATGTCCGCTGGCGTTTAAGTAAATGGAACCATGTCTTTTAACAAGATGTCCAGGGCCCTTGGAAGAAAAACATCCTCACGACATTTGAAATCCACCCCCAGACTTCACAGTGGGTATGAGGGAGTTTTCCACATGGTTTCCTTTCATGCTACGCCACACCTATGTTTGTTCCCAAAAAGCTCTATTTTGCTCTCATCCTATCAAAGGACTTTGCTCAATTGAAAGTCCTAGTGGTGTTAAGCTTAAGTTAAGTTTAGGTGATCTATCTCGAGTGTGGATGAAAGCGTACACCTTTTTTCTAACTACCCTCTCAGGCAGCTTGTGTTAGCGTAGCTACCATCTGTTTGTGGTTAGGGGGACTGTCTGACCCCAAGATTTAAATGACGTCTGCAATGCTCTAGCATTCCTTGGTGAACCTTTTGCCATCCATCTTCCTCACAGTGGATCAGTTTGCAGACACGTCCTCTTCCCTCATTCGGAGCCTACACTTGAAAATACCACCATTCCTCAGATGTCTGTATATTTTTCATGACAGGAGATTCTACAGGTATAGACATTGAAATTGAAGTGAAATACTTTTTCATGATTGTACCACAACAGCTAATTTTCAGTTTTTGGTTTTCACTGAGAACTGCATACATGATGTAGGAAGGATAAAAAACTTCAGATGACACACTGCTGGAGCCATGCAGCTTGTGGGCTGTGTGGCGGCTCTGAACTGTTTACATGGGCGCTGAAACCAACAGCAAGAGGTCCCGCAATGCAAACACGCTGCTCACGCAGGCAGCGGCTCCCAAGTATTAGGCTTAAATTGGGTTCAGTGGTGGCGGTAGCTACATACTAACTCAACAGTTGTAAATTGAAATTTGTTAGACGAAAAGTCTGACCCAAATTGTACAATCTTGGAACCAGAAATAGCCATTCGGCCAGAGGATGTCAAGCTGTTTCACTGGGTGCGTTAAATTTTAACCTGCTGATGATGCTAAAAGACAAATATGAGCGTCACCACATTTACTATGATTATCTCGGGAATATTAATTGCCAGGTTAATCCATTCATCTTGATTTAGCTTTGTTAAGAAAACTCACATTCACCTCTTGATCCATACGGTGCAGAAAGTTGGATTTAGAGCTAATTTAACCAACGACATACATACAGTATTAGTGAATGGAATGTAGTCACTGGCTGGATTCTGTTGAGAGACAGCATTTGGATCAATATTTAGTGACAAGTGAATGAAGTAAAGACAAATGTTTGTTATAAGGAAAGTCCTTCAGACACTGGTGGTGGTGGCTGGTGCCTCTGAGAGGCAGATCGCATTATGAAGTTGATGATGCGGCAAAGATTGGATTGTAATGGGGAGGTGAACGGAAAATGTCAGCATGGATGAACTGGAGGCGCCAGTGTTTAGAGATGGGAGATGGTAGATCTCTGATTTCTTGTGTCATGGTATCACACAAGATATCATACCCCGATTCTGATGCAAAGATGGATCCAAATGAGAAACTTAGCCATAAATGTGTTATTAAAAAGGCAGAAATTACCATAAATTCTGCAATTTCTGGTATTATTGATTATAGAGAGGATGAAATTATCGTACAAATATGATAATTTGTATGTCAACGCAAAGAGGTACAGAATTATTCTGTACACACTTAAGCTCTCAAGGGAGCCTGTGAATGAAAGTGATTCTGGAGGTTGTATGTAAGAACATTAGGAATGAACTTGATGCACAGAGGGAATTACATTTGAAAAGAAAGCAGCAAGATGATTGGCCAATAATTAAGGTGTGTCCCTATGCTATTGGATAGATCTCATGAGAACAGCTGGTATCATGTTGACTGCCCCAGATGATGACAAATGAGATTAAGACCGAAAATGTGTGAAAAGTGTGAATGTAAGGTTTGTGTGAGAATAAACTACGGTCAAATCGTGCCATGTCATAGTTTTACAATTTCTGTTAGGGGGTGCGGGAGCCTATCCTATGTGACAATGGGCGAGAGGCAGAGTTAACGCTGGACATGCCGCCTGTTCAATTCAAGGTCAACACATAGAGACAGACAACCACTCACAGCCACAGACAATGTAGAGTCTAGAGAAAGATCTTCCAGAATAAAGATGTTTTATGTTGTCGTGTATCTGTGTCTGTGTATCCGTAGCAACATACCATACAACATAAATTAACATTTCCTCCTTTTTCATACCATGTTTCACTTTTGTGAAATAAATTATACAAATATACAAAGAATGTCTTATATGATTATTTCAAAAATATTCTATGTCCAAGTTCTACATTTACATCTCCATTTCATGTTGTCACTAGCCTACGTACTTTTGTCAAATCCACACAACATTGGTGCTTTCATTTTTGTATGCCTAAAGGCCTTACTAGTAGAAAACAGAGTTGATGCCAGCGCTCAACTAACTCTGCCAGAGAGTGAGAGGGTGATGCCAGGTGACAGAAATATATCTGAGAGAGATCAGTCAGTCCTGCTGTTTTCCCAGACTCCCTGCACAAACACTCGTATTGGACTGCCTACAGTAACCGCTCAAACTCTATGAGTTCAATGTAGGTAATTTGAGCATCATCTTAAACACTGCCTGCTGCTGGACACAAATACGGCCTCTAATCTGATCAAGTGTATACTTGAAAAATATTTGTATCTTGTGTTGTTGTGCTTAGAGCACGTTTGTGCCTGGCGGCCAGCGTCAGTGTCCTCTAACCGGACCATAAAATGCCATTTAAAAGTCTATACTCTATTTATATGTACATTCTGAACTATGTATGGCTTAATATTGTCTGTCTCCCTAGTATTTGGCCAGTAAGTCACCAAATAATGCCAAAAAACATAAACATAAAAAGAAAACACATGTCTGTACGTGTACGTAACTATTAGGTGTCCTCTGCAAACACATCCATTGTGTTGTGCATTCTGCAGCGCGTTTTCTTGCGTTGTCCTATTTGCAGTGCGTTTTCCTACTGTGTTGAGTTGTTGTACTCACAGCACTTTATGTTACTAAATTGTGTTTTTGTATTTGCAGCGTGGCTTCCTTATATGTTATGTTGTTTTATTTGCAGAGTGTTTTCCTACAGTGTTGTTTTGTTGTATTTGCAGCTTGTTTTCCCACTGTGCTGTGTTGTCCTATTTGCAATGATTTTACTGCTGTGTTGAATTGATGTCGCTGCAGCGCGTTTTCCTAATATCATGTGTTGTCTTATTTGCAGTGTGTTCTCCCAATATGTTGTTGTATTTGCAGCTTGTTTTCCTACTGTGTTGTGTTGTTGTAGTTACCGCTCAGTTTCCTACTGTATCATGTTGCACTTTTGTGCGGACAGTCACTGTCAGTCAACTCTGGCACAGCATAAAATGCCTATTTATTAATTAACAAGAAATTGTTAATGATAAAACTTACAGTTTTTAGAAAAACATAATACTACTGTATTCTTTTTTACAGTTTTTCCACAGCTGCTAGACTTTTACTATAAGTGACACCATTTTTCTTTTTAAAGTGTACTTTAATTCCAGTTCATACTTCTGAACTGTGAAAATAATGCAAATGCGAAAAGCCGCAGCTGACTAATGGCATAAATGAAATTGTTAAAGTTTTTAATCCTCATTTGTATTTGAGTCACTCTCAGTCAAACTATTTCTTGTTTGCCTTGTCCTACCGTTCAGCCACCTTTAAATTTGCCTCATTTTCCACTTCCTCTGCCTCCATCCTAGGTTCCCATCGCTCCTGTGCTTCTCCTCTCTCCATCCTTGTCAGATCTCGAGAAGCAGCTTTAAAGTTGGGACACAGGAGGAGAATCTGTTTTATTTACGGCAGCGGGCAATTTCACAGATTGTATCAAACAACAAACAGAAACCTGTATTTTTTTTGGGGGGGGGGGGGGGGGGGGGGGGATTTTTGATCTCACCATCCCTCCTACGCACCAAACACACTCCCAGACACTCATCCCAAACTCCAATTATGGGCTTGGCAGCTCTCCCTCTCCTCCTGTTTTGTTGGTTGCCCACATGCAGACCTGCAGTGCCAGCAGAGTGTGGCAGAGGGTCACCGTCTCCCACAGTCCCACTACATTCACAGACATTCCTCTTCTCCACTGATCCTCTGCTGTTGGTCCCCGCCACCATAGAATCCTCATCGAAACTTTCCGCTTGAACCAAAAATAGTTGTCTGACTGCTGGCCATGCTCGCCTGGTGCCCTCCTGTCGCATATGGCGGCCTGAGTACACACGCCGACAACTAGACTATTTTCATCTTTATCCTCATGAAATTCATTGATTTGTGTTTTTTTCTTCTCAGTATGACGAAAGAACAACCGGTTTGTGTGAGACTGTGTGTGTTAGTATGCGTGTGTCAAACGCTTTGACCGTTTTGAGAACGTGGGAGATGAAATAAATGAAAATACTACTGGGTGTTCTGGGCATTGCTGTATGTGGAGCGGGCATGCCCCTAAAAAAGAAGAGGGATGAGGACAAGGTAGGCACTGTATAGGATCCTCAATGCTACTATACAGTAGGACTTGGCCAAAATACCCAAATTTCTTATTTAATGAAAAGCCCAAATCGTAAAATAGAATGGGTTAAGGATCGTAAGCCATTGGTGAGTTAAGCCTACAGTACTCTTAAGAATGCTATTCTCATGAAGGCATCACGGAACACAATTTCATTCATCTGTAACTGCTTTTACCGTTCAGGACTGTAGGGGGGCATTAGCCTATTCCAGTTGACCTCGGGCAAGAGATGGAGTACCCCGTGGATCATGTTTTTGGACTGTGGGAGGGAGACTGAGTACCCGGACAGAACCCATGAAAACATGGGGAAAACAGGAAAACTCAACACAGAGAGGTTCTAGGTTCCCATGTGGATTTGAATCCAAGACCTTCTTGCTATGGGGGACCCATACTACCTACTGTGCCACGAACCTGCTGTGTTATTATTGTACCCCTGAAAAGTTGGGGATATTATGGAATCGTCATCCTAGGCGTCCGCAGCCACAAATCCTTCGTGTAAGCCCGAGAGCTCAAAACTGTACCATGGATCATGCTCAAATTTTAGACCCAAGAAGACCCTAGTGGGAGAAAGAACTGGATACTGGAGAACCATTGATCTGATTTGATTAGACTCTAGATCGTATACATTGTGATTTATTCTAATAGTTCATATTTTAGTCACTAGGGGGAACTTTTATCGTAACACACAGTTTTTCAGATAATATTATCTAACCATTGGTTCTTTTTAGTCCAAATTTGGTGCGTAGGAATCTACTTAAGGAGATCGATCTTGAATACTCGTGTTTACTTTAATAGTACATATTTTCCTCACTAGGGAGAGCTTTTTTTTTCTTTTTTTTTTATGGAAAAACAAAAATTTTCAGACCTACCTCAAAATATATTGTATGGATCATTTTCAAATTTTGTACTGAAAAAGACTTTAGTGCAAGAAAGACCCGGGTTGATTTTGGGAAAGGTCGTTGTATAGTTTTGACACTAGGGGGAGCTTTATTGCTAATAGTTTTTGGGGCATTCATTCTCAAGCGTTGATCTGATTTTGTCCAAATTCGGTGCATATGATTCGATTCGAGGAGATCTATCCAGAATGTGTCGGATTTAACAATAAAATTTCACATTTTACTTCCGAGAGGGAACTTTTTACAAACCAACACAATTTTTTAGAACATAAATTCCTAAACTTTGGTATGATTTAATCCATATTCGGTGTACATGAACTGACTCAAGGAGATCTATCTCATAATCACGTGTTTTACTCTATTAGTTCCTATTTTAGCACTAAGGGGAGCTTTTTATGAAACACTGAATTTTTTTAAACACTTAACCATCGTAACTTTTGATTCAATTTAGTCCAAATTGGGTGCATGTGAATCAAATTGAATAGATTAATCTTGCATATGTCATATTTTATTCTAATAGTTCATATTTTCTTCTTAATCATTGGTCAGATTTTGGTGCACATGAATTGACTTGAGGGGATGTATCTATAAAACATGGATTTCACTCACTTTACATAAAATTTGAGGAGTTCAATCAGGGGGGTTGCTTGTACAATGCAGGGGATTGGGGACTTTTGTGGGACATACACTTGCTGTCGGTAACAGCTTTAGAATTTTAAAGATATGTGATCCTAAAATGTGGAAACTACCCAGCAGTACTTCAATCAGGACAATGTCAATGAAACAAAGATTATTGTATTTTTGCAGATGTTGTGTGATAATTAGTTTGTCAAAAAATTGTTTGGTGCTTAGACTCTGAAGGGAATGTGTGATCAGGGCATGTGACCTGGGCGGATGCTAGTTAGATCCCCCATTGGAGTCCTCTACACTTGTGGTGGTGGCTGATGACTCTGCTGAGAATGAAAAGGCTGATGAGATTAATTTGGTGTGTCTGCAAAGACACGGTTATGACGAGGAGTTGGAATGCGTCCGTAACACCGACATGAATGATCTTCACGGAGACGGCAGTGAGATGACGAAGAGGATGATGATGAGGATGGAGATGCGTCACTGCATCATCAGATAGTCCTGACCAGCTGATGTGAACAGCTATCTCATCGACAGTTGAGATAGCTGTTCACATACGTCCAAACTGTGTAAAAAATTAGTCTTCCTGACCAAACAACAAATACTACGACACTAAATATTACTGTAACGTCACGACTGGAAACACAGGATTACTCTGTGTCAGAGGCAGCTACAGGAGCAGAACAGCAAGTATTTACTTTGAAAAACAACTTGGACATGACAGCAGCTGGTTGCCATGGGGTAGTTATGTTACTATGGGGTAGTTACGTTACTATGGGGTAGTTACGTTACTATGGGGTAGTTATGTTACTATGGGGTAGTTACGTTACTATGGGGTAGTTACATTAATATGGGATAGTTATGTTACTATGGGGTAGTTACGTTACTATGGGGTAGTTTCGTTACTATGGGGTAGATACATTACTATGGGGTGGTTTCGTTACTATGGGGTAGTTTTGTTACTATGGGGTAGTTACGTTACTATGGGGTAGTTACGTTACCTTAAGACATAAAGTCTGCAGTGCCTTTGCATTTTCCTAATTCAGCCCGATTTGCCGAAATCTGAAAGTGAACTTATAATTTTGAACCCATGCTACATGTGTTTTAGCATTTTAAACAACATGTTGAAAACTCTTTACTTGAATAAAAACCGCTCGACTAGCGGACTTATTATGGGGGTTAATCGCAGGAGTGATGGGATGTAACCCAGTACCGGCCACAGTTTCCCATTCCAGAGAATGGAGGAGGGTCTGAGAGAGACAGGATAGTTCATGACGGGGTCATGACACCACCTCCGTGAACACGGAGCTGCCCTAAAGAAAACCAAGTGGTCGAGCATTAAGAATAAATGTGTGGCTAACTTCAAACTGAGGTCCAGGATCAGTATGTGGGAAAGCCTCGAGACGGACTGGAACCTCACTAGACTTCTGATTGACACCCCGGGTGAGTTTATTCATGGCTCTGCATGTAAGAGTTTAAAGGTGCGATGGTTTTGATTTGCGGTTTCATTTCCATTTTGTTTCTAGCTCCCTGTTTCCCTTCATTCCTCCTTCCTCCTTCCTCTCTCAGCGTTTCCTTGATCTTTGAATGTTTCTCACCTGGTTCTTGTATTTGAGACTGCTCTTCTTGTTCTTTGTCAGTTCACTGGATGTCTCTTGTGATTTAAGCTCCGCTCCTCTTTGTGGTCAACACTTCTAGATTTACTCAATGGTTTTACTTTTATATCTTGTTTTTCTGCCTTACTTATTTCAGATTCATCTTATTTTTCTTTTGTTTTCTTCTTCACATGCTTCAAAACACTGCTGAGTTCATCAAACACGTAAACACTGCTCTTATCAAACCAACACTTTTGTTTTCCGTACAAGAAAGCTGCACGTATATCTACTATAAATATCATTAACCCTTGTAACTCATTGTGAACATTTTTATCTTTACTTCTTTATTCATTTTTGAGGTACCTCTGGCTTTGATAATGTAAACATACCCATAAATTCAAATAGATATTATAGACATATCATCGTCACGTCCGCCACAGATCCTTCGTGTTAATGCGATAACGCAAAATCAATTAAAAGGATAATTTTCAACTTTTATATCTAAAAAGACTTGAGCATATTTTCAGTTAGATCGGTTTTATATTTCCAAAAATGTTTGGCCATAATTTGCTCAACTGTTGGTCCAATTTAGTCCAAATTTGCTGCATACGTGTTTCGCGTTAATATTTTACTAGATACGGGGAGCTTATTACAATAAAACACAGTTTTTAAGACATGAAAAGGAGATCTATGTGGTCTATATATCATATTTTACTTTAAAAGATCGCATTTCACTCATAAGGCGGAGCTTTTATGTTTGAGGGAAAACTGGATTGATGTTGGTAAAGATCAGTTAGTTAGTTCTGCCACTAGAGGGTGCTTTACCTCCAAAAGTTTTTGAGCTATAATTGACCAACCATTGATCCAGTTTAGTCCAAATTTGATGCTTATGAACTGATTCAAGGAGATCTATCTAGTTTGTGTCATTTTACCCAATATTTTAATTAAATAGTTCATATATTACTCACTTCAGGGAGATTATTTTACCAAAAATACTGTGGAAATAACTTCACATTTGATTTGAGGGTTTCAATCAGGGAGATTACTCATATAAATTAAATGTATTATTATTTATTATTAGAACGCAGGGGATCGGGGACTTTTTGGGGATATACCCTGGATGTCGGGGACTACAGCACAGGTCTAGCCTCAATTTTGAAAAGCTGTGAATTTCTATCTTTTTTTGTCACATAAGGAAAACACATGCAGTCCTAACACTGAAGATAGAATACAGAATTAAGAATTCATTAATTGTTGATAGTTATGATATTTTTGTTAGTTATCAGGACTCATAAGTCAGTATGAATGTCAATCAATATATAACATTTTATGGCAATATCGGGAAGGGGACGTTTTAAGTTCTCTGGTGGAAAAAGGTTGTTTGTTTCATTTAGACGTGTAAGAATTATTCTAAATCAGTGTTATTGCCCATCATTGACATATCAGCTCTGTTAGCATTGAGTATAAGGAAAGTGACTTCTTTCATCATATAACAAAGTGTTATTAAAAGGGTCAAAATCCTGAAAATGAATAAATGTATGATAATCACGATCAGGACTGATGAAAAACTCAATTCAATCACTGCATTTCAATAGATTGTATGTCACGGCAGTTTATGGAAATGGACATTTATGTCCTCAAATAAGATGTGAGAAAGGCTCGAAGTAAAGCAGAGGGGTAAGTTAGAAGTTGTATCTCCGTATCAGATGATCAGAATTTAAAATCCTGAAGCTGATCCAGTGAGTGGATAAACGCAGCCCCGCCACGATAAACACAACTCCTACGCTTGTGTTTCATTTTGCCTCCAGCTAGTTGAAATGTATTCACTATATGTGATGACACAAGCGGTCATCCAAACCATTCAGTATATTTGCGTAGCTACCTGGTTTTGGAGTGGGGGAGTCAGTAAACAGGTTTTATAATGCTACAAATAGAATCTAGCCACTTAGGGATACAGTCTTGAGGGAGGGCCGCCAGCTCCCGGCTCTGCGTCAGCACTGACCTTTTTGCTGTTTACCAAAGGGATTTGATTTCACCTCGACATCTCCTGCTTTCCTCGTCTTTTTTTCAACGGTCACACTTAAGCCATCTCAGAAGTATAAAATGGCAGTTTTGTCCACAGAGGAGAAATTGCGGTGGCTCCGTGATATCACAACCACGATAAGCTAATGCCAGTGAAGACATGTTTGTGGTTCTGAAACCAAACACCTCTATGAGAGAGTATGCATTAAGGTGCATGCATTTATGCATAGATTTCACAGGGAGGTCAGAGGTCAGGCCCTGCACAAAACATTGATTGTCTCGCTGGAGGAATGTTCAATATCGCAGGTTTTCTGTCCCCTCAAATATGTCTCTCTGCGTCTTACAATCTCTCCCCGTGAATCATTTCTTTCACCCCCTCACTCTGCAAACTATAAATGTCCTTCCCTGGGAGTTGGACACTGACCACGCATCAATCACACCTTTCCTAGTCAGCGTGCATGTTTACTCTTCATGAGCCGACAGCGCCCTCTGCTGGCAGATATTATGTCTTTTTATCCGTCAGCAGGAGAAAGAGCAGCATAAACCTCATTCTTTCTGAGCTTTCACGAACCTAACATGATTAACAGCAGCACCATGAGCCCCTTAAAGAAAAAGAATATTTATAACGAAGGTCAAAGGTCAGTTAAGGGAAAAACTAAATGCACACATTTCTACAACTCACCACTTTGTCTTCTGAGGTGGATGAGAAGAAGAGAAAGGAAAACAGTGTGTACATCTACATTAAATATATCACAGTCTAAGCAAAGCTGAACAAACAGCTGCTCTCCTTTGTGTTTGGCGCTGTGGCTTCTGTGGCCCGGACGGTATCTGACATCAGGCGGGCCGAAGCGGGGATGTCTGCAGGTTCAACATGAGGCGTGTTTGCTTTCGCTTCTGTCCCAGTCCAGCTATATTTCATGTTAACTATAACAACCATCAGCACTTTCCAAACAGGCCTGAGGGAGATTAGTTTCAAAGTTGAATATGTGGTGAAACATCTGGACACATCGTTTATTGAATGTCCAGAAGATGTTCTGCTACAAGGGAGTTTGTCACAGGAGACGAGATGGAGCCTAAACCAGTGGATTCTGGGTAAGAGGCGGGGAACGCCCCCGACAAATCCTCACAGAGTCACACTAACACGATTAGTACAAACTCCCAGTGTTTATGACAATTGGACTTTTTTCTGACACTTACTTTTACGGATGTGTGAAGTCCTACCAACCGTTAAAAACATGCCGATGCGACGACATTACGACCTCTTCATCATGCATGCATCACGCACTTTATATGACACACACTAGGGGGAGCGTTTTTTACAAAAAAAACACTGCAGACATCACTTTACATTTAATTTGAGGAGTTCAGTCTAGGGAATTTACGTTATTTACGTTATTGAGGAAGTTTCGGGGATGTAAACTATACTGAGGACAGATGTCCTGTATGTACGCATATGTGTGTGTGTGTGACATGTGTGCATCAAGTGTTAGCCTTAATTGATTTTAATTAATGTACAGCGGAAGCTATTCTATTCTGTTCTATTCTATATCTTGACTGTGTAAGAGTGTTGGGGAGTTGAAGGAACGTTGTGGCATTTTATTTCTGCCACCATCAAAAACACACACATTTTTTAATAATTATTATCAGGTAACTCTTCATCCACTGCCTTTTTACTGTGTGTTAAAACTCTCATTAAATATGAGCCAGTTTATTTCTGACAAGATGCTTTTCAGGTATGATTTACGTTCACGTGTTTCTTTTACTCTTGTTTTTTACCTTACAGGGACAACAGCATGAGAAATTAGGCTTCATGGTTTTTTTTTCAAAAATCAAGAATGGATCATCGGTGGGCCTGAACAACTGTCTTGGCTGAGAAAAAACCCAAGACCATAATCCAACAACTGGATTCTTTCATGAAACTGGCTGGAAGTCTTTCGATGCTCAGCTTTACATACGAACGATAAACTCTGTGAAGGGTTGGACATCGAGGAGAGGGAACTGAAGGTGAAACAAAACATTTCATTAAAACAATCCGCAACCCTTTTTCAGAAGGTTACAGATAGTTGAATAAGTACATTTACTCAAGTAACGATTTCATGGATCATTTTCAAAATTTATAGCCGCATAGACCTCAGTGGGAGGAAGTACTGGATTGATTTGGGGAAAGGTCGGTTGTATATTTCCAACACAAAGTGCGATCTTTATCTAACAAATTTTTCAACGGCATAACTTCTCAACCGTTGGTCCCATTTAGTCAAAGCTTTGCATATGAATGATTGGTTGTGCAACGCAGGGTTCTGGAGACTTTTAAGAGATACATCCTCGCTATCGGGGGCAACAACAACAACATAGGCCTAGTAATTAATAATAATAATAATAATAATACATTTAATTTATAATGCACTTTACATTTGGATCAAATCTCAAAGTGCTACAAAGCAAAAGCAGATAAAAGCATCAATAAAAAAATAAAATAATAACTATAAAAAAGCAGCAATGTTAATTAAGGTTATAGGTTCTGCTAAAAAGGAAAGTTTTAAGTCCTTTTTTAAATGTGTCAGTCGTCTGTGGAGCCCTGACATGGTCAGGGAGGACATTCTACAGACGAGGGGCAGCAGAACAGAAAGCCCGATCGCCCATGGTGCTGATCTGAGAATTAGTTACTTTTTAGATCCAGTTTTTCAAACCCCTCCTGTCCAGTGAAACCCCTGTATCTACAAATATCAGCAAATGTTTGTGACAAACTGAAGGATTATGTATTTCTTATGAGATACTATAAAAAACAGCCTCGGATTATAGGGAAATCTTATAAAGCTAGAACCCCACTGGTCTTGTGAAAAGTGACTTTTTATACACGTGTGGTTTCCACAGGAGAGAGAGTCTATAAACGGGCTGTGGTGAGATCCAACTACTCAGTGGCGTCTGAAGCAGTTTAAAGTTTCCTCATTCTTTAACATTTACTGCAGTAAAAAACACAATAATGCGCCAGGAATATTAATAAAAAAAAACATCAAACCTCACTGTTTGAAACGCAAAGACCTATCCGTTAACTTAGGATATTATGGAGTCATCATCGCCGCCGCCGCCGCCGCCGCCGCCGCCACAGCTCCTTCATGTTAAAATAATAACTCCAAAACCAACTCGTGGATCATTATCAAATTTCATACCTTCGTAGACCTTGCTGTGAGGAAGAACTGGATTGATTTAGCACAAGGTCTATTGCATAATTACACCACAAGAGGCCAAAGTTGGTTCATATGATTCAACTCCAGGATATCTATCTTGTTAATATCATATTTTCACTTGTCAAATTTTCTGTAATAGTTGATATTTCGCTCTCTACGGGGGCTTCTTTTAAATCGCACTTGTCTGATTATGCCCAACTTGGCTCTTACGAATTTAAACAAGGAGATATATCTTTAAGTATATTATTTCTCTGTAATAGTTCACATTTTAATCCCTAGGGGGAGTTCTTTCGCTATTTTCTAACTAACTTCATAACCTTTGTTCCAATAAAGTCCAGATTTGGTGCATATGATTTGACTCCAGGAGATATATCTTGTATATATCATATTTTACTCTAATATTTCATATTTTTGCTCAGCAGGAGGAGCTTCTTTAAATAAAAAAACACGGTTTTCAGAGAAGAAAAAAAACTAAGTAACCAAATTTTGACTAAATTGGGTTGAGAAATTACGGCCCAAAAAAGTTAGTAGATAAAGCTCCCCATAGTTTCAGAAATATACAACTGGGATTTCTAAAAAACAATCCAGTTCTTCCTTGCATTATGATCTACGTGGGGATAAAATTTGAAAATGATCCATGAAATGGTTTTTGTGTTTTCACGTTACCATGAACGACGATCCCGTAAAATCCAAGAATTTTTGGGGATATAATTGGTGAATATCTGTGTTTGATTACCGATCGCAATGCTGTATATCCCTCTCAGCCTCTATGTGGCATCAACATAAACATCGGAACTCTTCAGGAAACCTTGCGTAAGAGTTTCATTCCCACAAACAGAAAACAATTCCTGTTTACTGTGCCATTGTCCGGAGCTCCGTCCTTTCCTCTGTGGACAATCCACAGAGGAAAGTTCCTGCCCAAGGTGCTTCCTCTGCTGGCACCATGTGTGAGCTCCTGTCAGCATGTGGTGTCGCTCTCTGCCGAGCATCTGCACTTCCCCATTACCCACAATGCACTGTGAGAGAGGTAACACCCATTTTGTGTACCTGGTGGCAACTCCCAGCAAGTGGAAGGAAGAGGGAAAAAAAAAAAGCTTCAACAACAGAGGAGAAAAGTTTGGACTTTCTCCAGTAGATCACGGGAGGACAGCTTCTGTGTGGTACTCGTTCTGGGTTTTGAAGATATTTTGGATCCTTTCTTGAGTACTCAGGAGTCTGTGTCATTCCTTTGACATTGCCTAGGTGAGCGTGAGAGAAGTGGGTTGGCCAGAGTGAGGGGAGGAGCTGCAGAACTTCCATGTATGGACCCTGACTCCATTCCTACGGTAAATAGAAGATCACATGGGGTAATAGACCTGTAGTGGAGGGGGAAGGGAGGCAGAGGAACAAGAAGGAGGGAGAGTAAAGACATTGCACTACAGGACTTTGGCTTGTCTCATGTGCAGGAAACAGTACCTTCAGAGTTCAGAGGACACCTGATCACACCAGAGAGAGAATCTTGAAGTGCTGCTGCTGGAGTGAGGGCAATGTTGTGGTCAAAGTGAAACCCCCGCTGTCCTCACTGAGGCCCTGTGGGGTTAAAAGTTCAACCCTTCCTACTTGTGCTCCCAGAACACTGAGGCTCCAAAATGCCCACCAGCTTCACCGTGGTTCCGGTGGAGGACAAAGAAGAGGGCGGCAGCAGCGGCGCAGCCGCACCTGGAGGCAGCAAACCTGTCAGCCTGGGCAAACTGTTCAGCGCCGAAGAGGATGGGGGCTGTTTGCAAGAACTCAACTCAGGTAGGAGTTTGGTGGTAGAGGAAACTTCATGTTTGACAAGTAGGAGGTCCATTTTCATTAACTGCTTCTGTTTGGGGTCATAAGGGGGTTGGGCACTTTTCTTAGCAAAGGTGATGAGACATGTAGGTTTCATAGACTGCACATGTATGACAGAGCATGTTAAAATGGAAGCATGCTTTTACAAACGATTATGTCAGGAACATTCCTCACACGCCTACTAACACATGGACACGAGCTTGAATGTGAGACGTTGATCAGTAAACTAGAAACCTGCAGCAAGATGAGTGTGCGAGGAAGGTCGATCCAACCCTGATTGGGCCGGTGCCATCAGCTGCTAGCATTTAGAATAAAGAATTTGTTATGTGCTTTTTATTTTACCACCGCAGTTTATCTACAGTACATGATATCTAAAGTGTATTTGTTTTTCCAAGTTAGTGAACGCGGATTAGATCTGTGAGACACGCAGGTTTTTTCTTACATCCACCTTTTTCTGTTACAGTTTACAAAGTGACAGCAGTGTTTAAGAAGATAGGATGAAATAAAAAAACTGTGTTAAATACACACACACACAGTAAATATGGGTCAATTCTCAAATACCAAATATAAGTTGTTATAAGTTAAAATAGTCCGGTTAAGTTGTGGTGAAGCTGACGGTGATTGGTTGTAGATTCTGACTGCAGTCGGGACAAAGGACCTGCGGTTGCGCTCTATCTCACCCTGTGCTCAGAGTTCCCACAGTCTCATGTAGGAGGTGAGAGGTGTCCAGGATGGATGCCAGCTTCCTCCTTTCCCACGCCCCCTCCACAGGCGACGTTTTAGGACAGACCTGGACCTCCTGAGCAGGCTCTTGAGTCTCTTCCGGCCCCTCTCTGAGCTTCCCTCTACCCCAACAGACCACAGCGTAGAAGGCCGCAGATGCTGCCGTAGGGTCATGGAAGGTCTTTAACAGAGTCCTGCAGACTCCAAAGGTCCTCAGTCTCCTCAGCATGTGGGGACAACCTTGGCCCTTCTTGTACAGGACGGGGACCCCCAGAGGCCGGACCTCTACTGCTGCCTTTTCTGTGTCACCAGATCGCTTTCTGTCCTCTCCAGACCCCCCTTGTGTTCTTTTCCTTCTTCCTGCGACTCCTCCATCTTCCTGCATTAGATGTCCTTCCCCTGACTCATCATCTTCTTCAGGTCTTTTTGGATCCTCTTCTGCATCACCTTGTCCCCGGATCTAAAAACCCCCTTCTTCTCATTCAGAAGGGCCTTTACATCCGTTGCGACTCCTGGTCACTTTATGCCTCCTTGGTGTTGGTATACAGAAGGTCCAGTATTTCTTCGTCCCCTGCTCGTCATGTGACATACTGTGTTAGAGGGGAGAGTGGAGGACAGGGTTCCACGGGTGAGCTGCCTGCAATACTGACACCAAAGTGTGAATTAGGGAGACTGCGAGCGCCATCACGTGTTTGAAGTTTGAACTCTCTCGGCAGGTAAAACAGCCGCTCCTCCACAGCAGTGTTACACAATCCACAAAGTGCTTTACAATGAATCCACTAAGATTATAAAAAGGAGTAAAAGGATCAAATGTATCTCAAAAACACAGGAAATACCTTTAAATTCTACAATGACAGTAAGTTTTAACCCCAAGTCTTATTTCCTAATTCTGTGTTACAACCTTCTAGCCAACTGAATTCTGACAAATTGTTACATGTTTTACACATAAACTTTTAATTGATCTCAATCTAATGCATTTTCATTCAATTGTACCTTTTTAAAAAAAAAATTTTTTATCGACAAATCCAGAGAAAAAGCCACAAAACGACGGAAGTGTTTGCAGTGGACGCTTGAAAGCGATGAGCCCCCAAAGTAGCTTTTTAATTCTTGATTTAAAGAGTATAAAAAGGCGCACACAGATATACACCAGTTTTATTTTGTTATTTTCAGATTAAGGGGTTACTGTTCATCAGAGATCAGGAGTCTCACAGCCGAAGCACATGATCTAAAACAAAAAATATCAGATTCTACTACAATCAAGGTTTGATGGAATGTAGACGTTGCCATGGTGACACCGGAAATCAATATGTGCGATGGTGGCTACAAGTTTTCTTTAGCATGTTACATTTTGTTTAGTTAGGCTTCAGGTACCCTGAGTGTTAGGATCATGATTCAGTTTCGTTTGTTGCTTACATGAATTTTATCAATGTTTCATTGTCAATCTTTTAAGTCACATGACCGAACACAATGGAAGTAAAGCCATATGCTATAAAAATATGAGACACAGTGGCTGGAAATGACACCTGTGTGTACTTATTCCTGTTTTTATATCTGTTCTATTATTTGAATGAAGCATTAAAAAAAGCTCGTCTGGGGGTGTCCACTTGAAACTCGTCCACCGTATTTTAGCTTTTTGGGCACGTTTTCCTAATGTCTTGTGGTATTTGCGGCGCGTTTTCTCAAAATGCTGCACTATTTTGACACATCGCTGAAAATGATTTCTTACTTTTCCTTGTGTTTTTTGTCTATTTCTGCATGTCCACATTCTTGCGTCGCTGCGCGTTAGCCCGTGTCGGCCGCCGTGAACTACAAAGCGACTGTGTCGCATAGCAAGAATACAAAGAAAATGTTCTTTCAAAGGTGTGAGACCAAGTTTGTGCTGGAACTGTGAATTGCATGGAATTTAGTGAGTGACATTTGTGTGAAGAATATGAAGGCAAGAATCCACGCCTCCGTCTGAGGACACCGTCGACATTTAGCTCAAGTTCAAACCTTCAGCTAGAGCTCAGTTCTGATTAATTATTATACAAATCACTACAGCTAACTAAGATAATTGTGATCAGACCAATCTCCTAATCTTGACAGGCCTTACGGTACCGTACATGATCCTAAATGTTATTATTAGCTGCAGGCGAGTGCTGCTTACAAACCAAGCCTTTCTTTGTGCGGCGGCCCTGGAGATTTTCACCACTCTAAAGAACCCATGACCCCCTACGCTCACACTCTGCTGATCGGACGAGATGCCATCTGTGCAAACAATCACATCTCAGTCCCGTCATTTTCCACAACAGCATCCAGCGGCCGGTGTCTTCTTTCATAGTGGTCCACTTTCTGCGTTTTTAGGAAGAGAGCATTATTTATTGACGTTATTTTCAGAAATGTCTGTTAACTCCGTTCACGGTTACTGGAGAGAGTAATGGAGTATTGAATATGTAGCACTCAAAGCCATAACGCCTGCTCATATTTCCACAGGGGAGTTTATATATGAAAAACACTGTTTAATTTGAGGAGTACAATCAGGGGGACTGCTTGTAATATGCAGGGGATTGGTGGCTTTTCGGGCCTAGTTTCAAACGGCAAAGGACGTGTTTCCTGTAGACTTACCTAACCTTAGCCAAACCTGAATTTACCATAAGCCCTGTTCAACCAAATCCCCACTGCAATAGAGCATTTTCAGAAGCAGGAAGTTGGCTCCTAGGTCTCACCAGGAGCCCACTGTGCCAAAATCAAAAGAAACTCCAGTAGGACCTTTTAAACGCATCAGCCTGGGAGTCATCGTACTTGTTGGGAAACATGAATATTTTATTCAATTGCAACATTTATTCGTTGCAATTTTGAAACATCTTAACATATTTGGACATTTTGGAACAAGTTGGGACAAATTATGATTCATACTTTTTTCCACTTTCAAGAAAAATATCTTTTAAAAGTTGCAGTCTTTGTTCACTCAGGTTGTTTTACACCCAAGTAGAAATAATTAGGGAGGGTCCCATTTTTCACATTGCAGTATTTGCTCCGTGACTTGAGTTACGGGAGGCTTTGTCATTAAAAAGCCTTCAGGGACACAAACTCTGAAGTCTTTTTTTTTTTTTTTCTATCTGTCGGCTCCATGCCTTCAACGCCGTGAACATCTAGTTCAGAGAATTAGAAGCATGGATGAAAAGCGTGTAGCCTTGTTTCCTAGTCAAACAACAAAGACCGGGAGCTGTTGCAATCTTACCAGGTGACGGCGTTGGCCGGCCTCGCCATGCTGGCACTGAATGACTTGTTGGGTAACGCGTGACTGCGTTTAAACTCAGTGAGTCAGTTCTACTAGATCTGTTATCCAGTTAAGACTCGACAACGTAAAAAGTGTCAGTGGTAAATGGAAAAGAATCCTTTCAGTGTTCACCAGCCCAACTGGTCTGTCAACCACAAAAGCTGTGCAAGACAAAAGCATCATTTTTACGTCTCAGACTGAAAAAACACTCTTGTGGGTTTCAGCAGATGGTGTGAGATTATTGGATGGGGAGATATATTGTCTCACCTAATGGGAGATAAAATAACCACAATCTCACTTGGAGCTGGAGGGCATGGCGTCATCATACAGGAGTATATCTTACTGTGTGTGTGTTCCTTTGTGTGTGTGTGTGTGTTTGTGTGTGTGTAAATATGGACATCTGCTGGTTGACACATTGCAATGCAGCATGGGAGGATTTTCAAGGTTTATGCTGCCTGTGGATGGCGGAGGAGGTCACATGTACAGTCTGTGTGTTTGTGAGCAGGGTAACGTAGCCGTATCGGATCCTCGGGAAGGCAACAGAAGAAAAGGATTTCTTTCAATCATTGTGAACCAGGGTTTGAGTTCCTTTTCCTGCTTTTGTCAGAACCAGTTTGTTTGTTCATGAACCATTTAAGAACTGGTTTGGTGTACCTGTAGCTGGAGAAGCACTAGAAGTTGACAGAGGCACTAGAGTCACATCATTACATCTACATAGGCATCAGAGCTACGTCACTACATTACAGAAGCACTAGAGCTTCATAATTACATAACAGAGACACTAGAGAGGTTCCCAGACAGAACTTAAAGTATTTCATGGACCTTTTAATACGAGAAAGAACGGGATTGAGTTTTGGGAAAAGGGGGTTGTATATTTCTGATACTAGTGGGAGCTCTCATCTCAAAGTTTTTACATCATAATTTCCAAACCATTGATCCGACTAATCCGACTTTGGTGCATAAAAATATACTCAATGCTGAATATATCATATTTCACTCTAACGGTTCATATTTTACTCACTAGATTTTTTTACTCCGCTTTTTCCCCCCAAAAATACTGCGGAAATAACTTCAAATTTAATTTGATATATTCAATCTGGGGGATTGTTTGCCCAACACAGGGGATTGGGGACTTTTTGAGGATACAACCTAGCTGTTGAGGATGAAGGCATAGGTCTGGTTTTTTGAGCAGTGTAAGCATATGTAATAAAATGCCAGATCACAGAATATATAACATTTACACGATATGCTGTATGAGGAAATAAGAGCTAAATAGATGATTATCAGATCGGACTTTGACTTCATCCACCACAGTATTTTTGTTTATTGAGTTTCTTGAAAGATCCATATTGTTTTTTGAAGCACCGAGATCCTGACTTGGAGGAAACTCTGGTTATGGTTCTTAAAGCAGCATACCTTATACTCAAACAATCTTCCCAGTTTATAGTGCGAGTAAGAATTTCCTCAGATTCTGCAAAGGGAAATGAGTGATTTGTGTGATAGGAGACAAAACCGTAGAAAGTAATACCCCGGCCGCCAAGAGAACCCGAACTGACGTCACATTTTGCCACGTCTTTTCCACAGGGAGCAAAAGCTCTTTGTTGCGAAATGCTAAACTCTGCTTGGAGGCTATTTTCTTTTCTGCCACAGTCGGAAACCTTTGACAGCTGATCTATAAACGGTTTTCAAAAGGTGTTATCGCTAAATTTCAGGAGAAAATGGCGCCATAATGGCGCCATTTGAGTAAGGAGTTCTGTAAACAGCTGAGGACCGTCAGGTTGACGCGTGCACAAACCCAACTGGTCTCACAGCCGGAGGTTAAATAGACACAATTCAGACGGTAGGATTGGTTTAAATGAACACTTATATATAATTGTTGCTTTTTCCTGACAATCAGCATGAAGTTAAAGACGAAAAATGCTCAAAGCAAGATTAGTCATGAACACAAGAACAATCAGAATTTGAAGGATTTGGTTCTGGATTGCATATCGCAGCATTTTCAATCGTTTCTTGAGACGTCTGGGCGCAAGGATGGTTTTCACAGCCTTCTCATATGAACACGGCCCTTTTAGTACGTTTAGCAAAGCTGTTGTCGTGCGAACAAGGATCTAGACACTACAGTTGTTTTTCAGTGACACTTATACGGGCAACAAATAGTCCCGTTCTCTTAGTCACACAACAATATCTTGTGATCCTGCTGCCTCTGATCTGCTGCAGCAAAAAATACACTGCTCTAAGAAATGAAGGGAACACTTAATCATCGCAGTATGACACCGAACCTGTAAAACTTCAGGGATATCAACTGGTCCATTTAGGAGGTACGAGCGACTGTGAATCAGTTTCACCTGTTTTGGTGTAAATGGAAGTTAAGAACAGGTGGAATGGAGAGGCTAAAGCATGACCACCCCAAAAAAAGGGAGTGGTTCTGCAGGCGGTGGCCACAATCCATTCCTCTCCACTTATCTTTCCTGACTGACTCTTCTCTAGTTTTGTGTTCTGCTCTCGTCTTTGTCCCTATTTGCGGCATGAGGCGGTACCTGCAGCCTCTGACACTGCGCAGGTGTCTTCACAGATGAGAGCAGGTTCAGAATGAGGTCATGTCGCAGGCGTGACAGAGTCTAGAGACGCTGTGGGAAACGTACTGCAGCTGCATCTTCATCCAGCAGGACCGGTTGGTGGTGGATGAAGATACTGTGGTCTTACACAGGCTAGCCAACGGTACCCGACTGCTGTTAGGTACCAGGATGAAAGTCAGACCCACTATCAGATCTTACACTGGTCAGATGGACACTAGTCCTCCTGATCCAGGACAATGCCCGACCTCATGTGATCAGAGTCTGTAGGCAGCTCCTGGAGTTTGAAGATATTGATGCCATTGACTGGTCCTCGTGTTCCCTGAACCTGAATCCACCTGAGAACCTCTGAGACGTTCATGTATCGGTGCATAAGACACTACCACCACTGACCACAGACTGTCCAGGAGACCTGATCCAGGTTAGGGAGGAGATAAGCCAGGACACCATCCTCCATCTCATCAGGAGCATGATCTCATCAGGAGCATGATCTCGTCGGGGGCATGATCTCGTCGGGAGCATGATCTCGTCAGGAGCATGATCTCGTCGGGAGCATGATCTCGTCGGGAGCATGATCTCGTCGGGAGCATGCCCAGACGTTTTCAGGAGGTCCTTTTGGCATGTGGTTGTACAACACACTCCTAGGTCACAGTATGAGTTCTTGGATCAGCCGTTGATTTCAGTTTTTCCCTTTGATTTTTGGTGTAGTGTAGAATCAAGCCCTCAATTAATAAATTAATCATTTTAATCTCCATTGATTGTCCTAACATAATTTTGTTCCAAACAAATTACACAATGTTTATCAAAAAAAGTTGAATATTTATTTAATAGAGGTCCTGACTGTGATTTCAGCTTTCCCTTAACTCTTTTGGGCAGTGTTTTAAGTTGATCCTGGAGTCTGAACGCGTTTCCTGTGTCTCCCATTAGGAGGTGACATTCAGCGAGATAACAGTCCGTTCAGCAGCTCAGATGACGAGGGAGAACGCTATCATAATGGCAAGAACATGGCCCTGTTTGAGGTAAGACCAGGTTCACCAGATTAAAGATAAATATCGAGGATTGTACGTTAAAAATATCTATGGTTTTGTGATGCATATAATATGTGGGAAGGGGTTTGGTTCCAGACTTCCAAATTGAAAGTCGTAGATTTTAAAACGTATAAAAGAGAGTCTAATCATTTACCACAGATAAAAGATAATTGAAATCACAATTCCGAAAATGAGGTGGAAATAAAAGACAATTCATATCAAACCAAAAGGAAAATTTGAACCGGTAAAAACTGATCTGCCAAATTTATTTCGGGCCTCCCTTTAATTGCCCAAAAAGACTCTTTGACCCACAATGAGAACCAGCATGAACATTTTCAGCAATGTGTGCTTCTGTAGCTTCTCTGTATTCTGTATTTCTAATTGTATGTCCATAAAACTGTATATAGGTTCACCAGTCGTCCCCCTTTAGACAACTTTGGTAGGTACTGACAACTGCAGACGAGGAAGACCCAACAAGACCTTCTATACTGGACAGACCCAGTTCTCTACCCTTCACAACTTGACCCGTGTCGAAGTCTCTCACATCCTTATGCTTGCCCATTTTACCTGATTCCAACACATTCACCTAAACTCCCACATGGCGCGTAATATTTCCCACCCACTCACCGTCGCTAATGTAACGACATAATCGACGTTATCGTGGCCCGTCAGTGGTTATAATGTTATGGCAGATCAGTACATACGCTTAGATAATAGATAAACGTGTATGGATGTTTCCTTGTGCAGGTTGCGCCCGCGCACAGAAGTCCTCGAACCGTAATTCCCTGCAGAGCGGAAACTTGCGTACAGCTGATTCCCATTTTCCCAAATCCCCTGGATGATGAGGATCAGGACCGCAGTAAGAGCTGTAGTCAAACTGACGCCAACAGATTTGAAGTTAAATCTTCTCTAAAGCATGGGAGAGAAGATTCTGAAGCGTTCAGGTGGGGTCGGCTGTGTGCCAGTCAAAGACAGTCGAGGGTGGAGGAGTGAGAGCGTCAACGATGAAGAGCCATTAACGGGAAGATACCGCCACCGTGTGGTAGGTGGTATCAATGACACGTAATAGAACATTAGATTCAGGATCACAACGGGAGTTGGGTTTACATGGACGGCCTGATCAGACACACAACGCTGCATGTAAACACCCCCTTACCGAAAGAAAGCTCATTCCTTTGCAGGGGGGGGGGGGGTCTAAGGATTTTCAGAAAAACGTTGGGAGAACGTCTTTCCGAAGCAACCGCTGCATGTAAACCGTTTTAGAATTTGAAACTTTGAAGACTGGCTTTTCAAAGTTTAATTGAACATAGATGAAGCAGAGCTGGGATAGGCTCCAGCCCCTGCCACAATGAACGGGATAAGCGGTTATAGATGATGAAGGACTCACAGACTGTCATGGCATGGATGTGGGTTTTCAGAATTAAAGGCATGAGGATGAGTTTCTGCCTTTAACGTTATGGATGATGATGTCGATGTTCATTTTATGATGACCAATTTCCCGTTGGATGCAAGAATGAATAAAAATAATTACGGAAGGGGAAGACCTTTGTGGAAGTCTGACCATCAGTGGATTTGGTTTTTCAGAATAAAAGCGCCTGCTTTTAACGTTATGATTAAGATGTTAATGTAACATTTCTGGTGAGTTTACCACACAACACCACCTCAAGGGGGAGATTTTTCTCTTTTCTAAACCCGTTTGAAATAAAGAATTGACGTCTTAATCTAAGAAATCTAAATCTAAAATGAGTGAATTTGACCCGAACTCATCATAAGCGTGAATCTAAACGGCTACTCGTGTTTCAGATAAGCGCATGTCGTTGGTTCTGCACGGACGTACGAACGCGTTGACGGACAGCAGTGCAGCATTCTTGATTTCATCCCTTCCTTTCTCTCTGCAGGAGGAAATGGACAGTGCCCCTATGGTGTCGGCTCTTCTCAGAAAGCTGGCCAACTACACCAACCTGACCCAGGGCGTCCGCGAGCACGAAGCGGCCGAGAATGAGGATGGGGTCAGGAGGATCCCCGTCACGGTACAGACAATCCCATCATGCAATGCTCAAGCTGGGCGTTTGAACTCTATATTAGGGTGTCAGGATTATTATTTTAAGTAGTGATTTTACATGTTGATTTGTTTTCAGCGGGATGACGAAACATAATATATGTCCTCTGAGATAAAAACATGGTGACCATGTTGAACTTAATTCAATACATCAGTTTAACCCTTTGATGTCCTGCTCAACAGTTCACATGTGGAGACCCTATTTCTTATTGAAAAATGGGACTGACCCTGTTCATAATATGACTAAGAGGCAGCATGTATATGCGGAAGAGAACGGGGCCAAGGACGGAGCCCTGGGGGTCACCACAGGAAAGAAAAAAAATGCAAAACATTTTTTTTTGAGGACATTAAAGGGATTTAAGGTAGTAGTTTGGATATGAATAGAAAAGTTAAAGTCAAGATGGTAGACCTTCTCCTACAGCAGCTCCCTTCTCACATCTGGTTGGGTACCAGCAGTTCTGTATGGTTAGTAAAGGTCCCCTCAACCCTCAGGGAGAAGACGGCATGTCTGCAGTGTGGGAGGGTGAGTTTGAACTATGTGGAGGTTTCTCCTCCTGGTTGGGGATACTCAGTGGGGAGGGTCCAATTTGAATGTCATCTGTCCTGGAAAATCAGTTTGGTGTGAGAAACAGTGGAATATTTATTACTGCACTGTCACTTAGTTCAAAGGTCATCGGTTGTTCACCCACCGAAAACACAACGCATGCAGAAAACGTCTCATTACACCCCACTAGTGGCAGCGATTGATTCATCTCATTAAATGATTAAAGATGGATTCAAACCAAGCGTGGCAGTCCGTTTTATTTCCATCAAGGTTAAACGCGTGGTAAAAGGAAAGCCCAAACAGAGCCAACAAAATGCCACAAGACCGTGTCGTTGTTGGTGCATGATGGTAAGAAATGGATTGGTCCTCGGTTTAGTGATGGATCGTAAACGGCTGAAATGAAGCGCGACATTCCACTAACAAAGCCGGTGTTTAATAGATGAGACCTACAGAGCTGCATCTGTCTCTTTAAAAGGGTTTCTCTACCGCAAATACTTTTGCACACATCAGGAGGTACTTAGTTAAAAAAAACATCAGTTCAATCTGTCTTTCCCCTTTTGCTCTTTCTCTCCCTCATTCTCTCACCCCCTCTCTATCAATCGTTTTATCATCCCCTCACTCTCTCTCACTTCTTCTCTGTCATTCTCTCTCGCTCTTTCTCACTTGCTCTCTCTCATCCCCTCTCTTTCACACTCTTCCTCTATCATCCCCCCTCACTCTCAATGTTCTCTCTCTCTCTCACTTATTCTCCCTCATCCCCTCTCGCTTTTTCTCACTTGTTCTCTCTCACCCCCTCTCTTTCACACTCTTCCTCTATCATCCCCTCTCACTCTCAATGTTCTCTCTCTCTCTCACTTATTCTCCCTCATCCCCTCTCGCTTTTTCTCACTTGTTCTCTCTCACCGCCTCTCTTTCACACTCTTCCTCTATCATCCCCTCTCACTCTTAATCTTTCTCTCACTCTCTCTTCTTCTCTCTCTTCCTCTTTCGCTTTCTCCCAGTTTTCCTCTTTCATCCCCTCTCTCTCTCTCACTTATTCTCTCTCATCTTCTCTCGCTCTTTCTCACTTGTTCTCTCTCATCCCCTCACTCTCTCTCACTTCATCTCTGTCATTCTCGCTCGCTCTTTCTCACTTGTTCTCTCATCCTCTCTCTTTCACACTCTTCCTCTATCATCCCATCTCTCTCTCACTTCTTCTCTCTCCTCCTCTTTCACTTTCTCACAGTTTTCCTTTGTCATCCCCTCTCTCTCTCTCTCCCTTATTCTCCCTCATCCCCTCTCGCTCTTTCTCACTTGTTCTCTCTCATCCTCTCTCACTCTCTCTCACTTACTCTCCCTCATCCTCTCTCTCTCTCTCAATCGTTCTCTCAATCTTTCTCGCACGTCCTCTCTCGCTCTCTGTCACTTGTTCTCGGTCATCCCCTCTCGCTCTCTCTCACTTACTACCTCTCATACTCCTTCTCACTTGCTCTCTGTCATCCCCTCTCTCTCTCACGCTCTTCCTCTATCACCCCCTCTCACTTGCAATCGTTCTATCTCCTCCTTTCTCGCTCTCTCTCTCACTTGTTCTCTATCATCCCCCCTCGCTCTCCCCCACTTACTACCTCTCATACTCTTTCTCACTTGCTCTCTCTCATCCTCTCTCCGTCATCCTTTGTTTATTGCTCATGGGGTGAGCAATATAGAAATAAAATTGACTTGAAGAAGATAAGATGAGATAATCCTTTTATTTGTGCTCCAGCAGCAAACATAATGATATATAAGAGCAAAGTAGAAAAATAGAGAATAGCAGCATTGTACAGTAATTACAGTTGTCATAAAGTTATCGCACAGATAATGAGGATGTTGCTAGAGACTATAGAATATATCTGTGAATGTCCCTCCTGCACCCAGGAGCGTTAAACTGGTGTCCAGGCTCAGAAAATCACCACGCCTGGTTGTTTTTTTATTGTTCATAAATCATCAACAGCAGAATAAGTATAATAAGACATGAGAGGATTGCAAAGTAATGTTAGATAGCAGGCGTATGCAGAAACGTGGCAAATGTGTGCATGAAGCTGTGAGTCACAGCCATAAAAATGGCTTGTCTTGGAGAATTTAGAGATTTCATCCTCTCATCGCTAGAAATGTATAAAATCCCATTTGGAATCATGAAATCCTAATTTCTCCTTCGTAGCAAACGTAAGTGACTGAACGTTCTGCACATTCAATGAGTCATATTGAATTTCCCTGCTAAGTCTTTGGAGGAGCACTCCGTTGGACTTTGGACCGCCGCTTTGTGGAGGCATTGATGAGGTTTTATTGAAACCCGCCCACTGGATAATAGCTGCGGGTTTTATTTGGAGTGCATCAAAGGAGACGTGAAGCTTGAGACCAGGGGGAGAAAAAAAGAGAGGAGGACACAGTAAAGACCGGGGAGGATGTGGGAGAAATCAGCATCTGGCTCTTCCGAGATTCTAGAGAGACTACAGAGTGCAGTGGAGGAAACGCAGGTGTTTGAAACTTAAAAATGGTACGTATGCATTTCCTGGGAAAGATGATAGTAGAGGTATGTGTAGTTTGGTGCATGCTGTAAAATGGACTGTGGGAGTAATGTTAGGAGACAGGCAGCATAATGATATGATATTTTACTTAATGCAGGATTGACCTTTCTGCATTATTTGGAATTCTAAGCATCGTTTGGTGCTTCTTTGATTCAATGAAAATGTATTATGCACATGAAAACAAGCTTTAAAAAAAAGAACTCATTGAATTTGGGTGGCTCTTGACTAATTTAATGTCAAATTTTAATTTATTCATTTTCCAGTAGCACCAGTGGTGAAAACAATCCTCCTAATCAGGATCTTCTCTTCTGGCAATTTGTGTTACTTTAAGACGCTTGTACCAATGTGTTACGTCACACAAACATCACGCACTGGACAGTTGATGTTGTTCTCCCATCCTCTCCTCCCTCATCCTCTGTCCCCCCCCTTGTTGATTCCCACCTGTAAGCATGTGCGTGAATCTGTGTCTGTCCCCGCCCACAGCTCCCCCAAATGGGAACTTCCATCGGAGTCTACCTGCCCTGCATGCAGAACATCCTCGGCGTGATTCTCTTTCTCCGTCTCACCTGGATCGTGGGCACGGCGGGAATCCTGGGATCCTTCGCCATCGTCTCCATGTGCTGCATCTGCGTGAGTCATTCGTGATTTCAACCTCTTATCAGGCTCCTGCTGAGGGAATGTGTTGTCAGAGGAGACTGCGTGCTGTCAGATGTGACAAATGTCCTCGGTGATGCTTTGAGGATGGAAAGACTAACATAGAGTTCTTCCCTGCCATTCTATAAACTCCTGAAGGGAACAATGACACATCTAAGATTCCTGGCCTGCCAGGCCAAATGAGGCTGAAGTCAAAAAATGCTGGATTTATGGTAACATCAGTAATAATCTTCACGCCTGAGCCCAGAGCAAAGTGCCAATGCAAGCAGAAAATTAATTTTGTTTGTAAACCCAGCTTCTACGTCAGCAGCTCCACATGGCCAAACAGAGAGACGTCTGTTTGGCCAGTATGAACTTAAATGTTCCGCACTCATGTGATGCAAACTCAAAACCCTTCTTCAAAGTTAGCCCACCCTGTGGATGAGAACCTCGCTGGCAAAACCCCTCAAATTTGCTCTGGTATCTACTTCTACTAACTCATGGAGATACAAATGCCTCTATGTGCCAGAAGTCTCTTTGTCCCAGTTTGGAATATATGGTATAAACAACCCAGATCAAGCCTCTCGGCTGGACATAGTCAAATATATGATCTCTATTACAGACAGGTCCGTTGCAACAGAGAAGATGTGGGTGTGCATCTGTCAATCACATCTCGACACTAAAAATGAACTGATATACCAGATTGATTTTTAAAAAGTGGGGATTATTAGAGGATTATTATTTTTAAATGAACAATTAAGAAGTAAATAGTAAGTAGTTATCCTTTTTTTTTCTTTTTTACCAGTTCTGTCAGGTGAGGAAAAGGAAAAATTTTTGTTGGTATTGGCATTTTGTTTATAATGCAGGCACGGCATTACACACACACTAACACACACTCGCATGCATTGACAACTTTCTGACCTGCACAAAGGTCTGCTGTAATAAACTCTCATGGCATCAATAAAATACAAATAAAAACCATTCAAAACATAGTGTTTACTGCAAATGGACTGTACGTATAGAACACACACACACACACACACACTGTGTGCATAAGGATTAAGCACGTATACATCTAAAAATCTGTAGCTTTACAGTCAGGAAGGGTCAACAGAAAGATTACAATGAAGTCAGAATAAATGCATTGCAGTCACTGCATAGGAAAATAAACCCTTCACTACAAAACCAGACTGCTGCCGTCTGTTCTGTTTCGGAGCAGACTTTTAAATGCAGGAAAGCAGCAGCAGTTGGCACCCTCGGGTGGCCCGAAATCTTCCGCATCTGGGAGATGGCACCTGGAACAAGGCTGTTTTTGTTCCATTTAGTTGTAAAAGTCCAGCCACAAGGACGGAGGTCAAACTCCCCGGGCAGAGGCTGGGAGTTATCGTTTAAAAGTACGACCAAGTGAAAGTGTGAATATGTGACGACGTGCATGTGTGTATCGGTGTGTAGATAAGGACTTGTGTGTGCATGTATGTTTTGTTCCTGTAATAGCTGGACTCTCCTCTTACTACCTGTTACCTATTTGTTCCATTAGAATAAGGAAATGATAAAACTGATTAAATTAGAGCATTATAAAGTAGTTATATCATTAGAAGAGCAGTTTAAATGCTGGAGGCCCGTTCTGCACACGGCTTCCCTGTTTGCTTCACGGTTCAGTTCAGAGTCAGAGTCATTTGTAAGACTGGAGACGGACGTGACTCCTTGTGTTTGGTCTGCAGGAATCATATCCCTGGTTGTAGATATTTGAAAGAGGACTCTCACACCACTAACTTTAGTTACCAATAGCTTTAATCTTATGTGGATTGATGTACGGATTTATGAATCCAACATGTTGATTATTATTATTATGAATTTGGCTATTCATTGCATGCATACGCTCAGGAAGGCATTTTGGATTTATGGGTGCTGCCGAGAAAATGTGTATGTGGGTGTGTGTGTGTGTGTGTGAGAGAGAGAGTGTAAGACAACCTGAGTAAAGTCCTGAATGACAGAATGAAAATGTTGACCTTTGTAAAAATCCAGGCCCATAATCTCGTTGCTCTTTTCCGCCCTAGACAATGAATATGAAAGTGGTTATTTAATGCTGTTAGGGACGTTCAGGGTGACCCAGTGGTTGTGGGGTGGGGTCTGAACCCGAAGGGTGTTTTGGTGTGAGGGGTAAATTGCGTAGCTGGTGAAACCTGCTTATTCTCCATGCACACAGTTTGTGGAAGCTGCAGCTGCAAAGCGCTGCTCGGTGGCGAGAGAGAGTACTGGCATGAAGTTTTCTTCATTGACCGCCCTTCTCTTCTGTCGGTTACGTCACGTGATGATTAGTGGCTCACAAGGTTTTCCTGTTTTATGGATATTTTGACTTGCCTGAATTTGGTCAGAACCCCGGGGCCCCTCAGCAAAGATTTGCAGCATCTGGCACAAAAGTGAGATTCCAATTAAAGATGTTGAACTCTGGTCTGACTGTATCACCAACAACAAGACGATCGCGTGTGTGCATATTATTAATAATAATAAACTTAATCTGTGCCGTGTTTCTTAAAAAAAGAACTATTTACAAAGTGAGACTGAATTCTCAGCTCCCGCTAGCAAGAAGACAAAGATCAGGGACGGTCTGCTGTCCCAAATACTGTCTACAACCTCCAATACTGTCTACAACCTCCAATACTGTCTACTGCCTACTTCATAATTTAACACTGTGATTCTGATTGGGCCGGCAGACAAGGCCTTGCTGGCTCTGACAGAAACACAACTGCGTATCAGGTCAGCTTTTATTTGATGCTCTGTTAGTTTAGTCTGAGATAGACAGAAAAAGAAGAGAAGAGGGGGTCCCATACTTTTCCTCAGCGCTCTAATTAGAACTGACTTCCTTTTAATTGTGATTCTCCACAGGCAGAGGGTAACTTGGTTCCAAATGTATTTATTAGGATATTAATTCCCTTGAGCTTTTCTTTTCAAATGTCTAATCTGTGTTTATGATCAGCGATGACCTTTGATGCCAGATATAGTTAATTAGAAGATATCTCCAGGCATAAAGCTATTTCTCATCCTTAAAGAGGCTTTGTATAAAGTGTCCCTGAAGTTTCTGGGCGAAACCTTAGAGTGTGACAACGATTTAAGGCGTTCTATATCACAGCTGCATATCAATCTGCTCATGTCAGTGAAATACTCTTTGAAATAATAAACCAAGTCATAATTCTTAGTCATGGATGATTGAGCTTCTTTTCTTAGTTTTTTTTTTTAGCTTTTTCTTTCCCGTTCAGGTGAATTCGTAACTTAACATCTAACCATCTAGCATCATTTTTAAAATTCACACTTCCTACGCCTGACGTCACTCTCCTCTCTCCCCGCACAGACTCTGCTCACAGCCATTTCAATGAGCGCCATAGCAACCAATGGGGTTGTCCCAGGTACGTTATGAGACGCTGCATGTGCTGTTTTAGTCTTCTCCACGTCGTATTTAAAAGCAATGACTTCCAGCCAAAGCTGCTGATCTGAAGCAGCTACAGGGTAGCATTCTCATCGTGTCGGACCTTTTAATGCCCGGGAGCCTCATTACATCCCCTCCCCTAACAGTCAGGGATGTTATGGAATGGTCATGGCTGCTTCTGTCGTTTTAACGCGTTAACTCAAAAACTGTTTCATGGATTATTATAAAGTTTTATTTCCACGTAGAACTAAGTGAGAGGAAGAACTTTATTAATTTGGGGATAGGTCAGTTATACATTTCTGCCACTATGGGAAGCTTAACTCCAAAGGTCTTCATTGCCATAATTTCTCAAACGTTGGTCCGATATTTACTTCAAATTTGGTTCATATGATTCAACTGGAAGAGATAAGTCTTGTTTTTATCCTATTTTTTTGCTCTAATAAGTCATGATTTAGTCAACAGGGGTGTATTTCCTATTTAAAACAATGTTGTTCGTACGTAACGTTCTAACTGTTGGTTGGGTTTAATCCAAATTTGGGGCTCAAGGGCATTGGGGATTTTTCGTGGATATGTTACTGCAGCATAGACCTAGTTTATAAAACAGTTAAACGGACATATGAAAGAAGGCAATGTATGGACAGAACACAGGAATGTCTCTCCCCCATAAAAACTATGGACTAAGAGTCTTATAGAGTATTACAGGCCAAAGACAAAAAAATTCAAAAAGAAATAAAGACTAGTGAGGGAAAATCTGAAGAATTTTGTGATTCCTTTTGCGACAATTTGAATACAAATTAAGTAAATTTTTCTCCCATTCCTCTCACTTTTATTAGCATTCTTAATTTACATATATTAAATCTATTGAGTCTGAAATCCATGGCAATTGTTATAATTGGGAATTGTTCTTCACTCTCTCCATAATAAGGGCGACTAAAAAACAAAAATCCCGAATATTTTCCTGCTATTTTCATCATGTCTAAAATTACTTTCTCATGAGTAAAAAATGCATCATTTGATCCAATGAATAATCTTACATTTTTAATTGTAAAATGTTCTGCCATTTCCCACAATGTCATTTACTCTAAATCAGTGTTCAGACAAATTATATAGAAATTGAAACAGATAAAATAATTGTGAGAAATGTCCTAACTTGGATTGACTTCTTAAAAGCTGGTGGCTCCTACTACATGATCTCCAGATCATTGGGTCCAGAGTTTGGAGGAGCGGTGGGTCTCTGCTTCTATCTGGGAAACACCTTCGCTGGATCCATGTACATCCTCGGTACCATAGAGATTCTGCTGGTAAGTTGTCCCTCGGAGAAACACGGGGTTCCATCAGTTAATCCTGCTGTACTGGTGTGATATATCCACATTCTGTCTGTCTGGCTGTCTGTCTGACTGTCTGTCTTCCTGTCTATTATTATTATTTATTATCTCTGCTCTTCCAGACGTACATCATTCCAACAGCAACAGTGTTTAAAGAAGGTGAAAGTGCAGCTATGGCCAATAATATGCGCATTTATGGCACATGCTGTCTGCTTCTCATGGCGCTGGTAGTGTTTGTAGGAGTGAAGTAAGTCCAGACACACACACACACACACACACACACACACACACACACTCAGAATTACATCTATTCTTTTTGCAGGTATGTGAACAAACTGGCTCTGGTGTTTCTGGCCTGCGTGGTTCTGTCCATCATGGCAACCTATGCAGGAGTGATCAAGACCATCATCGAACCACCAGAGTTTAAGTGAGTCACTAAATGGGCTGTCAGTCACTCCTCTGTTATATTCTGGCTTCAGTTTTTAATATTCATCAGCACCCTCATATTACATATCGTATTATTTTAGGGGGGTGCAAACAGGAAGTGTAATAGAGTTTATAGTCTCTTTTATGCGGATTCAGCTCTTCTGCACAGCGCAGTGTGATGGTTTGTGTAATACTGTTCCAAAGTGCAGCATGTGGTTGCGTGCAAAGCTGCTCTTAGCCATGCAGTTACTGTTATAAAGTGATGTTATGAAATGTTGGTTGATAAATGCGGCAGTGCTTTGACCGACAAGGTAAAGAAGAGGAAGCTGTTGAATTAGGAGCGTAAAGTATAAAACAAGACAGAAGTGCAAGAAGTATATTAAACCAGAAGTGGAAATGATGGAAGACAACTTTTCAAAAATCAAAGTAGAAGCCAACATCATATGACAAAATAAAATGCAGTAAAATTTACACAGAGATGGGGGCAGCGGTTGGCTGAGGTTGGAAAATTTGCTACAATTTGGAGGCTCAGTGGAGAGAATTATTATAAAATAAATGAATATTAATTAGGTTTTGACAAAACTACACCAGACACTGTAAACCTTTTAAGAGAAATTAAAAGACTTTGCACAAGAAAACCAAATACAATTCAAATAAGCAACACAGCATCCGGTAAGGCAACTAAAAGCAGTAAAACCACAAAATAAATTAATAAAAAGATTAAAGAGGATGACTCATAAATCACATAAACCCTCCAGATCCTAAAATCATACCGCTGTAATTCCTATCTCTAACATTACAGGGATGTTAGGTTGAGTATACTTATACATAAGGTTGGTGTTTAGACATAGAAGACGTTCATAGAGTTGATGGATAAGATACCAAACATTAACAGGTTGAACAATATTATATCCGCAAAGATGGGGTTATTATGGATCGACACCGCTGCCCCCACGCATCCTTCGTGTGAACACGATAACTCAAAAACTGTTTGCTGGATCATTTTCACATCTTATAGCTGCATAGAACTTGATGCGAGGAAGAACGTGATTCATTTTGGAAAAGGTAGGTTGGATATTTCCAACTATAGGGGGAACTTTATCTCCTGTGGAGATAAAGAAGAAGAAGTCGTCAGGTGGATCACTTGTACAACACATGGGAGTGGGGGCTTTCGGGGCTAAACCCGAGTTGTCTGGTATGACAGTCTAGATTATCTTAATGTGGAAAATAAAGGTTTAGGACTATGGTTGATGCCAAAATGGCTCTAGAATCCAGAGGGTCAAGAAGTCATGTAAAGAACTAATTATCCAAATGGAGACGTTGTGTTGATGTTTGCCTGCGCTGGAACGGTTCAGACCACCGTCAGGACAGACGAGGGGACAACTAGCAGCTTTTAGGGAGTTAGGGGAACAGACCATGCTGGAATCTGCACTGGGAATAATTTAATTAAAGCCAAAATATATACTGAAAATATAATCACCTCTCAGGAATTCATCTAGAGCACATCCGTCTCTTCCTTCATCTGTCTGTCTGTCCATCTGTCTGTCTCTCTGTCTGCAGCGTCTGTCTGCTGGGAAATCGATCTCTGAGGAACGACGAATTTGAAACATGCGCAAAGACTCAGGTGGTGAACAACACCACTGTGACCTCTGATCTGTGGCGCAAGTTCTGTGACAGCGAATATCCAAACGCAACCTGCGAGGAATATTTCTCCGCCAACAACCTGACGGAGATGCTGGCGATGCCGGGGCTGCTCAGTGGAGTCATCAAAGGTGAGAGGGAGGGACGCAGAGATTCTCATTTCCTGTCCGGTCACCTTGTCCACGTGATTTTTCCACGATTTTCTCTGTCTGTCCGTTAGACAACTTGTGGGGCGATTACGGTCCAGCTGGAACCTTCATCGAGAAGAAGAGCCAGACCTCGGTACCGGTCCAGGACACGCCCACAGATGGCTATAGGCCGTATGTCATCAACGACATCACCACCTACTTCACTCTACTGGTGGGAATATACTTCCCCTCCGTCACAGGTAGATACATACTGCGTTAAATACCGATCTAGAGGGCGCTCTAGAGTTCATGCCTCCACCAACTAAAATCTGGAACAGTATTATTATGTAAAGGAAGAGAAATATATCAAATAAAAAGACAGGAGGAGGCGAATGGATGAAGGAAATATCGTGAATCCTGAATATACAGGAAGAATACATACAAGGTTTGTCCATTATCTCACTCTGTTATCAACCGTGAGTCAAGTAAACACAGCTGCTAACACACACCTGCTTCTTGTGTTCGTTGAAGATGTCATAGACCCGTCTGTAAACCAAACGCTAGCAAGTCCAAGTTCATAACGTTATCGGGAAGCTCCAATAAGCTTCCTCCAATTCTGTATTTGAAATTTGGACAATCTCAACAGTGATAGACTTTTTGCACCGCCGCGTCAGGCGAAAGAGGTGAACGACACATGTAATACGAATTCGGCTGTTTCACTCTGCGCCATTTGCGTCGCCCAAGATCACAATTACTTGTGGCTTTTCTATTTGATCATGTACCAACGAGATCGTCCACCATTGTGTGTCCATCAGGTTAAAACCATCGTAACCCATTGGACTGTGCCGTCCGTCAATGTTTTGACCAGAAACGTGATTTGCCAGTTAATACAGCAACAGTAATGGTGCCATTTTCAAAAAATCACAAGCTGGAACACTTCAAAAGTTTTAAGAGACCGCCTTAAACATTGTTGTTGTGTAAAAGAAAGGCCAAACCACAAGAAAATGTGTGTTTTACGCAGCCTAGACCCCTCATACCACATGCACTCCATCTCCACGTGTCTGTACTTGTTTTGTTTCAGGCATCATGGCAGGTTCCAACAGGTCAGGTGATCTCCGAGACGCCCAGAGGTCTATCCCAGTAGGAACCATTCTGGCTATCCTCACCACCTCCTTCATCTGTATCCTCATGACTCGTTACATTTTCACCGCTCACAGAGAACGCTGTGGCGTATCCGTTGGTCACAAAAACCATTGAGTTTGATTTCATCAGTTTTATTTGTATTCATTGATGTGTGATGTCTCAAATCCGGCTCTTCCTACGAGCTAAATGCCCCCTGTATGCACTTTCCATCTCAACCCTGTGCTCAGATATCTCCTTTGTGGTCCTGTTTGGAGCCTGCATTGAAGGAGTGGTGCTGAGAGACAAGTAAGTCTATTTCTAACAGACAACATATCCCGTTTAACTTGATTCTACTGTTTACAGCCTATTATGATCAAAATATATGTCTTTTAATATGTTAAAGGGAAGAATAAATGGTGTTAAATCAGCTTTGATATCAACATCTTCAGGCTCATAGTGAAGTATGAGAAAAACTACATTTCCCAGTGGGTTACTAGTCTATGCGTACATTGGCTATGCAATGCATGACAATAACGACATCATAAAACGTTTCTCTGTACCAAAACACTCATCTGTCTTCAATAGTTTGAAAGACTCAGCTGTTTATGTATTGTTCTAATCACTGTTTGTGTTCTGTGCTTAGAGCGGGAGTACAACATCCTGCTCTAATCCTGCCATCGGTTGAATAAGGGATTATTTTATCGTATCATTTCTTATCTAATGTTTGAGAATGTAAGAATGTTGCTGACTCGCATCAGCTTTCTCCGACCGCCTCGGTTCAAGTGCTGTGTGCACATACGTCGTGTGTGTTCATCATTTCTTAATAACCTACAGTCCCAGACAAAGGTTTGGACCCGGCTCCAAAACATTTGGCTGGTACTGTAGGTACGTGGAACATGATTGAATGCATGTTTTTAGATTGAGTTGATTTACAAGCGGGGAGATTTCTGGTTGCATTTTGTTGAGCTTTCAACAACAAAACTATTAGGTTTTAAGACACGATCATGTTTTTGATCAATAAAAGTCAAAGCAGCAGAATTTACATGGTGGTTAGCAATGTTCCGTCACAGCGTGGTGGTTCTGGGTTTGAATCCACCTGCAGACCGGAGCCTTTCAGTGTGGAGGTGCGTGGATTCTCTCCTGGTGCTCCAGCTTCCTCCCACAGTCTGAACACCTACAACGTAGTTGAACTGGTGACTCTAAATCGCCCGTAGGATTGAATGAGAGCATGAATGGGTGTCTCTGTGTTTTATATATATATGTGTAATAAGCAGATAGAGAAAAATGAATGAATTAATAGTGACTCTAAATTGCCTGTAGATGCGAGTGTGAGGCTGAGTCACAGCCTTCAGACGGGAGAGGTATTTTTATTATTGTATTATTGTGTGCATCCCAGTTTTCATCAAGATTCTTAGTGGAGATTAGCGAGTAGCCTTCTATAACATATTATATATTTATTCAAAGACTCACTCTTTCATGCATTAACAGCGGCTGGAGAAGAGTACAGCTAAATTAACGCATGTTCTGTGCTTATTGTGACATAATGGGTGAAATTCTCCGCTTTATTTCCTAATAGATGGTTATAAGGAATATTCACATTAAGACTACAGGGTACAGGTCAACGCTGATGACCTTTGTTTCTGTGTCTCACCCTGTGATGAACTGGCATGTCTGTCCTAGCTTTAGCCCACCCCTCGCACATTGTCACAATGAACGGCTACAGAAAATAGATGGATGGTCTTATAATGACAATATTAGATATTACCCTTTTTTCTGGTCGATTTTGTTTTTATGTTTGCCAAATACGATGTTGTTATTATCGTTATATCGTAGTCCAATTAATATATACCGGCACAGAAACTATTCCTAACTGTTTTACTGGCTGCTAGCCTCTTAATATGAGTAATATTATCGGGGTTTTTTTATTATTATTTCTGCTGCTGTCTATTATCCGTTACACCCATAACCTTGGTATTATTGATTATTACTGTTTTTGTCCCACTGTTTTTGCAAACTGCAAATAAAATTTAAAAAAAAGAGAAATAACATCTCAACAATTTGTGGCGCCGGATGTAAATACGTTTTTCGGGAGTGCCATGATCTGCAGATAGAGCGGACGTAATCGATCTATCCCCTGCTTTTGGCTGTTTCAGGTTTGGCTACTCGGTGAAGAAGAACCCAGTGATTGGTATTCTGGCCTGGCCGTCACCCTGGGTTATTGTGATCGGCTCGTTTTTCTCCTGCTGTGGGGCGGGACTTCAGAGCCTCACCGGCGCCCCCCGGCTGCTGCAGGCGATCGCCCGTGATGGCATCATTCCATTCTTGGAGGTCAGTGATAGAAAACCTTTGTTTTATGTCTCTTACACTTTTACACGCACGGTTTTTGGTTTGGGTTATTTATATCCCCAAAAGAGTCTGGGTTGTCATGGTATCGACATCGCGGCCACCACAGAGTGGTCGTGTGTTATCGCAATATTTCAAAGACCATTTCAAGTGTGGTGTTTCAGTGTGAGGAACAACTGGATCGAATTTGGGAAAGGTCAAACACGAGGGAGCTTTATCTCCAAAAGTTTCCGGGTAATAGTTCCGTAACTGCTGGTCCGATTCAGTTCAAATTTTTTGCATACGAATCCACTCGAGGTAATCTGTCTTGTATAAGTAATCGTATTTCACTCTAATAGGTCATATTTTACTATATTGGTTGTTCAACAGTAGCGCATGAAGTCAAACATCTGTATATGTTGCTGCTAAACTACAATTATTATTTGATAATCGTAATCATTTTAGGTAACAAATATTTTGCTGGAAAAAAAAAAAAAAGCTGGATAAAACAGAATAATGTCATATTTCATCACTACTTCCATGTTGTCTACTACTGTTAATGTTTACACATCTGGGTGTTGTTATTCTGCTACGAGTAGAGAATACACCTTTCCTTTCGCGCCACCAACTTCAGGTCATTTCACTACATTGTGAAGTAAAGCCTCACTAAATAGTTACAGTTAGTGTTGAGGTATAATCGATAGATCGCCTTCAGAGGTTACTGTGAATGTGTTGACACTACAGTGTGCTAGTCTGATGTTATGGAGTTCTTATTCCCCATGATTAAACCAAAGCACGTTTGGTCAGACAAGAGCAGCATGGTTGTTGACAAGGGTGGCTCTGCCGCCTCACAGCGAGAAGGGCTTTAAAATCCACCTCTGGCCTAGGGACCCCTCTTTTTTATGCTTTTCCTTCTTCGTCCTGCACTTTGTAGACGCTCCCTCAGCTCTCTGCTGGGAGATTGTAAGACGTTGGTTACTTCACTACGATACGTTTGCTGTCTGTTGTGTTGTGTGTGTGTGTGACAACGTTTCACTAATGAGTTATTGATCCAGGAAGTTAAGACCTGTGACTTTCTTTCCCACTTACCAAAGTTATCAGTTCTTGTGACCTTAAGAAAAACCACCTCGACATAAAAAGATAATCAACTCATTATCTGAAGATAACGACAATTAGGATAGTAACTGTCGCCGTGACCGCCGTTGGCTTTCACAGTTATCTTCCTTGGAGGCTCTGCTTTTAGACTGACACTAAAAAGGGTGAGATAAAACAGGCAGAAGATAATATTTAAAGCTGCAGTATGTGAAATTTAGGTGTATATCTATTTAACAGAGTTAATGAGTTAATGAGGAAATGCTTCACCTTTAAAAACCAAAGAAGAAGAAGACGAATACATTGCAGATGGAAAGCTATTTTTGTGTTGTGAGACACTTGTGAATTTTGACAAATGGACGATCACACAAGAAAAAGCAACTGAGCGTGAAACCACACCCACCGTAAACGGAGGGAAAACATGAAGAACCTGCTCTGGAAGCTGGTGAGGGTTAAAATTGAGTGCAGTGGTGCGACATGATCAGCTTCCAGTAGGGCTGGGGAGGGTTGAGGTAGAAGGTGGCTTCAACTCTGACCTTCACCAGTAATAACTTTCCTATGTTCATGTAACCTTTGACCTATAATTCTACAGAAATAGTCACTAAATATAAAATTTTTAAATAAATCTATCTAAAGGAACCTCATCATCTAGCAGGCCGCTTCATGCGGTCGTAGATGAAGATGAGTATTTGACAATTGAAGGCCACTGTAGATTCTTGGATAGGGAGGGTTGAGCTGATGTGAAACATAGGTTGCAATCTGGAGCTTGACCACTAGATGCCACCAAATTCTGCGCCCTGCAAATTTAAATTTTTTATTTGTGATCGTTTGCATGATAGTAAATCGTCCGCTGGTATTTAATTTAATCTTAAAGATCCCACATTACCATGTCTCGAGAGAAAGTGCGTGAGCCGTTTTATGTTCCCGACCCTTAACGTGAGGGAACACGGGAATCTCTGGTCGCTGTTCTACGTATCCGTAAGGAAGGTCAAAGGATTGTTTACTGTTTAAATGGTATCTGGTACACTGGTAATATCTTACAATATCATTGAAAGTCAGGGAGTGAATGATTGAACTAGTGACCATCTCCATGTCTCTCTTCCTTTTAGGTCTTTGGTCATGGGAAGACTAACGGCGAACCCACCTGGGCTCTTTTGCTGACGGTAGGGATCTGTGAGATTGGAATCCTCATAGCTTCTCTGGATGCTGTGGCCCCCATCTTGTCCATGTACGTCAAACACCAAATCACTCAAAATCCTAGATGCTTTTACATGAAAGCCCTAAGAATGTATTAAGTTCCTTTTTCTTTTTCTTTCTTGCCTGCTCAGGTTTTTCCTCATGTGTTACCTGAGTGTCAACCTGGCCTGTGCTATTCAGACTTTGCTCCGTACCCCCAACTGGAGACCTCGCTTCAAGTTCTACCACTGGTAAGAGAAGCGTCCAGCTGAATACTGCAGCAAAAGAATTCTTGTAAATTTTGCATGCGATAAAAAATTTTTTTGAAGGTTTTATTTGAAAAAACAGTAAAAAAAAAACAACAACGAGATTTAGTCGTTAAACCTGTAAAAATATGATCCGGGTGTGTTTCCTGTAGGACTCTCTCCTTCCTAGGGATGAGTCTGTGTCTCTCCCTCATGTTCATCTGCTCCTGGTACTACGCTCTGTTCGCCATGGTGATAGCCAGCTGTATCTATAAGTACATTGAGTACAAAGGGTGAGTTTGAGGGGTTCGGGTCAAGAGATTTTGAATATTGAATGTCCATTAGGAAAGAAGTGAGACTTTCCTGTCTGGTTGCAGGGCAGTGAAAGAATGGGGCGACGGGATCAGAGGCTTGTCCTTAAATGCGGCGCGCTACGCCCTCATTCGGCTGGAGGAAGCACCACTACACACCAAAAACTGGAGGTGAGTGTGTGTGTGTCTTAATGAAGCTATAGGGGGAAATCACCTTTTTTTTTTGAGTTGTGAATAATAGACTTCCTGTTTCAAATTAAGAGAATGTAGTTATCAACTAAGATGGTGGTGTATTTATTTGAAATGGGTGAAATTAGAAGGAATGTAAAAATACAGGTGTGTTTCAGTTTTAGGGGTTAAACTATGGAAAGGACTGAATGAGTGTTTAGTTTCAAAAGGGCGTTGAAATGTAAAATGACGGGGGGATTATAATGGAAATTGATTGTTGAATATTTGAGGATTTTGTATTGTGTAGTATAATATAATTATATTTTATTTTCCTTCTGTGGTGCTGATGTTTTGGGTTATTCTTTGGATGGTATAGGATTGGAGAAAATAAGGCCCAACCCTTTTTTCGGTTATATACCGATTTAAAAAAAAAAAAAAAAAAAAAAAAAAGAAAAGAAAATGTTTTGGTTTCTTTACATGTATTCTACCGAAATAAATTATATTATATATATTTTTTGTTAGATCTAGTTTGCCTCTGAAGTTACTTGAAAATAGTCATTTGAAATAAAAAAGGAAAAAACTAAAATTAAATATTGTCAAAATTGTTAAGGAATACAGTGGGGAACCAATTTAACCTTTCACCCCAACATTATCAGGGAGGTTAAAAGTAAAAATCCACTGTTCTTGCCACAATTAAACCATGTATGTAATATTTTTCCTTTTTTCTATTCATTGGATGCATTCTTCTTACTCTACAAAACCTGGATCCTTTATCACTAAAAAAAAGAATCACTATTTCCATACGGTTGAATTGGTTAAACTTTATTTAACAGCGTTGGTCCCAACTAAGTTTTCAGAAATAAAATGATCCTACCAACCGACCCAAATGAATTAACCCACTAGAACTGCTTTATCCTGAGAGATCGATTTTATGAGGTGGGTTAACCCTAACCCTAACCCTAAACCCTTTCCATGATTGAACTGGTTTGATCCTAATAAACCTGTTTTCAAAAAAATGTATTGAATTTCATGCAAGTCCTACACGACGTAATTGTGTTTATTCTGCGGACATGAATATTTTTCAAAAATCACATAATGAATTGCAAATTTTCCCTTTTGTTGGGCATTACCCATTACCCAGAATGCCACTTAGGAGCTGATAACTCGCTCTGAGAATCAACTTCGCTCTAATTCCACACTACCAAATGTTTCACAGATTAAATCTTCAGCCCTGATGTTTCCGTGACGCGTCTCAAACGTTGATGTTGTCTTCTCTGTGTGTCTTTCGCTCCCTTTCTTAAACATCGTCCCCGTCTTCAGGCCTCAGCTGCTGGTGATGTGTAAGTTGGACTCAGGCCTGTCGGTGAAACACCCTCATCTGCTTTCCTTAACCACGCAGCTCAAAGCAGGAAGGGGACTGACCATCGTCTGCTCAGTGCTGGAGGGAACTTACATGACCCGAGGGAACGACGCCAAGACCGCCGAGAAGGTTTGTCACCGTATCCCCAAAAGTCGGGAAATTATGGAATTGACCAATCTGCGCCGCCGCAGTAGATTGGTCGTGTTAACGCGATGATTCTAAAACTATTTCATGAATCATTCCACATAAACCTTGGTTCGAGGAAGAACTGGAATGATTTTGGTAAAACCTTTTAGCCCTCAAAGATTCAGGCCATCATTTCTCCACTAAAGGAGATTTAACTTGTTAATTTCAGGTTTTTCTGTAACGGTTTATATTTTACTCACTAGGGTCAGCTTTTCTATGAAGAACACTGTTTTTCGGACACAACTTCCCAACCGTTGGTCAGATTTAGTCCAAATTTGGTGCATATGAATCAGCTTGAAGAGATTCATCTTGCACTTATCATAACTTATGCAAATGCTTCAGATTTTACTAGCTAGTGGCAAATTTTTCACAAAAAACTAATTCATAACTTCATTTTACTTGAGGCGCTCAATCAGGGGGGTTTCTTGTGCAACTCAGGGGATAGGGGGCTTTTCAGCGATATACCCTTGTTGTCGGGGACGACAGCGCGGGCTTTGTTTGTTCCGTCATCTGCTCATTCCTAGTTTTCCAGTGATCAGGTTGTTCAGACAAACGCATCAGGGCGACTCTTCCGTAGACCAGGCTGCACAAGAAGTATTTCCATTACAAACAAACTGATGACGCAGCTTTTTTTTCATGAACTATTTCAAATTGTCAAGGTGAATCTGTCCCCATCTTTGTTAGTGAATGACAGATGCTTTCCAGGATGCTCCCCTCATACTCATACTCAATCATAATCCTGACCCTTAAATCAGGGTTTTTTGGCATGTAATTCAAAATAAGCAATTATTCACAACTATTAAATATATATGGTATGTGTGTATAACTAAATACGTTGTTTTGGTGCTGTTTCCAATTAAACTGAAGGTAAAAAAAAAAAATAGGATTAGGAAATGATCACATGATCTTTTCCTAATCCAACACTTCAAACACAAACCAACCTTTGCCATGCCATAAGTCTTTCCTAATCGGTGTTCGTGCCTTGCCAAAAGATGTGTTACCAGAGCGAGAGCAGCATATGAAACAACTGTCCTCTAACATCTGTCTCCACCAACTCTCTCTTCCCCACAGAACCTGAAAGCAGCCATGGCGGCAGAACGGACGAAGGGTTTCCACCATGTTGTGGTGGCATCCAACCTGCGAGATAGTTTCTCCCTGCTCATCCAGTCAGCTGGACTGGGGGGAATGAAACACAACGCCGTTCTGATGGCGTGGCCCGCGGGTTGGAAACAAGCCAGGGACTCCTCGGCCAGGAGGAACTTCATCGGTAAGCTGGCGTCTCGAAGGCGAAGGCAGACACTTAAAGCTGATTGTTGTCTAAAGTCCATTAGTTTGAACATATTTATATCATTTTTTTTAAAGACATGCTGTCCCTCTTATCTTTATAACTTGAATTAAGTGGCAATAACTTGAGCCCAAGACTTTAAGTGGTGTGAAACACAAACGGGTTGAACCAAGTAGAAAAAATGCAAAGCCGCTAAAAGACTTTGGGACGACAGCGGATGGCAGAACTTACAATCAGTAGTGACACACAGTTCTATAATTTGAAATCTCTCTCTGTACTCTCTCTTCTGACAGAAACCGTGAGAGAGACGACATCAGCTCATCAGGCTCTACTGGTCGCTAAGAACATCGACCATTTTCCCAGTAACAGGGAGCGTCTGAAGGAGGGAACCATCGATGTGTGGTGGATCGTACATGATGGTGGACTGCTAATGCTGCTACCCTTTCTACTGAGTCAACACAAGGTGTGTGGGTTCATTAATGACTGGCCTCGCTCTCTAAACGCGTAAATAATAATAATACATTTTATTTATATAGCACCTTTCATGCGTCACAAGCAACTCGAAGTGCAACGGCATCAGTACTTACAGTAATTACTGTCCTTCCATCCCTTTACCTCAGCTTATCTGGGGTTGGGTCTTGTTGGCATCCTGAGATGATCCCAGGCCAGATGAGATATATAATCCCTCCAGTGTGTTCTTGATCCGCCCAGTAGTCTCCTCCCACTTGGATGTGCCTGGAAAACGTCCAAAGGGAGGCATCCTGGAGACATCCTACTCAGATGGTCGTAACGTCTTAACTACCTCCTTCTAACATAAAGGATCTCTACCTTATCTCTGAGGCTGAGGCCAACCACCTTCACAAGGACGCTCACTCCAGCCGCTGGTACCCTTGCCCTCATTTACTCATGGTCATTCATGACCATGACCATAGGTGCGAGGAGGAACGTAGGTCGCCTCATGGCTCAGTTCTCCCTTCACCACAAAGGACCGCTACAACGTTCACATCACTGCTGATGCCTCACCAAACTCCATCACCATCTTACGTTCCAATTTCCACCACTAAGAAACTACAACACAAGATAATTGCTTGAGGCAGCGACTCACCGCAACCTAAAAGGAGCAGTCCCACCAATCTTTGACAAAGAACAATGGCCTCTGATTTGGAGGTGCTGACTCCCTTGCCAGCCAACTCACACTCCGCAGCAGCTCCAGCACACACGGAAAATCACGGGCCGATGAATCCAACCGAATAAAATCATCTGCAAAGAGCAGAAATGGTCTTATCTTATCTGTCTGATCTTCCTCAAGTGCATCCTCTTGCACTCTGCTGCACCTTGAGATCATGTCCTTTACATTTACAACAGGCAGATACAGTCCAGCACCCTGAGAATGTGTCTGTCAGGTTGATAGAAGTCTTGCATCATGAAAACCTTTTTTTTTTTGCAGTTCTCCCAGAAAGAGGCAACTGTAGGCCTTCTCAATTTCACAAAATACATATAAACTGGATAAATAAATTCCCAAACCTGCAAAGACAACAAATTGTTCCAAAAGAAGGAATGATCTGTGTCCTTCCTTCTGAACCTGAATCTGAATCTGAATCTGATTCGGTCTCCTTTCCAGCTCCCTGAAGTGAACTTTCCATCTCAGAAGTGAGATTCCAATGTAACTATAGTAAATTTAATTAAATAATGCAGAGCCTGTTGCTTTGATAGGATAACGATTGTTTCAGAGATACTCAGAGTTTGTTGGAGTTGTTGGTAGAGTTAGAAGCTGGTAATAACTCCGACATTAAGGGAGGTTTGTGCTCCCTGAGGGCTTTTTCTAGTTCTCAGATGTTTATCCTCCGCTGAAATCAGGCAGGATTTCATTCCCTTGGTTTGGCAGATCAACGTTGTGTCTGATTCTGAAACATTTCTCTCTGCAGGTATGGAAGAAGTGTAAAATGCGAATTTTCACCGTGGCCCAGTTTGACGACAACTCCATCCAGATGAAGAAAGACCTCCAGATGTTCCTCTACCATCTACGCCTGGACGCGGAAGTGGAAGTGGTGGAGATGGTGAGACCATTTGCATTTCATTTTTGCACCTCCAGATGGTTGATCAAGGTGTCTAGCCTGCTAAATAAACTGAAATACTCCCATGTTCACTATAGCTGGCTTAAAATTACAGCATCATCTACATTAAATGCACTGAAGGTCTTTATTTGTGTTGCTCCAGCTGGACAGCGACATCTCAGCGTTCACCTATGAGAAGACGTTGGTGATGGAGCAGAGGTCGCAGATGCTCAAACAGATGCATCTGTCCCGCACCGAGAGGGAGAGAGAGGTACCCCGACACTCAGGACATTATAACACGTCCACCGTTAGACAGGATTTTACTTCTTTATAGACTCTCGTGAAAATGAACTTCCTTGTAAAAAGAAATACAAAAAAAAAATGTCTGCAAAGATATTCTCTGCAACAAAATGAAATGTTTGTGGAGAAAATGACGGTACCTCCTCTGAATTCCAAATACTTCTGAGTCTATCACTTACTAAACTGTGTTGGAACTTTAATTAGCTCTGCCAAAGAGGTAATCTTCTGACCTCTATGCATTTGTTTGTCTGTTTATTTGTTGTCAAGTTTATGGAAATTGTAGCCAGTGTTAGATTTTGATGTTTCGTAAAGATGATTACATTTTGGTGGCATGACATCATGACATCATTACGTGATGTCATTATAATGTTTGTTAGCAAGTGTAGGTGAAGATAGTGGACATATTTTCAGGAAATTTCAAATATTTTTCATTATATGAAGAAAGGAAAAACGGGGAATGGTTTGGGGGTTTGACCTGGGGGCTCTGAGCAGAAACACAGGAGTGGGAGGTGCAAGAGAATGACAATAGTTCCAGAGTAGTTGAGAGAGTTTGTAGGACTTTTTGTAGATAAAGCAGCTGACCATTACTCATAACTTAGGAGGATTCTGCATGAAGTTTTCCAGAGTAAAGCCAAACGCTCTGAGTGATTTTTCTGGTGTCACATGGAAGTACAGCAACCAGAATTAACAGAAAATACAAGGTAAAAAGTTTATCCAATACATAAATCACCGAAGGGAATGCTTTTAACTCTCTTCCTCTTAACTTATGCAACAAATACAACCAAATTCTTCTGATGACTGGAGATCAGTCTCTGAAATCACTGTGGTGGAATTTTGGCCCACTCCTCTGTGCAGAACCGCTTTAGTGCCGCTACACTGGAGGGTTTGTGAGCATGAACTGATCTATTCAGGTCCCACCACAGCATCTGAATGGGGTTCAGGTCCAGTCTTTGACTAGATCCCTCCAAAATTCCTTTTAATCCATTCAGAGTTGGACTAACTCCATCTTGCTGCACGAATCAGCTTGAGCATCACTCTGCCATCTCCTTGTCTGACCATTGGTGTTTTGTGGCAAGATTCAGATGGGCCTTCATGTTCTTCTGGGTTGGGGGTAGCCTTCATAAATGCCATTTTATACTCAGAACCATGACCTTTGATGAGTTGACAGACTCCTGCAACTCCTTGAATGTTTTTCTGATGTTTTGTGCCTTGATGAGTGAGTCTTCACGGAGCTTTTGGAGGAATTTTGGAAGATCAACCGCCTCTATGAAGGTTCTTTATCGTTCCAAATCTTCTCTATTTGTAGTTAATCGGTCTCAATGTGGATACTTGGAGTCCCAGAACCTTAGAAAACTCTTCCCACACTGATGGATTTCAATCACCTTCTTCCTCATCTACTCCTCCTGAAATTTCTTTGGATTTTGGCATAGTATGCTACTGTAAGACCTAAGAACCAACTTCCTGCTCAGTCAATGTAATTATCGTTTAAACAGCTTGTGTTTCCTATTTACTCAGGTTTCCTTCGTTTCATGATAATTTAGTTTGAGGAACCACACTATTCAGAATGAGATACGCACAAAATAAAAGCAACCAGGAGGGGGTTGAATACTTTTTCGCTGCACCTTTTTTGACCCAATGGATCCATCGGTTTCTGATGCGTTTGTGCGACTGTTGTGAATCTGCTGCACGAGTGTCATAGCGGTTCCTATCAGTCCTGACTTGAGATTGTTACACTTGGTCGCCTGCATGTGGGAGGATCAGCTATGGTTGGTCATGATGCCAGATTCAGGGACAAACAAACACACACACACACACACATACACACACACTCACACACACTTGATACAGCTGACTGTGATTCCAATTGAGTCAAGCAAGAGCCCATCACTTTCATTGGCCTATTCCCCGTGATCCACATGCATACCATAAATGTGCTTAGATCATGCATCGTTTTTCACTGGTACCTGTAATGGTAAAACATTTAGTCGTGAACAGTGAATAATAACATTAATAATTACCTGAATAAGAATATAGAACAGCTATAACACATTGTGTACGGCAGGATAAAACATTTCAGCTATCTGAGGCTGTCTCCCAGCCAGAGAAAAGGTAACGCGTGACTACCTGTGGTCTCTTCTTTGAACTCCTGGTGTTGTGATTGGACAACGGGATTAGATTCAGAGCATCACTGATGTCTCGCGCGGATCCATAAGGCGGAAGAAGTCGGCAGGTGGGGATTCCCTCAACGCTGCGTGCATACCAGAGGAAGAGGTAGCTACGGCAACCAGCCGCTGCTAATATCCACCCATGGCGCCATCGGCTTCTCCATCTGTCACGCAATCATTTTCTCATCATAATCCATCCAGAACTTCTGCAATACTCAAGACTGTGCATCTGAAAGAAGCCGAGTGTGCGGATTCAATATTCAGCCTTATAGTTTGCCATCCGATCTCTAAACTGTAAAAGAAAGTTGGAGATACATACTTTTGAAAGAATTTTGAGGAATTTCTGAAGCTGGAATTTCAATTTTCACAAAATTGCAAAATTTCCCTTTTCATTCTCTGAAAACTCTGTAGGCGAAAAATAATGTCAGATTTGTGCACTAAGAACTAATATTTATTCATTCATATTGTAGGATTTTTGGAGGTAATACTACCTATTTGATGAACCAAAAGAAAATACTTCCACTAGTATTGTTTATTTAGCGGTGACCATCCGTTTCCATCAACATACAAATCAATAATAGTTTCCAGCTAGAGAGTACACTATCATCAATGCTCTATAACCAGACACTTCCTCAGTACAAACTTACAACAGTACAAACACTCAGGACCTCTGCTTACCACTTAATCTTCTTAAAAGATTAGCAATTAAAATTGGACAAAAATTGAATGCATCAAGCAACAAAGTCTTCCTTTTAGGTGCAACGAGATTTCAGCAGGGTTCAATCAAAATCTCTCCAAACTAAGGTGAGCTTCTGAAGGTTCCTGTGTGAAATATATCACAAAGGCCAACTTCATTAGTTATTAAAACTCAAAGGTTTCCAAACCACACCGCAACAAATTCTTCAAATTCATGTTCAGCAGAGACATTAAAAATAAATACTGAATTACTGAATCATCATCTACTAGGCTCCAAGAACTCATTCAATTTCTCTTTGGTAAAATACAGTGGATTTTAAAGTATATAAATGTCCTCATCCCAGAACTCGTCAGTCAAATTATTTCACAATATAACAGCAAAGGAATGGTGTAAGGGGAGCAAAAACTTGGCTGTGGAAACTTTAGTCCACATTTTCACTCCCAGTAGTGTCATTGGAACGCTTTCTGACTCAAACCGTGCTTTTTGTTGGAGTTCATCAAACTCTGCAAAGGTATACTTGAGCTCCAAATACACGGAAAAAGAACATTTGGGAGTCCCAAAGAGAATGGGACTAGTGAGCCAAAACGCTCCGATTGCTAGAAGCTAGTAACCAAGCGTAACCAGGGTTCTCTGAGTGGAGAGACTAGCTCATCACCCAGATACACACCTCTATAGATGATGCAGGTAGGGATTCTTCTGGATTAAGTAGCTGGATGGGAAGTTGATCTAGATGTGATAGAACTATAGCCAGTATAAGTGTTAGGCATTAATACTGTTTTCCAGTTTTAGTATTAACCTGGAACTGGCGAGAAATATCTCAACTTGTGGATAGTGTTGATTTTACACTATGTCATTTAAATTAACTCTTCAGATTTTGCTGAAATGTATGACACAGATAATGTCGCTATTTATCACCAAGATCTAATTAGAGCAATATATTTATTAATGATCCTTTAAGGAGATCATATAAACTCTCACCCACAGTAACATATCTGTTTCCTGCATGTTCTTCATCACCGTACGGCATTCATCCTCTGTTCATCTGCACTAGGAATAACATCGAATACCATCTTCTGACCATATGTTCATAACTGTAAAGCAGTGTCATTTTTCACGATGTCATCCATGTTTTTGATGTCCTATATTTATGTCATTCATTTTGATTATTTTGTTAAATGGGCCAAAATCATGTTATTACATAGTAATAATCTATTACTGTTTCTCAAGAGATTTTACCTATAGAGAATTTTTATTTTCCTTTTGAGGTTTGGATGTAATATTTGTAAGAACAGCATTGTCCAACATTTGTTTTTATTACCTCCTGTGCCAGGCCCAGTTGATCCACGACAGAAACACGGCATCTCATTCCACGGCTAGTGACAAAGCAGCAGGCGCGGCGCCAGAGCGTGTCCACATGACCTGGACCAAAGACAAACTGATCCAAGAGAGGAACAGGCAAAGAGAAGGCATGGGTGTCAAAGACATGTTTAATATGAAACCGTAAGTACATCCAAGAGTAGATTTCATTTATGCTGAGTAGATGGTTCATTATAGTTATGATACCGCCCTCCCTGCCTGGATCAACAGGAAGTGAGGACGGCCTATAAGAATGGGCTGAATTACTCCACCCTAGGGATTTTCAGCTGTTACTTAGTTGCCCCCTGATGAAAGAGGAGCATCCATTCCTTCTGTGTTAATACTGGATGTGTTTGTTTTTTTCTTCCTTTCTCCTATAGTGAGTGGGAGAATCTGTAAGTCACTAATTCACTTTTTTCTTGCATGTGCATGTGGTGATAAACATCTCGGTGTGTTGTGATGTGAAAAAATGATCACCGATTCAGTGTGTTTGAGCATCGAGGTGCACAATTACAGATCAGCGTGTGATTGCCTGCAGCATTAATCTCTAATCCTGGGCTTCGTGTTGGTTTGGAGTTTTATCATGAGTCTGCAGGTTAAAGGGCATCATAACTTGTATTCCTACTTACGTCCAACGCAGCAACCAGTCCAACGTGCGGAGGATGCACACAGCCGTGAGGCTGAACGACGTAGTGGTGGAGAAGTCCCAGAATTCACAGCTCGTCTTGCTCAACATGCCGGGGCCGCCGAAGAACAAGAAAGGGGACGAGAACTGTATCCTTTGCTGATCGGACTTGATGTCCTCACTGCAGTCGAGGAAAATCAAAAGATTTTGTTAGAAAGAGGTTTCGGGTTTCATCACACTGACTATTGGTGCAGCACAGTCACAAATCTAGAGTCGTATCTCTGCCCTTTAGAAGGAGACGTTCCACTTTGAGCATTATATGTGGGAACAGCCCACATGTGCATCATTCTACACGGAGACGCTCGAAAAATGTACTTGAGGAAAATTACATAAGCATTGATGGCAAACTGTGCCATATATCAGTTTCTTCATTTGATCTGGGGTTGTGTGGCGGTGGCGGGAGGACAGGAAGGCCACTTCAGACGTCTGACTTTCGAGTAACGCTCTCCAGCTTACCCCGGGAATCCCAAGGGATTCCCAGGCCAGATGAGATACATAATTCCTGCTCAACTTCTGTGTCTACACACAATTAAGGGTTTAAAGGTTTAAACTATAGAGTTTGCTGAACCTGATTTCTGAAATGTCCCAGTTATAAAATAATAAATTAGTGAATACCAGGTCCTCCAGGAGTTGAACTGGTTACCTGAAGGGTGCTTTAGTCACCCTAGGGAGTCACTTGCAAATTTTAAGGACTTTATAATTCCTTTAACCATAAACGATTATGATCATTTATAAATTTCACTTGAATGAAAAGAACATTTCTCGTTAATACATCAAAGTCCAATCATAAGATACAAGTTTTATTACCATAAAATGGTAGAGCATTTATCTTTAACCAGACGGTGTCATCAGATATGCAGTTCCTGGAGGTCCTGATGGACGGTTTGGACCGTGTCCTTCTTGTTCGCGGGGGAGGTCGGGAGGTCATTACCATCTACTCTTAGCACCAGGTTCCCAACTGGTGGGAGCGGCGCTGGACGGAAACAATGTTGGACAGCAAGATCTCTGAGAGAAGGGTTTGACAGAAGAGGCTCAAGACTTTGGGATGGGATGTGGGACAAAAAAAGTAGAGTGCAACCCCCCCAGCCCACAGCCTGGACTTTGTGCATCATCTAGGGGCCAGGGACCCCCCCAGACCCTCCCTTTCCCAGACCCCCCCTTCCCCACTGGTAATTGAGCTCCATGACTGTGCCACATCTGTACACTGTAAAGGGACTGGCTGCACTGTGAAGATATTTTTTCCTCTCTGAAAGAACTCTGATTTCCGTTAATCAGGTTTTATCGCAAGCACCAGACACTTGTTGTTCGTCCATTCGGGCGAAGGACTGCTACGAAGGCTGCCTTTATTTATTTCACTACAACTTACGAGTCTTCAGTTTAGGATCGTGACTTTTTAAAGCCAAAAGTTCCTTTGATTACAATCATGGCAGTTGAAGCGCTGATGCGGTAGCGTTGATTGTAATCTTCGTGACGGCGTTTGCAGAATGGGACACGTAATGAAGATGTATCGAAAATGCATTAAAGCAAAAGGATCTTTTGTGATTTTAGAGTGGTTTTGTATGTTTGAGTGGAATGTTACGCGGCATGTTTGAGCTCAGCTCTCAAGATTTGTGCACTGATGAGGAACCCCAACAACATGGAGTCAATGTGATCGTTTTGTTTATTTTATATGACTGTTTTTAAGGACAAATCATTTGATCTCCAATGTGTCATACGTTTGTAATATGCATATTAAACATAAAAAAAACAGTCATGCATTGAGCTCTTTCTTCTCTATACTCTGAGCTGAATGGTGAAGGTAAGTTATCGCTATCTAACTAATTACTCCTCTGTATTTTTCTGACAACAATCTTTTCAATGCATTTCTGCCAACTTCCTGTTTATATCATCATTCCATCGGGTTCCTATTCTTTTTTTATTGATCCTGTATTTGTGTGAGGGACTGAGCTGGGAGGCACGAGGAGTCACAGGTGGATTTTGAAGGGAAGGACTTCCCTTAAAAAACTATAAAACTATAACCAAAAACTTTCAGTTTGCACAAGAGATAATTTCAGCAAAAAACAACGTCCTCATATGGGGACTCTGGGTCTACTGTGGAACACCAGAAAGCCATCATTGAACGCCTTTTCTCAGAAGAGATTATCCCAATGCAAAAACATCAGGTCTGTGTTCATGTGCATACTCCATGTGATGTAAAACATGTTTACCCTTTCTAGTGAGCCCAGGTCTAAACAGTGAAACAGGCTGGAGAGCAAAGTAAGAGGAACTCTTTTTCCCCAATTTTTCTGTTTTTATTAGTGACTCAAAAGCCTCCAATCCTGACCTCTGTGGGGAAATGCTGGATATCCAGTGGCCCTCTGTTTGCAGACACAGGAACTCACTGCACACCAGATCCCCCCCCCCGCATCAATATTCACTTTGTTCCATCAGTATCATCCTGATGTCCCCGTCATAATTATCTCCATGTTGCCTCATTGATGTTATTTTCCAAAGTTATTTTCCAGTTATTTTCCAAAGTCACTCAGTGGGATGGGGATGGTGTTGCCATTGTACGAAGAGGAAAGTTGTTTTTTTTTCACATTTCATCTCGAGAAAATAAATTAAATGTCCAAAAACAAAGTCTAATGTTGAAATATAACTAAATTATTAATATAGATGACTTTTTTTATCCTGCACTTCCGGAATAACTTCAAAATGTCGACAATAAGCTTAAGTCCTTAATACCTCGTCGTTTTAAGGCGATATAAAGGCTCCAACACAACGCCTTGTGTAGATGAATTGTTGACATTGTTCTTCTGAATCGGTTTCAGTAACAGAGAAATTCTTCCTCTTTTAGCTCACAAACGCAGTGTAGTAATAAGTAGTAGGGATTGGAAGAGTCTGATCTCTTCTAAGTTATTCACTTACACTTCTCTTAAGTGTAGATCAGTAAGTTCGTAGCTTCCCTCGGGCCGGAGAGGCTTTGCGTAAAAACTGTCCCAGGAATCTAGCCCTTGAGCTATGGAGCTGATAAAAACTTCAAGTTAAATTAATTATTGTTTCATTTCGTTCCAGAAAATAGCATCAAAAGTGAATGTTGAGGACAGACAATCAAGATTTGGGTATTTAGGAACTCATTCATGTTTGAGATGAGGCGTGAAAGACTCTCCTCTCATCCAGAGATGCATTGTTGCGGACGACTGGTGATTTCAAACGCAGTATTGTCCGGGCTGTTTGTGGCACAGCGAGATGTATTTGTTGAAATTTGAAAGGAAACTCCCAAAACACGGCAAACGACAGGAAACCCCAACCGTGTGTGAGTGTGTGTCCAAGGGAATGAGGCTGAATGGAAGAAGAGCAGGTTCAGATTATTTCTCGGGAACTGGTTGTTTTTATTTACGCATCTCTTACCAACTGGTCTTCTACCATAACACACTCAGAAGAGAGTCCAGTCTGGATCCGCTGCTATCTGACCCACATGAGAGCTGAGCTGGATGCTTGTCATCCCTTACATAACCGACCCTGGGCCCAATCTCTCCAAATCAATTTAATCCTAAAATCATCATTGGCTCCTGGCTCTCACGAGAACAAAGCCAATCTTGGAGCTGCGGTAGGAAGCTTTGAGGGGAACTTGGCCTTGGATAAATGGCTTCCTGTTTGTCCCACAGGGTGGTAGCTGGGTCAGCATGCACAGAACAACAACAACAATCTGGCTCTGATTCGCTGATTGCTGTCTGAGCTACAACTAAAGGCTCCCTTGGACAAGATTCAGAGCAGTACACCTAATTTAACACTTTGTCTCCCCACTGGTCCTCTAGTCTAGTGTCCAGGATTCACACAAAGGGAAAAACCTGCACGAGTTTCACTGCGAGGAAAAACACCACAGAGCTCATGTCAAAGTCGACAGGATGCCGCAAAGAATATCCGGTGCTGTGGACCAGCTCGATGTGCACTGATTACAATATCATGACGACGATGATTATTATTATAGTATAATATTTTTCCAGAAGCTTTTGCCGAATGTTATCATACTACTATTATTGTTATTTTTATCCTGGGATCCCTGCTGCCGACCGGCTCTCTCTGTTTTCCCTCCCTCTTCCTCTCTCCTCCCTCGCCCTCTCCCTCTCTTCAGTCCCCAACCGGTCATGGCAGTAGGCCATCCAACCTGAGTCTCGGATCAGCTCAGAGTTTCTGCCTGTTATAAGGCAGTCTTTTGTGCTTGCTCATGGAAGAATTAGTTGGCTCTCTCTAGGATAAGGAATAAAGAGTTTAGTCTAGACCTGCTCCTTTTTGGAAAGTACCTTTAGACAATAGTTGTTGTGAATTGGCGCCAGATTGATGGATGGAACTTCTGGGTTCACGATGTGCAAAACCAGGAGGGTTTGTGATTCTCCAAATGTATGATTAATGTAAGATTATCATTCTGCGTGACAAATGTCCTCGACCAGCTCATATAGAGATGGAAGTGAGTGGCACAAACACATTGTATTTCTACGTGTTATGTCTGATGTATATTTTGGCCGTTCATATGCATAGAATAGAATAGAAAAACTTTAATAATCCCCAAATGGGGAAATCCAGTTGTTACAGCAACCATCAGTGAGATATATAGTTAAAAATGTCAGTTTCAGTCAATTGCGTCAGTGTTTGTTTTGTCTTAGGCGAAGAGTGTTTACTGGGTGTTGTTCAAAAAAAAACTACTAAATGTGTTACATGTACATAATGTGATGGAAATGTGATTAGATTATAGATTAATGTGCTTTCTGATATGTTAACTAGGCCAGCACTGTGGCCCCCGATAGCAAGGTTATATTTAAGAAATAAAAAAACGTTTTACAAGCAGTCACCCTGATTGAACTCCACAAAATGAATGTCTGGAAAACAAAAGAAAAAGATTTCATAATAAAAAGCTCCCAATAGTCAGTAAAACACTTCATACAACAGCTTTTCTCAACCTCGGGGTCCCGATTCCCACCCGGGTCGGGAGTTGATTTCAGGGGGTCGCGTCACCGGCAGATTTTCGAGCGTCATAAATATCAGCTCGACTGTTTGAATTAAGGATTTACATGCGAGACCAAAAACAATATGGAATAACCACAGTGTGTCATTTGCTCTGAAGTCCTGAGCTTGAAACCAGTAAAACTTAAGAGACATTTAGAGACAAAACACAGCACCTACATCGATAAGCCGATAGAGTTTTTTCGACGTAGGCAGCAAGAACTAAGAAGTGTGACAGGGCTTAATGACAGAGTGAGGAAAAGCCGAAGATTTTCTCTGCAAATTGACGAGTGCACAGATGAGTCGGGTGATCTCAGCTGCTGGCCTTTGTTAGACACTGGAGGATATGTTGTTTTGCTCATCCATGGAAGGAACATGCACAGGATGGGACATTTTCAACAAGCCTGACAGTAACATGCAAAAAGAGGGACTGACATCGGAAAGCTGCGTATCTGTTTGCACAGATGGATCTGCAGCTAGCGTCCAATGTGAATTTTTTTGCACTGCATAATCCACAGGGAACTACTCGCTAGGAGGTGTCTGGAGCCAGAGCTTCGCGATGTTCTCCAAACATCAGTTAGGCTTTTTAACTTCATCAAATCCCGGCCACTGCAAAGCAGACTCTTCGCCCCGCTCTGTCATGAAAGGGTTTGGGATCACGAAGCCCTGATCTTCACACAGAGGTCAGATGGCTTTCTCCTGGTAAAGTCTTGACGAGACTGTTTTAACTGCCTGAAGAGGCCCATATATTTTTTTTTATCAGACCGTGATTCTCCCCTCACTGACAATCTGACTGACCCAAAGTGGGTTGATAGCCTCGCATATTTGGCCAGCATTCTAGACAAACTGAACAACTTAAACTTGTTCCTCCAAGGCCCAAACACAAATGTCTTTCTTCTTTCTGATAAGGTCACAGCATTTCAAAGAACGTTGGAGCGGTGGGCCGTGCGCGTGGAAGAGGGCCGTGTTGAAATGTTCCCTGAGCCCGATGACTATATGGACTATATGGACATAACTAAACAATGAAAGGACTTAGTGCCAGTCATCGCTTCACTTAGTTGTTGTTTTTCTGCCATCTTTTCATTCCTGCAATGAGAGGAGTGTGAAATAAGAGCCAGAGTTTTATTTCCAACCATTAAAGGGAGAAGAATTAGAAATCAAAGTGAATTTATCAGTTGGTCTTTCAGCGTAGCCATCCAAACTGGGATGGAGGAGGGAAGGGAGAGAGGGTGGTGGTGGGCGTCGCTAACAACAACGAAACAAGACAGCCACCACTGCGGGTGCAGTGGTGGCATAAACGATAAATCTCTTTGAGTCGATTCTTATCCAAGAATTTGGACTAAATCAGACCGACCGTTGAGAAATTATGGCCCAAAGAACTTTGGCGATAAAGCCCCCCCTAGTGTCGGAAGTATAGAACTGATCTTTTCCCAAAATCAATCCAGTTGCCGGCGGTACCCTGCTGTCTTACAGTACCAGCGATGGTTTTTGTTTCACTCGAGCCCCAAAAGATCCAAATCGGAAATCGGGTTCCGCAGCGATGACCGTTTCATAATATTACCGACTTTCGGGGATATAATTATGAGGAACCAATTATCTAGTAGCACATACTGAAGTGTGAAGTGACTTTCTGCCACATTTAGATCCAATAATGTTTATAAATTGCAGATAAATGAAAACGGCTTCATTTGTGTATCAGAGAATAGGTCACAGTAACATTGAGTTCTGACCCACTTTTGATTAGGTCACCTTTGCGTCTACATCAGAATCAGCTTTATTTGGCCACGTGTGTGTTTGCATACAAGGAATTTGACACCGTTTTTATTTTTCCAACGGAAACATGCTAACGTTAGACCAGGATGCAATATGTACAATAAACACATCATGTATTGGAAAAATCCTTGCAGGGGATGCAAAAGGAATGCAAATGAAATTTTGGTTTGAACAGTCCAGGTCCAGGATGTGATGGGTCATCAGCAATGCTTCTGGTCCTGGACATGTAAAGGTCCTGGATGGTGGGGGTTGGGTCCCATAATGTGCTCCTCGGTCCTGACAGTCCTCTGGAGTCTCTTCCTGTCTAGTTTTAGTTAGATCATCATCTTCTGAGAAGAGTTTCTTCATCGTCTTTCTACTTCTTCAACCTAAAAATGAGAAAAGTCCTCTCCAGAGCCAGAGTTCTTTTTCTTCCCGTTCTAGGCTACTGCACAAACAGAGCAGTTGCCTGACATGGAAAAGGCCCCGCCCATTCTGTAGTAATAAAAGGCTTTGAAAAAAAAAAATAAATGACCCTTTAATTTCACACGCTGGACCTTTAACTCATGTGTGACCCAAATGTTCAATTCTACAGAGAATAAATGAGGAAAATCCATCAAGCTGAAACATTATTACGGTATCTTTGCTTCATCCTCCCACACGACTGCCTTTCCCCCCAAACGACCTCCCAGTAATGTCTGAGACGTATTCTTCATGTTCGGAGAAGCCTTCCTTCTGATAGCTAAGTATGTGAGAGCTGAGGAGGACAAACTCAAAATGGCTTTGGGAGGGAATGACGGAGAAGATCATGGGATGGGTGGGGGAAAAAAGGGAAGAGGCCTTTCTTTCTCTTAAAGCTATTATCATTCCAGCATCTGTTAATAGTCGGGTGTTAACTTCACAACATGGATAATTAGAGTGACACTCCGTCTTTCCTTGCTGACCTCTGAAGATGTAGGACTGCTGGCTCAGGAGGGAAAAGTCCAGTCCCACTTTTTTTTCTGGGCGGCTATGAAATTAATATTAAATAACTTAACTATGTTGAAATTTTATTATTTCATGGTGTCCAACTAGGAAACCAAGCTTGAACTACCAGACTCTCAAATATAAATGTTGTGTCGATTTAACGGCCTCAGGTAGGGTTTGAAGTTTGTGCTGACTCGGGGACAAAGGGACCTATTCTCTGCTGATCTTTAAGCCTGGGGCTAAAAAGACTTACATGTGGTGATGGCTATCGGGTAGCGGCTTGATCTCTTCTCACCGCGGAACGCATAGGTCCGTCTAGAACCGGGGAACGGCACCGAGCCGCTGCGTTGGTCTAAGTAGCAAAACGGTGCTCCAGGAGTAAAAGAGGACTTGTATTGTAGAGCTGCGCCAGCTTCTGGTCTTATGTCTAAGTGGGCTTTCACATTAAATGATTGCGTTTCAGCTTTTAGTTTATATGGTAACTATGATAAAGCAAGACCATCTACATTTCCTGGTTATTCTTTTTCTGTGGTGTTGAGGTTAAAACATTCGTGCCAACTTCTAGCCAATAATAATTGGCAACAACAACTGGGACAACAGCATTATTGTGGGTCCTTCAACTTTTTACATGGAACTTTTTTATCACAAAAAGATAGAAGCTTTTCCATTTTTAGCGACAAAACTGCCGTATAAATAATAATAATAATAATAATACATTTCATTTATAATGCACTTTACAATGGGCTATAAAGCCTAATTCATGCTCCGCCTATAGATGGATTCACAAGAGTCTATAAGCACTCACAAACTTCTACGCTTCCTATGAAGTGGCATGGATAGAACCACAAGATGGCAGTGAAGAGCCAACATTTTACACAACAAATGTTGGAATGGAAGAAGAAGTTGTGGTAAATAAAGAGCGGTAAATGAAGATGCAAGGATGTGCTGGGCATAATTCTATGAGGTCAGTGATTACATTTTTATGCATGGACGGCGTGATTACTTTTTCACGTTGCCCCGCTGGTCTGGTGGGTGTCAGAGAAGGGTGTTTTTTATAAACGCTTAAAGCTTGAAGCAGAAACAAGGAGACAACAACTTCAGCTGGTTTACAGCTTGGCTGCAGGAATTATTCTTTCCAGAACAAAAGGAAAAACAAAAGATTATTAAATAAAAAAATAACACTTAAAGTATCAGCAAATTAAAAGTGCATTATCAGGTAACATAAAATACATTGAAATACATGAAATATAATTATTTTGTTGCGTATTGAAATACATTGAAAATGCAGAGCGGAGAAATAAACTGGTTAATTGCCCAAATGTGACTTTGTCCTTCAGATGCATTTGAATTACATCTTTACTAAATGAACATTATCCATCATTTAACATTTTCAACAAATCTTATAATGAATAATGAATAACATCCCTGTGCCTCTTATATTGCGTATACTCAGTTCAGCACACGTTCATAATTAACCACCTTCAAGTCTCTTCTCAAGTCATTTTAGATGAATAAGTAAAAAAAACAGTTTACACAGGCAAGAAATATGTTTATTAATGTTTTATCTATTGTCTAACTTGCAAGGCTAACACTGCAAGGTCCCTCGCGGGTATTAGTGACGCTCCATTACACTGCATGTATTAACTAGCCCATTAGCAACAGGTCGACTAGCCTAGCTTAGTATTCTCTGACTAAATAGCTCCATTTGAACACTTTTTTGCACAAAAAACTTGAACCTAAATGCTGTAAAGGATTCTGAACAACTTTATCCTTACACTGGGGACATTCCGTATTATTCTGAGGAATTTTAACCCACCTTGAAGCAGAAACAAAGATGTACAAAATTGAGCTAGCGTTCATCTTGGCTACAGGAATTACTCTGCAGAAGCTACCTCTACCAGGTTACTGGCTCCTCCAAACACATATGCGCCCCCTGTTGACATATTTGAGTATCGCACTGACAAGTACAGTATACAGTAATTAACACAATAAAAAACTAAATGGAATTTAAAATAAGTTTTAACCATCTTCTGAGTTTTTTTTAAATACTCTTAACTAATTATTTTCAACCATAAAAGTAAGTTTTTATTCTCCAGTGACTGTTGAACAGTTTTTAATGCCAATTTAATAACAGAATATGCACATATTGACAACCTACTGTCCTTTCTGATTTCTAGTGGTACTGCTCCATCTCGTTGAATCGTCCATATCTGCAAGCTCTCGAAAAACGTGCCAACAACACACACGCATCTGGTCGCCCACGTGAAAAATATGATTCATCAGACCAGGCACTCTTTTGTTGCTCAGTGACTCAGTTCCAAAGCAGATGTAGTCATTGTAAGCACTTCCAGCAGTGGACAGGGGTCAGCCGGGACTCTCCGGACAGTCTGATCCTATGCGGCCCCTTATGCAGCAAGCTGTGATGAAATGTGTGTCTGACAGCTTCCTGTAGCCTTCGCTCCCCACGCATCAATGAGTCTTGGGCGTTCGTGACCCGGAAGTCTAGCCACAACAATTTGGCCGTCGGCAAAGTGGCTCAGATCTTTAAGCTTGTCCATTTTTCCTTATTTAACCCGATATTTTAAACTGCTATGCAGCTTGTAAAGTTTTTAAGTTCCTTGCGGTTAATCTGAGATAATGGGCCTTGTGCAAATCAAAGAACTTAAACAGTTTTCCCAAAACTTTATTTTATTCAAATTATCGTACTGAGAATACGTTGGACCGAGTAATATTAATCTGCTGCAGGAGTACCGCTTGTTTTCTGGATTAAGTGGATTAAGACGGGGTGCACACAGAATTGAAGAGGTACCGAAGCCCCATTGAAAATGCAATGTTCAATGTTAATTCATGATATTAACATCCGCATGATTAACGTTACACATTAATGCATTGTTTCTCAAATGAGGACACACATGCCCCTAGGGGTACTGTGGGGCACTGCAGCAGCTACATGGTATTTTTATCAAATATTCGTTTGAAGAAATATGTCATGAGTATTTTTTTTTACAATTTTTATCTCAGTTGGTGATCAATCTCCCTTTTCAGTGGCTCTTCGGCGTCCAAAGTGTCCGTGGTGCAGGTTTCAAAACATCCGGAGGTATCGGACAGGATTATTGGAAAACAAAGACTGAGGGTGTAAAGCTGGAAACTATGCCTGCATCCACATCGTTGGGTCATGTGACCTGTTGTGTATCAGTTCAGAAATAGGATCCAACATACAGATGGACCCACATGGGGGTACGGAGACACATCCACGCACACAGACAGACAGGAGAATAGGGGAAGAGAGAAAGGACAGGAAGTGTAAAGTGAAGACACTTTACACTTCCTGTCCTGAAACAAGAGGAACAAACTTAAAAAGTAAAACAGGAAACAATCACAAAACCCAGAACCATTAACATTTCAAAATAAAATAAGAATATTATCTTTATCAATATCTTTTTGTACCACAGCGTCTCATAACCCCTCACTGGCTGGATTTAGCCTTTTTCATTGATTCTTCATTTTTGTCTACACTAAATCATAAGCAAAAAGTTAAACTAATCAAGAACTATTTTCATCTTCATACTACTATCACCAAACTTTACACAGTAAATTTTGAATTTTCAACTAATGTCCATGTGTGAAAACATGTACATTTCATGTTTAGTTGTATCCATAAACATTCTAGCTTCACCAAGCTTTATTCATAAAAATGACAAATGGATATTTAAGTCTTTTTAAATATTTCAGATTTCCATGGTGGCATTATTTTAAGACGACTCCGAAGGGTTTATATCCCAAAAAAAATCCATGAGTCTGGGCTCATCGGAGGGACTGCTGAAGATAAACTGATTTTTTTTTTACTGATAGACATACTTCTGTGGTTTTATGCATGTGTTAAAGGGCTGCTTTGTGCAGTAATCATAATAATAGTAATAGCAATAATATGCATATTTGATGATTAATGGTCAAAGAACTTTGACTCAAACGTCACATTATGGAGAGAGGGTCCAATGAGTTAGAAGGGGGGAGTTATTTTTCCCTTCAAGGGAGTCAAATTTCCCAAAGTCTGTGGGTCTGAGAGTCACTCGGCTCAGAACTGAGAGTGGCTTTGTACTGAGTGGGAGAGAGAGAGAGAGAGAGAGAGAGAGAGAGAGAGAGCACTGTGGCTTCAGGTCTGCTGCGAGGCAGAGGCACCACAAACTTTGCCGGAATTTCATCACACACATGCACCAGGAGTTCACTTCCAAATCTGGATCTTTATTCACCGACTAACTAGAAATGTTTCAAGGGTAAGGACGTTAAATAGCGACTCAACTTTTTTCTGCACCTATAAAGAGCAAAGTAGGTTTTTTTTTCTTCTCACTTTTACCTCACATTTTAGATCCACTGCACCTCAGTCCGGACCTGAGGGGTCCTCTATGCCAGCAGTTTTTCTTTAAATGCGCTTTACTCGCTTCACACTATACTCTCGACAGAAGCTTTTTTTAAATTCATGTGCTGTGGGTTTTATTTTTAAATAACATTACGTGACAACTGTCTCCCCTCAGGTGGTCTGTTGTCCTGCATCTGGCCCTACTGTGCTGTCCGGCCTGGACCCTGCAGGTTATAGAAGGTAAGACTCTTTTCCCCACACTGCAGCTGCACAGACACCGGCAGCTGGGATGGATCCCCGAGAGATGAAAAGGAAGGCTAGAGCAGTTTGTGTTTGATTTAAAATCATCCTTCATTAAAGGAGGATGATATACACACTGCTGATCTTTGAATGCCACCGCAATATTCCCTGACTGTGACGGCTCTGTTATTGGTCCTAACGTAATTATTTCCAAGTGGTTTATTCTATTTTGTTTGAAGATGCGCTATCTTTCTTTGATTGATGTATCCGCACCACCTCAAGGGGTCAAGAAAGCTTTAATGTGGCCCCAGTCGTACCAGAAATATATGTCATATTGTGTTAGAAAGTAGAGGACAGCATTTAAAGTTAAAGCTTTAATTGTTAACTATATAGCATCATCAGACCACGATCTTGTAACCCAGATGGTGTGGATGTCCATGTGATGAGTCCTTCAGCAGAGCTTTGAACATTCAGGGGTTTCAGGGTAAAATGTGAATAATGTGCAAACATCGGCGGTTAGATGATAATATAATATTATGTAGTGTATAGTAAGATAAGTGCATTCAATAAATCATCTAATATTCATTCATAATGCACAACACTGATCTAAAATTGATGCCTTATTGCCTTCAAAATGATGTTTAGATTACATTTTATTTGGTGTTAGAAGTCCACTCTTGTGAAAGTGGAATTTGAAATATAGTGTTGAAATACTCCGTTAATGTTCCGACACCTGTGAAAACGTAACTAGAATTGTGATCAGGTTTGAAATCAGACTGCCGCAGACTCGCAGCATGAACTGTGTTGACTGATCAAAGAGGCGCTCAATTTGGACCACGATGCTTCTGCAAGTTCTGGACGGCTGAACGCAACGATGTGACGATGTGAATATTAAAAAGAACTACGGCATAACTCATCATCGTAGTTCATCGATTTCCCCTCTGGGATGACTTTTTACACGGGTGCCGTGAGTGATTGACCCCGTCATCATTGATCCATTAGGAGACATGGACTCTTTACTCTACTCCTCTTTTACATTTACATTTTCACACCTACATCTGCTTTCAGTGACTTCCTGCTGTGAGGCCCCACATACAGCTCTGTTGGAGAGAGAGAGTTTGTTTGTTTGGCAATAGTCTGGGCTTCCTCTGCCCTGTGTATCCTGTGTCTGTGTGTGTGTGTGTCTGTGTGTGTGTGTGGCTGGAAATGGCAGGCGAGTCAAACGCTGCACCAGGGTGAGAAAAGAAGTGTTTAGTTCATATGGTAATGGTGTGAGCTTTGAAGTTGGTGGTGAGATAGAAGAGAAAGACCATTTCTGGACTTCAGCGGCCATGTTGGTGAAGGCAGCAGAGGAGTCGAGGAGATGATGGGCCGTTATGGTGATTGAACAGTAAAGTCGGAGGACAGATGGTGGTAGATTTTGTAAAAAGGATGGAAATGGCTGTGGTGAACACGTATATCAAGGAATGAGGAGGAAGGAGCACAAGGTGACATAAGAGCGGAGGTAGGAGCACGCAGGTGGAGTACATCCTACGTAGAAGATGTAATCTAAAAGAGACTGAGACTGCAACGTGGCGACAGGGGAGAAGGTTGCCAGGTAGCATGATGATATGTAGGTTGACTCTGGTTGTACTGAAGAGGAAAAGATCAAACATAGAGCAGAAGATCAAATGGTGGAAGCCAAGGAAGGAAGACTGCTGTGTGAACTTCATGGAGGAGTGGAAATGAGATCTGGGTGGTAGTGAAGAACTACCAGAAGACTCTGTAACTAAGGTGATAAAGTGGACCGTTAGGAAGGTACTTGTGGCAAATGGACAGAGGAAAGAATATAAAGAGGCTTGATTTGGGAATGAGGCAGTGGTGTAGCACGAAAGATGAAAAAATAATACAAAAATAAAAGAGATATGTGTACAAGAGTGAGGTAGCCACTAAACGAGAGGCTGGACATGCAGAGGGATCGAGATGGGAAGGATGTGAAGCAGGTTAGAGTGACTAAGGATAAAGAGGGAAATATAATACCTTATGAGAGAGAGAGAGAGAGAGAGAGAGAGAGAGAGAGAGAGAAGGCGAAAGATGTGAGAATTATAAATCAGGAAGTTCAAATGATTAGTAAGAATGAAGTGAGTGCAGATTTGAAGAGGATGAAGAATGGGCATGCAGTTGGTCCTGATGACATACCAGTGGAGGTATGGTGGTGTCTAGGAGGAGAGGGAGTGTCGTAGTTAACTAGATTTAATAACACTATCTGGGAGAGTGAGAGGATGCCTAAGAATTGAAGGAACTACAGAGGTATAAAGCTGACGAGCCACGCATTGAAGATCAGGAAAGAGTAGTGGAAGGTTGAAAAAGACGTGATGATTTGTGAGCATCAATATTATTATATAAAGGGAACAGCTGAAAGAGGAAGAAGGTTTGAGCTTTGAAGCGAGATGTTGAGAACACACTTGTACCTGTGCCAGTTCAAATTCAGACAGTGTACAAATAGTCAGGAAGTATTGACTAATGCAGGATCCAGTTTTCCTCCATGTTACAATTAAAATAGTCCTTCTGAACAAACCTCATCACATGGAGACCGCCGCCACAGGCTTGACGGCGAGATAGATTGCCTTGTGACTCTATCCTGGGCATTTCCCTTCACTTGTTTTTTAAGCAGCTCTAAATCATTACATAGTCGATCATGTCTATAGATGAACAATGTTTACGTGGTTTAGTGGCTGTTAGACGGAGTTTCTTTATTCTGCCGTGTAAATTTCTCCCCTGTCCGAAAGCAGGAAGAGAAAAACGATCTTGTTTTCCACCCTCTAAACTCCATCTTGTCCTTTTCCCAAGAGCACCCTTATTCCTGCCTCCAGGAAACTTCACTTTCAATTTACCGTCGGTTGAGTTGCTCTGAAAGGATTCCATGTTTAGCCAATATAAATGATTGTGAGCTGAGCCCAGTAGGAGTCTGTTTTTCGACAGGACATTCCTCCATACTGTAAAACTTTGTCACATTTCCTTCTGATACTGTTGACAGGACTGGATGCATCACGTTTGATGAATTCTGTTTTTCTCCGCACTCAACCGGACGAAGCAAGTTCATGACATTTGTGGAAAAACATATTCTACCTCTCACTATTTCTTTTACTTTGACCTACAAATCTGCTCACTGCTGTCGCTCTGGACCTCATGTGCTCTCTGATGATCCTGGAATAAGTCTCCCACCAGGCTTTTTCAGAGTTTTATGGGTCTAAAAAACTGCCGTGTCACGGAGCAGCAGGAAAGAGCCTATACCTAAATGTCTTGAGTATGTCAGAGAACTGAATGCCCTCGCTGCAGCGGCGTCCTGTCTGGAATGTATTCATGCAGCCGGAGTGACTTTGATTTGAACACAGCTGGGCACAATGGGCCAACTGTAAAAGGTGTCATTGCTGCATGTGTGCCGCTCTATGGGATTTTGATGGGGAAAAAATAAGCCAGTGGAAACTGAAAAATAAGAATAGTTCTTTCTTTTACGGAGCTCTGGCTAATCTTGTGTTTTCCGTGATGTGATGCTCGCTCCGATGACGAAAAGCTGCGGCGGCTGCTGCTGCTGCTGCATGGGATGGATACGCAGTTCTTAGATTGACCTGATTATTATTAGAGTCTCTCACCGCTAAGTGTTTTTAGAAAGGGACCATTGAAACATCACTGGTTTTCCTGTTTGGGTTGTTTGGGTACACCGTTCCCGTGGTTACAGCCAAAAGAAAATGGCTTTAAGTCAGTATCATTGTGTATTGGTTCTGTGATATCTCTGCTTTGGGATGATTCAGTCCAAACAAAGAAAGCCTTTTACCAAGAAAACTGAAACAGTTACTCGAGGAGATTCTGTTTGTGTGCAGGCTTTATGGCTGCTATGTGAAATCAAGAAATTTACTTTTTCTCATTTTCATATCAAGGTCAAAAGTCATTATTATTACTAGAACTCCTACATATGGATTCTTCCTCACAGTGTTAAATGGAGTAATAGATGGAATGGTAAAAAACAAACAAAAAAACATAAATATCTTTCAATGTTAGAAGGAAAATAAACTCGTAACTCCGCCGCTTTATCCAAGTGCTTTTCAAATTTCCATGGGGTCTTCCTCATGGTATGCTTGAACAGTTTACCAAGTTTCATAAAAATCTGTGGCAGTGGTCATGTAATCCTGCTGACGGACAGACAGACACTGGTGAAGACTTACATACTCCTGTTGTTGATCTCAACACCCTCCTTTATACAACATTGATCTGCCATGACATTAAAACCATCTGCTTAATATTGTGTAGGTCCCCTCTATCACCGAAGAAACCCCTTTGAACGAAACTTGGTTGTGTGCGTGTAGGTGTGTGTTTAGGTACACGTCTGAAAGAAAAACAGAACCCAGCCGTGGGGATGGTGGTGCATCCAAAGCACTGTTTCCTCTGACTCTCTCCCGCTTGGAACGGGTGGGGTGTGATTTTATAATATTGGGAACACAGGGTCCAGTTGTTTCCAGTAACGAACGAGGTTGACTCTATTTATATGGACCTACTTCACCCAGAGCCCCACTTAACTTCAATAGGTTCTATTCTGCCCTAAAGCCCGTCCTCCCACCAGGTTTCACTGAAGGCTCTTCACTAGTTTTTGCATGTTGCTGTTGACAATCCAACTAGGACAGGTAAACACACAGAAGATGCCATAATACCTCAGGGGACAAATATCTGCATCTGCCACTGGATCCATGGTAAGAAAAAAAACTAAAAAAAAAGATAAAAAGTAAAAATTAGAACTGACTGACATCATCCTCTTAAAGCTACTTGGTACCCTTTGATACCTTCCTCCCCTCAGCTCTTCCTGAGGGGGCATGTTTTGACGTTCAGTGCCACAGCTGCTCTTCAACTATTTACCTTTGGATTAGACGTTGGAGTTCAGAACCTCCTCTCTCACTGAGCCTCCGTCCCTCCCTCAGGCTGTGAGGATGTCTGCGGGGGGCAGACTCTTGCAGGTTTTTGCAAACTTACAGAGTTAGAACAACGATAGAGAGAGTTAAACATGTTGGTCACATATTAACAGCAACGTTCATTTTCAACTCCGATAAAAAGGACTGCATTTGGTAAAGTTTACCACTTTACATGAAAACTGTCATCACATAAATAACCCTTTGCAAGTTAATGGAACCACTCTTATTTCATTATGGCAGAGCTTTTTGCCATTTTGGATTTTTTTTTTCTTCTTTCTACTGATTTTATAAAATTCTTCATTGATTGGCAACTGTAGAATCCCTATAAAATGAATATGCTCCACCTTAGTGTAAACTGCACTTACACCAATTTTCCCACTGGCGCTGCCCTATGAGTCTCTCAAAAAGGTCGCCATAAGAAACCCCAACGGAACAAAAGCCCACTGCACTGAATTGTCCGTCTGCATCTCTGAACAATAGTGAATAATGCGGTGTCTCCTCAGTGGGCGGATGTCAATAGATGGGGCTCTGCCAACGGGACTGTAGAAGGAGCATGAGATAATATTTTCCTGCCACATTTCTCTGAAGGTTGTCTTTCATTGCGGTCCATTTGCATTACAATAAGGAGGACTCCCAAAATATATGTGTGACATCACTGACATGCAGGACCTCACGACCCAAAACTCCTCACAGTGCCATGAATGCCCTCGTTTGTCCTACCAAGAGTGCCCCTTTAAGAGCCTCACCTTACACAGGGGTGGGGATGCACTCTCTAGGCTTGCATGTGGTATAGAACCCCCCATGGCTGGGCCTCCACTGGGTTTCATTAGCATTGGGGTTGGAGGAGGAGAGGCGTCCATGCGAGAAGCTCTGAGTATGTTTGCTCTGAGGACAACACATGCAGCTGGGCAAACACCCCTAGGATGCACACACACAAACACACACACACACACACACACACACACACATACACACACACACGCTCAATCAGTCTCACAGTAAATGCCACATACATGCATAATCAGGATGCAGGCGGGTGTAAATAGTCGAAGGGGTCGTATCTATGATACCACACATTTGGAGAAACTGATGACATCACAGGTTTGGTTTGATTTATACACCACAGGTTATCTTGACGCATAATTAGGAATCACAACTCACATATATTTCATTAGCCTTGTATCTGTATATTAAAACTTGTTTGAAGAAATTCTGTGTCAAGAGCTTTACAGCGACTATTCTATGTTCTCAAAAACAACTTTAAGATTGTGAGAGTGCAACTCTTAATCACACATTTCTATACATTTCATATGCTAAAATCAATTCAGCCACAGCAACAAGTTTTTGTGCTTTTGAAGGACAGATCAGTTCAGCAGGTATTTTATTGTATCCTCATTCAAAAGCAGAACATCAGGTCCATAAGGAATATCGCCACCAATTACATGCGATAAAATTAGTGAAACTCTTGACCAAAAAAAGAAAGACACCTGTGCAAACAGATATCTTGTATAAAAAGGCTCCCACTTCATTATTATAGCTGTAAAAGTTGGGGATATAATGATAAATATGTGGTGTACTCACTATGTTGTACTTTCTATGGTTGTATTTGACGAATAAAGTATTAATTATGATCTTAACACTATTCTCATATCCTGCAATGATATGGCTGTTATAACGAGTCATCTGAAAAATGACAGAACCTTCCGGAATCTTCCATTTTCATTATGAACATAGCATTTGCTGTTCAATTGAGTCTCAGCCAATATCTGGAGTCATCTGGATGACTATTACCCTGATGTCCCTCGAAACAAAGTCATCGGTATACAACATATCCTCCCATCCACTGGTTAGCTTAGACTAGTTTTCATACATACTGTGGACAAAATGACCACCATTCAGAATCTGTACCATTATAAATGGGCATATTGGACCACGTTCAATGAGCTTATGATGGTTGAAAATAGTGAATTTGAAACAATACTCATTTACTCCCTTACCTTTAACTGTGTAGTGATGAAGTCTTAAGACTCACCTGATGCTCACCTGACAACTGTGTGGTGCAGAAATCATGCTCCATCTTCATTTTGCGTCAGCAGTAAACATGATCGAACGTTGTATTATTGAGTAAGACGTCGGAGAGGGTCAGTTTTGGGACTGCAGGGAACCATGAATATTATGTTTTAATGTTTCATTTTATGGAAAAGTCAATCAGGTAATCAGTCAATCAATTATGTTTGATTGATTAGTACTACGTCTGTTTGTGCTTTATAATTCTAATTGACATTAACTCTTGTGGCTATGTAAAGAATGTTTGGTTGGATTAGTTGCCATTTGGCCTTACAAACACACTAACAGCTAAAAGCTGACTATCTCTTGTGCTGCTGAACACTATGTAAAAAAGTTTTAACCTGCTGCTGAAACTAGGAGGAGATTTGTGGGTTCCTGCTCAGCAGAGTGTTTGAGAGTGAGGGCATAGATGGGCCAGCACCGAGGAAGCATCTCAGAATTTTCATATATCCCTGAATACCCAGTCGGCAATAGTAACCATAGCAACAGCATTACCAGACATGCATTAGAAAAGACAGACGCTTACTTCTCAACAAATCATGTGTTTTCATGCATAACAAAGTCAAAGTTTTAGATGATGGAACACACTGCTGGTCGCGTCTGTATTTATGTTGGTCATATCAACTCTCAAATGTAACAGTTGATTGTATCAGATAATGCATTTGATTCATTTAGAGCAAATAGTTTGCAGGTTTTTGTAGTAAAATGAGATGAATAAGTTGTTTCTGGAGAGACCTGCACCATTTATTGCTGGTTAAACTCTACGGAGTCCCTCGCTGTCCAGCTGCTGCTGTTATCCCAGCAGGAACTCTCTCCTAAAAAACAACTTCTCTAATAAGCAAACTGGATGACCTCCTTCTTTCTGTGTCTGCGTCGGGTGGAGTGAGAGGATAGCATGGTGTTTCGGCCGGGGGGTCAGGATGGGGCAAAAACTTGATGTAATGGAAACTGACCCCTGCAGATGTTCACCTCTGACCTCTGACCAAATCCAAACAATACATTCTTTAATCGGAGACATGTCGTAGGCTCCACAGTATCCCATTGAGCCAAATGTGGGTGACATTCATCCGCAGCATGCATCCGATCTAGTCTCGTAAATGAACGATTGAGCATTTAATATGAAAAATGTACTTTAAAGAACAACATTATCCACAGATAAAAGGAACATTTGAGCATAGAAAGAAAGAAAAATGGTGGCACTAACAAAAAAAACAACAGTTTTCTCCAATACTTTAGCCTAAGAGCTAATGTTTCGGCGTTTGTGCCTTCATCTTAGCAAGGGGAAGATATGGTTGGTTGGAGATCAAACAATTTATAACGGGTGTTAGACAGTTGCCCTGTGATGTCCCAATGTGAGGAAAAAATTATCAAAGGGTCAAAGTAATTGCAGGTGGGGTAATTGGCAAACAGGAAGTGCTCTGCTCTGGTTTCACGTAGGTGTGAACATTTCAGCAACTTTAAAATGATTGTTTAGGTTTGATGGTTCACCCTCGCCGTAAATTGTCCACCATTCACCAGCTAACCGCTAACCTTGTAAGCTGGACTTAGTTGTTAAGTTGGACTCTGTTTTAAAGTTCGAAGCAGTCACATAAAAGGGGATTTTCTTATCTCGACTCCTGTGCTCATACCACTAGGTTAGAAGGTGACATGTCTTCACACACAGGAGGTCAGAGAGATTGTTGGGACCATCGGAGCAATGAAGGCTTCATCTGATTTTGGAGACAAAACAAAATGACTTCTGGCTGCTGTGTCGATTGACCAAATTTGTGGTGAAAATGAAGAGGACTATAAAAACTTGGTCCACACTGTCATACAGCTTATGTATATCCCTGAAAAGCCCCCAATACCCCTGCATTGTACAAGCCATGCAACTGATTGAAATCCTCAAATTAATGTTTTAAAGTGTCGTTTGAAAAAAAAAAAAAAAAGCTCTGCTTAATAATAAAACTATCATATAGTAAAACTATCATATAGTACAAGATACAGATCTCCAAGTTGATGAAATTGGACAAACGGTTAGGAAGTTATTTCTGAAAATAACTTTTTTTTATATTAAAAAAACAATCTCCCCCTAGTGAGTAAAATCAGAAGAATTAGAATAAAAAATTATATTTATAGGATCGAGATTTCCTCAGGTTGATTCGTATTCACAAACTTTGCTTTAAATTGGACCAACAGTTGACTAATCATGACCCAAAACTTTTGGAGATAAAGCCCCCCCCCCTATGGTAGGAAGTCTACAACCGACCTTTCCCAAAATCAATTAAGTTGTTTTTCTTGAACGTATATCTATGGGGATATAAAAATCGAAGATGATCCAATCAGCTTATATGCTTTATTTTTTCTATTAATTCTAATAGAAAGTTTATATGCTAATTTAATTCAAAAATCCTTATAGTAGACTAACCTCTAACAGCACAGTACCAATCAGCCTTAACATTATAACCATTAACTGGTGCAGTCAGAATGGCATTGATTATCTCGTTACCATGGCGCCTGTGAGTGGGCGTGACATTTTGTGTCGGTAATTGGTGAATAATGATGGAGATGCTCCTCTAGAAGGAGGTCAGAGGTCGCATAGAGCACAAAACAGCAAAACCATGAAAACAGTGGTTCGTGTAAAAGGCTTCTGCTGGTGAGAGAAATTTGAAGTACTCAGTTTAATCCCGAATTAAGACAGGCAGTATTAGAGATGATGGTCACTCTTCACACATCCAGCAATGAACAGAAATATTGAATATAATGTGACACTTAAGGATGTCAACAGCTTTAAAGGTTAACAGAAGAAAAAAGATGAAGAGGGTATGTTTTAACAAAGCAGCAGCTGAAGAGTTGCTGGTTCAAATACTGGAACTCATCAGTGGAGAATTGTGATCGGTTCCCTTGTTGAATGTGAAAGTATCCCTCATTCAAACACCCAACCATGTATGGACTCGGCCCGGCCATGTTCCTGGTTTCATTCAAAATGCAGTCATACTGGCATTTCTCCAGATTACCAGTTCTTGGCGTGGGAAACTGGCAGAATAGTTCTTCCCGTCTCCTCGGTCATCTTCACAGGGATAAACTGCGTGGGGCATTCCACATCATCTGTATCCTTAAACACATAAACAAACGTGTGGATAGATCCAGCACTCATTTCCTCCCTCACAGGACAAGATCTTTTCAGGACAAGATCCCAGGATCCTTCCTTTGTGTGCGTCTATTTTTACCTGGGAGTGTGTGGGCGGGTCAGTAGTTCGGGATAATCCTCGCCTGGGGTCATGCTCCCTTTCTGATGACCTCCCTGACTCCTACACACTTCTTCTCTCCTCCTATTACCTCCACCTACCGTCCCTGAAAAGCCCTGGATGCCCCGTGTTGTCCAGGCAATCCCCCTGATTGAACTCCATAAATGAAATGTCCCAAAAACAGTGTTTTTTTTGTAAAAAGAATCCCCCCAGTGAACAAAATATACACAGTTGGAATAAACTATGCAGCAGAGGGGGTAACAGAGGTGAATAGGACATCTGTATGTGAAAAAGACAATACCCAATATGTTTTGTACAAGCCACCCAAATAATAAAAACAATCAGATAGTTGTGGTTAGTTACTAAATCAAGGAAGATAAAAGGAGATTGTTGACCTCCAAACAGGTGTTTGTTTAGTTGTAAACAACTGAAGGCGTCCTAAAGAAACAAGAGTTTTATTTTCCCTCATTTATCTCATTAATCAAAGTTTTGATGAATGCTTAGAGAGGAAAAACCCGTACATTTTTGAAGTTGATCCAGATAAAAGGCAAAGACATGATTTTTTTTTCTACTTTTCTGAACATTGCATATGAAGGATTCCGGACCTCGTTTGGACGTTGTAACTAATCAACCTGCTGGATTACAATGAAACTGGGTGGGAGGGTGGGTTACCCTTGAAGGAAACAGCAATTAGAGATAACTATCAAACCAGGTTGGAGGTCTAACAGTCTTGTTTGATTCTATCAAGCCGAAAGCAAACTCAGGAGTTCCTTTAACCATAATAACCATAATTTACAATGAAGATTATCCACAATGAAACTCTATAGAGATACCCACATCTTTTTGGGGGGGATCTGCACTAAATTGAATACACTTATTGATACAAACATCCTAAATATGACACATGTATTCTTTTGTTCAGCAAGATCCATTGATCAGTCCCTGGGAAACTTAATAAAACACCAAAGAGACACCATATTTGAAATTTTACAGGACGGGGAAGAAAAACTTAATCTGGACAACCACTCCTAAACTGTACTAAACCTGATCCAGCCTTCCAGTGAAGTTTGATGGTGGTCTGCTCCTTGGTTTTTATGTAATCCTACTGACAAACTAACTGTGGTCATGGGAAGATTAAATAACCTCCTTGGAAAAAGAGGGTCAAACTATCATGGGACTATCGCTTTTAGGCAAAGTGACATAAAGGGGAAACTGCAGGCTTTGTTTGGAGTTGAGCGTGTTCTAGAAATCTTTTCCTTGTTCTCTCAAGGACTTCCTCTGTTTATGCGGGTCTTACATTCACCCCTGTTATCACAACAGACTTTAATAAACAGACTTCTTCTCACAATAAGCAAATAAACGGCAAGAAGTTAATGATGATTGCTAATGCTTATAGCCGGATTAGCCAGTCAAACCTGAGCTGTTGAGTAGCTCCCAGGACACACAGACTCTTAAACCACAGGTATTCCCTTTGTCCTGTCCAAGGTTGGAGGTTGACCTACGGGTTCAGAGTATTTGACTGCGTGCATCAAAGGCTGTGCATGTGCACGACTCACATCACCTCTGACATTCCAGGGATGTTTTGTCTGTGATCTGCCATCCTGGGCGCAAGGAAGTTCAGTTGGGGCCGACTCTGTGATCACCAGTGTGCAGGATCACAGCTTGAACATGTTGCTGCCCCTCAGTGACAGAACTGTAAATTACAAGTTGGGGAAAAAACTAAGATCCTCTTTTGACACATTTACCGGTATGTGACAAAGGCTCAGCCACACCAGGCTGAAGTATGAGGTATGATTTATTTTCCCCTCACGGGTATGTGAAAAGAAAAATCTCTTCTTTTCAGATTGTGTTCGAGTGACTTTAATGTCTGGTCTTTGACTGGATACGTGTCTGATTCAAGGTCATGGGTTATAATAAAACATGTTATTTATGGGTGCCTTTCAAGACAATAGAGGTCAACTTACAGACACAATGAAAACAACAAACAAAGAAAACAACAATCTATATATATACAGAAGACAAAAGTAAAACACTATGTTACAATATCTAAAAAGCTTAAATAAAGACAAGGTCAAACAATGATCACACTGAATAGATGGGTTTCCTGAATGAATTCATATCTTCATGTTATTCAGCCAAAAACATCTCGTTGAGATTTAAAATCTTTTTACATGACGATCTTTTACCCAGACAGACGGCAGCACAAACAGACAGTTTTTGCAAAAACACATACGTACTGAAGGAAACAACTATTCATAAATCTGAAATGAATGAGAAATCACAATGAATCATCCGTATTTGTCTAAAGGCATCATTTGTCAGGGATCAAGTAGGAGTCAGGCAAAACATCTGAAGCTAAAGGATGTTCCTGCATCCAAGTGTTTCAAGATGCATGTCTACGCATCAGCGCCGACGGTGAGGCCAGAGATGATGAAGATGCAGATGTTTAGTTGCTCACGAACATCTGAGGAGGTGAACCGCGTACATACATTCACCCACAGAGCCTCCATTTCTGTAAAAAAAACCAAGAGTTGTTCAGAAAATAGAGTTTATAGTTGTTTGTGATGCAGATGACTCGTGCAAAACTCTGTTAATGTGCACATGCTACCGTTTGAGGACATAAGAACTAATGCAGGTGATTGTAATTAACTCCTGGAAATATTGTGGAATCGGAATCGCCGCGTCCGCCGCCGATCATCCTTGTTAACTCAAAACTATCACCTGAATCATATTCAAATTTTATACCCACATAGACCTTAGTGTGAGGAAGAACTGGAGTCATTTAGGGAACGGTCAATTGCATATTTCTGACACTAGGGGGAGTTTTATCTCCGACACATTTCAGACCACCCTTTCTCAAACGTTGGTCCAATTTAGTCCAAATGTGGTGCATATGAATCGACTGGAGGCATATTTTACTCACCAGGGGGAGCTTTCTTTTTCTGGGATATATTGTCATTACTGAATTAATTTTAGTGTGAATGGGTGAATGCTGTTCTTGTTTACAAGTACTTTGAGTAGTCAAGCAGACTAGAAAAGCACTGTCATATATATATATAACGCTTATAATGACTTATAACTTGATGACAAGATATTTACAAACAAGAAACCTTTGGATGGGACTGTAGGCTCTGTAGTTTATCTTCTAAGTTTTGTTTTAAAAGTTAAAAAAAATTGAAGATCTTTAATTACAATGATTTGTGCAAATAGGCAGGAAAAGGTTATTTTCTGTGTGTATCCTTTAGAGCAGTAGTGACACATCACACCCGTCTTATCAATATCACTACCAAGTCTTGATCTTCTGAGGCATGTTAATTATTTCATTCTTTCTCCCTAACTGCTTATCCTGCTACTAAACAAAACAATTTGAAAGAGCAAGATGAGGAGCAGGATTTGAGATTGGGTTTCATCGGTCATGTTGCTTTTTACGTTTCCAGAGCATAACAAAAAAGCTGTTTAGTATTTTCTAATGAGACAAAGACTGAAGTGTTGCCTTTTGACATCTAGGAACCTTTAGATGGACAGAAACCTGGAATCTAGATTCAGTCTAGATTAGTTTCAGATGAGGATAAAAACTGAAAATTTGAATGTTTGTGGGGAAATAGTAAGCTTTTTGTTTGAGTGTCTATAACTCAGTGGTTCTTTGTACTGGATCTCGCCAACTAAGTTGGGCGTCTGCAACACAATCACGGATTATGTGAGTTAATGTCAAATACAAAGCATTCCGTTGTTACAACGTAACCCCACAACCGTGGTGAGTTTTAACACTATAGATGTAATCGGAGATGTAATGTAAGATAAGATCCACTCTATCCCATTACTGTAAGAACCTTATTGAGTAGTAAAGAATAAGGTGAAGAAGGGTATCCCTGTGTTCGTGAATAAGCATGTGTCACATAAGGATTGAGGCACTGACACGGTTGGAATATATTCAATGCATGCTGGGGTTCAATCAGAACCAAAGGTAGATGGTTCCCTATCGGATGCAGGTTTTGTGGGAACAGAGCTGACATTGTACACACTTGACCTCAACTTATTTTGGCCTTTAATTTGAAGTGTTTCATGCACACAATTCAGATTTTCTCATCATCAGAGGTATCTTCTTGCTCATTGTGCATGGGCCGTTTTCGTCTTTTCTTCTTTCCAGACCGCAGGTTTATTCTCTTTTGTACACCTTTCCAGTTCACCTCTTCTTTTCAGGTGCCCCTTTCATATAGATATTTAAGGAAAGGAGGTCTTGACCATGCTTGGGATGTCACAGATTGACAGTTCAGGACTCATTCTCATCCAGGATCATGGACGCTACAAGAGGCTGTAATTATTGCGAACAGTCTGGTGGAAAAGACTGGGGCATTATGCGTTTTTCTTCGCAGTAATCAGTTGCCTTCACTGACAAATGAGAACCATGGTGGTCCAACGACAAGAACACCTTTGTCTCAGGACTGAGCTTTGTGTACTTAACAAAGTGGTTCAGGAAAATGAGGAAGTCCTCCTTCTAAATCCAACCGGAGCCATGACCACTCCAACACTACCTTGGGGTCCAGTGTTCGGGGAAGTAGTGCTTGAAGCTTTTACGTGGAAAGACAAAGGCTGGAGGAATGACATTTCCCAGGGCATTTACAGCACAAGCTATTGATTGTTACACCCCTCCCTCCTGAAGCCATTGTCCCAACTCGCTCAGCATGGTCCGTGGTGTGCAGTCACATGGTCAGGAGTCTGTACAGTCGTGATGCCCGTCTCATCAACAATCCCACTAACGCTGTGTTTCTCAATCAGATGTCCGAGCTTGTGGAGGAATCGCTCAACCTTTGGACAATCTCGTAGCCTGAGACAAACTAGTTGCCTCTGCAGTTCGAGTGGACAGATTTGGATGACGTTTGATGAAGGCACAAAACCAATCGATAGCCACCGTTGCTTTCGCATCCCAGCACTGCGGGTTTTAAAGGTTAATTTCCACTGCCAACTGGTGTGTAAACTTCCTAACCGAAAACCAAGTCAACAGTGAGTTTTATCCACCAATGATGATTTCATATGACCCCATGTTGTAACTAGTGATTAGAAAGCCACATCAACCCATGTGGAAAGACGTCAACCAATGGGGTCCACCTCTTCAAAATAGGCACAAGTACTCATCTTACTGATTTTACCTTCCTGGCTTCAACTGCAGGCGTTTCAGAATGTCTGCAGGGACACTGCTATCTGCTATCATCCTCATAAGGGGATGGTTGTAATACTTTGAATTTAACTGTTACAACAATCACAACCGCAGACAGCCATTAGCTAACCAACTGTTTTACCATGTGGTTTCAAGTAAGCAATAATGCTCCCCTCCAAATTAAACTTACTTAAACTACTACATAAGGTTATTTAAGTCATCCCATTAGATTTCCCAGACAAAAAAACGATTTTGATTTTAAAAATACTCCTAATGTCCACCATATTGCTCAGAGACACATGCCACTTCCCCTTTGAGCTCCAAAAGGAAGTGGGCATTTGCAATATTGATGACATCATCCCAGCTCTTCTCTGATTGGCCAGACAAACACTGTTACTAATAAACCAGTGTTACAACCATCCCCAGCCTCCCTACACAACTCCTATGTACTGAAGATGTGAACATTCTTTTGTTATTCTAAGCATTTTTTTTTTTTTTGTTTACTTCATGCATTAACAGGGACAACTTATTAACGCCTTTCTGACGTCGCTGAAGTGCGTGCATGGATCCGGCTTTGGACAAATAATGATCGCTATGATGACAAACCTTTGTTTTAGTTGCAGAACAGAAAGTCCTCAAACATTTCCTGACTGAACATGGCCTAGAAATATGAAATGAAAACACATCGTAGGAGGAGAGGAAGAGGGGGCAGGAAGTGAATGGGGGGGTGCATGGGAGAAACAGCTTTGCAACACAGCCTTCATTGATGGCTTGCCTGGTGGTTACAGTGTGAATAAGTGTGTGAAAGTGTGCATGTGTGGTACGCATTACCTGAGAACAAGTCCTCTCTGTTGACCTTTGCAGCCTGCCCACCCAAATATCTGCGACAGGACTGGTGAAAAGGACCTGTCAATCAAACGTTTGGAGGGATATTAGTATATCCTGTACTGTCACACACATATATATACAAAGGAGATCAACACAAAAAGCCCCTTTCAGTGGACCAGTAGCGCCGCGCAACAGACCTTGAAGAGGAACTTGAACTCTGTTGTTGGTTTTATGCAGAATATATGGAGCTGGTATGTATCGAAAACATTTTTATTGGATTCAAAGGAGGCAAAACCGGAACAGAGCAGAATCCTCAAACAATCTCAGAGACCGCGCTGATGTTGTTGTGGTGAACCTGGACGAGAAAGACTGAACGAGATATAATCAGCAATAAAGAGACTGTAGATGCAGCGTTTGTGTTCAGCAGTCTTCAGGTGTGACGATGAACCAGATTGGAGTCAGGCGTGAAGGTGGCAAGTGGGCGGGGTCATGTGAGGACAGATTGACAGGTAGCCACGCCCTGCTTACTGACACAGTCAGGAAGATGTTGACAAAGAACACAGGGAAGGAGGATCAAACTAGACAGAAGAGGCAGAAGGAGGGGTACAGTCAGACCCTAATAGGAACCTATGATCAAATCAGAACCTTAGGCCACATTTACAGGAAACTGTAATGTCTAGAAATGGTCAGTAAAATGCTGTAGTGTGTTTGTTAAGCCAATACTTGGCAGCATGAGTTTCCTAAATCAAAATCACGATCAGGAAGTGATGGTGATTTCCTTTTATTCTTTTATGTTTATGATTCTATTATGTTTGTGGTCCACTAGGGGGGGCTATGGAGCTTTTTCTTTCTGGTGAGGTTTCCAAAGATAAGGGAAGAATATGTTGATACTTGGCTTAAATAAATTGTATTTGTTTGATTGATTCCTTCTTGTCATTAATTTTCTCTAACTTATGCTGTTCAGGGTTGCAAAAGCGGGTTGGAGCCTATCCCAGCTGACAGTGATGCTGTAATCAGAGGGCCGACACACACAGACAGACAAACAAACAAACACATCACACTTTATATTCACACCTGCGGGCAATCTAAGGGCACAAATTCACCTTTATTGCATGTTTTTGGACTGTGAGAAGAAGTCGGAGTACCTGAGGAGAACCTGCAAACTACCAACTCACACCAGAAAGGTCAGATAGAGGTGGATTTGACCCCCTGAATCTATTTGCTGTGACACAACTCTGTGCCACACTCTAGTCTATCACAATAATTTAATAATCACATTGAATTATTGGATTAAATTTACATCAAATTAACAACTAACTTTGGAACTCTGATTATTAAATTAATAACCCAGAAGGAAGGTTTGTTTTGTTTTACCAAAACATAGTTGGACATGTGAATATCTCATAATTATAGTTAGAACAGATGGATTCAATTTAATTGTTATCGTTCGTATTATTTAAAAAATATTATTAAACATTATATATTTCAAATATTACTTTTTACAGTGAGTACAGGGTGAATTCGGTTTTCTCAAATATTTAAACTTTGATAATACTGACTCTTCTTTTTCTCTACATCAGCCTAGAAACAGTAATATGTAAATCTTATATATTAACGTATGATGATTTTAACCTAAAGATATTGAGGCTGGAAGTTCTCTTCTCTCTAGTCTGTGCACGATACTGTATCTGACCACGAGGTGGCGCCACTCAATTCTAGTTGATTCTGTAGTGTAGCTTCTTTTTTCATTGCTCTATGTTTATGCATCCATTTACTTTTGTCTCTTTTGTTGTACTGATATTGAAGTTATTGACAAAAGTCATTTTAGCTGCCCCGGAATTTTTTGTTTTTCCAGGGTGACGATGCAGCAGCACAAATGTATAACATGAATGTCAAAGGCTGGAGTCATGAACACGTGTCTACTGGTGCTTTTATTTCCCAGCAGTCTCCTCGCCAGTGGTTATTTAGGTGAATAAATTCATGGACCCCCGTGTGATAGGCTGTGACAGTAAACCAATTACAGTTGATTGTTAAGGCGGTTGCTAGGTAGAGCGGGAAGTGAGAGCGAGGTGAAAGGTGACGGGGTGACCCTTCCTGGAATCCAGGGGCCCTAAATGGGGTCGCCATGAATAGAGAAAATACTCATAAAATACTCATAAGAACGCGGCGGTGTTTTTACCAGCTATTACACATGGAAGCAGATACTTTCTATTCTATTCTATTGTTTGTTTTGACCATAAGGCCTGACAGAAGTGAATCCTCACCTACATCTTGTCACTTTATTCACGCCCTCCAATCGAGCCAACGGCCCTCCTTTAGCCGGTCCTGACTGAGAGGCCTCTATTTTCCTACACCTGGCATTCTAGTTTTACTGCCACTGCTTAACGACAACAGCCTAACATCCTAAACTTTTCTGATTTGGTTTAAAGAATTTGACAAACAACAAACAAATGGGAACAAATTAGAATTCTGCCTAAAGGAAATATATTAAAATTATACTAAACACTTTGTGCAGCAACAAACTGTGGAATAACTCCCCTGTGGTATTTTAATGGGACAATTACACATAAGTGGGTTTTTAGGGTCATTATTGAATTTATTTGTAGTTTTCACAAAGTTGAATAAAGTTTTATTGTAGGTCACATGAACACATGACCCAGAAGCTAGCTTGGCTAATCAAAATATCATGAAATGTTTGTGTATTATATCGGTTTAATTCACTAAATGAAGCAATTAAAAAGCACGTCTGCTTGTATATCACTTTTAAGTGTCCTATATTTAACACTTCAGTTGTCTTTTTGCGTAACGTCTTTCTTAATGTGTAGTTTTGGAGCTTTTGCAGCGTGCGCGTGTTGTCAAATTGATGAAGAGGTTTTCTTTACTTTCTTGTGCTTGATTTATTTGTATGTGCTTTCTTACGTAGAGGTACGTTTGCCCCTCTCGGCCAACGTACGATAGCCGTGTGCACACAGAATCAAACAAACATTCACAACAAAATCAATGGCAGATTGATTCTGATTCGTTTTGTAATGCTCCAGTAAGAAGTTATAGATTTTATGTAGGATTACTGTCATCATCCTTCATCGCGCTGCACAGGGAAGAAATTATCATACATGTTTAATTTGAATCCTGATTTATGTTGGGGTTCAGCACAATCTCCACCTATAACATATGATATATGGGTGAAGTCAATAGGAAAATAAAATAAAAATCCTGATTCCTGATTCTTTTCTCTTAAGCCTTAATGATTTTGTCCCTGGAGAATCCACCAAACTTGGAAACTTTGTTTTTTGAGTTTTTTATTTAATGACAAACCGACCAAGCAGTCAGTGGAAAAGGTGAAGAAAAAAACAAATCATCCTCGGGGGAGTTGATGAAGGAGAGGAGGCGCCCTTCAGGTCACCCGTGCTGCATGGGGCCAAAGGACTACAGGGGTCAGTGATGGTGGGAGGTTCAGGGGTTTGATTATACACTACATAATTACATAAAACACTATCATGGGGGGCCAGGGTCCCCTCATCTCCCCTCCTGAGCCCCTCACCCCCATCCTCACCCCATCCAAGTTCTCACCTCCTTAACCCTGGCTAATCCATGACTAATCAAGCTTCTCCCCCCTGAAGGGTTTTCTCCCTCACCCACTCTTTAAATCTTAAACCTATCTTCTGCTCCATTAGAGAACCCCCCCACAGCCTTTTCCTCCCACAACGGGTTATTGGTGTTCCGACCAGCTTGAGGATCAGGCTCTTGTTCATCAAGATAGCACCTCCAACCGACACCCAGGTGAGGCGGCTTGGGGAGAGAAAACAAAAAACTATATAAAGTATTTCCACATTATTAAATTAGTTTTCTTGTACTTGGGGCGGGTCAATAAAATTAATTATGCTTAATAAGAGACATTTGGCTTACATCCAACACAATTAATAAGGGTTTATTAAAGGTAACAAAATGGAGTTTATTTACCCCAATAAACTTCATTTATTTGGGAGTTTATTTGGATAAAAAAATAATTGCTTATTCTGCAGAATTGATTGCATTTAATCAGGGGGAAATACACTACTCGAGAAATTAGAGGTTTTCAGGTCAGGGAAACCATGAGGACCCATCAATGGCATCAATACTCTATCCTCCTGGAACTGCCTACACACTCAGATCACATGAGGCTTAGCATTGTTGCATAACCCAGGGTCCAATGAGTCTGAGGATTTCATCCTGGTACCTTACAGCAGTCAGGGTACGGCTGGATAACGTGTGGAGGTCTGTTAGACCCTCCAAGTATCTGCTGCTCACCCGCCACCAAACCGGATGATGATGCAGGCAGCATAACGTTCTCCATGGCGTCTCCAGACATATTTCACGCCTGTCACATGACCTCGATGTGAACCTGCTCTTAACTTCCTACTCAGTCAGGAAGGATGAGGATAGAGGAATAGTCTGTAGTCCCCACCTACAGAACCAGAACCTTTATGGGGTTGTCCTGCTGTTGCTTCTCCACCTGTCGTCACCTTCATTTGAACCCAGCAGGTGAAACTGTTTCAAATATGCCTTTTCCTCCTAACTGGACAGATCGATCACAAGTTTCATTTTATTAGTGTCAGACTATGATGATTGAAACCGTAAGGGCCGTAAGATAAATTGTATGTGTTTTATTACAGATTTGCATACAGAGTGTACAGAAAATAAGACACGGAATCACGGGAACCCGATCCTACTAGTTTATGTCAACTTGATTTAAGTTGTCCTACGTGATATATTAAAGTTTATATGGCAAACATGAAATTATTCCATAGAAAACACCTGGTACCTTCAGGACACCAGTTAAGGGCCTGCCAGTTCTCGCTTTTTTTTAGTGAACAGCTAAGAGTAGAAGGTGTAGAGTGGCCGACAGGGGTAACTTCCTGATCATGTGACCAAGAATAAAACCTCAACCAGCGGCTCACAAACAATAAATAAAGTTAATACCGAGTCTAACATGCGCAAAACCCAAAGCTACGGTAAACAAGGTGTATTGTATTTGCTGAAGAAAAACTCTTAGCCAGCTATTTTAATAGCTTTTGTGTGATACACTCTGACTGTTGTGTACACGTTGCCATGGCAACAACTGAAGTCAGTATGCGATACAGCGGTTAGGAGTTTTGTTCAAGTATTATTCACCCTGTTTACTTTAGCTTTGGGTTCTGCGCGTGTTAGGGTCGTTATTAAGTTTATTTGTTATCTTCGCGATGTTGATGAAAGTTTTATTTTAAGTCACGTGACTTAGAATAAAGTCACATGACGCCAAATCAAAATATCATGAAACGTTTGTGCTTTCTATCTGTTTTATTTACTAAATGAAGCGATAAAAAAAAGCACGTCTGCTGATGCACCACTTTTAAATGTCCTTCATAAAACACTTCCGTTTACTTGTGGCGTCTGCAGGGTCGTTCGTCTTATCCTGTTGTGACTTGCGGCGAACGCTTGTTGTCAAATTGATGGTTGCACTGCCTCTGCCCCTGTGGGCCATCGTAAAGGTCACATCAACAGATGAGGAATAGGAATGTGCAATTGATGCCGTCTTATAAAGCTAACACATGTTCTGCTCATGAGAATCTCTGATAGTGATTGATACATATCTTGTCGTTTCACACAAGGATCAGAGAAGTGGGTCCAGGTTGATCTTTTTTTGCAGCCAGACCCACCAGCCACACTCAGATAACACCCACACAGCGATCAAGTCAGTGGCGCCGTGAGTTGCGTGGCCTACAGATTGATAGTGTGCGATAATGTGGTGGTTTTATCCCACTGCAAGTGATTTTAAACAATACGGCAAACGTTGTTCATCATCATTAGAAAGCACCCTGATGGAGACGCCTGTTCTCCGAGAGTTTTCCTCACGGTGAAGGAAACAGAGGATGGACTCAGTGTTTCATGATGATGAAGGTCACCTCTTAGAGTGTTCAACTGTGACTCTGAATAAACCCAATGGCCCTCAACACTACTGCAGCCCTCCACAAACATTTAGAGAAGCACAATCCAGCAGAACAGACTTCCCTTTGTCGCCAACACGGGGCCTCTTGACCCGATCGGTCATCTGCGGCACAGAGAACCTCGACAATATATACATGCTTCCTCTCTGCCTATGATAAATGTGGACGTTCATTCTGTCTCATCACGTGTTAAGCCCTTTCTTCTTCTTTAAATTATAGTCTTTAATCATTTCAGTGGATGTTCAGAATAGATAAATCTCAGCATGGGTAAGTTGTAGTGACATATAAAGTCGTTATGTCACCGAAAAGCCGGGGATATTATGGATTCGTCATCGCCGCCGCAAGATCCTTTGTTTGAATGCGATAATTCCAGAAATATAACATGGATCGTTTTTAAGTCTTATACCAACATTAACCTGAGTGCGAGGAAGAACTGGATTGATTTTGGGATTTGGGTCAGTTGCGTATTTCAGACACTAGAGGGAGATTTTATTTTGGGCCATAATTTCTCAACCATTGGTCTGATTTAGTCAAAATGTTTTACATATGAATGGACTTGAGGAGGTCTATCTTTTAATATCATATTTTACTCAAGTAGTTCATATTTTAGTATCAGCCTTTTTGTGTTTAAAAACTCTTTTCTGGACCGAACTTCCCAACCATCAGTCCAAACTGGGTGCGTATAGATTGACTCTATCGATCCATCTTGTGTATATCCTATTTTGCTCATTACGAGAAGCTTTTTTTTACAAAAAAATACTAGTTTTCAGATGGAACTTCACATTCAATTTGAGGAGTAGACTCAGGGGGAATGCTTGTGCATTGCAGGGGTTTGGGGGCTATTCAGGAAGGAACCCCTGCTGTCGGGGACAACAGCAAAGGCATAGTTCCTGCTGGAATTTTGTATATCTCCCCACAAGGCTGGTTTTACTTCAGGCCTACGTGAAGAAGATGGCTCTCTTCATAGGAAGTCACTTTCTTTGTCAAATGTCTGCAGCATTAGCCGGTAAACTGCAGGCAGGGGGTTTGGCACTTGCAGCGTTATGAATGATGCACCTTATCCCAAATCCCTGACTGGATGTTCATGTGGCGTGAGAGGAAGGCTGGGAGATAACGAGCTTGTCCTAGACAACACACACACAAAGATGGGAGGAGAGAGAGAGAGAGAGGAATGGAGGAGGAGTAGTCAACTCTAATAACTAACTAACTCTCTAATCTGCCTGTCTGAGAAAAAAAAGGGGGTGAAAATCAAAACTGCTGTGAAAGCCAGAGGAGGGGGAGTGTGTAATTACATGGGGAGAGAGGAGGGGACGGACAGGAGACGAGGACGGAGACGCCAGGGACATTCAAACAGAGGGAGAGAGGAGAAAGAACAACAGAGTAAACAGTGATAAAGGGAAAGGTCATTCCTCAACATTTTTCTCCTGGATTACCCAGATTTAGCGCCATGTCTTTGCCTGTAAGCCTGTTTGACATGTGTGCTGTTTGGTAGCTGCAGTTAATAGGATCGGCCTTTTGTGTATTCATGCGAGACGCAGTAGGAAGATGGGAGTCCTTCAACTTTCTCTCGCTCTCTTCCTCATCCTCTCATCTCCTGTAAGAGCCCAGTGGTGGAAATTCATCTGGGCGAGCCCCAAAGGTAGCTCCTCTCCTCCCTCCATCACCTCCTCTCCATCCATTACCTCCCCGAGTCTTTCTGACACCCCGGTGACGACGGTGTGGGTGCAAACGGAGGAATGGGTGACGGAGAAATCTGCGGTTGGCAGCACTCAGACAGAGGGGTCTGTTCTGTTCCCCACACCCAGCCCAGGAGGGTCGATCTCTGGTACCAGCACTGCAGAACCAGGGAAGCCTCCAGAGGAGAGCACAGATGGAGGCGACAAAACAATGGCTCAATACAGACCACTGAAGCACTGGAAGAGTGGTGAGTGGTGCACAGGGGCTTTTCAGAGGTTGTAGGTTTACTTTAACCCCTTTTCTCTGGAACAGTTAACAAACTTTTTGGACTTTTGGGCCTTTGAAGTGAAGCAATGACCGTATAGCACTCATCACATAAGGTAGCAGGAGTTCATGGGGCGCAGTAAAGTTTAATAAGTGCGTAATTTGTTTAGCAGATTTGTACTTATTTGTTTCAGCATCTATTAAATTGAAAAAAATAGTCCGATAATCTATCAAAGCAAAATTTGTGAAAAATGACTCGACTTGATGGAAAATAACTTGATAAAGCTGACAGAAGGACCTTCATCGACTATTTTGGATCATCCTGAAGAGAAAAGTAAGCATTTGATGAAGTTGCGTTTGTGTGTGTTGACAAAGTGAATTCCACTTATCTCTCCATTTTGCTTTATTTTGCAAAATGGACTGTGAAAAACGTGTTAATTTAGTGTTCTTCTGCTATGAACACGGGTTTTACCAGCGTTGTCCTTGTTAAACTGCCGCTTACTGCTCCTTGTGAGCACACGGCCGGTTCAGAGCCAGTACCTTATTTAGAACCAGACCCTCAGCAAAAGAACTGGGTTTCAGGCAGGAAACCCGATGTGAATCCAGATTAGCCCTATTCTGTTTACATTCTGAAACCTCACAGTGTGTTTCTGCTCAGTTATGACCGGTCCAAGAATCCTCTCATAAATGTGTCTGTTCCCAAATTTTAAACGACAGGTCTATTTAGAAAACATCCAAGCCTATTTGTAATAAACAAATGTGTTGAAGACCTTGAATCGTGTTTCAGGGACGACAGATAGTACATTTTCTAAAAGTTTCCGGTATCACAAAATAACAAGCAATATTTTACTCATACAGATATAACCACATACTCTGTTCAATGAAAATACAACAAATAATACATGATTTAAATACATTTTATTATAACTTCAAATTACAAGAACATTACAGAACTGTTGGTTTTATCATCACTCAAAAATCCAACCATCTACTGAACGCAACTAAATACTTTAACCCATCCTAACTACTCAGGAGAAGTGGAAGCAAACCCTGCATGTGTGGCCCTTTGCATTATGGGTATTAAACATACACAAAGCAAGTTGTCCAAAGCATTTCTCTTCTGTCCCCTTGTGTTGGATTCTTCTGGGTCTTGTTGACCAGGCTCCGGTTCAGATCAATACAAGGCACATACCAATGGCGCCGAGGTTGCTGTGCAGAGAAGGTGGCGGCGCCTTCACGTAGAAGGAGTCACAAGGGACTTTCCAAGCTCCTCCAGAGAAGAATCTCCTCATATTGTTTCTCTTGGGAGGTTTTGGGTCACGCCACTGTAGGTTAATATGTCAATAATGTTATAGAATATTGCAAGAGTTCAGCTTCTCTTGCAGTTATATGAGCCTGTTACTCAGTCAAGGTTGTCCACTCCTTCTTCGTAGGCCTCGTAGTTAAGCATGATGGGTTTCTTGGGTTCTTTTGTTGGTTTCTTTTGTCCTCCTGAGTGCTGACATCTGTCACCTCATGTGGAATCGCTGAGAATCGGAGCAGGTGTCCGCTCATGCTTGTTCCGCCTCGCTGAGCCCAACATTGGGATTGTCTTCTTCAGGAGCACCTGACCAAGCTCATGTGAGGTGAGGAGGGTGTCACGGGTCACGTCGTGTCCTCTTGGCCTTTCTGTCGTCTCTAAGCCAACGCCTATGCCTTGTTTTTCTCTCTGGTGTTCCCCCTGCTGGTTTTCCAGTGTAAGCTCAATACTCCAAGGATTACACTCACCTGTTGGACAAGTGCCACTATGATTCTCAGTCCCCATGGCAACCTGGGCAAATGTGTTGAGAACCCTTACAATTCTAGTGACAGTAGCATGTTCAGCCAGCTGTATCAGCTGTGTCTCTGCTGTTCCCTTGAAATATACATACATGTAATTCACTGTTGTATGACCCCATAAAACCTCAGTAGTTCTTGATGTGACCCGGACACTGGTATTTGATCCAGTGGAATGTGATGTCATTGGTGGTTTAAGAATCTCTGCGTGAGCTGGATGGATGCAGGGTTCTGGACGTCTGCGTTGATGATGGATGATTCACATTAGAAATTTTTCTTGTCTTTCATTGTGTTCCTCAGTCGGCTGTTAACATCACTCGCCTTAAATCAGAAGTTATTCCAGACAATGGAAGATGATCCACTTCCAAAAAAAAACACTTTGTCATGCATTGCTCCAGACATTTAATTTTAAGTAAGCTATCCACGTTTGCCCACTTGGACTGTATTGACAAAATTGTTTGCAGAGGCAGAGCGATGAAGAAAACAAGAAGTAGTTTAGGGGGTGTATGGAAACAAAACTTAATTATTCATCAGAAGCAAAAATGGAGATTGAAATGAATTGTCCAGCCCTACCAGGTACGTTATCGCAACTTGCTCCCCAATCGTGTTGCTGTTAAAACATTTGACTCTTCACCGCCGTCTTGTGGATGTATCAGCGTCATAATCGTAATTGAACAATCGTTTTTGGGTTGAGAACGTCATAACAGCCACATAATGAATGACATGACTCCAGGTCTTCTGTAATGGCCTGTAAATCAGGAAACTTGTAGTATTTTGACTTTTAAAGGTCAACCAGCTGATTCACTCGTGAGTGGATGTTACTTACTGTGGGAAACTTCACACCGGTCTTTATTAGTGCCCTTGATCTGCCACACTTTCAAGACTGACTGCCAATAAACCCCATCAATGGGCCCATTGTTCAGTCCCGTAATTACCCTAAACATTCAACCACATCTGATATCTTAAACGCTGTCCTCTTATCTCCCGGTGTGTCTCATGAATCAGAATAGAAGCTGTTGTTTCTGAAGCCTGCTGGTATGTGACACAGTTGTGTACTCTCTGGAGGGAGGGGGCTCAGCAGCGGGGGGCTTTTGTGCGAGCACAGCAGGGTCAAGGTGGGTTCTAAAGGTTATGGCGTGGCAAAGTTGAGGGGGGTTGTTAATATTGGTTTCATGAGTTTCCACAAGCTGATCAAGAATCCATGTGACCGACACGATTAGGATCAGGAGGAGGAGGATGGTGGGAGAATGTGATGTACACTGAGGGAGCGATTAGATGACTAGTCGTAGTATTTGGTGTTTTTAGACAACTTTACTGTCGCACTGCTCATAGAAAAGTCAACAGATAAAGTGTTACCACCCTACAATACGACGTATGAAGGATTTATAAACAGGTTATAGTCAAGGTAGTAATAACGTTGCAAATACCTTAGAACGCATTAATAATCCATTATAAGCAACGTAAGAAACATGTTTCATCAATCTATGTAGGTTCAGTATTTGCAAAGCAATTTGTATCTGACACTAATTTAATGTAGTGAGTTACATCAGCAAAGCCGAGGGTATCAGTGGATTGTCATCACCGCAGCAACAGAGCATCCTTTGTTTTAGGAAGATAACTCTAAAATTGTTACATGGATCATGTTCAAACTCTGTACCCACATAAATCATAGTACGAGGAAGAACTGGATTGACTTCGGGAAAGGTAGTTTGGTTATTTTTTAAAAGAGGATTTTTTTTCAGGAAAGTTTCCAGACCTTCATTTCTCAACTGTTGTTCTGATTTATTCCATATTTGATGCATATGAATGGAATCGATTGCAACTGTCTTTTAAATGTCTTGATTAATCCTAATAGTTCATGTTTTACTCGCTAGGGGAGCTTTTTCTTGATTTTTTTGACATACCAACACATTTAATTTGAGTTAAATCAAGGGGATTGCTTGTACAATGCAGGGGATTAGGGGCTTTTCCGAAGGTTCCCTCTGTTGTCGAGGACAAAAGTGTAGGTCTAGTAAAAAGTGATAGAAAAAGTGTGATCATGTTATATTTGTGCTCACAGTTCTTATAAAATCTGTTTCATCACAATATATGATTGTGTCAAAATCTATAAATAAATGACGAGGGCTGGAGAGATGGGGCGGCGATCCCCCCGGTCTCACTGCTTTAGAGTGGACGCTCTAGAAATTCCGACCCATCAGGGTCCTTCCTTTCCCGAAACTTTTTAAGCAGATCTGGCGCCGCTAATGTCTCATCACCGCAGGAGAAACGCAGCCAGCGCCAGCAAACCCACACTGTAAGGCTGTCGGTCGCCTGCTGAGTTGAATCCCCTCTTCATGTCTAGTAGCATTACATGAAGATAATCCAGTAAAGTACAAATATACAAATACCTCATACTTGTACTTCAGTACGCTCCTTTGGTAAATGTAATAAGTTACTGTTGGAAGTCTTCACAGCACTAACAGATACTTCTGTTATCTGTTTCAGATGTTTATCCCTTTCATCCATTGATTTTATTCAACTCTCCCGTACATTTTATTTATCGGTATCTTGTATCGTCTGTCTGTGTTTCGTATGCAAGCTGCTCTAAATCAATTAATAAAATAGTTTGAACTAGGAGGAATAACTGGTAATTACTACCAGCTGGCTGCGGTTAACTCACGGACCGTTCAGGCAGTCGTGTCGGCCATTATTTTTGATGTGTGTCTCACGGTTAAACCTCTGCAGTCGGTGGTCACTGGACAGCACGGTGGTCTCAGCATCCAGAGCTCCGTCATTACAGAGCACTCATGACTTCACATCTGGACTGGAGGACTGAGAGCTTTAGTGCGTGCGAGACCTGCCCGTCTGTGTTTACGACAAAGGTGCAGAGGTGCACTTGTAGTGGTTTGAGTGATGCACCGAGGCCCCGCCCCCTCACACTCACACTCACATTAACACACATAAAACTCACCACTCAGACCCTGTTATCATGTCTTTTGAGTCGGTCAGGCTGAGGAATTAGAGACCCCCGAACGGTGTCCTGTCTGGTCTGTGGTTTGTGCGTGCTCACGTGGGTGAGACCACGATTGAAGTGAGAGCGCTGCCCACCTGGAGACGGGGTCTCCTCTGAGGATTCTGCCTGTTTGAAGGTAGTTTTTCTTCACTCATGGAGAAATATTTGACTCTCTGTCAAATTCAGCGTTCAGTCCAGACGGAAAAACTTGTTTAGAAAACTGCAGGAAGTGCGTACGCACCAAAAAGTTCTGAATGATGTAGTGACAGACGAGCGCATGCTTACGTTCTCTACGACTGGTAAGACTCTCCCCGACTTTGAAGATATTGTCGGTACCTTCTCTTCTTATTTGTGCTAGTTGCTAATTGCTAATGGCGGCTAAATCCGAATTATTTATTTTATGGGCTGTACACATAAAAAAACACAAACATCACAACCTTTCCCTGTTCATACACATGTCTGAGTCACCTCTGTTACTACCTCTGCTTCCGTTTCACTGGTAGAAATACACAGAACCATCTTTAGACCCTACTGTGTTTATGACAAAAAGTGTAGCAGACTAAAGAAGAATCTACCCTACTTGGAATAGATTGTGTAAATGGGGACTGGGGGAATCTTTGATTCATGTCCACAGAAAATGTATAATTTAGTGAAATAAAATAGAATAACGTACAATTCAGAACTTCAAAATAGAATTATTGTTCATCATTATATTTCTATTGTAGTATTGTTGTATTTCCAAGGAGGTAATACTCATTGAGATTAAAATCTGTTCCAAGAGTGACATTTCTAAGATAGCAGCGTGGAAATAGTTACAACTATACACAAAATCAACAATCATCATTCGGACCAATTACCCTAAAGTTACAAAAACTCATGAAATAATCCAAAAACATTACACAACATGTCACGGGGAAAAATAGCTGTTTATCTGAAAACCGTACGGGCCTGACATTATTTGGTGTGAAAGAGGCAGTCAGAATTTTTCATTCAATTATTGATCCAAAGTGCTGGAATGCCGTTCTGGGCCACTTTAACCCTCAGGGCAACTGAGATGGGTGAGCCTGGCTGGAATGCTGGGGTGTGGGAATCAACCTCCATAGGGGGGGGGGGGGGGGGAACAAAGGAATTTGAAGCCATGTCTTCACATACACTCTAAATAGACTAATTACCCGCCACAGAGTGGATATTTTCTCTCTGTGAGGATTATGTCCACGTGAGCCAGAGTAGTGAGACTTACACATGTTCTGGATCTGATCAAAGCTGATCCTACGCTAATGAGATGCATGAACCAGCGACAAACAGGTAGCAAACACGAGAAGCTGCATGGACCTCAGACGTGATGTTCACTCATAGGTGGACGTTTCTGTCAGGTGATCTGGCAGTGGGCAGGTGAGATGTAATAAAAAATTGAGATTATCACCTAAATAGTCTAAACATTTTTGAGATTTCAAGTTATTTCCAGATCTGGATGAACAACGAGGAAAAGCTTTGTCTCCCTAAATTGGACTGATGTTTCTCAGACCGCTTGTGATGAATGTAAATGATAAAGTGTGGATTGAAACTAAAAAGTCTCAAAAGAACAAATTCAGCCATTTCAGGATTTCTCCACTTTCTTTTCATGTCCACACTCATACATTGTCTCTCCTTCTCTTAGAGCGTGGTTCTGGAGGTCAACTGGACCTGACGGAGTTAATCGGCGTCCCCCTCCCTCCCTCCGTCTCCTTCGCTCCGGGCTATGAAGGTTTTCCGGCCTACAACTTTGGGCCTGAAGCCAACATTGGCCGGCTCACCAAGACATTTGTTCCCGGTCCGTTCTACAGGGACTTTGCCATCATCGTCACAGTAAGCTTCAACTTTATAGAGCTCCTATATTCTACCTGCTGTCAGTTTCTAAAAAGTCACCAGGGCCTATGATGCAGAAGACTCTCCCGAATCTAGACCAATCAGGTGACATCATGCAGTGGGTGTTGTATGAGTGTCAGTCTATGTCATGAAAACAGAACAAGAAAACAATGACTTAAGGTTAAGGTCATATTATGGCGCCACCTAGTGGCAAACATTAATAACCAGTCCTCAATTTAAATATATGCATATATATATATTCATATATAAACGTCTTTTAGTGACTTTCCTTCTGCCTCGCCTCTCCTCCAGGTCCGTCCTGCCACTCAGAGAGGAGGCATGCTCTTTGCCATCACAGATGCCCGTCAGAAGGTGGTGGAGCTCGGTTTGGCCCTCACTCCGGTACGTGGGGGCCTCCAGAGCATCCTGCTGTACTACACCGACAGAGAGGACGCCTCCCACAGCCAGAAAGCTGCTGCCTTCAGCGTCCCAGACATGACCGACCAGTGGACGAGATTCACGGTGAAGCACTGCGATGATGATGATGATGATGATGATGATGATGATGATGATGCGGATGTTTAATGGCATGAACGTTTCCTCAGCCGGACAACTCCAGCGGCACTGCTGCATAAACATATTCTATACATACATGCCATCTAGATTCTCCTCAGTCCACATCAGGAGAACCCTCACACTGCTAAATAGTAAACATTGTATCGGAAAGAGAATTGAAAGTTGACATCAAATGCTTTTTTTGTGATCTTTATTTTATACATATAGATTTTGGATTGAGCGGCAGGAAAAACTAAGTGTCACACATTTTATGTGATTAAAACAAACGACTTAACTGAACTATGAATATCTTCTTTAACTGAGATTAACTGAGATGTTAACATTAGAACATGTAGTTTTGTAGAGCTCAATCATCTGATATTGAACATTTTTATTGAATATTAAACAGCATACAGGTGAATTGTCAAATTCCAAAGTAAATTCATTGAGCCATAGAAAACCCCAAACGCCAAGTATGGCATAAAATTATCGTCTCATGAGTTGACTTGTTGCTACAGCGACATGATTTCCCTCTTTTCCCACTGAAATAATCTTATTAAGAGAGAAATAAGCGAAAACAGAAACAAAATAATTTCTAATTCAAAAACTTAAAAAAGTTCCTTTTTGAATCGTTCATTCATGGACACGATAATTCGCCATCAAAATATTGTTTCTAATTATTTTTTAATTGTAATTTCAGAGTAAACAGGTCTTTTAAGAGAGATTTTGCTTGGGAAACACCTTTCTGTCACCGTTTAATTACTCCACTAATTTAAGAAGTGCTGTGAGAAGCTGAAAAGCTTTTCCTCCAGGAAAGAGCTTGTCTATGTCTCTGATTAATCCGAGAAAAACTGAATTAAATTCATTATTTGAATCCTCAGCGATCAGTTTCCAAAACGTAAATAAGAGGATATAGTCATTATTGAGGCGTGAGAAACTCCATTGGGAACTCCACGTTAAATAAATGTGTGATTGATCTGTCTGTCAGTTGGCGGTGGAGCACCAAGAGGTTCGTCTCTACATGGACTGCGGAGAAGCTGAGAGGGCCGCGTTTCGTCGGACGCCGGAGAAACTCACCTTCCCTCACAATTCGGGCATTTTCGTGGCAAACGCGGGAAGCACTGGCCTCGACAACTTTGTGGTGAGTGCAGATGTTTCTGCGTGTCGTTCTGTCAGGGAAGTAACTGTGAAAACTGGAAGACTCAAACGTCTGTCGGTTCTTTGGTTGTAAGAAGTTCATACTAGCTCTTCTGCTCTCGGCCAAAGCTATCATATTCATGGTATTTTACCGTCACACATCACTCCTTTACCTCATATCCAGTTAAAACGTGGACGGTGGTAGTCTGATTACTTTCTCCAACGTTTGTTTGATCAACTTCCTCCCGCGCTCTTGACCATCGTTTTCGTCAGAATAACTCTATGGCTATTATAAATGTTCTACTACCAAATGTCTACTCACATTTTCAATGTATTTAACAAAACAATATCAACATGTAACATCATCCCATATTAGACATGTTGGTTATACGGATGCAACAAACTATGAAAACATCATTCGCCCATAAATCATGCTGGGAAATGTTCATTTGGCGAAACGATAACCCCTGTTTGAAAACACAGGCCCCCCTCTTTCTATACCAGTGCAAAATCAAAGCTACAAAGAGAAACACTTGAGGAACTGAAGCCTGATTCACGGTAACGCTGATCTGGATACAGCCGGGGTCAAAAGGTCATGACAACTCCCGGTACTACCTGAGCTGGTTCTGGTACCGACTTTAGTTTATGAAGACTGGACACTGAGTTGAAGTCAGAAGGGAAGAAAGAATAGAGTGAGTGAAGAAGGTAAAGGGGGGAGATGATGAAGAGAGAAAGTTGATGACAGATGAGGAAGAGAACAAGCTTTAGTTGTGGTCAGATGTCTTCAGATTAAATGTACTTTGGTCCAGGGGACTGACTGGATACATCTTAGATTAGCGCAAATCCTGTTACAGCATCTTTTTAAAACTATTTGATCCCATATTAGACTATTTTATTGGATCAGGAAACATTATTTGGTTTTAGTAAGACCTCTCATGCTTTCATATGACAAAAACAAAACGAACTACTTATCGGATATGGAATACCTTTCTCAATAGCCATGTCTTTTCCTCGATGGTCCCTTTAACTTCCCCAGCCCCTTCATTTTCAGTATATACATGCTGAAAATGAAGGGGCTGGGGGAAAAACATTTTATATGAAGAAATAGTGTCTCAAAATTAGTTCCACCAAATAGTTGACCAGGACATTACAGGGTAAGTGGAAATTCAAACATTAACCCACCTCATGACAGACCTTTCTCTAGGTTTCCATTACTTGATGTGCTGAAGAAAATCATGGTTTCCAACCAACAAAGCCCTTTAGCTTTTCTTCTGGCGCACCAATTTGGGTCAAGGATGTAATTAAATGCCGTTAATATTCAGGGCATCTATTAAGACACACTAGTGGAAAAATGGTGAGTGTTTTCGATGCACTATGGGTGTTCCTCAGGGCGGGACTAAGAAGAAGTGTTGACCAGGGTGGAGTGTTGTGATTCTTTTTTATAAACAATGATATCATCACATCTGGGGACTGACTGGGATTTACATGATTTTATAGTTTCCCTCTTTCTACGTTGCTGAAGAAACCTCCCAGCGTTACGGCGCGGGGAAGCGTGGAGACCTGCGACTAGCTGACCTGTGAACTAGTTTAATGGCTAATCATGCTGCTAATAACTCGGGGCGTCCGCTGTGAGTGGATGCGGCCCCCTTTACTCCGCTTTGTCCAGCAAAGCCTGACTTTCTGAGCGGGTTATCTGAAGCATGACGACAGAATGTGGAGGCAGTCATGTCCGGTCAGAAATATGTGGGTCAGTGTGTGCCTCTGTGTGTGTGTGTGTGTGTGTGTGTGTCTATGCTTGTGTGTCCCCAGTTTGTTGCCTTTGTCTTCAAATGAGGGCAGTGATGACATTTCTTTGTATTTTGGAAATGTTTTTAATGTTGGTTGCTTTCTGTTTTTCCTCACAACTGTATAAAGCCGGAGGTTTGGTGGTATTAAATACCAGCCTATTAGTCAGATTGTTAGCCGTCCTCGGAAATCTGGTGTCCATAGTAATCTGAGCGAGTGGACAGTACTTCATTGTATGTGTGATGTTCCTGTGAAGAGAGGAAGAAACAAGTTATACAGATATTCTAACAGTCGTGAAGTAGTTCACTGCAAAAGAATACTGACTTAATTAACCCAACTAAATAAGTTGATATAATATAGATTTTATTTAGACAGTTCAGGTCGGCAAGATATGCTTATTATTAAGACTGCACCACATTCATTGCTCCTGTTCATCAGAACCTTTCGTAATAACTTAGTACCGTTCAATATTCTGCCTCCTGGACACTCGCTCTTTTTTTGTTTGTTTTAATAAACACTTCTCCATTCAATTCCGGCATTTCTATTTAGTTTTGAATCCCATCAAGGTCTTTCAGTCAACATAATCTTATTTTACGTTGGTTTTTTTTGCTCAATACAACACAATAAACTAACTCCTAGCAAAATTTAGCTTCCTGCTAATCCCGTAGTCGTTGCGGGGCCCGCCCCTCGGCAGTGTGTTCGGTTTTAAGAGTTTTATAGACTGAAATGAGTTTTTCTTGTTATGGTGGCTGGGCTGAGCCTCAGAGATAAGGTGGACATCTGATCTGATCCTATCAGATCCTTATCCTAATGCCGGGGGGTCTACCCCGGGGCAGACCCCGCATTCAGTGGAGGGATTATACTGTTTATCTCATCTAGCCTGAGAACATCATGGGATGAACTGGTGTGATGGTTGAGAAATGAAGATACCCTGTAGGTTCTTGTACATACGAGCAAAATCTGCAGTTTAGACAGAATAATACTTTAATGGTAATCACTTGTTTGTGACATTATCGTATTTCTTTAGTTGTTGTTCTGTTGCCTCACCAAACTTTTTCAACGTTTGTCATTTCACTGTTTAATAGCGGTGAAGAATAATGTTACCTAATGTTTTGGACTTTATCATCTCTGACTGTATATATTTGAGAGCCTTTTCTTTTTGTTTCTAGCATAATTTAAATGTACAATTTTTACAGTGCAGACACAAAACAACAGCTCAGGGGGGAAAAAAACACAGATCAACATGTGAATTAATCTCTTATAAAACCACCTCCAATGTCTAAAGACGTTTGTAGGGTGAACTTAATTCACTAAAGATGAAAAACAAATGTGTGTGTCTTCTGGGGAATGTAGTAAATCAGTGTTTCAAGCTAACCCAGTAAAGCTGGGTTAGCTTGATTAATGAATAACTTAATTTCTTTAACATTATCCTTTCTAAAGGTTCTATAGTTTCTCCTCCTCTAGATATACAATGCCTCCACTATGCCTCAAGAAAATCTGTCAATCATCCTGCAGCCGACCTATAACGGAACTCTGTGAGGCCCAACAGTCCCCTTAAATTCAATCAAGCCTGACTTTACACTGAAGACTAGCTCTATGAAAACATTTAAATCTGTTGGATCCAGATTTTTATGTGGATTAACACACTCTTAGATACCAACCCCCTAAATATGCCTAATACAAATATGACTTATTCGTTTCATCATGATTCAGATATTTCTCAGGTGGAAAAGAAAGAAAATTGGGAAAAAAAAGTTTCCTCCTGTTTCTACCCTTTTACCCACGCCGACACAAAGTGTCATGGCGTCTCTTCTGACCTAAGACTCGTTCTCCGACTAAGTTAATTGTAAATCCACAGAGAAGATTATGAGTAATAGTGCTGGTTAATCTGTGATCTTCTGAGCTGAACTTGATTGTGTTCATTAAAAGTGTGAGTGATACGGTTGAGTGTTTTGGTCAGGGGTATTAAACGTCACTACATTGCAAATTTCTATATATTATTCAAGCAGGATGTCCCATTGAGATAAAAGTATTTCTTTTACAGGAGCCACCAGGCCAACGTAGCCAACAATCCCACATTTCAAATACAACAAGTAATAAAAGGATTCAATGTAAAAAAAAACCTAGAAACTATTCATACAAATTTGCATCTAGATAAAAACAAGTACATGTTTCCATCAGCACATTTTTTTATGACGCCTTTACATTTTTCAATATATATCAGTGAAGTTTAGGTCGTGATACGTATTCCCCTTTGACCCCTGAATATAACCCCACTATCTCTCTCCCTCTCTCTCTGTCTTTCTCTCTCTCTCTCTCCGTCTCTCGCTCTTTTTCTCTCTCTTTCTGTCTCTCGCTCTCTTTCTCTCTCTCTTTCTCTCTCTCTGTCTATCTCTCTCTGTCTCTCTCTCTCACTGTCTATCTCTCTCTATCTCTGTCTCTTTCTCTCACTCCGTCTCTCTCTTTCTCTCTCTCCATCTCTCTCTCTTTCTCTCTCTCTCTTCCTCTCTCTCTGTCTCTCTTCCTCTCTCTCTGTCTCTCTGTCTCTCTCTCTGTCTCTCTCTTTCTCTCTCTCTACCTCTCTCTCTCTATCTCTCTCTATCTCCCTCTGTCTCTCTCTCTCGCCCTCCCTCTCGCTCTCTGCAGGGATCCATTCAGCAGCTGGTGATAAAAGATGATCCCAGAGCAGCAGAGGAACAGTGTGAAGATGACGACCCTTATGTGAGAGACTCAAACACACTTTGAAAATCTGTACAAATAACATCTGCCTGAATCAACAGCTCCACCTAGTGGCCAAATAGACTGAATATGATCATGATGAAACTAGGTGAGACCTTTTATTTAGGTCATATATGCACATAAGTTACATCTAGCAATATGACAAAAAACAAAAAGTTGAATCCATCTCTACTAACTTCAACAAAAGTTTAAGTTAGTAGAGATGGATTCAAATCGTATTAAACTGAAGATGGGCACAGGAGGAAGGGGAGTTCACACACGCAGAAGCCCCGTCACACCCGTCATCTTCAACCTCCACTCAGAAAAGACGTACTTCGTCCATGAAATCATGAATGTCACATGATGCTGCGTTAAATCAAAGTTTAAATTCACTGTAAACTTGTTTTCTGGATGCGATGTTGGATGAAGGCCTCAGGGTTCACCAGCGGAGACGATGCTCTGGATGACAGAGAGTCAGAAGAAGAGATGATGAAGAGCACTCAGGGGAGAATACATGGTGCAGCACAGGTAAGTCAGGATGTCTGATACCTGCATGGAACCATAACGCGTCACATTTCACATCTTTCTAACCGTGAGAGGAAAACTGTCTCCTCTGCACTGCAAAAACTCCAAATCTTCTCGAGGGTGTTCGTCTAACTTCAAGTCACACGATCTTCACTTTGACACAGGGACTTTGTTTTTAGGCAGATGGACATCTTTTTAGGTCAAAGAATCTTGAAAATATCTCAGAAGCTAAAATTTAGTATTTCAAGCTCACGTAGAAAGAAATTTCACTGTAAAATGCTTAAATATTACTTTTTCATTTTATTTCAAAGACATAAAGGTCTTGGATTAGAACAGTATCACCGCTAAACAGATAGAAACTTTACAAATCTCCACAGGGGATTTATGCGGTGAATAAGGAATATTTTTTAGATTTTTAAAGAAGAAAAAATATGCAAAAATGCACTTATTACAATAAAAACACTACACAGAAAAGTGATACAGTCTGATCTTGCAAAAAAGACAAAAACAAAAAAGTATTTCTGGCGTATTTCCTCCTCATATATGTAAAATATAGTTAAAAATTAGATTTACTAGCTCATTTCTAAGATTTGATTTATCTAAATCTCACTTCTTAGTTTAAAAAATCTTACCAAGCAAACGGTTCACTCGTTCTATTGGCAGATATTTTTTTTAAATTATTATAAGGTAAAATAACCGTATTTTCATTTGTTTTTAAAACTTTTTTTTCCAGTATAGCTTTAATCAACTGCAGGGCAGGAGTTTGTCAAACTTTTACAAGTTTACAAAAAACAACGACTCTGATACCATCAGAACCGTGACACCTCAGAGATCCTCGCCTCTGGTCTGGTGCCATGACTCGTTTTCCCACAAGCACAAAGTCAGTCTAACCCAAAACATCCCATAATAGACACTATCCTTTGAAGCTTTAAAGGAAACTGTGGCCCGCAGAGGTTAAACTTATTGTCACCAGACATCAAAATCATGGGAGATGTTGTGTTTCTGTTGTGGAGCCGTGTCCTCAAATCGATAATAATGGCGGGATTTGAGAAGATCGAAGGTTTTTTTCTGTCAGCGGGTGAGGTCCTGCTTCTCAGAAGAAGAATCATTTTAATCCTGGTGTCCTATTGACCTCCTTCTCTTGGTTTCTGTAAGCAGGAGGACAGCTTTCCAGTCAGAGCTCCACCCACTGAGGCTCCGGAGGTGGAGCTAGACGAGCACGCTGGTCAGCAGACCCCAACAGAAGCCAGTGATGGAATCACAGGTCAGAATGCGTCTCTTTGCTCTTCGTCTTACTCTAGAATGTCACCCTACAGTCCTGATTTTATTCCTCCTCTCTACTGTACTTCACCTGAGGGGCCCTTAAAGGCACACGTCACCCAAAAAGGAGGGTATTAAAATGTTCCTGGAGCTTAACAGACACAGAGTGATCCTCCTCCTATAGAGCTGCAGAAGAGAAGAGACCCTCTTAGAGGAGAAGTGGATGTTAGTTCCAGATAAAATGGACTGGGTTGGTCTTTCAAAGAGGGCTGCTGGTTGTAGGTCACATGGAATAATACGTATGTGCTGCAAGATCAAACTGCATGCTTTTTAAGAAGAGGTTTAATCCAATCCTGGCATGAAGCACAGACGGATGGGAAAAAGACTTGGATGGAGATAAAGTTTGCTCCATGCAGCTTCTCCGGTTTGATTATTGAGACATAATGTCATAATTATTATGACAATAACAATGTAGAATTCAATCCTATTTTTCAAGCTTTAATGTTAATTCCATCAACAAAAACTCTATTTACCAATAACTTTGACTAAATCAACATCAGCGATATTATTGCATGATAAACAAGACCGAAAAAGAAGAGCTACCAAGCAGCAAGGCTTACGTTAACCTTTTTCCCCAAAGTAAAGGTCATCTGCTCATCATCAGTATAGAGATGAATTGGAAATGATTTTGATTTTGCGTGAACTGTTCCTTTAAGACGAAGCCTCTCCGTTAATATTTTGACTGTAACTAAATCACCTGTTAAAGTAAACTTGTGTGAGTAACAGAATGATCGGTATGTATGGGTTGATGATGTCATATGGTGTGTTCAGGGCCAAACCGGACAGAGGAGCCAGGAGAACGGTCAGGAGAGGTGAGTTCACACCTGATGATACGTCACTGTTAAAGGAGAATGTTTATTTACAGTTTCATGCACATGGAAATTATCATTGTATTTTTAAATTCCAGGGCCTTGTCAGACAAGGGTCAAAAGGAGATCGTGGAGAACCGGGACCTAGAGGACCTCCTGGTCCCCCAGGCCCAACCAACCTACCCGATCAACTCCAACCTGGACAAAGAGGCCCTCAAGGACCAACAGGTGACACTGGACCCAAAGGCCAGCCTGGGGAAGAAGGAGAGAAGGTGTGTGCGCCATAGGACATGTGAACTCGCGTGTAAAGCTCTGAGTTTATAATTAGGACTAATCCTAAATCCTTGTCTTGTGCTACAGGGCAGCAAAGGTGATCAAGGAGATCCAGTAAGTTAGCCACCTCTCCTTGTGTCCCCCATTAGTTCTACTTCATGATGCATGAAATAACCTAACTGTGTTTTTACGATTAGGGTCAAAGAGGGTCTCAAGGAATTCCAGGATTGGACGGAGAAGCCGGAGCAAAAGGAGAGAAGGTACGTTTGGATCACACGTGGTTGATGTTCATAATTAATTAAGAGGGAGGAGAATCTTTTTATAACATGAAGTTCACTTTGTCAGGAAATCTCCAGTAAGATAGAGATAATAGAGAAGTTATTATTATTTTTCTAACCTCTTCCTTCTGTCGTTCATCACGACAGGGAGACCTAGGAGTTGGGTCACCAGGCCCTCCTGGCCTCCCTGGGCCTCCTGGACCCCCCAGATCTCGCAGTGTGCCTGTAAGTATCACAGTTCAAAGTAGAGAAAGTGACTGCGGGTATTTTAACTGGATCGTTGGCCATGAAATGTCTGTCTGTGTTCTAGTATGGAGCGGACGCGCTGGGTTCTGGGTTTGAAGACTTAGACAGTGACACTGTGCTGGTCAGGGTAAGACGCGGGCAGCAGTGGCTGATGGGATAGCAGGTAGTTTCATCGGATTTCATCTGGCTCTTCTTTCTCAAGGGTCCTCCTGGTGTCCCCGGGCCTCCAGGACCACCTGGTCCCCCAGGACCCAACGTGTCAGCATCTGACACAGCTCAAGGCCTGTCTCCGGCGTATGCCGGACCACCGGGGGCTCCTGGCAGAGACGGGCTACCAGGAACATCCGGGATACCGGTAAGTGATACGGACAAAAGGCTTGTTTTCATTTCATTGTAAATATTGTGTGAGTGTCGATTTCTGGAGCGAATCATGATGTTAGAGTTTGAAAACCTGTTAGATATTGTGCTTCACTCATGAAGTTTTACTCACATTCTCTTAGAGGACGTAACTGTCCACTTCCTTAAACTGTCACCAAATATTTGATATCAAAATAATTTTTAAAAAAAAGCTCCTTTCTGATCATGACTATCCAATTTTCATTTATTTTCAGGATTTGAACACTTTTAATACAAGATTGTTTTCCCCTTTTTTGTCCAATGAAAAACTAAATAAAAAGTTAAAGGTTAAAGGTTAATTTCCATTTACTAAATTCAGGGAAAGTGGAATTTTGTTAAAATCCCTTACTATTATATATACTATTGATATGTAAAACCATATCAATAGTATATATTGATATGGTTTTACACTTTAAATGACTTAAGGACTTCATCTAACATAAGTCCTGATCATATAAAGTACAATCATATTAAACTCTAACTTATTTTAATGATATTGTTTTAGGCTTTTAGATAATGCTTATTTTCCTTACGTATCACAACTGAAAATCACATCGTCTCAGAAAATATATTTAAATAAAAATTGAAGTCTAGATGCCAGAATGAAAGTCCAACAACATAAAAAGCATCATTTATTTTCTCGGATGCTGATCCATTCAAAATATACATTATGGGATCTGAGGTTGAAATGATAAAATTGACCCCCCCAAAATACACATCCTTTCAAGAACGGTTGCCAAGTACCGTACCACGGACACAGTTATCTCAACCCTTTAATTGTCTGCTCAACTGTTTGGTTGAGCACATTTTGTCTTATTATTTCTTGTTGAAAAATATGACTGAACCTGTTTTAAAATAAGACCCAGTTGTAGCTTGTATATGCTAAAGAGTAAGGGGTAATCACGCGGAGAACAGGAAGTCTGGAATGAGAAGAAATTGAGACAAAAACGTACAGAACGGAAACCGGGCGTTAGATAACTGGACAAGGTTTCATAAATCCAATAAAATCTTGAAAATCTGCTTATGATTGCGTAGATAACAGTTTACCCTGACTGTATTTTTTTTTTACATCGATAACAATGAATCTAGTCAGTTTTATTAACAGCAGTCAGAAACAAATGTTTCACTTTTGACCCAGAAATCCAATTGTCCCAGCAACTCATCAGCTCTGTCGCACTTTATGTCAATTTATGCAGAGAATCTGTTCGATGAATACAGCACAGATTAAAGACACGCTCACACCACGGATACAATTAAAGTTCACCTTTAAGCTCCATTTCGGTTGAAGGTTAGATTACTGCAACAAATAGTATGTTCTAACATGATTTTGCTTATTTTTCAGTGATATAATTTAAGTCTGAATTTTTTCTCTGCCTCAATTTTTCACTTATATGTGATGTATGTCCGTGTTTGTTGTCATTTTCTTTGTTGATCTTTGTCTTAATCATTACAATTCTCTAATTCGGATTCAGTTAAAGGTCCAGTCCGTAGGATTTAGAAGTGTAAGTTTTGTTACTCTTAAGGCTCGTTCTTACGCCGGCTACAGACGTTGATAAACATGTCAATTCCAAAAGTAGTACCTACATACAGGTATTTTTCCATGCTTCTTTTATGTTGATACCCAATACAGCAACAAGGTGGTGGTAATGAGTTGAAAGATTTGACAACAAAAACCGTTTATTAACCGTTGTGTATATCTACGATGTTGAGCACTGATTGGCAGGTAGAGAACGAGATCAGGGACAGAGTTATTAGTGTAGATTCATCTATTCACACAAAGAAAACTTTGGTTTAAACTATATATATTAAATCTAAATGTTGGACCTAAACGTTTAAGAGATATGCAAAATTCACACTGACGTCAACGGATTTACCAAAAATAAAAGGGCAGTGAAGAAAACCGCTTCTATCTGGGTTAAACAGGGTTCTTTAGGACCAAAGTGGTTTCAAGAAACAGATGGAACTCAAACCAAAGATGGTCCAAAAGAGTTGGTTAAGTGACATGCTTTTAGGTTCTTTGGGCAGAGGTGACTTTCAGCTCACTTACTTTTCTCAAACATGTTTCTGGTGGCTCTTAAGTACCCGTTTTCAGGGGCCAGGGCTTTTTCAGGGCTGCTGGCCCAGAACTACCAAAGAAAACGCCTTGGTGCAAAAAGGTGTCACATTTATAGATGTTGTGACTTGTGTAAAATTGCATATTTTCGAAACATTTTGGTTCAACATTTAGATTTAGATTTCACATTTGGAGCTTAATGTGGGAGAAAAAAAAACAGAACAAGAAAATTAGAAACCAAACACTGAAAAAAAAGAAACAAAACACGATTTAATGTGGTTTGTAAAGTGTTAGGCTCATCTGTCCTCCATCTAAATTCAAAAAGATATACATCAGCACCAACGTCCTTCAGTATATTTCTTACATTGGCGTTGATACATCCATAAGAAGCTTGCAAAAAGATAAAAATGGCGACCAAAGAGGAGGTTTTGGTAATAAGATGACGTCACATAGGGGCGGTAAATATGAGGCGAACGCCAACCGGCACAAAATCATGTGAAAATGAACGCAGAGAAAGGAAGTGAGGCTACGTCTGCAACTGAACACGTCTTTAACATCGAGCTAGAGTGGACGTTTAGGGTTAGGGTTCATGTGAGGGAGGCCTTTGACCCCAGAGGTCAACTTCTCCCATGTCTGCCTCTTCCTCTGTAGATATGAAAATCTCCTTTAAATGTTATATATCTGCCCCTGAATCCTACAGGATGGACCTTTAACCTGTTCTTGTCTTTAAGAAATTCACGTATCGCTGTCTTTCCCTGTAAAACAATGCTGTCGTGATTAACGTTTGTGTGTTAATGATCGGACTGTCTCGTATCCTTCCTCACCAGTCTGTCTTCTGCCCCCTCCTCATCCTCATCCTCTCCACTCTCTTGGTTCTCTCCACTGTGTTTCAGATGTTTGAGGATTGGTTTAGTGGCTCTGGGCTGGATGGTTCAGGTTTCAGCCCATACTTGACTTCTGACCTTGGTTCTGGTTTCAGTTCTGGCTTCAGTTCTGAACCCAGTTTTGCCTCTGGTTCGGGGCTTGACTTTGGGTCTGCTTGGGGTTCAGGAGAGGTATAATATCCTGGTTTGCTTGGTTCCTCAGCAAACACTAAAAGGCAGCATGACAGTCAAAAGCCAGAGCATTGAGGAAACGGTATTGACCAGTATTAATCTAAGACCATCACGATCTAATCAACCGGTGCTGCGGACCGCCACACTGCTCCAGTGCTCAGGCCAATGACTGTGAATGATCTCCAACCACGTTGGTTCACACTCTGACAGCTGTTCTTGCCTTGCTGGCTGAAGAGCAGTGTGTGGATGTGTGTGTGGCAGGTGTCTCTGCTTTCAGCCTAGCGATACTTCCTGCTTACAAACTGTAGGACCCGCCTCCTACCATCAGTTCAGTTACTTTCAGTTCAAACGTCGTCTTTACCGAATCAGCAGGAAGTTTATGAACTGAAGGGAAGTGACATCAAACATGTCACAAGTCCTCTGTTTGAGCTGACAGCTTGCTTTATTTTTTTTTCAAACAACATGTTTTCATTTCTCTCTTTGTATAATTCTATACGCTTTTCAGTGAATACCAAGTATCAAGGCGTGCCGATGTGCTCATGTTTCACTCCAACCAGAATTATCACGCAGTTATCTCTCCGCAGAGGTCAAACCAGAGCTTCAATGTAAGATAGAATAAGATGATGTCATCTTTATTTTTCAGTTAGGGGTTATAAGACTAAAGCAGTTATTCTGTGTCAGCCTCACTGTACCAAAGTGCTAAATAAATAAATCAACATTAATGAAGAAAGTTATGCACGAATCACTGGACTCCCGTGAAGGCCTCCAGGGAACATTCAAGTCACTCGTGCAAACTATCTCTCTCCAGGAATGACACAAACGTTTTTTTTTTCGCTTTTTCACTTTTCACGTAAGGGCAAAAACTCGCTTTACTATAGATACAGAGGCCCCAAAATTTTTCTGACTTTTGGGGTTTTAAATAGGAGGTTTCAGACAAGTCACCACAGGGAGAACAGGTTGGATTGTTTGCCCCTCTAATAGGGAACGTGATAAGAGTTTAGACAACTGGGTTAGTTTGAAATAATGGGAAAGCAGGGTAAACAGAGCTCATACCAACCTCTCTTCAGAGGTACGTAGTTTTACAATCTCTAACCAATTTGTTTTAGAAAACTTTTGGACCTGACAATACCTCTTAGGGGGAGATATAGGCAATTATTTATTTATGTCTTTAGTAGTAGCCAGTAATGAAATGAGCACTCAGTCTGAGGTCAACTAGGCCAACGCTGTCGTCGCCAACAGCAAGGGTTTACCCATATCATACGTTTATGATACACAAATTATAAATATCCTTTAATGGATTCATAGGCACTAAATTCTGGCAAAATTGGACCAATGGTTAAGAAGATATCTCAAAAATCCTGTGTTTTTGTAAGAAAGCTCCCTGTTTCACGGTTGTCAAATTATGACCTGATTACTTTTGGAGATAAAAGTCCCCATAGTATCTGGAATAGACAACCGACCTTTCCCAAAACTGATCCAGTTCTTCCTCACACTAGGGTCTCAGTGGGTCTAAAATTTGAAAATGATCCAGAAAACAGTTTTTGAGTTATCGCGTTAACATGGAGGACCGTCGCCGAACATGACGGTGTTGACAATTCCATAATAGCCCCAACTTTTCAATGATATAATTCAGTTTGCCTTGAATTTGGTATTCTACTGAAAAACTCTAAACCTTCTGGTGCACTACTTTGTCAGATTAACACAAAACGCGTCCAGGAACATGTCCGTACGCTGCTTACTTATACGAGGAATAAACTGAATTTTTTGTTCACAACTTTCCTGTTATTAAGTGATGAGACGACAGCCTCTTCTTCATGACACACTTCAGATGAAGGACAGCGAGTATTCAAGAAAGTCTCGGTGTCAATCAGATGGTTTAAAATGGGAAATGCATTTAATTTGAAAGTCAGTTACATTCAGCCAATTCTAAAAGTTGACAACATTTCTCATAAGGCAAAATATGCCGTATGAGAGAATTTTCAACAATCACTCAGCGCTGTCTCTTCTAAAGTGTGGATGACCTTATCACTTAATAAAACTGACTCAGTTTACTTCATGAACTGTGACCTTTGGTCGTTGGTCCCTGTTGGAATGGCTTAAGGGTCAACGATCAGCTCAACGACAAATGGCTCTGTTGTTCCAAACCGGCTTATTTCACGTGACTTCTCATTGTTTTATTCGTCCACCTCCACTTGTGTCTGCCTGTTTATGTTCGTCCAGGGTCCACCAGGAAGTGATGGAGCTCCAGGTCTACAAGGAGCTGCAGGAGAGAAGGTATGATGTCCGGATCTCCTAGATACGTTCCTTTTGGCTTGCTGTGGTTCAGCGCAGATTGGGATACCTACTACCTTTTCTGTACTAAATACATTTAATCGGGTTTGATGTCAGTCTTCTAGTATGTGGACCGCCTGTAGTATTGGTGTAGTATCTGAGTATTGCTTCCCTCTCTGCATCCTCAGGGTGAACAAGGGTTAACTGGGCCGTCTGGACCAAAGGTAAGATTCCACTCAACAGACAGCTGGAAGTAAAACTATTCAACCTCCATTGTATATTAGGTTTATTGGCAAAATATACAAATCAGCCATTTGTGATAAACAAATCAAGAAGGTAAACTTAAAATTGCTCAATACAACATATTTCAAGTTTTTCAATACTTTTGAGAGGACATTTGGTGTCCTCTCAAAATGATACACCAACCTGAATACAGTAATAATAACAATAATAATAATTATATAATCCCTCAAAGACAAATTTTACAAATCCGATACTCTTTAAAGTTTGTTCCAACTTTCTTAGACTTTGCAGTCCCAAAGTTCTTTCTGTTAAGGCCTATGAGGGATCCATGCCCAAACTGTAAGATCTACACCATTGTTGATCAATAATCATAAATTTAAAAAAAGGCGTTCCAGTATGCTGATAGAGTCGGGATGCTTCTCCGTGGAATGATGAAACCAAACTGGAACTTTTGGGCTCGATGGATCAGCGGTATGTGTGGAAGAGGGAAGAAGAACTTTGTGCAATGAAGTGTGGTGGTGGCTCTGTGACGCTCTGGAGCTGTTCTGGAAACGTCCCCCATGTAGAGGGTTGGTCTGATTCCATCAAGGATCGGGAAATCTCAGTGTCACTGGATGATCCAAAAAGACGACGATCCCTCAAAAGACCTCAAAGTCCACCGAGGCTCGGTTTCCGAAGAATTCCTGGAACATTCTAGAGGTGCCGTTAAAGTGACCTCACTTGAATTGAGGAGACAATCTCTGATGGGACTTTGCTCATGAGGAATGGACCAAGATTCCTAAAGGAACACTAGTGTCTGGATTTGCTGCCCATTACAGCAGATACAAGTTCCCAACAGAGTACTGCAGACTCTCGTCATTAAAGGTTGGAGTCATTTAGAAAATGCAGTACTACGTTATAGTTTGGGTAAAAAAACACAAATATAACCTGTAGTATCGAGCTGCTTAAGCTGCTCTGGGGTCATTTTGTTATTCGTGGTATATTTTGTTTATAATCCTATTTTAAATGTGGGCTGAACGATTGTAGAGGAGGCACAAACAAATTCACGTTTTTCTTGATCACAGGGTGAATGTGGCTCTGTGGGAATACACGGTTCCGTTGGACCACCGGGGCCTAGTGGTCCACAAGGGAAGAGAGGCTCACCAGGACTTCCAGGACCCCCTGGTCCACCCGGAGCTACGGGAACCAAATTCTTTGTAGAGGTGAACCCACTCACACATACATATCACTGCTTCTTACAAACAAACATTAATCAATGAGGCAAGAATTAAACAACAGGTTAATTGAGACCAGGTAAGAAGAAGAAGAAAAGAAGGACTTCAGGGAGGTCCACCTGATTTCACCTCAGTCTCTAACATCAGAATGTTCTTGTGTTCAGGATATGGAGGGATCTGGCAAAAGTGACATGCTCATTGGAGCTGGACTCAGAGGCCAACAGGTCAGTGTGTGTGTGTGTGTGTGTGTGTGTGTGTGTGTGTGTGTGTGTGTGTGTGTGTGTGTGCGTGTGTGTGTGTGTGTGTGTGTGTGTGTGTGTTAGAGATCACAAAGTGGGGGACGTGGACCCTGTTGTGTCGTGGGGGTACTGCAGGTGGACTTCCATCCGTCTCTTATTAACATGACATATGTATGATTAAACATTAACATTTAAAAAAGTAATCAGAAATAATTGTTTATGTGAAGATCCTCATAATACATTAAGAGTGTTTCATGTTTTCCAGGGTCCACCTGGACCTCCTGGCCCACATGGCCCAAAGGTAATCTATTCATCAAATTCATTAAATGTACAAATTGTGCTTGTTGAAGATAGTTGGTTGTATGAGTTTCTCCTGTCAACAGTTTGAACCTACCTGTATCACTTAGCTTCTTCTCGCTCAGTAGCTAAAGATGCTCTATGGTGTTTTCTACAGGGGGAGGATGGAGCCACAGGTCCTCCAGGGATCTCAGTGAAGGTATGCTGATTCTAACATGGCTTTAAATCTGAAAACCTAGAAAAACAGACATGACATTAAGGAAACTAGATGCGTCCACGAGAGGTTATAAGCATAAGATGGTAAACAGGAGAAAGTAACAAATACAAGGATGAAAATCAACCTTCAAAATAAAAGTGGAAACAAACCAAATCCAAACTACAGAATTTTATTTTTCTTTATCATCAGAGTTAACTGAGAAGAACCAGCTGACTCTAACAGTATTGGTTCTGATTTAACAATGAAACCGGCCAGCAGCTCCAGCTCAATCATCTGCCGCCTTCAACCTTTGTATTAATTCTCCATCTTGTGTGTGTATGCAGGGTGAGCCAGGAGATCCCGGAGCAGAAGGTCTTCAAGGCCCTGCTGGACTCCCAGGTGCAAGGGTAAGTAAGCGCATACCACTTAATGTCATAACCATGATATGACACCTGTCATGAACACGAAGGAGTCATTAGGAAATATGACCTTATTATTATGTTATTACATTATTATCTTAGATTATGACCTTGTGCATCAGAAAAGTTAATGAACGAGTTTTCAAAGTCGACTTAATGCATGTGTGACTCAAAACCTAGAGATGAATTTCTGTATGAGCCCCAACCAGGAAACAGGAACAGGAAATGCTGACTCTTCAGTAACAGGGAAGTGAGTCAGTTCTTTTAGTCAATTAACAATCGTGAGTTAATTAGATCGTTACAAGCTCATGCACCTTGTTAGATATAATTTTAATATTATTTTTCTCTCTCTCTCTCTCTCTCTCTCTCTCTCTTTATTTATTTGATTTCTTTTGCATACAGTCTCTAAAATTTTACAGCTCTGAACTCACTTAGGGAATTGGAGACAAAGAATGGTTCCTTTCCTGTGGATGTGTGAACGATAGTATCTCAAAATACGTAATTGATATCATATAGTAACATTTTGTTTCTATGTGCGAACAGGGAGCCAAAGGAGAAAACGGCGGTGCAGGAACCAAGGTAAGGTTAATGAAGTAAACACAATGTGTGAATATTAAGTAATACCTGCCCTTGTCTTATGCAGTCCACCAGTTATTAAGTCATTTTTTATTAAAATCCACATTTGTCAGTGTGGCTACAACTTATTACTGTGTAGAAAAGTCACAGAAAAATAGTTTCAGCACATGGTCCAGCTTTCCCACTCCCATTTTAACTCCTCTGGTTGTCATGGCAACCAGAGGAGTTAAAATGGGACAACTGGACACAACCTGCTGAGGAGCAAACAGTAGATATAAACCGATTCAGACTAACTGGTGAACAAACTGTTGAACTTTTATCAGTCGAAATAGAGATTAAAGAGATTATATATTCCACTTATCTTCATAAGCTGGCCAAAAATAATGAATATTATTACTCCATTACTGCTGGATGTATCAATAAACATCTGTTTCTTCATGTCAAACCATATCACAACATAATTCCATTCCGTACATTTCGGCAAGTGCTGTTCCACTGAAAAATAATTGTATTAAAATAAACATAATAACTACTTATTTGATCAATCATACCGTTCCTGTTAATTTTCCTGGTCCCGCTACCAGGAATAAACACAAATTATTCTCCTTATGTGTCCTGAAGGGGGATCGGGGCATTGATGGACGCAGTATCCCGGGTCCTCCTGGGCCGCCCGGGCCTCCCGGATCTGGGATTAATCTGCAAGATGTATGGACACACACACTAACTCACACACATGCACTAACACGCATACACACACACACACAATTCTCCAATTATCTCTGCCAGATGCTCCTGTGCCTGCGATGGAATTTCTTTCTCTGACACTTTTGCGCACTTCATCTTCTCTTGCTTCTCTCAGTAGTGTTGACTTTCATGCTAATACAACAGTTTGCATCTTTTATGGCTTGTTTTGTTCTTTCAAACTATTGCTTGGTTTGAGAGGGTTTAATTAATCACCGTTAAAGATCATCAATATGACTGGTTGTCATGATATTTCCTTTTTCTTTGTCTGGCTGCTGGCCTTGAGGGGCAAGCACAGTTCCCTTGTAGTCCGCAGAGTCAGCCGCTTCAGCTTGTTACTGTTGATTACATGGCACTCATGGAAGGATGTAGTTTAAGTTGTGTGACCAACCGTAATTCATTTTAAATATCTTAACCGCGCCTGATCTTACTCATTACATATTCTGTTTACAGCTCCTCCTCAATATGACAGATGGCATCTTCAACTTCACAGAGATAAGAGGACCAACGGGGCCTATGGTGCGTACTTGAACGTATTTCCTATCTGCAAGTAGCATCACGCGTGCTTATTTGAAGTTCCTGCGGTCTGATGATGCTGCATGTGAGCGTTTTTGTACCTATCTTTTAAGGATTCCTAACTGAAACTTATTGCTTTTGCGTGCGTCTGTGTTTGTGTTCGTGTCTGTCCATGCATGCGTGTGCATGTGGTGATGTGTGTGTTTTGTCTGCATGTTCCAGGGCCCTGAAGGTTTGCCTGGCAGAGCTGGATTTCCTGTAAGAGCTTTTTGCTACAACACTTTATGCTGAGCATGTGTTTTTTTCTGTTGCCTGAATCCAGGGAACATTTGATTTTCCTGTCTGCAGGAATATCTTGCAGTTTATGAACAAATGCAACAATTATTTAGAAGAGATGCTGATATAATTTCCTATTTTTTGCTTTTGCTGTCTTCTAGCCGAGGAGGTTGGGTACAGAAAGTCTAAAAGATTTAGATAGAGGAGAGCGGGATGCATGAAAAATATTGAACATCAACTGTAATAAAAGCTCCTCTGCCTGTCTTTTATAACACCATCATCTTCACTTAAGTTTGTTTCATCCTGCCCCAGGGCCCCAGGGGACCAAAGGGAGACGTAGGCCCTCCAGGAGTCAAGGGACCAGCAGGGTTGAAGGTGAGAACTAGACCCGAGAGATATCACAAGAAGCGTATTATAAAAATGGATGTTGAAAATGTTCTTTCTCTGCGCTGATAGGGTGAGAAGGGAGAGCCGGGGGTTATCATTGCTGCTGATGGATCCGTCATATCCGCACCACGGGGTCCTCCGGGGTCCAAAGGTCACAAGGTACAAGACAAAAGAAAAAAGACAAAACCTCATTGGTTACACATGTTTATGTCCATCCCTACTAACCTTCTAACCTGACCACCAGCACAGGTACCTGGTTTGGACACTAATATAGCTTAGAGGTCTACCTGTTCAGCAGTTTATCAACATGTGACGCTAAAAGAACAAGACCGCAGACAGAGGGAAGAGAAGACTGAGGATTTCTAGCATGCTAGACACCCAATCGTCAAAACCAGCTTCATTGGTATTCCATCAAATACTTTATGTGTGACTGACCAAAACAGTCCAAATCCAGTCAAGTCGAAGTAGCAGAGAGAAAAAGGCTGATTCTGCATTTGTGCAGCTTCACTAAAAATTTACCCAGTTTTACTTTCTACATGGACAACCCTTCAGTCAAATACTATCAAATTATTCCAACAGGTTTATGAGCAATAGGTAGAAATTCAGAATAATATTATCATTTTAGAAGGAATGTTATCATTTTAGAAGGAAATTTCCACTCCCACCCCTCCAGAATCTAAGAGTCAGAGGTTTTAAAACAGTCACTGCGGCTCTGACTCAACCTCTCAGTCCTTTAAATGGCATTTTGAAGACTTAATGAGAACCAAATCTGATATTTTAAGATTGGAACGACCGAATAGGAAACCCCCTGGCAGAGAAACAGACCATCAATGTCATTGTGGTAGACCTCACATCCTCCATCATGTTCTAATCTCCTCTTTGCCCTGCTGCTTTGTCATGTCTTATAGGGCGACCGTGGGTTCCCTGGACCCACTGGACTTACGGTGAGTTCATTTTGAACGGAACACGAAAAGCTACAAATTATTTAGACTCAAGTATTTGATGGAACTATAAATCCATGTTTCTGTTTATTCAAGGGTCCTATAGGACCGAGTGGACAAAAAGGAGAATATGGCTTCCCTGGTCGTCCCGTGAGTACCGGTTATTTATTTTCATGTACTGATCATCGTGGCCGTAGGTACGGGTTTAGTTAAACATCGAAGTGACAAATAAATCATTTAATGTGGTTCTCAGTGACAAGATGAAAATTTTCAGTGCATTTTCATGAACGTTCCAATCTCTTAATAATATACCCGAAATATGGGATTACATGGAATCGAAATCGCCTTCCACAGATCCTTCATGTTAACACGATAACTCAAAAACTATCTCCTTTTCTTTTTTTACGCCCCCTTTGCGTAAGGAAGAACTGGGACGATTTTGGGAAAGTTTAGTTGTATATTTCCGACAATAGGGCGAGAAAGGTTTGGGGCCTTAATTTCTCAACCATTGGCCCAATTTATTCCAAATTTGGTGCATATGAAGGATATCAAGGATATCTGGATATCTATCAAGTACATATTGCATTTTCACTCTGATAGTTCATATTTTGCTCACTAGGGGGAGCTTTATTTTTAAAAATAAACAAAAAACACTGTTTTGCAGACGTAACTTCACATTTAATTTGTGGAGTCAATCAAGGGGGTCTTTTGTTCAATGCAGGGGATTGGAAGCTTTTCGGGGATATTCCCTTGATATACCCGTAGTCTCCATTTAAATGCTTCTTCATGATAAATAATGCCACACACACCGGATTGGACCACACCCCAGGTAAACAGGTTGGTACCTGGTTAAAGTATCAGGATGGGGTTTTAAGGGGGTCCTCACACTATGGACTCTACAATCTAGGGTTGCACAACAGGTCATGTGTTGACAGCAACTAATACAAAGATCACCAATATTTTTGTGAAAACGTGAATGATCCCGGAGGACAGAAACACCTCATGATTCATCGTACCGGTTTGATTCTTTCTCTCTCTGCAGGGACGACCTGGTATGCTTGGCAAGAAAGGAGACAAAGGAGACTCAGTCAGTCTGCCGGTAAGAGGAACAGGAGAGGAAGGAAATGTTTTCTCATCCCATTAAGACCTTTATGTTCAGATATCTGTAGATCAAACAGCCATGAGTGTTTAAATCTCTTACAGCAGAGTGTGTGCGAGTCATATTTGTATTTTAATGTTGATGATGGGGTTACTTTTCACTTCACTTTAAAACCTGTGCTGTCTGTCCATCTCACCCCTCAGGGACCTCCGGGTCCTCCAGGCCCACCAGGACATCCAGGAAGAATTCTGAAGCTGAATGGAGTAAGTTTCCATCTAAGAATTTCTATTTGTCTTATGCAGCACTTTTCAAGGTTGATGAAGATGATGGTACAGGCAGACGTGGGTCATAGCAAGTCTAAGGATATCAAGAATAACAGAAATCCAGAAAACCCCTGATTTCTTCAAAAAAAAATGTTATCCCCTTTTTAACTGTGTTGGTTCCGTAAGGTTGAACTGATCTTTTAAAAGTCCCATCACAATGGGCTTTAGGTCCGGGGACTAGGCCAGTCCAAAACTCGCTTTTGATCCATTCAGGGGTGGATTTATTCTATGCATTGTTTAATAATTTTACATTTACTCAGGCTGCCTTTGTTTATTATTTATGTTTGTGTGAGGATCCAACACAGTTTAGTGTGATATACACAGATAATAGAAGAATTGAGGAAGGGGTCCAATACTTTTTCCCAACACTGTATAACATCAGGTGGAGAAATATCATGCAGGCATGTTTGTTACAATATGAAACGTCAGGACTCCAGTTTTGAGAGGATGTAGTTACAAGTGTCACATGAAAGCTGAAGAAAATGTGTAGATGTAAATATCAGAAGTCTGATACTGGATCTAGTTTGTGTGTGTAAAGATTAGGCACCTCATTCCAGCCCACAGGTGATTGATTATGTAGTCTGATTACTGCTGCTCTGTTTGAATTTTGAAGACAGTGTTTCCGGTCCGCCCCAGACCGCACTGCAAAAAAGGAAGAGTAAGTCTGAGCCGGACCATTTGATTGGTCTGTTTCAGTTTGAAATTGGACCATCTGGTGGTTCTGTTGGTGTGTGGGTGTAGCAGCATGGCAGCGCTCTGGTCTGGGCTAGAAACAGCATCCCATCTCTCACCTCCGTTCATTCTCTCCTCCCTGCCCTCCTTGACTCAGTAATATCTTACTTGTCTGTTAGTCTCTACATGTCTGTAGGTATCTACTGTCTACGTGTCTGTAGGTATCTACTCTCTACATGTCTGTAGGTATCTACTCTATACGTGTCAGTAGGTCTCTACTCTCTACATGTCTGTAGGTATCTACTCTATACGTGTCAGTAGGTATCTACTCTTTACATGTCTGTGGGTCTCTACTCTGTATGTGTCTGTGGGTCTCTATTCTCGACATGTCTGTGAGTCTCTACATGTCTGTAGGTCTCTACTCTCTACATGTCTTTAGGTATATACTCTCTACGTGTCTGTGGGTCTCTACTCTCTATGTGTCTGTAGATGTTTACTATCTGCATGTCTGTGTTTCTCTCTCTACATGTCTGTGGGTCTCTACTCTCTACATGTCTGTGGGTCTCTACTCTCTACATGTCTGTGGGTCTCTACTCTGTATGTGTCTTTGGGTCTCTCTGCATGTCTGTGGGTATCTAGTCTACATGTCTGTGGGTCTCTACTCTGTATGTGTCTTTGGGTCTCTCTGCATGTCTGTGGGTATCTAGTCTACATGTCTGTGGGTCTCTACTCTGTATGTGTCTTTGGGTCTCTCTGCATGTCTGTGGGTATCTAGTCTACATGTCTGTGGGTCTCTACTTTGTATGTGTCTGTGGGTTTCTACTACGTATCTGTGGGTCTCTACTCTCTACATGTCTGTGGGTCTCTACTCTGTATGTGTCTTTGGGTCTCTCTGCATGTCTGTGGGTATCTAGTCTACATGTCTGTGGGTTTCTACTTTGTATGTGTCTGTGGGTTTCTACTACGTATCTGTGGGTCTCTACTCTCTACATGTCTGTGTGTCTCTACTCTCTACATGTCTGTGGGTATCTAGTCTACATGTCTGTGGGTTTCTACTATGTATGTGTCTGTGGGTCTCTCTGCATGTCTGTGGGTATCTAGTCTACATGTCTGTGGGTTTCTACTATGTATGTGTCTGTGGGTCTCTCTGCATGTCTGTGGGTATCTAGTCTACATGTCTGTGGGTCTCTACTTTGTATGTGTCTGTGGGTCTCTCTGCATGTCTGTGGGTATCTAGTCTACATGTCTGTGGGTCTCTACTTTGTATGTGTCTGTGGGTTTCTACTACGTGTCGGTAGGTCTCTACTCTCTACATGATTAATTGCAGGGCTTCTTCTATTTCTACAATAAAAAGTTGCATTCTTGCGTTTACTGAAGCGAAATGTCCGAGTCCTTCCTCTTCTGCTGTAAAGGAAGGTTTTCTGAGTTCTGTCGTGGGGGTGCTGGGTTTGTGGGTTTGTGGGTTTGTGGGTTTGTGGGTTCTGTTCTCTCCCTCTTTCCTCATGTGATGTCGCAATGTCTGCTCAGCTCCATTCCATGTAAATAATCCTAAGCGAGGACTGAATGAAGACTCTTAAAAATCAGTTTTCTGTGCAAAGTTCAATAATAAATCCCCATTTAGACGAGAATCTTTAAGGACTTTTTTCTTCAAATCTGCTCTTGGAAATTTGTTTGACATTGGTTGCAGAAGATCAGATTGAAATTAGGCTAATTTTTCTTCAACTCTGATAATATAGGTCATAAGTGTGCTGACCTATAAGTTTTAACTTTTATCCCATATATATATATATATATATGGGATAAAAGTTAAAACTTCCACCTGACACATTAAATAGATACGATGATTAAATATACAAAAAGTCCCATTTTGCCTTTTATTGCCTTGTTAAGTATTGACCAGTGTCAAACCTATTATAGAATTATAACATAGAATTAAAGAATATACATAGAATTATAAGGATTAGTAACTTTACTCTGCTATAAAATTAAACCTCATTGGTGATATTTACAAATCTTCAAAAGCTACTTGTTACATTAATAAAACATTACCTAAACACCAGCTGGATGTTGATTTCCGTGCCAGATGCACATCAATGTAAAGGTGGTCCTCACAGACAGACAACCCATCCAACCAAACATTAACCCAGACCGGTTGTTCTGTCAGCACCACGGCACCGATGAGGCTCTATGTGCCGCTGTCCTGAGCATGTTACCCTTCCTGGCCGTCACAGGACGACAACATGACCTCGGAAAGACTTTGGACTCTTAACTTCAGCAACGTCTTCAATTTAAGTTACATTTCGGTTGATGGAGCTCATGATGATGTCAAAACCTAATGTTGGTTAGACATAAACCGATGTACCGATGTTTGGATGGGGAAAGAATCCGACATATTCAAATATGGGAGTACTTCCTGGACTCGAAAGGCTCTTTGAAATGAAGATTTATGTAGATGTGAAAATCATGAAAACCCCCCAAGGCACTCTCCTTTCCAATAACTAAGATGCCTTTATTGTCACGGTATATGGATCCATAAAACACAAACCCCATTTTGGAAGGAAAGGCGACTCAGTGCTGACAACCTGAAGCCAAACGATCCTACCATGACAATAAAGGCATTGTAGCTGACAGTGGGTTAAAGTTGGGGTACCTACATCGAATCATGTCCAACCAACTTTGGGTTTGTACGTCAACCCACTTTGCATTTCCATCAAAAATCTAACGTCCATAAGAGTCTTTCTGACGCCACCCTGACTTCCTGTCCCAGCTGGTTTGTATTTAACAGGCAGAGCCGAGTGTAATGTTTTAACGGTTGATGTCTGTGGTTGTGATCCAAATCCTAACATTCTTTAAACACTTTAAAACTTTAAAATGTGTCCCATCTGTGTGTTTAACTGTGCTGTGAATTAATGTGTGCATCGGTATCAATGTGCTAGTGTCCATGAAATGTTAATGGCTCTGCATGTGTGTGTGTGTGTGTGTGTGTGTGTGTGTGTGTGTGCATAGGAGTCAGGAGCATTGGGAGCTAAAGGAGACAAAGGAGACGTGGGAGTACAAGGAGAGCCTGGCACACCTGGTAAGACCTCAACAACAAATACTGAGTTCCGCCAAGTCCTCATTTGGTCAAATGGTGTAATTTGTAAGAAGTGACCAGAATTTCAGGAAACGATTCTAAATGACGAGGCAGCAGGACGAAACAGTGGTTAGCTCTTAGTGGTTAGCGCTTCAATCCTACCGCAAGAAGGTTGATGGTTCAAACTCAACTGAGAACCCTTGGCTGCTCCATGGGGTTCTCAAGTTCCCCTCACATACAATGGCTTCCCCCCACAGTCCAAAAACTTTTGTTATAGGAGAGATTGAACTCTTGATTGCCCTAAGGTGTGAATATAGTTTTTCTTCACAAGTGTAACCCGCCTCTCGTCCAATGTCAGGAATACTGCTGCCCACGACCCTGCACAGAAAAGAGATTAAAGAAAATTCATGGATTGTCAGTATTTGTCTCATTATAACCCACATAATATCAAGAGGAAAGGAAATGCACTCTGGACCTACTTCCCCCAAATAAACCTATACTACCTTTTGAAATTATGTTTCTCTATTTTACTTAACTAAGACTAGCCTTAAATAGACTTCCCTAATGAGATATGAACTAAATAAAACTCAGCAAAAACTTTGTTTGTTTGTCTTAGTTTGACAACCAGAATAACATCAATATTTTATTCTAACAATAGATCGAATAGAAGTTAATCCTCAACTCAACAGAATAAGGCGTTTGTTGAAGATATTCTGGCACTAGCACCAGAGCGATCTGATCTAACAGTAGCTAAGCTTCAGCTACAGCTAGAAAAAGCACCCAGAGAACGCCAACCTCGGACAACGCACACCAGTAGACATTATTGAGATCAGAATCGATTAGATTCTGATCTCAATGACACATACATTTATTTAGGAAAAGTTCATGCAGATAGGTCCATTTAATGATGAGTTATCAGCCTCTAGATCTGCCAGGAACTCCATCAAACTCTCTCAGTATCTCTCAAATAACAGTGGAACCGTTTGTGTCTCCACATTCTCTTGCACCTTCCACTTCAGTGTCTCTTCTCTGTGCGCTTAGCCCCTAGCACAACACCAGAGATGTAAATATATATCAAAATATCTTTCATTCATTCATCAGCCTGTTCTGCGTCAAAGGGGGGCTGGAGCCTATCCCAGCTGACATGGGCGTCATGACCTATTTAAAGTTCAACTATCAACACCAAACCACAACAGACAGAGTTTCAAGAACGCACTCTCACCACAAGTGGGCGACAATGCTCCAACTGGCTTTTTTTTTTTATCTTCGATTTATTTTAAATGCTGTGACACACGCAACATCACCCAAACGTAACAATGCCTCTGGGTAGAATTTCATGCAAATCAGTTTTCTCATAATTTTGTTAATAATTATGATTTCATGTTGTGATGCCATGATGGAAATTCACCGAAATGAAATATTCTCTAGGATATGCCAAAACCTAAATCTCGGTAAAATTCCACGCCAATACGTCCGTTCGGTTCTCTGTAATCGTACAGACAAACAGACAAACGCACAGATGTGAAAACAATCTCCCAGCAGTAGGTAACTACTCTGGTGATATACTACCCTGAATATGTGTAGGTAGATTTGAATTCCAGTCCTTCTGTATTAAGCTTGTTTTTTGTTTTTTTAAATGTGCATAAAATTGAAAGCTTCATAAGTGTCAGACCTTTCATCTTTTATATCATTGTTTTCTCAGCTCCTGTGGTTCCAGATGGAATAGTGGTGAGTACTGATTTATCCTGCATTGTATTGTCGACAATATGAAAATTTAAAAAATCTGCATAACTGTAGATTCCAGTTAAATGAACACACACTAAAATCATCATATATTAATAAATCATCCAGGAGCGAGGACCTTCTGTCATGTTATTGGAATAATGATCAATGTATCTATAGTTTATATTTTTGTTCAAAAATGGTTGTAACAAATACAAATGGGCATTTCAAGAAAGTACCATTCAATAGTCACCCAGCAGCATTCAAACATTATTTTTATTTTCAACTCTGAACACGTCATTTGTTGCTGTATGTCTCTGCTGTGTGCAAACAGACTTCAGACACCACCGCCACCTGCTGGTGGCAGCACCACATTACCACCAGCAGCCGGTAAAACATAAAGGAATAATAATCTAATCTAATAAATCTAATTAAATCATTGCATACCCCTATTGATGAACTTTCAAATAATTATAACCAGACTGTGAAGACCCCCTCAGATCTAAGAGAGCATCCAGGCGTCTTCCAGCTCGTCGTTTTAGGATTTTTTTCTATCTGCAATTTCTGGCATTGGACTGGCTGGTGAATACAGCAGAACATTTAATATCTAAGATGCCACATATTCATTAAAATAATTTATTTTTAAATAAGTTTGTTATGATGAATAGCTAAACACTTCCTCCACGTGTTGATAGAAAATAATGCTGTAATGTTCATGACATGACTGTGCTTTGTTATGATGAGGTATGTAGTTGGAGAGAAAAAGAAATCCAATACTGATAAATCCAAAGCTGGACACTCCAGAACTTTATCTTCACATGGAGCGTGATTGATCGTCCGTGTGTCCATCACTGTTTGTGGATCTTTCAGGGTGATAGAGGCGATCAGGGATACAAAGGTGAGAAGGGTGAAAGCGGGTTACCTGGTCCTGCAGGACTCCCTGGAAGGTCAGGACTGGTGGTAAGTTCTAACACCAGTACATCTCTAGATGAAGCTTTGATGCTGAATGTGGATTATCTTACAGTAAAAGTAAAACCTGAGTTAAGTGTGTTTCTATTATCCTGCAGGGTCCTAAAGGCGACTCAATCGTTGGCCCTACAGGACCTGTTGGTTCTCCTGGCCAATCCGGACCTCCTGGTTATGGACGACCTGGACCTCGAGGGCCCCCCGGTCCTGCTGGACCTCCAGGACCTGCGTCTGGACATGGATCGGGTGTGTGTCTGTAAAGATGAAGCTAATGCGCATCAAGACTTTTGTGCATAAACATCGTTTTGCATGACGGTGTTAACTGTTTCACTAAATGCATTTCTAATATCTCATTATCAGCTGTCAGTATCCCCGGACCTCCTGGTCCTGTCGGCCCGGCGGGACCTCCAGGATATGCCAGCCCAGTAAGACAACTGCTATTGAACGAGACACTTTCTTTCTTGCACAAAAGACTAAGATTCATTTTGTCTTGATGCTCTGAAGTTGGACCTTTGCGGTGAATCCAGTGAGTTTATTTAAATCATTCTGCCAGCTGGTTCGGCACTGATGTTGTGGTTCTGTATAAATTCAGGTGATCACCTATAAGTCAATCAACGCTCTGAACAGAGAGAATCACCGGGCCGCAGAGGGAACCATGGTCTACGTGTCTGAGAAGGGAGGAGAGCTGTACATCAAAGCGCGCAATGGTTGGCATAAGATCCAGGCGAGTTTATGTAGGAAGACGTGTGTGTGTGTGTGTGTGTGTGTGTGCGTTCGTTTAGACGTGTGAACTTCCTGCGCCTCATTTTTATGTCGTTCAGCTCTCAGCCACATCCTCTGTGTGTGTGTCGTTATAGCTCGGAGAGTTGATCCATCATGCACCACCATCCTCCTCCTCCTCAGCAACATCTCAGGCTCTCAGCAGATCTGAAGACTGGAGCAGCCCACAAAGGGTCCACAGCCAGGTTCTCTCTCTCTCTCTCTCTCTCTCTCTCCCTCCCCCTCTCTCTCTCTCTCTCTCTCTCTCTCAGTCCATGAGTCCTGCAGCTTTCTTCAGAAAGCGCTCTTTGATGTTTGTTGATCACATGGCAGATGTGATGTCATTCACTGCTAACAGACTAATATTATTAATGAAAATGTACTTGTGAAATATAAAAACTTTATTTAAAAAACTCATTTAATTGTCCCCCACACAAAGAAAGGGGACCAGCCACCACCACACTTCATATGCCATCTAAAATAAGATTTAACATTTGGAGCTAAATGTGGTAAACTGTTGCAGTTATTTCAGCATGTGCTACTTTTACAAACGACGCCCCGTACTACAGGAGAGAGAGATGAATGGAATCATCTAGTAGCTGGTTTCCTCTCTGGCTCTCAGAGTCTCACAGTTTTATCCAGTAAAGCCCATGATTAGAGGTCTTAGGGATGAAAAGATCACAACCTATCACCAAACTTCAAATGTGTACAGTAACGCCTGGATGTCTGGTTTTGAGCCGGGCATGGTTCAACATGAATATGTAAACGAAAACATTCTTCATGTCTGGATGTAGTCATGTATTTCATTTCCTCATCAGATCATCAGACACTTTTAGCGACTATGGAGCGAGCAGTGCATTATCACGCTTACAGAGTGTTCCTTTTTTTCAGCAGTGTAATTCAGCCTGTCCTTCATCAGATAAATCAGATCAGAGATGAGAGTAAAAGTCGGTTTAATCAGAACGAAATTGACTGAAATGTTAATAACCTAATGAAAAATAAAAGCCTCTAAAGTTTTTTTTGACTAAGCTAGATTCAAATATTTCTACTTCTCTTTACATAAAATGTCTATCACACTACTAGTCAACCAACGTAGTTTAGATATGAGATATCTAGATATCTATTGATGCTTCTAAAGACATCTGACACAGGACTGAGATTTAAACATGAACATTAGTAGAAGGGATGGATTAGAAACTGGATGCTGAGTGTTGTTTGTCTAACAGGAGCTCCAGGAGGGCGGCAGAGGATACCAGCCCACCTATAACGTTCTACCACAGACCTTCCATGCCGTACCTGGGGTGAGATATCAGACGCTCACCAAGTCTCACACATTCGCCTGTGTGTGTCCGATCTGTGATGACGGATTTCCTGTGTTTGCGTCTGCCATAGCTCCATCTGGTGGCTTTGAACACTCCGCTGAAAGGGGATATGCGCGGCATCCGGGGGGCTGACTTCCAGTGCTACCAGCAGGCGCGCTCCATGGGGCTGACGGCCACCTACAGGGCCTTCCTGTCCTCACACCTCCAGGACCTGGCCACCATCGTGAGGAAGGCGGACCGCACCGACATGCCTGTGGTTAATCTCAGGGTGAGGAGCAGAAGATCTTGGTCATGTGACCAACTGCGATCCTGTACGCCTGTCCTCCATGCGTGAAGTTATTTATTCCTGCTTACATCCTGTGTTGATCTCCTCTCTCAGGGTGAAGTGTTGTTCAGTAGCTGGATGTCCATCTTCTCCGGGAATGGAGGCACATTTAACCCGTCCACACCCCTCTACTCCTTTGACGGACGCAACGTGATGACTGACTCAGCGTGGTGAGGGAAATGAACGCCGGCCGTCGTGACTCATGCTTTTATGAGAATCAACCCGCCTGAAAAGACTCGCTACACTCAATCTCTTATCACAGACAGATCATAGGTGTCATGATCACATGGACGGCAATGTCACTGAAAGAGACCACAGTGATATATAGGCTCTTACGCGTCTCTCCCTCTTCTTCCAGGCCAGAGAAGATGGTTTGGCACGGCTCCAGCAACGTGGGCATCCGTCTGACCACTAACTACTGCGAGGCGTGGAGGACGGCTGACATGGCTGTGACGGGCCAGGCTGCGCTGCTGCAGACAGGACGCCTGTTAGGACAACACACCCGCTCCTGCTCCAACCACTACATAGTGCTGTGTATAGAGAACACATATGTGGGGAACACACACCTAAGAAGGACCTGAGGAGACTCTCTCTCACACACACACACACACACAGAGATGCACACACACACTCACTCATGCTGAAAGGTTGAGAATCCCAAATGGTGCACATACATTAGAGTTTGAATGGGAAACTAAAGCAGGCACATACACACATTAGAACAACACATCACTGCCTTATATTCAAGGACCCAGACAAAAGGCCCTTCACACAGGTAGATACAATACACACATTATCCACACGTATTTCACTTCCTTTCAGTTTTAGATTCAACGTTAGTGCCCATAATCCAACGGTTCATGAAAGCGCCACGCCTCCGTCCACGTGTAGATTAATGTAATCTGTGATCATAGAGGATTAGAAATGATAATATGTGATTTTATTTCCATTTCCATACTGTCTCTATACTCCTCTTTCCTACAGTTCAGTGCAGCAAATGTTTCCTGTCTCTTTTCTACCATGTGAAGATTAGCTCCAGGGCTCTTAACACTTTGAGTGGGACGTTGTCTGCGTCCTTTTTGAAGGGTTACCTGACGTTTGCGGCGGTTTAACTGCAGATTAGTGCATTGCCTCACGACAATAACACAGTGGAACAAAAGCAACGCGGGTCTAATGACCCATGTGATGGATTAACACTTTAAACACACTTATAAAATGATTTTCAGTTAGAGAGGAGGGATGCATGTATGAGCTGTTTAGGTATATATATACATCAAGATGAAAGAAAATTCAGCAGCACGAGAGTGATGTAAATTAATAAGTGTGGTTTATGATAAATGGGCTCAAACCATTAGTATTAAATATGTCCTTTTCGACGGAAAAGGTGCTGCGTCTCCTATTCAGCATTCCCCTTCTTAAGCTTTTCTCTTTAAGTACATTCACACAAAAGTAGTTCATGGTTATACACCGCAAGTTTGACGTTCCCTCTCGAAACAAACACACTATAGAAATAAGTATACTCACATTTAATATACTTTGGACGTTTCTCCTCCAATTCCTCCTCTCCTCTGCGTCCTCCTCAGTCTAACCTCCATGTATCTGCTCTGGGGCCTTCCTCCTCGTCTCATGACCTGGCTGCTCCACCTTCAGCATCTCGGTCTCGGCCTGTTTCTGCAAAAAACTGCAAGAAAATAAGTAAATATTTTTGAGCGTTTCTCAACACTTTCCAGCTTCTCCTGCCAGGTCCACCACAGATCCAGGACCGTGATCGATCAAAACCTTTAAAAGACTGTCTTTTCCTAAAACACTGTCGTTTTTATCAAATCTTATCCAAACGGCAGCAAATAGTTAATTTGTCAGGAGCCGCTTCTATTTTTTTCTTTTCTTCTTCTTCGCTCAACTGAGTATTTACTGCAGCACGATGGTGAATGTGGCACGGGTCAAAGGTCACTACAGTGTGTGCGCGTTCATGCTGATGAAGGACTCTGTCTGGTTTTAAATCTGATATACGATATATCCGTTTTTTGATACACACAGAATACTTGTTAGGATACATTTAGAGCCGGTTTTAAAGTCTGTGGGATTTGTTCTGGATAACAAATAAATAATATCAACCTACTTATTAGGTGAGCAAAATGTGAACACGTGACCGGCTGCGAGCCTCCGAAGTCAGATATGCAACCCCATTTCTCATCGTCATACTGTACATGTAAATACACTGGTATGTTAATGAAAGAAAAATCAACCAGCACCTTCATGATTCCTCCATTCCTTTCACTGACGAGCCCAAACATGACCAGAATAGACCGCAGACTTTTTACCACTGAGATCTCCTCTCTAACCGCCGAGTCTGCAGATTCCACATTTGATGTATTATTAATTGGCATCACGTAATAATAATATGAGATTACAGCTTGATGAAAATATTGATTTCTTGTTACCTGTTGCTGCTCACAGTGAAGTGATTTGAACTAGTCGCACCGTTAACAAAGTTCTTTAGCGTTAGTCCATTCGTTTTAATCAGTGTTGGTTTATTTATGCAGCAGCGGCACGTAGTGTGAAAATCTACTCGGTTCACCATTCAGATGATGATGATGAAGTTGGAGCGTGTACATATATATATGCGTGTGTTGTTATTGTCTGAATGTTTTTTACTCCGTAGAGGTAGGTTTTGTATGACACACGTTTTACCGACTGACTGATGGTTTGCTCTCGCTGAGCATTGTTGGAGATGTGGTTGTGACTGTAAACACGACTTAAGCCTGACTTGAAGGCACACGGTGTTTTGAAATGCTTTATTTTTTAAAGTTAGCGTCCTCGATGTCCGATGATGTTACTGTCAAAGCAAAAACGTGAGCTCCTGAGGAGAAAGAACCTTTGTACTGACTGACTGGTGCTCACTGAATAAATGTCATATTTTCTGTTGTTTTTAAAAAAGAAACGTGTTCACTTATTTGTGTCCCTTTAATTTACACTCTACACAAAGATTCGAGTTCAAAGCTGTGCTTTTTCTTTTAATTTGCAGTTTAGCAGAAAATGTTGAAATCTATCCAACACTGGTTACGTTTCTTCATTCTATGAACATCAGACACAGACGCTCCACCAGTGGAAAAACCTTTCTGTGCTGATGAGGGCAGACCATAACCTCTGAACTGATTTGCTCTTATATTACGTTATGTCTTTATTTGGGATCAGCTCCCAAACCAGATGTGATGGCAAAAACCATATTATATTATAAACCGATCCCTTTCACTGGAGAATTTGTGTCCACATACACCAGTGGTGTCAACCTCGATCACAGAGGGGGCTAAAATTAAAGATTGAAACCACATTGAGGGCCAGATAGACCATCTTTAATCTGAGCTATTATGACAATTCTATTATTTTCCCGTTTTATAGAATTGTGAACGAACAAAAGGAATAGAAATTACTCAAATTACAGATTAAATTCAGCAAAATAGATCAGCATAACTCATTTTTATGTCTCCCTATCTTTCAGCATAGTTTCTCAGAATAATTTCAAATGAAAAGTTATTATTCACAGGCATCAACAACAGCCAGAAAAACTATATATTTATAGGTTACAAAAATTACATCTTAGAGGGCGACACGGTGGTGCAGTGGTTAGCACTGCTGCCTCACAGCAAGAAGGTACCTGGTTCGAATCCATGGCGGCCTTTCTGTGTGGAGTTTGCATGTTCTCCCTGTGTCCGCGTGGGTTTTCTCCGGGGACTCCGGCTTCCTCCCACAGTCCAAAAACATGTGATATTGGTGACACAAAAAAGTGTGCGTCTGCACAAAGATCCAAAAACGTGATATTGGTGACACAAAAAATTGTCCGTAAGTGTGTGCGTTTGCACAAAGATGCAGCCGCCAATTCAAGTCGCGATGAATTGGCGACTTGTCCAGGTGTACCCTGGACAAGTCGCCCGACGTTTGCTGGGCAATTATCCCAGCCAACATTGGGCGACATGTCCTGGTGGGTACACCATGGACTTGGGTCAGGCTCATGATCTACCTGCCCATCAAATCACTTAACCTCTTTTTCACCCCGGTTAAAAAGTGGGTGGGCCCTCTTCAAAACCAACACTTCGAGTCTTTTACTGCATTGGGTCAGACAGCCCTCCCAGCATTCTTTGACCAAGTTCAAAAGTCATTGTGGTTTTCCACCAAATTGCAGATCAAGGATCAATAACCCGTGGAAGCCTCAGCACCTCCTCCTCATCTCAATTACTTTCAACATTATTAATAGACTTACTGGGGATATCGCCTCGCATAATCCACCTTGAACAGACAAACTGATCCATGTGCATTACAGCAAACTTCTGAGGCCCATACCATTGAGCTCAAGTGGAACCTCCATTGGTTGGCGCAAGGACAATGGCTGCCTTCTTCACCAGCTGGCATTTGGTGCATGAGGGGCACCAGTGGAGCCGGTCTGCACGAATTCCCTGCTGATAAACTGGGCCATTAACAGGTTTAGTTTTTTTCCCATATCACATGGAGACATTGGATTGTGGTGACCAGATCCTTCTTATCTCAAAAGCAATTTTTTGCATCATGGATTTTCAAATTTTACGCTGACATAGACTGCGCGAGGAATAACTGGATTGATTTTTTGAAATGCCAGTTGTATATTTCCGATAGTAGGGGTAGCTTTATGTCAGAAAGTTTTGGGCCAAAATTATGCAAACGTCAAAACCGATTTAGTCCAAATATGATGCATATTAATCGACTCAAGGAGAGTTATAATGTATACATCCTATTTTACCCCAATCGTTTATATTGTAGTCCCTTCATGGAGCTTTTTATTTACAAAAACACAAAAATTTGAGGAGTTTAATCAGGGGGATTGCTTGTACAACGCAGGGGATTGGGGATATACCCTTGCTGTCGGGGACTATAACCGATCCCAACGTTTTTCTGATGTGTGACAATTATTTATATAGCAAAAATAGTAGTATTTAGTGAAAATATTTTATTAAGTAAATAATACAGACATTAACATCTTATTAAAACTAAATAAAAATCCACAAACGTAAATATATCGTCTGTTTCAACCACATACCGTGAACGTCTTCTACGCAGAAAATGAGGGAGTTGTTGGAGTCCTTTAATGTCCTTTTATTTCTGGTAACCGATGAGCGTCTTCTTCTTCTGTCTGGCCTGTTGGTAGCTCTTTGCAGCACCTGTGTCCTCTTCAATTAATCATGTGACGGCTGCATGCTCTCTATTCAACGCAATCCTCAATATGAACAGATGAACAGTAGGTGCACTAACACATACACACACAGCATGCACACACGCTTTAACTCCAAAATTAACCCAAGACTGGGCATTAGCTTACTGGGTAGAGCAGTCTTCCCTCAACCGGAGACCAGGTTTTAAGCCCAGTCCCTGACGCAACAGGCCGTGGGTCCTTGAGCAAGACCCTGGAACTGGCGCTTCACCGGATTGATTTTTCAGAAAGGTGGGATGTATATTTCTGACACTAGGGGGGGCTTAATCTCCAAATGTTTTTGCACCATAATTTCCCAACCATTGATCAATTTACTCACTACGTTGACCTTTTTTTTTTTTTTTTTACAAAAAATACTGTGAACATAACTTTGACAGACATTTAATTTGAGATGTTCAATCAGGGGGAATGTTGGCACAACAAAGGGGATTGGGGACTTTTCAGGGATATATCCTGGCTTTCTGGGACGAGAACATAGATCTAGTCTCTTAATCAAAACCTTTTCATCTATAACTTAGCTTCAGAGTTTGCAGGATCACAGCTCAGGTGAGTTCTTAAGAACTCCTGAACCCTCTTCCACCTGTGGACCTCAGCTGCAGCGTGGGATCTGGCCTCACCTCCCCACAGGACTGGTCCACCCACAACACCATGAAAGCTGGAGGCACAGTAGGGCCCATACGGGGGCTCCAGATAATGTCCTGCTGCAGGATAACACACATTCTCAAAGTTGTCCTTCCCTTGATGCTTCAGTCTCTCCACCATCTGATCCATGTAAGCTTTGCTGTCCCAGTTCAGGTCGTCCTCTGAGGCCACAAACAGGAAATGTCCCTTGGCTTGTTCAATGGGGACCAGACTGGCCTTGTTCTCTTCTGCCAGGGGGTCATGCATAGCATACTTGACAATACTCGCCCCTGACTCAGTGGGGATGATCTTGCTGATGTCACTCATCAATGGAGGTAGAATTTGACTGTTCTTATAGTAGAGAGGAAATGTTGTATTGGCAGAGCAGCCATTGATCCCCACTGTGGCCTTGACACCTCGCAGGAAACAGGCGGCTGAAAGAGCAAGATCTCCACTTTTTGAAAGTGATGTGACACCAACTCCTCTACTGCCCACCTGGCGGAGAGAGAAAATGCAAATTACACTGCATAGGTTTCCCTATCTTCAGACTAAAGGTGTCAAAATGAGACTAAAGTAAAATTGCATTTCAATATTTCTTGTGGTGTTGGTACTTTGGTAGATTTAGAATAAAATGAAGGCATATCTAACTATCCCAAGAAAATGAAGAGTCTTTAGATAGGGCCAGTAATGTTCATATTGCTCACCTTCTCTTGTTTTTGTAAAAACTTGATTGCTTCCTCAAAAGAATCCAAATCCACGGCTGTAATGTCTTCGGACTTGTGGTTGTGACCATACAGAGCTACAGTCAGGACCACATATCCTCCACTGGCCCGCAGAGCGGCCCTGTTCTCTGACAAACCATCACTAAACACGTGCAGATCAAGTAGAGCAGGGAAAGGACCCCCACCTGAACCAAAGGAGCAGAAAAAAATACAAATTAGAGGTAGAGCGATAGATCAGTCAATGTGTCCCTAATTTCAGTATTAAAATATTACAATAAAATTTGTAAAAAAAAAAAAAAGACCCACCTAGTCAACACGGTTGATAAACATCCCTATAACCACCTACCTAATATTGTGTGCCCCCCCTAAAAGAGTTTCTCACTGCATCCCCCAGCTTACTTTCTTCCCATAATGCATCCTGGTGCCTACAAAGGTAAGAAACTCACACACGTCTACATGACGATAAAGAAAGCATGATTCATCAGACCAGACCGGACGTGTCAAACTCAAGGCCCGCGGGTCACATCCGGCCCGTAAAATAATATTTTCGGCCCATGTGACAACATTTGATTTGTATAACTACCAACACAGTACAAACACCGCAGATATAATAAGTCCCAGAATGCACCGCTATGGCCAGCACGACAATCAATAGCGCCAGCGTTTGTCCCTGCTCCTCTGTTATCAGCGTTGATCCGGTCACTCTCATAAACATTAGGCTGATCCTTGGAGTAGATAGTACGGAGAACGGAAGGAGATATATTTGACAAATCTTTCTTTTTTTATATATAAATAAATGTATTAGTAAGTCGCCCGCACATATTAGTATATATTACTCACGTTTTCATTAACTGGCGAGGTGCTTACACGTACTTCAGCCTTTCAACAAGTGTCGGTGCTGTTACGTTAAAAAGAAAAAAAACATGTGAAGTTGCTCACATTTAATGTCAAAGTCATCGTTAGGCTGTTCATGACTGTTTTCTACTTTTACTGTTTTATTGAGACAGAAGTCTGAAATGGTTGAATTAGTCCAGCCATTTACCAAGAGACATTTAAAGTTCATTTTTGCTGTTGGTCAAAAACCGATGATTTAAGATGGAATTATTAAATTGTAAAACATAGTTTTCTGGTTGTTATTGATGACTGTGAATAAAACTTTTCAGTGGAAATTATTGTGTGAAACTACGCTGATAGAGAGGGAGACTCAAAAAGTAGTTATGCTGATATATCTTGAATTTAATCTGTAATTTGAACATTTTCTGTTCCATAGGTTTCTTCAGAATTCTATAAAATAAGTACATAAAATTTGGCAACCGGTGATGGTTCACCGGTTGTCCTTCCTTAAAACGCTTCGGTAGGTACCAGAAAGGGAAGACGGTCACCCGGTTGTCAGAATTAACACTATTGTCCCACAGATTGACATCGCCTACGGGAAATAGGTTCATTGCCACAGCCAAATATATCCCACCCAATGACAGGTCCCATGGTAACGGGATAATCAATGTTATTCACTTATCTGCCCCCCAAAACTCAATATCAGAGATCAGTCTCTGACATCACAGTAGTAGAATTTCTGATACAGACTTTACTTTAGTGTAGCCACTTTGTAGATTTTGTGGACACGAATTATTCTTTTCAGGTCATATCACAGCATCTCAATGGGCTTCAGGTCCAAATTTTGACTAGACTACTCCAAAACAGGAAATTTACTCTTTTTGGTCCATTCAGAGGTTAACTAACTCTTCTGCTTAGGATCATTTTCTTGCTGTTTGAGCAAGTTATGCTTTAACTAACAACATATTGAATGATGACATGACTTTCTCCATCAGAATTGTGTGATATAAAGCAGAATTTAAGTTTCCCTTAATTATGACAGTCATCCTGATCCTGAAGAAGCAAATCTACCCCACAACAGCACACTGCCAACTCCATGTTTGATCATAAGTATAATGTTCTTTTTGTGGAATGCTGTGTTTGGTTTACACTCTTCATTCCATATAATATTCTTCCAAAAGTGGCAATGATGTGTTTTGATAAATTTCAGATGAGCCTTAATCAATGTTTGGGTTGGCATCAACTTGGACATTTATTAAGATGAAAGAGGCCTGCAGGTTCTTGGGATGTTTCCAAGTTTTTTTTTGTAACTTCCTGTATGAGGCTTAATCGTACAATTGGAGGAATTCTGGAAGGCGGTCCAACTCTGTGAAGGTTCACTATTCCAAGTCTGCTCCATTTGTAGATAATGTGTCTCACTGTGGATCTCCAGAGCCTCAGAAATTGTTTTTGGAACCCAGCCAAGATAAAGGAGGGTTGTGCCTGGAAGGGCATCTGATGTAAAACTGAGGCAATATCAATATGTGGAACAAGAAAAACTATTTCCAAACCGGATCGGTCAGGTCCAAAGGTAAACAACGAGGACCACTGGTATTGTTAACCAGCAGAGTGCCCGCGGAAACAATGCTACTGTTTGTTGAAGAAAAAGAAGATTGAGAGGGGTAGACGTGTCCGAAGACAGCAAAAGATGAGTAAGGCCAGGAATGTGGGGGTGAGAGTAGGTACAATGACATTCAAAGGAATAGAGCTAGCTGCTATGATGGAGAAAGAATGAAGATATATTGTGAGTCCAAGAGACCAGGTGGGAAGGCAGTAGGGCTAGCACAGAGTTCCTGGAATGAGCAGTGTCCTCTACATTTGCACAATAAATCAATTAATGTTAATTGTAGTAAGACAAACCAACCTGCAGGTGTAAACAGGACTCCACGAATATTCCCATCTTCAACAGAAATCCTGCTGATCCCGTCTCCAATCCGAGACCTCTCATTGGTCACTTCTTGCACAGAGATCTTCGCTACATGAGGGATTAAGGAACTTTTTTTTTTTTAAACTTCTTGTGCAAAGTGTCCGGCTTCATCGACCAAAACAGACCCATGGGTTCAACTCCAACGTAGCTCCCACTGAGCGAGGGGTCTCTCTCCAGGTCGATCTCCCTTCTCTCATGAGCCTTGAAGGTGGCCGAGGAGCTGAACACCACTCCTTTGTCATTAGTGGATCTGGCTCTCATGGTGACCACCTGACCCGACCTCAGCCCATCCACCTTCATCCGAACAGGCTCATCATATAAACATCTGTTTCTGGGCAGCACCCTCAGTCTGAGCAGGGAGGACATCTCTTCAGGAACTAAAGATCCTGTAACAGAGTGAACATTAAGATGATGATGTCATATCTTTCAGTCTAGTATTAAGTACAGACTAGTGCTGTGGGTAAATAATTAAATACATCTCCACTAAAAACTTTACAAAATGCCATAATGAACCATGAAGGCTTGCGACTTGATATCGGTCATACATATTTTTGTGAGATTAATTGTTCTCCATATGCACTTTTTTTTACTTAGAACGGAAAAGGAGATTGGGTGATTCAAATCTAAACGTCTGCGTAATGCATCACCAGTGTTTTCCCACCCTCAAATTATTTCCCCCTGGCAAACAGTGGAGAGGACTGTAGTGTAATTGATAGCATTTTATAGTTTAATATACAAAAATGCTCTTATCAGGTATGACACTATAAATTCCTACCTGAAATCATGTAGGTGCCCAAAAGCTTTCAGATGCATAAATGGACTCTGACACTTGTCTTTGAGAACCAGCATGAACTTTTACAGATAATGCCAAAGCAGCAAAGCAGTCCTATTGATCAAACAATATGGCTATTAATCTAGCCATCACAATTTAGCATTTGTCAGAGTTTTCCCAATTTTCCAGGTTCAAACACATCACATTCCTTTCCAATTTGATATTAGCCAATTAAGTCGATTTTCAGCTAAGTACTCCCTACAGCATGTTGTTCCGCAATATATTTAAATCAAAAGTTATTTGTCCAAAGTACATCCAATCATGTCTTATATAACGACTCTCTCACTCACCTCACAGATAAACGAAAAACCGTGAGAATAAAATCTTCAATTATGTTAGCTCTATTAGCTTAGCGGCTAGCTGTAGCGTCTCTCTGTCTTCTCGTTTTCCTGCCTTGTCATATTCAGTGGGCAAGATGTTTAGATATCCCTCTGCCTCCTTTAGCGATAATGACCCGTGTTATAAATGTTGTTTATTTGCCGTGTTGGTAGAAATGGAGACGCGGCATCTTACAGTGGAAAGTGATAACCAGCTGCAGCTACTTCCGCATTCCTTTAGTGGCGTGCATGTATTTCACGGGATCGCGCCCATCAATAATAAGCTGTATCATTCATTCAATATCCGTAACTTAATAATAATACATTTAATTTATAATATACTTTACATTTGGATCAAATCTCAAAGTGCTTGAAAGTAAAAGCAGATAAAAGCATCAATAAAAAAATTAAATAATAACTATATAAAAACCTGACCAAAAACCAGCAATGTTAATTAAAGTTATAGGTTCTGCTAAAAAGGAACATTAGGGTTAGGGTTACTTCTAAGTGATTATTAATGTAAAATAAACAAAAATGCACTATTTTAAAACACCACTCTGCATCATCTTTCATGTGGTCCTCTACCTATTAGTCCTCAAATAAATGAATAAACCAAGTTTGATATTAGGTTTATTGGAAATACATTGAATGTATCATCAGTTTGTAATATCAAATTACATAAAAAAGCGTTTAAATGGCTCAATACATCAGATTTGTGATTTGTTTTACCCCACTTTCAACATGCAATGCTGCTTTTACTAATTGCTAAAGTCTAAAGACTTAATTTAATGATTTCAGTCAAGAAGGTTAGTTTTTGGTTGGAACTAAATTTACATAATATTCAACGCAAAAGTCAGAAAAGTCAGATTCAATACAGTCAAAGCCATCTAGATGAGCCAGGAACAACAGGATGTTATTCTGTGGAGCGATGAAACCAAACTGAAGCTTTTGAACGTATGGTACAGCAGATGTCTGGAGGAGGAAGAATGAAGCAGATAATGCATAAAATTGACTTGAAGATCTATCTTGTATACGTCGTCTCTATCTTTAATAATTCATGTTTTACTCCAAAGGTTGCGTTTTTACAACAAAAATTTTCGGACATAATTTCCAATCCTTGGTTCGATTTAGAACAAATTAGGTTCGTATGAACCAACTCAAAGAAATCCATTATATATATATATATATATATATATATATATATATATATATAGGGGACTTTTCGGGGATATATCCTGGCTTTCTGGGACGAGAACATAGATCTAGTGTCTTTATCAAAACCTTTTCATCTATAACTTAGCTACAGAGTTTGCAGGATCACAGCTCAGGTGAGTTCTTAAGAACGCCTGAATCCTCTTCCACATGTGGACCTCAGCTGCAGCGTGGGATCTGGCCTCACCTCCCCACAGGACTGGTCCACCCACAACACCATGAAAGCTGGAGGCACAGTAGGGCCCATACGGGGGCTCCAGATAATGTCCTGCTGCAGGATAAGACACATTCTCAAAGTTGTCCTTCCCTTGATGCTTCAGTCTCTCCACCATCTGATCCATGTAAGCTTTGCTGTCCCAGTTCAGGTCGTCCTCTGAGGCCACAAACAGGAAATGTCCCTTGGCTTGTTCAATGGGGACCAGACTGGCCTTGTTCTCTTCTGCCAGGGGGTCATGCATAGCATACTTGACAATACTCGCCCCTGACTCAGTGGGGATGATCTTGCTGATGTCACTCATCAATGGAGATAGAATTTGACTGTTCTTATAGTAGAGAGGAAATGTTGTATTGGCAGAGCAGCCATTGATCCACACTGTGGCCTTGACACCTCGCAGGAAACAGGCGGCTGAAAGAGCAAGATCTCCACTTTTTGAAAGTGATGTGACACCAACTCCTCTACTGCCCACCTGGGGATAAAAACAATGTAAAATAAACAACAATATACCTTTTTTGTCAAAGTAAATTGAAAAAATTAGACTACAACTGAATGCAAGTCTTGTGTCTGGTACTTTGGATAAGAAGTGAGACTAGATTCATATATGGTGGACCTCTCACTCTCACTTTAATGCATGTCACTGGATTAATGCATGTTACTAACTTGACTTGACTAGGTTTCCCTGTCTTTGTGCTTTGTCCCCCTGCAAGGTCACGTGGTCGGTGACTGCATATGGTGCTGTGGACCTGCTCAATGTCCAGTCATTACAAGATGATCATGATGACGATTACAATTATTATTATTGTAAAGTATTTCCCCATTAGCTAATGCTAAATGTTATATTACTATTATTGTTATTATCAACCTGTGATCCAACCATTGCTGACTTTTTCTATACCATGTAACAGCTGTCACTGCATACCATTTCTGGCATCCTCTCTGCTGCACTATATTGATCACACACCATTGCTTACATCCTCTCAATCATATTGAATCTGTCATGCTCCATTGCTGACAGCCTGTGTACCTTACGCAGTTGTCAAGTACCATGTCTGGTATTTGCTATTCCATTTTGCACGAGTTAAACAGAATGGCTAAAACTTTCCTTTCCCAAAATCAAACCAGTACTTCATCGCCGTAAAATCTATGAGGGTGTAAAGTTTTCAAATTATACATGAAATACATTTTTATGTATGTCTGAAAAAAAAAAAAAAAGAATTCCCGCAGTGAGTAAAATAGGACTTGTTTAGGTAAAACACAATGGATACAATTTAGATCTCCTCGAGTCCAATAATGTAAATCCAATTTGGACTAAATCAGACCAACCTTTAGGACGATATGACCTAAAAACTATGGTGTTTTAAAAAAAATTCCCCAAGTGAGTAAAATAGGAACTATTAAACTTAAACACAATGTATACAAGATAGATCTCCTGGAGTTTATTCAGTTTATTCAGAACCAAGTTTGGACTAAATCAGACGGAAGTTGTGAAAACATGAAGAATGTGTGGCTTAAGCGGCGGCGATGACAATTCCATAATATCCCAGCGTTTTGGGGGATATAATCACCTTCTCTTGTTTTTCCAGAAACTTGATTGCTTCCTCAAAATAATCCAGATGTACCACTTTAATGTTTTTTGACATGTCATCCCGGCCATACAGAGTTACAGTCAGCACCACAAATCCTCGACTGGCCAGCAGAGCGGCTCTTTTTTCTGACAAACCTCCTCCAAAAGTGTACAGATCCAGAACCGCAGGGAAAGGACCGCCACCTGCACCAAAAGACACAAGAGAATACAAAGTGACATATAGCCTCATATCAAAATGATAGAAATGATATTGAAAGCAGAATATTGTAATTAAAGAGCGTCACTGCACCACCTACAGCTGCAGCTTTGACTGTAGCGGTCCAGAGCGACAGGAAACTGTTCCCTGATTTATGGGGTTCAACATCCACAGTCATCAAAAACTATTAATGCTATTAACTTCATACACTAATTGATTGATACTAAACATGACAGAGATAAACACCAACCTGCAGGTGTAAACAGGACTCCACGAATATTCCCTTCTTCGACAGGCAGCCTGCTGACCCCGTCTGCAATCAGAGACCTCTCGTTGGTCTCCTCTGCCAACATCCTGCCCTCCCCCTCCCCCTCATGCACAGAGATCTTCACCACATGAGGGATCAAGGAATTGTTTTTCTGAAACCTCTTGTGCAAAGTGTCCGGCTTCATCGACCAAAACAGACCCATGGGTTCAACTCCAACGTAGCTCCCACTGAGAGAGGGGTCTCTCTCCAGGTCGATCTCCCTTCTCCCATCAGCCTTGAAGGTGGCCGAGGAGCTGAACACCACTCCTTTGTCATCAGTGGACATGGCTCTCATGGTGACCACCTGACCCGACCTCAGCCCATCCACCTTCACCCGAACAGGCTCATCATATAAACATCTGTTTCTGGGCAGCACCCTCAGTCTGAGCAGGGAGGACATCTCTTCAGGAACTAACGATCCTGTAACAGAGAGAACAGGCGAGTCAGCTTTCAGTCTGCAACATTCAAGAGAAGACAGAAATCCTCTGAAGTAAGACCAAACAGGGTTGTTGTTGTTTTTTTTATGTAGGATCTCCATAAAAGTCACAGATTAAACCTAGGCGAATCAGATAGTTTGAAACATAAATGATTGCTTAACTACTACCACATCAAACTAAGTAAAGACAAACTTGGCCCCGTTTGGACCAAAACCCCTTCCAGAATATGACACCGTGCAGATGACCATGATGCAACATGGGTACTTTTAGCCTTTATTATTTTTGCCTACATCTCTCTGTCTTTACTTAAATATTTGTATGCATGACTTCTGCATGTAATGAAGTATTTTCCAGGTTTCTAGGTTGTGGAATTACTATGCTTTGTTAAAAGATATGAATGTACCCTCTGTCACAGTAAAACCGACCCGTAGACAAAGTCCAGCGTTTTTACACATTAACACACATTAAGTCCAGCGTTTTTACACATTAACAGTCAGTTTGGAATGTTAGTCATTTACTATTATTATTTTAACCCTCGGATCTAAAAAATCACTGTAACAATTTTACTAGCAATAATAATAATAACAAAAATTAATAATTAAATGGCAAAGTTTTATTTCTTATCAGTTAACATTGAGGAGACCTGACTACCTCTGAATTAAGAATTTAACTGTCTACATTTATATTTCATGGCATTATATTTACACGATTCTGATATGTCTGTGCTGAGTGTTTGGGATGTATTAAACTCTGAATGTTTTACATCCTAGAGAAAAAAAAAAAAAAAAACTGGGTTTTTTTCTCATAATTAATGTTTTCTGCACAATAAATTTCTTGCATTGACTAATTTCTGTTATATAAGGTCTCAGCGTCTCATTAACAAACACTTTCTCAAGTTCAACTGACAAATACATGTGCAGTTAAATCGATTATTTGTACATATTTGTTTATTGTTTGATTATAGCCGTCAATGCTAGCTCAGTTAGCATGTCTAAGGCTATTTCCACTATAGGTTAGTATTACCCTAAGGTACAAAATGCTAATTAATTTTCTACATTGTTGTGAGGCCGTAAACAGCAAAACAGCCAGAAGCCTTTATCTTTCATTTGAAGAAGGGGTTTTCTGCCAAAGTGAACGCAAACGTTCAGGGAGAGCAGAATAAAAGGTCAAAGTCAGCCTGTAGCCTCTGGCTGTTCCCATTGGTCAGCAGGTGTGTGTGCTGATAGGGAAGAGCGTGTGTGTGGGACACACCGCATGCATGTTCCAATAGTCATTTATAAAAAAAGGCTTATCTTAGAGATTACATCATATATCGATGGTTTGACTTTCCATGGATTTGATTTGATCGTTGTTCACCAATCGCAGCATTAATGTAGAAGCATGTTCATGACATGCTGTTTTATCAACAATAACTTCAGAATTTAGTTCAATGTGGTCTTTTTGGTCTATTTTAAATCTTTCACAATGGGTCTGGGTTTTGGTTCTGCTTGACACCACTGTATAAAACTAAAAGTTAGAATTGGAAAGTCATATGTGACCATGTTGTCTTTAGTTGTTAAACAAAACTAATTCTTCAGGGTGGATCGACTAGAGGGCATGGAGCTTCATGTCCCCCCATGTCAACTCACGGAGTCTGTTTCAGGCAGTTTAGTCAGAAACTTTCCCTTGTTCCCTTTTTCCCTTCTGTGTCCTGTTCAGATCTCCTGGTGTCTTCTCCCTGCTGGGAGACAGAACAAAGCATCTTGCAGCAGGTTTGGATGTGTTCTAGAGAGTAGAGTAGAGTAGAGTAATATAGAGTAGAGTAATATAGAGTAGAGTAGAGTAATATAGAGTAGAGTAGAAAAATATAGAGTAGAGTAATGTAGAGTAGAGTAATCTAGAGTAGAGTAATATAGAGTAGAGTAATATAGAGTAGAGTAATATAGAGTAGAGTAATATAGAGTAGAGTAGAGTAATATAGAGTAGAGTAGAAAAATATAGAGTAGAGTAATGTAGAGTAATATAGAGTAGAGTAGAGTAATATAGAGTAGAGTAATATAGAGTAGAGTAATATAGAGTAGAGTAGAGTAATATAGAGTAGAGTAATATAGAGTAGAGTAATATAGAGTAGAGTAGAGTAATATAGAGTAGAGTAATATAGAGTAGAGTAATATAGAGTAGAGTAATATAGAGTAGAGTAGAGTAATATAGAGTAGAGTAGAGTAATATAGAGTAGAGTAGAGTAAGATAGAGTAGAGTAGAGTAATATAGAGTAATATAGAGTAGAGTAATATAGAGTAGAGTAATATAGAGTAGAGTAGAGTAGAGTAGAGTAATATAGAGTAATATAGAGTAGAGTAATATAGAGTAGAGTAGAGTAATATAGAGTAATATAGAGTAGAGTAATATAGAGTAGAGTAGAGTAGAGTAGAGTAATATAGAGTAATATAGAGTAGAGTAATATAGAGTAGAGTAATATAGAGTAGAGTAGAAAAATATAGAGTAGAGTAGAGTAAAAAAGAGTAGAGATAGAAATCCAATACTAGGAAAAAAAATCAGTCAGGACGATTGAGGAAAAAGAAATGGTCTGTGTAAACTACCTGATATAACATTCCCTACCTAATAGAAATATAGAGTAGAGTAGAGAAATATAGAGTAGAGTAATGTAAAGTAGAGTAATATAGAGTAGAGAAATATAGAGTAGAGTAGAGAAATATAGAGTAGAGTACAGTAATATAGAGTAGAGTAGAGTAATTTAGGGTAGAGTAGAGTAATTTAGGGTAGAGTAATTTAGGGTAAAGTAATGTAGAGTAAAGTAATATAGAGTAGAGTACAGTAATATAGAGTAGAGTAGAGTAATATACTGTAGAGTACAGTAATATAGAGTAGAGTAATATAGAGTAGAGTACAGTAATATAGAGTAGAGTACAGTAATGTAGAGTAGAGTACAGTAATATAGAGTAATATAGAGTAGAGTACAGTAATATAGAGTAGAGTAATATAGAGTAGAGTACAGTAATATAGAGTAGAGTACAGTAATGTAGAGTAGAGTACAGTAATATAGAGTAATATAGAGTAGAGTACAGTAATATAGAGTAGAGTACAGTAATGTAGAGTAGAGTACAGTAATGTAGAGTAGAGTACAGTAATATAGAGTAGAGTACAGTAATATAGAGTAGAGTACAGTAATGTAGAGTAGAGTACAGTAATATAGAGTAGAGTACAGTAATGTAGAGTAGAGTACAGTAATATAGAGTAGAGTACAGTAATATAGAGTAGAGTAATATAGAGTAGAGTACAGTAATATAGAGTAGAGTACAGTAATGTAGAGTAGAGTACAGTAATATAGAGTAATATAGAGTAGAGTACAGTAATATAGAGTAGAGTACAGTAATGTAGAGTAGAGTACAGTAATGTAGAGTAGAGTACAGTAATATAGAGTAGAGTACAGTAATATAGAGTAGAGTACAGTAATGTAGAGTAGAGTACAGTAATATAGAGTAGAGTACAGTAATGTAGAGTAGAGTACAGTAATATAGAGTAGAGTACAGTAATATAGAGTAGAGTAGAGACAAGGAAGAAAAAAGCAGTGTTATTCTTAATAAAAAAAGAATATTTCCGCGACAGAACTGACCACAAAACTTACTAATGAGGTGAACTCATTACTAACTATTAACTATTGGTGAAACTTTATATGATTGTGTTTTTCGTTTTGTTTATACAATATAAGAATTATAAGTTATTTTCAGGATCATTCTTGACTCATCAAACCCAGCATTACTGAGCATCTCCATAAACCTGCACCTTCCGGTCACTGAATGCACCTTATTAACTAATGTATGTAACAACGCACTGGTTTTTCTTCATTATTTGTTGCATAGACTACTGTGTTTGCACTATGTATGTACCTGCTGCTATGACACATTAAAATCCCCACGGAGATTAATAAAGTATGCTACCTATCTATAATCATTATCAAATTTTACAGCAGCACTTCCAAGAGCCAGGTCAGCCTCTCTGCTTGGGACTGCAGGATCCCCATGTCGTTCATCATCTGGGCCGTTATTCTTGTTACTATTATTATGGCTGTTTTTTTTTATATTTCTGCTCTGCATCATAGTTCTATTTCATCAACCCTCCTAGCTAATATCAACACAGACCTGACACATACCAACACCGGACAGACAGAAAAATCTATCTCACTGGCCTTTTTGTTACGTTGTGTTGTTTTTGTCCCTTTATTTGAGCATCTACATTGTTTGTCGGCATGGATTTTTATGTTGTGACCTGCTGTCTTGCGTTATATACAATAATAGTAAATTACACACATCACATAAAGTCCTCACATGAATGTATCGGTCAACCAGCTGCCAAATCCACTGTAAACCCTGACTACTTTAGAATTATTTTACCCAAATCCAACTGTAACTCTTGCTCTCATTTTCAAGAAAATTGCCCTGAACTTACTTATTCTCTCTAAACAAAAGCACCAAAGTATGTTATTGCTGTCATCTTCTGCAATCTATTGCTTATTTTTGATTGTCTTCTTTGTGTTACGGCTCTTTAGATATGACGTTCCGTTAGCAATGCGATTCAGACCTAACTGTTCATGCAGAGTAGAGACGTCTCTTACCAATGCGATGATTCCGACAGCAATTGTGATTTAAATATGACATATTGGCCAATCAAATGTAGCGCTCTCAGTCAAAATCTCTAGAAACAGGAAAGTCTCAAAGGGGGTCCAAAGTAAAACTTTATTTGTAAAGATCAGACAGGAAGTGTGATTTAGAAGTAACTCAATATTCCTTAGGAAAGCCAATAATGCCAGGCAAGATATGATAAAACAAAAGAGAGTTTCAGCTCCCTAATGGTGGATAGTAACTAAATACATTTACTCAAGTACTGTGCTTACTTTGAGATATTTTTCTATGATTATTCCCAATTTTATGCTACTAAATTCATCTACCCCACTCCTCTACCCCATACCCACACTTACTTTTCAGATCACATTTTTGTGTAACCTTCCTGTCCCGTGACAACGACGTATTGTTACGCAGTTCTGTGGGTTTTTTCCCGGACCCAAATGCAGACGCATAAAACTTAGAGCTGGTGTCAAATATTTTTATTCCTCCGTGAAACAAGGAAAAACAGGGACAGAAAAACTGGAGGTTACTTTACCATACATACACTGGGAGGGGTTGGGACACGTGACGACACAAGGACATCATGCAACGAACTGGCACAGAAGGGACGGTAAGGACAGACTTTATACACAGACATAACGAGACAATGAGACACAGCTGGAGGGGAAACACAGGTGAGCATGATCACCAATCACAAGACAGACACAGAGGGAGAAAGGAACACAGAGGCGTGACACGTATGTCATCCGGGGTAAATCCTGTGTGATTAAGTGATTGTGTTCTTTTATGGATTAAGTAACAACTTCTAACGATGCTCATTTTAAAAGGCTATTTAAATATACATGATCACAAAGGAAGAAATACCAAACACCATATAAAGTAGTTGAAATGACCTTTAAACTCGGTCAGAGGAAAGATGGAAGAATATTGTGCTCAACCTATTCTGCCGATTTTGCAGAAATCTCAGATTTCCACGAATAATTTCTGAGGGGTGGGGCGAAGGGGGAGTTTGGTGTCAGCAGGAGTATTTTTCTCTAATCACTGGAGTTTCATTCGATTCATTGACAACCATTTGCATCTATAACTTAGCTGTAGAGTGTGAAGGATCACAGCTCAAGTGAGTTCTCAAAAATTCCTGCATCTTCTTCCACATGTGGACTTCAGCAGCGGCGTGGACTTTTGGAACACCTCCCCACAGGGCTGGTTTACCCAAAACCCCATTAAGACTGGATGAGCAGAAGGGTCCATAAGGTGGCTCCAGGTAATGTCCTGCTCCAGCATATATCAAACTGTCAAAGTTGTCCTTCCCATGATGCTTTAGTCTCCCCATCATTTCGTCCGCGTAACCTTTGCTGTCCCAGCAGAGGTCGTCCTCTGACGCCATAAACAGGAAATGTCCACTGGCTTGTTGAATGGGGACCAGGCTGCCCTTGTTCTCCTCTGCCAGCGGGTCATGCAGAGAATACTTGACGATACTCGCCCCTGACTCCAGGGCAATCACTTTGCTGGAATCATACATCAGTGGAGGAAGAACCTGGCTCTTCTTATAGTAGAGAGGGAATGCTGTGTTAGCAGAGCAGCCATTTATCCACACCACTGCCCCAACATCTGGCAGGAAGGAAGCCACTGAAAGAGCAAGATCTCCACCTTTTGAAAGTGAAATAACACCGACTCCTTTACTGCCCACCTTGGGAAAAAAGCAACAAAAAAAAAAGAGATTTTCTCTTAAGTGACTAAACATTGCAGTCAACCACTTAACTTAATGCTTGTCCAGGAAAAGCCTTGCTATATCCCAGAAAGGTCGTGGACGTTATGGATTGTCCGCCACCGCAACAGATCTTTTGTGTTGGTGCGATAACTCAAATGATTTCATGGATAATTTCTCAAATTTTGTAGCCACATAGACCTTAGTGTGAGGAAGAAATGGATTGATTTTGGATATGTTCTATACTTCCGACGCTAGTGGGAGATTTTTCTCCAAATTTCTTTCGGGCCATAATTTAGCAAACATTGCCCAATTTAGCCCACATTTGGTGTAAATGAATCGACTCAAGCAGCTCTTTCTTGTACATGAATCATATTTCACTCTAATAGTTAATATTTTGCTCACTAGAGGGATTTACGCTCGCTGTCGTGTCTGACAGCGTAGGCCTAGTTCTGCTCTTTTTTCCATTTAAAGGTGCATTGTGTAAAATTCAGAGGTGTCTCTTTAAATGAATGAAAATAACATCCATAACTATGTTGTTGTATTATAGAAGCAGCTGAAAAAGACATAGCTTGTTTGGAGGAAGACACTTGAGCACCATCTTAGATTCTTGGGATGGGGTTAGGGGTACATTATCGAATAGTCATTGCCGCCATTGTTCCTTCGTGTTAACGCGGTAACTCAAAAACTGTTTCAAGGATCACTTTTACATTTTATACTCCAATAGAGCTTAGTACGCTGAAAAACTGGATTGGTTTTGGGAAAGGTTTGTTGTATATTTCCAACACTAGGGGAAGCTTACTCTCCAAAAGTTTTCAGACCATAATTTCTCAACTGTTGGTCCGATTTAGTCCGAATTAGATGGGTATCAATCGATGGGTATGTAATTCGACGAGTCCGATCAGGGGGGATGGCTAGTACAATGCAGGGGATTTGGGACATTTCTGGGATATACCCTTGCGACAACAGTGTAGACCTTATTTTGATTTACAAATTCTGGCGAAAAAATAAGACTTTTGAATTCAGGTCTTATAGGTAAGAATCCAAATAATATTGGTTCTAAATAACAAAGTGACGCTCATGTGGCACATTTGAGAAATTAGCATTGCTTAATTGGAGTTTTATATTAATTTGGCCGTAATACTCTTCACTGCTATTGTTTCCTTTATGTCATTTGGTAGGTACACTATCTATGGGTGTATAAGCCACGGCCGTATTTACTCAAAGGCGTCTGAGTTTCCAAAGACTAAGAGGATTAACAGCTCACTAACGGCACATAACACGCACACCTACGAGATTAGAAGTCATGGGTATTCAACAAAACTTGCTTTTTGTTTACAGTTGGTTTTGCAACTCACCTTATCTTGGTTTTTCAAAAACTTTATTACTTCCTCAAAATAGTCTAGATGGAACTCCTTGTTGTTTGTTGCCATGCCGTCACGACCAAACAGCGCTACGGTCAGGACCACAAATCCTCGACTGGCCAGCAGAGAGGGCCTCTTCTCCGACAGACCTCCACTAGAAGTGTACAGATCCAGCACAGCGGGGAAAGGACCTCCACCTCAAAATAACACTGCCTTCAATACGATTCTTAAGCGACACCACTGCTGACAACATTACCAATACGTGTTCCTTTTACTGGACCGACTGTCACACATAGCACAAAAATGAATTCCCTGATAGGCTTCTTGAGACAACAACATAAAATTAAATCATCCTGAGTCATGCGTTCACTCTGTTGTGTTGGGGGAAAAGTAATATGACGTGCAATACTGATTACGGTCACCAGAGCAAAACCAACTGAAATTGAGACTCCTCCAATTTAATTTGGGTTCTGCATCAGTTCACATCAAAACATAACATTTCTCCTCAGGTTGGGGTGGCATAGATGAGCCTGTGAATGAACAGACAACACTAAAGTTTGTTTTTCAGAGGGTCTGCCATAGACTGCAAAGTAATACCAGCATTTTCCTCTGAATCTACAGTCTAAAATAAAGCAAAATGAAATAAAATCAAACCAACCTGGAGGAGTAAACAGGACACCCCGTATATTCCCTACTTGAACAGGGAGCCGGCTCACCCCGTCTCCAATCAGAGACCTCTCGTTGGTCACTTCTGCCAACATTCTGCCCTCCCCCTCCCCCTCATGCACAGAGATCTTCACCACATGAGGGATCAAGGAATTGTTTTTCTGAAACCTCTTGTGCAAAGTGTCCGGCTTCATCGACCAAAACAGACCCATGGGTTCAACTCCAACGTAGCTCCCACTGAGCGAGGGGTCTCTCTCCAGGTCGATCTCCCTTCTCCCATCAGCCTTGAAGGTGGCCGAGGAGCTGAACACCACTCCTTTGTCATCAGTGGACCTGGCTCTCATGGTGACCACCTGACCCGACCTCAGCCCATCCACCTTCACCCGAACAGGCTCATCATATAAACATCTGTTTCTGGGCAGCACCCTCATTCTGAGCAGGGAGGACATCTCTTCAGGAACTAAAGATCCTGTAACAGAGAGAAAAGGCGAGTCAGCTTTCAGTCTGCAACATTCAAGAGAAGATAGATATCCTCCAAAGGAAGACCGAGCAGTGTTTTTTTCTGTAGCACCTCCATACAGGTCACAGTTGATGTTGATTGTTTAAATGTTACCATAACAACCGTAGACTTACCACAAATTTTATGGAAAATAGAAAATTCTTATTTAAATTTAAATATAATAATAAAACAAACAAATTTTGCCCTTATTAGAACTTTTTCGGTTGTATCAACTTGCATAATCCTGTGTATTAAGTCCTCACATGCCACAAAATGCTCCCCCAAAAATTGGGCTTCTTCAATAGCCGTGGTTAACGGCTCATGCTTGGGGGCACCTTCAACTTGTGCTGCCCTCCACCCAAGGGATCCGCCCTCAGCCTCTTACTCTTTAGCAAATACATACAGCCGATGGGTCACATAATAAACAGGTTCAGTCACATTTTCTAATCAAAACGCACAATGGACTAAGGCCAGACTGAAACCAAGACTAAAATTGCAAGACTAAGAATTTTCTCTCCCGTGAACAGAAAATGAACCACAAGTCTGATTACAATCAAATCTAAACTCCCACTGGGACAGGATGTTGAAAATATGATGACAAATTTCTCCAAATTAAAGCAAAAATACATTTCATCTTACCAAAGTTTTTATATGGTCCTGACGAGCCCACAGACAATCACAGCATGCCTCAAAATGAATGACAGGAGGAGAAAAAACTACAGGAATAGTGGCTGGAATTAGATTACATGTGTGAACGTAGCTTATGGTAAACTCAAACTGTGTGGAAGTGCTATGGGACCATACAATGGATATAGGTCACAAGACCAGGTGACCTGGATTCCCCCACCAATCAGGCTCCAGGATGGGGAGGCCAACTCAGCAGGTCAACCCTGCACTTATTATGCATAAATGAATTATATGGTATTTTATTCTGGATCTGGTGATCCAGCATTGCGCTAGAAAGAGAACCACCATTACTCAAATAAAGTTTTCTTATACAACTGTAAATCTAACAATGATTCCACTTTAGCATAAGGATCTTTAGTAAAGACCCAGCAGTCTTTGTTTATCAGAGAGGGTTACATATGAGCATTGGAAGCAGCCTGAGGTCAAGTTTAACCTTCAATGTAAATGTTTAACGTTTCAACCGAACATTAACAACCAAAATAATGTAGACCTGAGCTCCAGTTTGACCTGAAATATTATAACACGTCCTTCAATTGATCCATTTATGACCCTCATACTATCATAATATGACTTGATGTAACACTGCAGGGATTCATCATTTAGTGTAAAAGTATCCTTCTCCTAATCTCTGCCATGACTTTGTGTTTATTCAATGTTCTTTTATCTGTGTTCCTGTTTTATTTTGAAAGTGGTATGTGTGTTGTTTAGTTAGTTTTACATTTCCTGCTATGTTTCTTTTATTTTGCCTTTTTTTGTTTATTGTATATTTCTTTATTCTTTCTTAGCGTAATCTTTGTGCGTTTCACGTGTTTTCCTTTTCTCTCTCTGTGTCCTGTTTCATCATTTTGTCTGTTCTCCTCTTGTGTGATTATTCATCATGTTCACCTGTGTTTCTCCTCTTGTGTGATTGTCCATCATGTTCACCTGTGTTTCTCCTCTTGTGTGATTGTCCATCATGTTCACCTGTGTTTCTCCTCTTGTGTGATTGTCCATCATGTTCACCTGTGTTTCTCCTCTTGTATGATTGTTCATAAGGTTCACCTGTGTTTCCCCTCTTGTGTGATTGTTCATCATGTTCACCTGTGTTTCTCCTCTTGTGTGATTGTCCATCGTGTTCACCTGTGTTTCCCTTCTTGTGTGATTGTCCATCATGTTCACCTGTGTTTCTCCTCTTGTGTGATTGTCCATCATGTTCACCTGTGTTGCCCCTCTTGTGTGATTGTCCATCATGTTCACCTGTGTTTCCCTTCTTGTGCGATTGTCCATCATGTTCACCTGTGTTTCTCCTCTTGTGTGATTGTCCATCATGTTCACCTGTGTTTCTCCTCTTGTGTGATTGTCCATCATGTTCACCTGTGTTTCCCTTCTTGTGTGATTGTCCATCATGTTCACCTGTGTTTCTCCTCTTGTATGATTGTTCATAAGGTTCACCTGTGTTTCCCCTCTTGTGTGATTGTTCATCATGTTCACCTGTGTTTCTCCTCTTGTGTGATTGTCCATCGTGTTCACCTGTGTTTCCCTTCTTGTGTGATTGTCCATCATGTTCACCTGTGTTTCTCCTCTTGTGTGATTGTCCATCATGTTCACCTGTGTTGCCCCTCTTGTGTGATTGTCCATCATGTTCACCTGTGTTTCCCTTCTTGTGTGATTGTCCATCATGTTCACCTGTGTTTCCCCTCTTGTGTGATTGTCCATCATGTTCACCTGTGTTTCCCTTCTTGTGTGATTGTCCATCATGTTCACCTGTGTTTCTCCTCTTGTGTGATTGTCAATCGTGTTCAACTGTGTTTCCCCTCTTGTGTGATTGTCCATCATGTTCACCTGTTTCTCCTCTTGTGTGATTGTCCATCGTGTTCAACTGTGTTTCCCTTCTTGTGTGATTGTTCATCATGTTCACCTGTGTTTCCCCTCTTGTGTGATTGTCCATCATGTTCACCTGTGTTTCCCTTCTTGTGTGATTGTCCATCATGTTCACCTGTGTTTCTCCTCTTGTGTGATTGTCAATCGTGTTCAACTGTGTTTCCCCTCTTGTGTGATTGTCCATCATGTTCACCTGTGTTTCCCTTCTTGTGTGATCGTCCATCATGTTCACCTGTTTCTCCTCTTGTGTGATTGTCCATCATGTTCAACTGTGTTTCCCCTCTTGTGTGATTTTTCATCGTCTTCACCTGTTCTCTTGTGTGATTGTTCGTGTTCACCTGTGTTTCCCCTCCAGCTGTGTCTCATTGTCTCATTACATCAGTGTATATAGTCTGTCCTCACCTCACACGATCGTTGTTGATGTTTCCTCATGTCATCACTCATCCCAGCCATTTCCTAATGTTTTTGTTAAGTTGTTTTCTGTTTTCTCTCATGCTTTTTCCTCGTGCCTTATTTTTGAATTAATTAAATATTTAACTGTACCTGCTCTGCCTCTGCTGTGGTGTGTCTTCACCTGGGGCTAAACCTTGCCACAACGACATTTCAACAACAATCTCAAACTTTTCAGAGGAAAAATATGCAACAAGGTTTTTTTCAGGCAACTTCAAATCTTTTAATGGAATAGAATTAAAAATGTTTTACTTTTTACTTTTACTTTGATAAAGAAAATGAATTCTCCTTCCATGTTTTAGACCTATGAGGAAAGTCCACTGATGTTACACATTAATGTAGTTTCATAAATTCAGAGTATTATTTACGGCTGTGAGGGTCTCTCTTGATTTTTCAATGAAACTTTTTTTAATCTATTTGGAAACACATGAAACTTAGTTTTCAGCATTTTCTGTCTAACATCTGTAAAGATTAAAATATTGAATTAAAAAATGTAATTATATATACACACACATATCACATTGGCTTTCACCTTCCACACCGGTTCCAGATGTTCCCGCAGTACTTCTTACTTTTGATGTTTTCACATACTGCCCTCCTTTGGTCCTTTTCACTGTGTCTGATTGGTAAGCCAGTAAAAAATGTTTTTGTGGCTTGAGGTTTTGGTCCTGATAGACTCCTCTGGCAGGAGACTTGTTTGAGTCTCCTGCTAGAGGGGCGGGAATCAAAGAAGCATCCAGAGTGAGAGGGTTCGCCAAAAATCGAGAGTAACTACGGTTCTATGAATCCTGGATGACCGCCAGGCTGTGCTTCAAGCACTGGATTCTGGGTGACTGAATGCTGTGGCGGTCATTAAGGATGAAATAGAACGAGATTGACGTATATAACTACGGTTCTATGAATCCTGGATGAACGCCAGAGCGTCAGTCACGCAGAATCAAGTTCTTAAAGCAGGGCCTCTGGCGGTCAGTAAGGATGAAATAGAACTGCCCAATTCAGGGTCTTGGATGTTTACAAGTCCTGGAGAAACGGCAGATTGAAGCCAGATTGAAGTTTATCACCTTCTCAGCTGAGAGGCTGCAGTCCATCATTGTCCCTGACAGTGGCAGCAGCGCACCAGAACGTGATGGAGGAGGTGATAAGATACGTTTTTAAATAATATATAATATAATGTTATATACGCCAATAAGTTCTAATTTTGATGCTGGTTTTTGCAAAATTGGGGATTTACCTTTTAATATTATGAGAAAATGTCATAATAATAAAAAGTAAAAAAAAACTAAAATCAAAAGAAAAAAGTTGTAATATTACAACAATAAAAAAATATTAAAACATATTTCTTTGTAAATTTGCAAATTTTTATTGTAATGTCTTTTTTTCATTGAAAATGTTTGGCCTAATTCCCATCTCATTTTGAATTGACTCAGATATTCAGAGATTGAATGTATGGAATGTGTTTGTGTTACACTTTAAAATGGGATAAAATGTTGAAAATAGAACACCGTTCAGAAGTATGAGACAGAAAAATGAGACACGGTTTGAATTGAGCATCACTGATTTAATCCACTATCTCTTATATCACAAAGGAAGTCTTTAAAAATGCAGACTAGAATTTCTCGTATATAAACTGTACACAAAAAGCAAGGCACTATACAATCAGGTTCATTAAGTTGCTGCTGCTTCTCCTCAAAGTCCAACCTTTACATTACAACCTCTCCGCTCTAAGGAGTTCAGTGATTCAGACTCTGCTGCTTGACACTAATGATTCAGCCACCAGGCCCGATGGCATCCGGACACAAGGAAAACACCTCACCTCAGCACGTCTGACGTGACAGGATCCGATTTTACATAGATACAACATCAGAAATTGCACCTAAAGACACATTTACACAAATAACATTACACACACACACACACATATATAAAAACATTATATACAATCGCACACACATACACACAGCATGGCACTCGGACACCAAAGGTTTCAAATGTGCACATTTTCCCACTTAGGGTCACTTTGAGTGTTTGGAGGAGCCTCCAAAAACATTTGATTTTACTCTGTAACGTTGAAAGGTAAAACATGACCATAAGCAAGGCGAGTGTGTCTCCAGCCTCTTCCTTTATTTCTCCAGATTCATTTTCCCAGCGTCAACATCCGAAAGCAGGTTTTCCTCTGTCTCCATCCTAACTTGTTAGTCATCCACTTCACGCACCACCTCTGATTAAACTCCCGCTTAAAACAGTCCTTTGGCCTTCTTTACGTTCACTTGCTTCCACCCTGGTAGACTTTCGTATTCTTCTCTCTTCATTTCCAAAGCTTTCTGCAAGTGGCAGAAGAGACACATGCGATTTATTCTCTACTATCTGATAACCATTTGACTCTGTAGCTGCCAAAAACACAGAAAAATATGACCTGAAATCTGCTGAGAAGATTCGATGCTCAAAAACCTTTTGGTTGATGACGTTCTTCAACACCAAAAAGTTGACTGTAATGTTTTGGATCTTCTTCCAGTTAGATTTCAATGCAATTGTGACAATAAAATATAAGGTGTAAATGTCATTGTAAAGACATTTATACCATCTAATCCAATGTTTCTGTAATAATACAGTGTGGGGAAATTGTTCTGGAATCCTCAACTTATTTGGTTTTTCAAATGAAGTTGAAAAAAAAGCAGAGGTAACCCGAGTAAAAACAAAACGCCTATTTTACATGATAATTTTATTCAATGTGGCAAAAATAGTATCCGATACCTAACTCACCTGTGGGACAAAACTATTGTACATCCTCTAAAGTCAATCAAAAACCAACCAAACCGCATTAATACTCTCATTTTAAGAAGCAGGAAGTTGGATTGCAGGTCTCACCAGGAGAACACAATGCCAAACTCAAAAGATATTCCAGAAGGTGATTGAAATACATCAGTCTGGGAATTGTTACAAAATAATTTCTAAGGTTCTGGAACTCCATGGACCCCAAGTGAGACCCATAATCCACAGATTGAGAAGACTTGAGACAATAGTTAATCCTCACAGAGTCGGACGACCTCCGAACTTCCCTCAAAATACAGGTTGATGGGCAAATCATGAGGTCACAAAAGTTCCAAAGTAAACATTCAAAGAACTCCAGGTCTCTCTCAGCTCAAGGAAGATCAGGATTCCCGGCTTCACTTTTCCAAATAAACTGGATACAAACAGCATCCACGGAAAAGTGGGAGAAGAAAAGAAGGGCATTAAAATCCTTCTGAATTTTGCCACAACACACCTTGATGACCCTCAGCGCTTTTATGGGAGCATTCTATGGACTGATGAGTAGCAAGTTGAATTATTTAGGGGACTAAAGCCCTGTTACATCTGGTGTTAATCAAACATACAGTATCCCATAATACCTATGGACAAATATAGAGGTGGCAGTGTGATGTGGAGATGCTCTGCTGCTTCTGGACCAGGATGACTCACCATAATTGATGGAAACTTGAATTTTGCTCTCTAACAGAAAATGATGTAGATGAATGTCAGGTAATTAGCATATGAGGCTCAGGCAGCAGGAATGGATCAAAATTAATCAAATAAAAGTTTTTGAGAGGTCTGGTCGAAGTCTGGACCTGAACCCCAATGAGATGATGTGGTGGGACCTTGAAAGATCAGTTCATGTTCACAAACCCTCACGATGTGGCCGCGCTAAAGCATTTCTATAAGGTAAAATGGGGCAAAATTCCACCACAGTGATGTCAGAGACAGAGGTTCTTAATCGTCAGAGGAGTTTGGTTCCAGTCGTTCCTACAAAACGTGGAAAAACTAGATACTCAGTTCAGGGGGGAATACTTTTTCACACAGGGTATATGGGTTTTGGATAAGTGGCACCTTCTTTTTAGATACAGTATTATCTAAAATATTTTTGTTTTTACTCAGGTTGTCTCTGTTTCTTGAAGTTAAATCCAGTTTCAAAAAACAACAGCATTTAGTCTGAGAGACACAAAAAGAGAATAGAAGCTTTTTCTATGGCAGTTTCTTGACAGCAAAATCACATTGAGACTCGTATAATATTATATCTTCTGCTCTGTGAGTTGAGATTGTGCACCAAAACCTTTTTACAAGGGTCTCGTTATTTCAGTGGTGTCATGCCTCCGTTTTGTGCACCATAGACAGAAAGTGAGTGAGACTGCAGTGGAGCTGATGGTGAATCATAGTAGCATTCATTGGTCAAGTAAAAGGTGTGTTCCTGTTTGTGTGTGTGTGTGTGTCTGTGTGAGAGTGTGTGTGTGAGCGTGTGTGAGTGTGCGTGCGTGCGTGTGTGTAGAGGAGAGTAGTAGCAGAGGAGTGTGTTGTAGTCAAAGGTGTTAACTACACACACATTTTAAAGAGGAGAAGAGAGCAACAATGGCTGCACAAATAACCATCTTAATTATCACCGCAGGATAAATCTTCGCCCTCAGGGGTGAATTTACAAAAAATGAATTGCGGCTGTTAATCGCTCCATGAATCATTGATTCATGATGATCATTTGCAACCGCTATTTGGAGCCGGCTAAAGGAACCATTCAGAAAAGATATCTCATCAATGATATGCCAGCGTAAACACAATCAGACACCACAGATTTGTGTCTGATTGCTCTTATCAATGTGGCAATTAATGTTGTCTTTTCACCTACATTACAGTAGGCGGGACAATACAGAACGGAAAATAGAAAACAAAAATTCACACTACGAGCTTGAAGTTTCGACAGAAGAGGATAAGCGGCATTCAACAAAACACAACACATGAAACCTAACTGGGACAGCCAAAAAACCACAGAAGGGATTTAACATCCCAGTCGGTCAGTTCTGTTGGTTGTCCAAACGCACACCTGAAGACTGCAAAAGGAGATGGCATGACCTGAAGCGCAGGACTAAAGGAAAAGTATCTTTCAATGCCACTCGAGCCTAACAAACTGGCGGAGGTCCACCCAAGGAATAGAATTTAAACTTTATTGAGGAACTTGTTCAACAAACTCTCCAGAGCCAACAGGTCCTTTGCTCGGAGGAGGGGATTGTCTCTAATGGGACTCTGTAGGCATTATTATTATTGTCACCATCATCATTATTATTAGTAGACTACATGTTAGGTGTTTCTAGTGAGCCCCTGAATTCATTTGTGAATTTTTTTAATTTATCTTGTGCTTACAAGATAATAGCTTAGTTTTATATATATATATATATATATATATATAACCCCTTAATATATATATATATATATATTAAGGGGTCTACTTGAAGGAGTAAAAAGCTCACCATATTTTTATGATACTATTACATTGTGCCGATGCACCTTTGTTTGTCACAGCGTACCAAAATCAAGGAGTTTGAGTGGAGCTGTCCATGGTGCTGAATCTTTAAGTCCCCTCAATTCTCCGTCTTATTTGCGCAAGTCTTACTTGTGTCGCGGCTCTACGAGGAATGGCTGGTATAACATCCCACAAGGGTCTGCTGATGGCTGTGATAGCTCACAGGAACCTGCAATGGGTGTTTGGAAGGAGCGAGACAGAAGAACCTGGAGTTTTGCCGGCAATTTTACACAATTGCATGACATCTCTGGGTGGCGGGCTCAATCTTATCCTTGATCTCATCGAGGATATTAAGAATCAGGTGAGCTGGCGACCTGTATCTTTGAATAACTTCAGTTTCAGTTAAATCTAGAACAGTTATTCTTGTTCGAAATATCCGCTCGCGAGGATGCCTGGCATCACGACGCCTCCTTTGTCTGGCCACAATCACTGCTGCCATGATCACTGGAAATACTAGAACTCACAGTCTTAATAAATATGCTTCAATTACACCAACTCTCTGAAGTTCTAATCAACGAGGGTCCTTTGCATAGAGAGGTGCATTCAGTTGCAGCGGTCTTGCTTCCGCAAAAGCCACACAATCCGTTTTGTGAATTCACCCGTCTGTTGTTCCAATGAAGGACTGAAAGCTGTTGGATCCAAACACACTCTCCTGAGTTCTTGTTTTGCTCGCTACAGCAGTAGCTTGGGATTATTTTCATATCCAATTCGGCCTACGCTGTCGTCCCTGACAACAAGCAAAAATTATGAAATCAGTTGAATGGCGATGAGGAAAGTTTACTGTAATTCAAAATCAGCTGATTAACCGTCATGGCCGTGTGGAAGTATGACTCAATGCATCATTTACATAAATGAAATAGTAGAAAGAAATACTTGTAGATTTTGAGTAAGAGTTTTAAGTTAATTGGGCCCTCATTCGTGACGAAGGAATTCTGTGTAAAGTATATAATTCATTTAAAGGTAATCAAACTGATCGAAGTAATTTTCTGATGAAAAACTTAAATTAAATGAAATTAAAGTCATCGTTTTTTTTTTTTTTTTTCATTCCTAGCATTCCATTTATTTTGTTTGCTTCATGTATCATTTCCCATTTGTTAACTACCGTGTTTGGAAAGAGGATTTCTAGGAGTTATTATGCAGGACTCCAGGACTACAGAGTAACCGGGGCGATCATTTCAGAAGTAATTGTGCAGCCAAGTGCAAAACTTTCATTCTGGAGATGAGAGAGAGAGAGAGCGAAAGAAAGAGAGAGAGAGAGAGTGATCAGATCAGATCAGATCAGAGAGAGAGAGAGAGTTCAGAGTTCAGATCCACATGAAGAGAAACAGTGGCTTCATGCTGGAGAGAAGGAGAGGGAGATGAATCACAGGATGGGTCTCCTTACCTCAATCACCTACTTGGTCTGTAAAGTGAGAGTCAGATGGAGTTAGGACACACGACACGAGACAGAGAGGAGAAATCCTCCTTTGAATATTCTCACTGATTCAGGCCCGAGCAATGATTACTTTATTATCTTATTATTGACTATAGTTTCTATCAGTCTGCATATATCTCTGCCTCAGTGAGGAGGATATTATCACACTAATGATGATGTGGGTTTAGATTACCAAAAACACATAATTAGATCACAAAGGCACTAAAGCCCTATCATTAAGTGTCACTAGAGCCATGTCATTATGATACAGTTTCACTAGAGCCATGTCATTATGATACAGAGTGGGACTAGAGCCATGTCATTATGATACAGAGTGTCACTAGAGCCCTGTCATTATGATACAGAGTGGGACTAGAGCCATGTCATTATGATACAGAGTGTCACTAGAGCCCTGTCATTATGATACAGAGTGTCACTAGAGCCATGTCATTATGATACAGAGTGTCACTAGAGCCATGTCATTATGATACAGAGTGTGACTAGAGCCATGTCATTATGATACAGAGTGTCACTAGAGCCATGTCATTATGATACAGAGTGTCACTAGAGCCTGATGAAAGGAGTAAGACTGCCTGCAACATTTAGGTCTAGTCATTTCTGTGGGTTACTGACCTCAAAATCCTGATCCGACAGGTAGATCTCCAGACGGAGTGGGTCCACCCCCTCAGGGAGCGGCCGGCCCTGCAGCTGAGCGAGAGGGAAGCTGTTCTGGCAGAGTCGGGCCAACACGTCTTCCACCAGGATGATCTGGTTACACACCTCCGCCTCCTGCAGCCAGAGCAAGAGGATTTGGCAAGAGTCATGTGATTCGTTACAAACTGTGCATAACTACAGTGGTTCTATATATTCTGATAGGATCTGATACTGCAACTACACCTGGTGGAATTCATTTATATCCAGTCTTAGGGAAAATCACAATCCATGTGTTATCCACATTAAAATTAGCTCATATAATCTTCTTCCTTTTCTTTCGAATGTTCCCTTTAGTGTTCGCCACAGCGGGTCATTTGTTTTCACCTTGCCCTGTCCACTGCATCGTACTCTGTTACACCAACCAACTGCATGTCCTCTCTCACCACATCCAGAAATTGCTTCTCTAGTGTTTCCCTTTTTGTAATTCCTGGCAGCTCCAGCTCCAGCATCCTTCTACCAATATAACCAACATCCCTCCTTTTCACTTGTGTCCAAACCATCTCAATCTGGCCTTTCGTTCTTTGTCTCCAAGACGTCTGACCCGGGTTGTCCCTCTGGTGTGATCATTTCATCCTCTTCATTCCCAAAGAAAATCTTACCAACTTCTCTGGCTTCTCTAACATCATCTGTTAGCCTGTCCATCACCATAGCAAACAAGAAGGGGCTCAAAGCCGATCCTTGATGTAGTCCCATCTCCACTTCAAACCGATCGCTGACTCCTACTGCACACCTCACGACTGTTATTCTGCTTGCATACATATCCTGCTCAACTCTAATGTACCTCTCTGTCACTCCCCACCTCCTCATGCAATACCACAATTTCTCCCTTTAAAATCAGGACTATTAAACTTTTCCTCAATTCCTCAGGCTATGTTCTCCAATTTCACCACCTTTCTGTCTCCAATCTCTTTGAGGTTGCATTTTATGTATAGGATGTAGTCTACCTGCAAGCTCCTACCTCAACTCTTGTCTCAATCTAAGCTCCTCACGCTTTTTGAAATATGTGTTCGCCATGGCCATTTCCATTCTTTTCGCGAAATCTACCACCATCTGTCCTTCCATATTCCTGTCCTTAACACCATACCTGCCCATTACTTCCTCCCACCTCTGTTCCCTTCTCCAACATGACCATTGAAGTCTGCTCCAACCACCATTATCTCACGCCTGGGGATACGCTCCATTACTTCATCCAACTCACTCCAGAAATCCTCTCTCTTTTCTATCTCTAAAACAACTTGTTGGGCATAAGCACTAACATCACGCCTCCACTTAACACTCTGGCTGACACACTCTTCACCTCCAAAACACTCTTCACATACTCCTCCTTCAGAATCATCCCAAACGCATTTCTCCTCCCATCAACTCCAGGATAGAACAGTTTGTACCCTCCTCCAATGCTTCTAGCGTTGCTGCCTTTCCACCTGGTCTCTTGGACAAACAGTTTATCTACTTTCCTTCTTTCCATCATATCAGCTGGCTCTCTATCTTCTCCTGTCATTGTAGCAACATTTAAAGTTCCTACTCCGAACCCTACAATGCTGCCTTTCCTCATCTCGCGCGTGTTTCCTGGCACGTCTTCCCCCTCGCCGTCTTCTTTTTCTTCGACCAACAGTGGCATAGTTTCGGCTGGCACTCTGCTGATTAACAACGCTAATGACGGTTGTTGTTAACTTGTGCCCAAACTGATCCGGTTTGGAAATGAGTTTTGTGTTCCTTATATTGGTCTGGCGTAGGTTTTACGTCGGATACATTTCCTGACACAACCCTCCCCATTTATCCGGGCTTGGGACCGGCACCAAAAGTACACTGACTTGTGACCCCTTAGTGGCTGGGTTAAATTTGCTGATATAATGATGACGAAAAGTAAAGATCAAGAGTTGAGGTTAGGTGTGTGTGTGTGTGTGTGTGTTTGTGTAGGTGTGTAGGTGTGTAGGTGTGCGTGTGTATGTGTGTGTGTGTGTGTGTGCTGCTGACCCTCTCCGTGATCTCAGCCACATCCTCTCTGTGCTCCCAGCTGGGAAACATGTTGGTGAAAGTGAGCGGCTCCAGACCGGCATGGATCAGATACGACTTCAGAGGCTTCTTCTCATTCTTCTCTGCAGTTAAAAATCATTTCATATAACAAATGTCTCATTTATTGATAGATACAAAGGGGAAAACTTTAAAATGTTTACATTCTCACATGTGCAAGAGAATGCATTCTCTCTGATGGGCCCATCCAAAACATACTAGTATATGATGATACTTGACAAAGAGAGTCTTCTATGTGAAATATTGACATAAATTTTCCCAAGAGGGTTTGTGTAGTTTTGTTTTGAAAAAAAACCTTTCTCATATTTTGTTTTTTATTTTTTCCATTGTCTTGTTTTCCTCATATATTGTGCAAACCCTGAGATCTCTGCTTTAGTGAATATGAAAGTCACTACTGTGTCTTAAAAGGCTAGATGCTCCGTTTTTTGTTTTTGTTGTTATTGTTACGTCTTCCTTCTGATTTCAAAATCTGTGAATTTTATGTCAAATTAAAATCAATGAACATATATTAAAAAAAATATTTAATTGAATGAAGTGATACAGAATAAAGACAAAATATTTTGAGAATAAAATCAGCGCATTGCATGACTTAGCCTGAAATTATAAACAAAACAACAAACAAACAAACAAAATGACATAAAATAAATAGAATGTTGTAATTTTGGAGGGAGAATATGAGAGTAATTTATCCAGAAATAAAACAAGAAATGGAGAAAACGGAAAATCCAGACCACTTTATTATAAGTATCAGTACTTTAGATGATTGTGTAAGTAAATGTTGTTTTTGGCAGTAGAACCAGATAGAACCAGACAGATTTATGATGAGGATGTTATGGAATCATTGTCGCCGCGTCCAAATGTGGTGCCTATGAATCGACTCCAGGAGATCTTTTTTTTATAAATATCTTATTTTACTCAAATAGTTCATCTTTTACCCACTAGGTGGAGCGGTTTTTAAAAAAAACACATTTTTCCTAACATAACGCAAAAGGTCATTAATGGATCACTTTCATATTTTAAACTGAAATAGACCTTAAGGCGAGATAACAGATTTCTCAGGGTTGAAACATAACATTTAGGATTTTAGCTTATAAAATGCATCTTCATAAATTCGGTAACAAATGTCTCATCCTTTCTAGGGATTTTGAAGCGAACCTGTTCCAGGTGAATCTACAGTGATATTTGGAAGCTCAGTGTGAAGGTCATAAGAGATTAAAAAATGAGAAAAAATAAAGGCTTTGTATTTCATACCCCCATCATACGGAAGCTTATGTATTCAAAAGTGGGAATTTTTTGATTAAGGTTTCCCATATTAATTTACATAAATATCGTTTTAATACAGCTATCAGGTGTCAATCACCGAGGTATTTCTGTAGTGAGCATCATCCTGACCTTTGCAGTATTGCAGCACGGTCTCCATGGCACACTTTCTGTCGACATCCCAGCGGATCCGAGCGGACCCAGGGCTCTCGCTGTCCTGAGGCCACCAGCCCTGCCACAGGTAGACCTCGTGGAAGTTATCCACCAGGAACAAAGCTGTCAGGGAGAGGAATCGTTACATCACCGTACATCTGTTGATTCGCCGTTCATAATGCATTTATTTCTGTAATTCAGTTCCCACCGGGCTGTGGAGCGTTGAACAGGTCTTCCTGCAGGAAGGGCAGCGAGCTGACCAGCTCTGGAGCTCTGGACGGGTGGAAGAACTCAGTGGCCACAAAGTCTCCAGATGAGCTGCTCAGCTGGAAAAGCCGTGGAGTGAAGTTAAATTTACCTGGATCTTGAAAAGAAAGCATAACGACGCAATTAATTCCTCCGCATTTAGTTTTGGCATCTCGGTTTGGAGCAACAGGAGATTTTTCTTTATTGTTAAATCACAAAATGATTCTTTCTAAAATCTTTGTACATGTACTGTACAAAGATTTTTCACCTGATGGTTTACGTTACAAAAAAACGAAAACAATGATGGACTTGTATGGAAGCCCATTTCAGCCAATATGATGCAAAAATGGATGAGTAATAGTTTCAAAATAATGAGAAATAAAATTATTAGTACAACGTTGAGAATGTCTTTAATTATTTTGAGATGCTAAGCAATTATTTCAAGAACATTTCTTCTTAAAATGATTAAAAGGATGTTTTTTTTTTTCATCAGGCTGGTGGAATAGGGCTACAATTTTTTTTACTTTTATTTAAACAAAAGCCACATTCCTCTCTCCTTACTACAATATTTCTACTGATTAAATGTATTATTATTATTATTATTACTGGACATGTCGGGAATGTTTTATTTGCTTGTAATTCTGCTGAATAAACAAAAGGTAAACACACACAAACTTATCTTTCATTACATCCATCCATCATTTTCATGTCAGCAGGATAAAAAGAACATCATAACTGAACCTTATCTTATATGTACTATTGGCACTTGTATCCACTTTCATAAGAAACCTTTAAAAAGGTAGAAATTGTACCTCCAGAATGCATTTTGTCCAACTGCTGGTGACAAAAGTCCTGATCCCTTATATTTCTGCCCACACTAACTGTGTCTATGTCCGAGGCATCTCATCGGACTGACGGACACATGGCGTGATTCAGACTGGTACCTTGCAGCATGCAGTCGTAGGCCTTCCTGTCTTTCCTCCCCAAAGCCTCCCAGAATCCCGGTGGCTCCGCCCCCTCATCACACTCATTGATGGTCACTTTACTGCTGCTGTGGAGACCTGCCTCCAGTGGACACCTGAGGAAACGACACAACGTGCAGGAACTTTTAGAGATATCGATTATATTATATCATAGTATACATGATTATATTCACTTTGTCTGTATTCAGTAGAATTACATCCCCAAAATTACTGGGATAAAATAGAATCATCGTCAGATCCTTCGTTTTCACACAATAACTCAAAAACGATGTCAAGGATTGTTTTCACCTTTTACACCCTTATTGACTGAAGTGCAAGGAAGAACTGGGTAGATTTTTCCATCATTAGGGGCGCTTATCTCCAAAACTTTTTCGGGTCATAATTTTTCAACCGTTGGTCCGATTTCATCCAAATTTGGTGCCTATGAAGACACTCCAGGGGATAAATCTAATTTTACTTAAATATCTCATATTTGCTCACTAGGAGGAGCGTTTTTCAAATTAAAGTGAAGGAGTTCAATCAGGGGAATTGCTTGTACAATGCTGGAGACAGAGGACTTTTTTTTCAGCTTGGGCTTTGGTTTATTTTTGTATTTGGTAACAGACACGCTCACTGTTCTTTGATCTTCAGGGCGGCTGTGTTTCCAACGCTGCGGGTGTGTAGCTGCGTCTTGCAGCCGTGCCAAAGGTACATGACGGCCTTGTTGATATTGAGCAGGATCATGGTGGATCTGGAGCGCAGGCTGCTGCAGTGGCACACCACCTCCAGCAGGTGGCCCTCCAACGGCACCTCGCCCCTCACACAGTACAGACGCCATTCACCTGGGGGCAGAACAGCAGGTGAACATCAGATGATCAGTGAAGGTATCACTCAGGGTTACAAATGAAACCCACATAGGGCTAACAAAACCAAATTCTTTTTTTCTCAGCATCGAAACCACAGAAGATATCGATAGACGATAATAAACGATTATTTGACACTGGAAACTTCAAGTCTGCAATCAACAAAAATGATGTAGATGAGAACAAATAACGGCTGAGGTATTTACTTGAGTAAAAGTATTAATAGTACACCGTGGATATACTTCCACTACAAGTAAAAGACCTGCATTCAAAACCTTACTTAAGTACAAATACATAAGTATTATCATCTGCAGAGACTCATTGTCAGGTATTTTACAATAATATTGGATTAATATTACTTCAGAATTAATAAGTACGCCAATGTCAGACTCTAGATGATAAATGATTGGGTAATCTGAATACTTTATGATGTCGAGTTGTTATTCTATAGCTGTAATCTATAGAATCATCGTAGCCCGATTACAGAATATCGTTCTGTTGGAAGCATAAACATCTAAAAAGCCAACAGTTTTCAGATTTGTGACATTTTCCCTGTGATGCAAGACTGTTTTTGAATATCTTGATGATTTTGAAAAATGAAAGGTAAATAGTAACTCCAGCTGTCAGGTGAAGGTGAAGTGTACTACATAGAACAATATTTCCCTCTGAGATGTATTAGAGTAGAGGCCTAAAGTAGCATTACACTGTAAAATAAAAGGTGTGTAAAGTACAGTGCTTGAAAAAAATGAACGAACCATTGCTGTTGCTTCCAAATATTCTGAATATTGCATTATAGAAGAGCAACAATTAGTTGATAAATCAATGAAAGGAAGTTTACTAATCAACTCTTTGATAAGTTGTTAATCACTTCACGAACATTTAAAGCAGAATTGTCTAATTTGTTCCAGATTATTCGTTGCAAGGATATTCTGCTTTCCATCACAACTAATGCTAATAAAAAAATAGCATGCATAGCAGTTCCTGAGGAAAGTTCCAATAAGTTATTTCGGTTCCTTGTAATTCTGATTAAGAAAAAGTTTAAAAAAAAAGAATTCAAGTGATTGAAATTCATCAGAAACTCTCCGGTAAATTTTCATGTCTTCAGTTATGACACAGACACCCGGATCTTTTAGGCTGCCCCCAACAAAACGTGTAACCATGGAAACAGCAAGAAAATATATGTAAAAGATAGATAGCAAATGTGGTTGGTATACATGGATGGAAGGTTTTGTGAAAAAATACGGAAGAATTCCTTCGTTACGCCCTGAGAACTGAACGTGACGGGTAGAGGGACGGAAACATCAGTTTGTGTTTTGTGCTGGTCAATGACGAGTCTCTTTGTTTTGAACTGCAGCTGGACAAAAGGCAGAATTGGATTGGACATTACCTTCATGATTGATGGACTGAAAGGAGAAACTTTTGGTTATGATTCTATATTTAATAAAGTACTTCATCCAGACTCTCATCAGCCAGTACCTTTTATCTATAACACCAGGGATCCCTGTTCCAAATCTGGAATGACTTCATGTTATTCACCAAAGTGTGAGATCTAAATGATAGAGTATTTACTCTGAGTATTCTCCTCCTCTTCCTCCCTCTTCCCAGCGTGGACAATCATCCCTCCGTTGAAGCACTGCAGGAAACATGGAGGCTCCTTTCCTTGCTGCACCTGAACCTGTAACACGCAGACACGAGAATCTAAAGCAAACCCGCTTCAACTCCAGCCGTGTCCTCCTAGACAAGGAGGAGTCTGGGTAAACTGACTCTACCTGAGCCCCTCGCTCCTCGTCCAGCTCCACCGTCATCAGCGCCGACGTCCCCTTCTCGCTGACGGAGGAGTGTCGACCCTGCCAGATGAAGTAGCAGCATTTTTCCTTCCCTGGTCCGCTGCTCCTCACCTCGGGGTTCTGCCTACGACCGACTGGAGAACACACAGAGAACAGAATGACAATCCAAACAACTCCACCCTTCAGAGCTGCTGGTGGGTGCTGCTAGTTTACCAGTCCCACATACTGTGGGGTTCTGGTCATGGTGGATTAGAGGGCTCTCTTCATCGACTTTTCAATTTCTTAAATATATCAGACTTAATCTTTTTGTGTTTAAATTCTTCCTTTGAGTAAAATATTGTTGTTTAGGGACACAAACCCGGACAGAGAGCACAAACTTCCTCCAAGGCACAACAGTACCCAAGGTTTGGGAACATTTGATCAAAGGCCTTCCACTTCAGCGTCTCTGTTCAGTACACTGAACCCCATGCTCCACCTCCAAGTGAACATCAAAGTGTGTGTGCATGCGTGCGTGTCTGTGCCTGCGTAGGTGTGTGTGCGTAGGTGCGTGTGTGTGTGTGTATGTGTGTATATGCGTATGTGTGTTTATGTGCGTGAGTGTGTGTGTGTGTATAGGTGTGTGCATATGTGTGTGTGTGTGTGTGTGTGTGTTTGCGTGTGTGCGCGTCCGTGTGTGTGTGTGCGTGTGTGTGTGTGCGTATGTGTGTGATTAATCATTAAATGATTCCAGCTACTTTTTAAACTTTAAAGAAGGTCTTGATTTCCTTCACTTGCTAAACTCAGACTTACCCGAGGTGCTGAGCATGTACTTCCACTTGACCACGTAAGCGTCTCCCTCGTGGAACTGTCCGATGCTCTGGCGTGGCAGACGGCTGTAGTCGAACTCCAGGATGTGCCAGACGTCCACTGAAACTGTGCTGATCTCCTGAGTCCTCATGTGGTCCTCGGTCTCCACCAGACCATAACCCCGGCCGACATTTGCCCCGTCCACGATGGTGGAAACGGAAGACTGGAGGGCAGGAAGCATCAGGGCAGCGTCATACGGTCGGCACTCTTTGACCGGAGCCTCCTGGGAGAAAAAATGGCAGAAGTTGCAGACAGGGACTTAAGATTATATTTACAAGAGTTTGAGATACATTCCAATTAATAATCAGAGGAGAGAGAAAGAGGAAATGTAATAATTAGCACCTTCTGCTCAGGTACGAGCTCCCCGCCTTCCTGCGGTGATTGCAGCTTTGCTTCAATCCAGTCCATGAACTTCTCCTTGAACAAGATTGTCTCGTTGTGCTCCGTCAGCCTGCCGAATATCGCCCAATCAGGACGGCCCTGGCCCTTCCTGTCAACAAAAAAACACACAAAGAAAAACACACAGGTGAGGAAGACAGAGAGAAGGAAACTTTGGAAATGGATATGACACTTCTGGAAAAAAGATATCAGGTATGATTAACAACATCTGGGATCTACCATAAGAGATTTATGATTCAATCAAATCATCTTAAGCCAGGTGTGTTCTAAGACGGCTTTAGATAAATCCCGAGGGACCACATCTCTGAGGTTCAGGTCATTTTGCAACTCCTTCAGAGGGAGCAGCCTATTTAAAGGACCTTTCTCATATTCAAGACTTCTAGTCTTCGTCCTGGCAGTGAAGACAATAGCTTGGTAGCTTTTTTTTAGCGATGTAAGTCAGGACACAAGGTGGAGGCAGACAACGAGTAGCCATATAAATGAGAATTCTCCAGTGATCATGTCTGGAGGTGGACCATCCAACTCAGTTTATCTCAGAATCCACGGCATGAAAATGAAAGTTTGCATCGGAAGACAGGTTTGTTTTAATGAGTTTGTTTCTTCGTCTGATGTTATGTTCTAAATACTGTATAGTGATGAGGATGATGGCTCCTTCGCTCAATAAGGGTACCCAGTTAAATTATTATTCAAGCAAACCAGCCCAAAGTCAAAAAACATTTTGGAAGAAAACAACAAAATATAGGAAACAAGCCTTTTTGTGTGTGTTTCCTACCTGGGTATGAGTGTGTTGCAGCCTCCGGGGTCCAGCGGGTTGACGTCACAGCAGGTATAGTCAAACACGCCATTCCAGAGGTGTTTGGCGAGCTGGAAGGCCACTTTCCTCTGGGACAGAGTCACCTCTTTCCCGTGCCACACATACACCTCACTGCCAAAGTCAAACACCAACACCTGTCGATTGTACGGCACACCAAGAAACAGCAGGAAAGCACAGATGAGACTTTTGTCATTGTCCAAGCTAATGCTGCACAAAGGTTTTTGTTATTTTTCTACCAATACCAACAGTCCCATGATAGTTTGACTTTCAGAATGTAACTCAGTGGCCATGAAAACCCACTGCTAGAGTATGAAAACTCTCTGCTGGAGTTTGGAATCACATTGATGTCATGATCACTTAAGATAGTTATTCAAGGAAATAAATGTTCCAGTGATGGTTGAATACAGGCTCAAGCTCACGACCTTTCAATGACCTTTTCTTTGAGAAAATTGTACAAAAGGCCATATAGAAGTACTTTAAAAAAAATAATTTATTTGAATAAAATGTTCCAACTCTTCCCCTTTATCCAGTTCCATTCCGTTTTTAAATGGATTTTCCGTCGCTGCTTGATCAACCCTATTACCAATTTTCATTCAGATCTGGCAGGAACTTTATGTTTAGTTGATGGAAAAGTTGTAAATAATTTTTCTTGTAAAAACTCTATAAAACGGACAAAGAATTTTTTTATTTTTTTACTTTGCCCTCTTTCCAAATCCGATCCCAAAAATTGTATGCTTCCTTTTATTTAGTTTTATTGCTTTTAGTTGCCCTGTGGAGAACAATCTGTTATTCTTTATTTTTTTTTGTTTTAATCGTTTTCATATCATGATTATAAAGTCATCGTTTTCTTTCATTTGAGTCTCATATTGGTCTTTTACTTTTGTTATTTCTCTCATAAATTCTATTGTTTTCATCCTTTTTGGCTTTTAGATGATTTTCATCATTTTTTATTTCTTTTAATGGCTTCAAAGTCTTTTGTAAAGTCTTTTATATCTATTGGCTATTTTACTAAACCCTCCTACTAAGTTTCATGGAGACCCGTGAAATCTTATTTGTTCGATACTGTTAACCAACTAACCGCTGTGAAAACCTCCTTTGCAGAGGTTATAAATGCATCTGCAAACACCAGATGCATTTAGAGGCTATAATATTCGTAAACAAGACCCATCCCTATTAAATGTATGTATAGTGTTTGTTTATTTATAAACAAATAAAGTGTAAATGGCATAAATGAGCTTTTACACTTCATTACATCATAGCATGATGAGAAGTTATATAATGTTGGTACCACTCGTTGTTTTTGGACCCACAAAACATCCTACTGACCTCTTTAGACTCAAGCAGAGAACTGTGAGGGACCTTCCCCCATTCGTCATCATCGGGAACCAGTTTGTCATCCACCAGTCTGAAGATACAGTTGGTTTCCACAATGGCATTCTCAAACTGCTCATCCTCCTCTTGTGGACCAGCCGCTGTGGAGCCATCACACAGAGGGGAGATATATAAGAGTCCGCATGCATCCAAAGGTCTGCAGAGTCTGAGCGTTAGAGTCTGAGAGTCACGCCTTACATTGGTAAGCAGCTTGTCCTCCTAGTATTGCCCAGAACTGCTGGGAATCTGAACCCTGAGGGTTGAGCCCTTCCTCGATGATCTGCACCTGACTCGCCCTGCAGCCCATGTCCTTCTTCGTGTGGATGAAGGTCGCCAGATCTGTCGCCTTTGGCCAAAAAAAAACAACAAATATCCAATGTTTGGACTTTAAAAAGGATGGTGAGAGATCAAACACAAGGTAAAACTTGAAACATGAAGACTCCTGGCTGAATATTGTCGAAGGATTTAAAATCAGAGTACAGTGAGAGCTGAACTGCGAGGCAGAGAAGAAAAACAAATGTTTATTAGAAGTGTCTAGACAGACCTTCTCTGGGGAAATTGAAGAGTTGTAGAATAGCCTGTAAGCGTGTGCGCAGATGTGTGTGTGTGTGTCTGTGTGTGTGTGTGTGTGTGTGTGTGTGTGTGTGTGTGTGTGTGTGTGTGTGTGTGTGTGTGTGTGTGTGTGTGTGTGTGTGTGTGTGTGTGTGTGTGTGTGTGTGTGTTTGTGTAGAGAATGGAAATCAGAGGGAAGCTCACAAATGAATCATCTTTTTTCAAACACCAATATGGAAACAGCTGCTCTGCTGCTGGAAAATATAAACCACCGTCTTGAGTGTAATAACACAGGTACAACCCACACCTTAGCTCTCTCAATGACATTTGAGAACTCGCCGCTCCAGACGAAACAGTGCTCTGGCGTGATCAACAGGAAACAGTCGCCACTGTTCAGGGACGACGCTCTCGGCTCAACTAGCCTGGTTTGAACATGGCGGCGGCCTGGAAGAGAATTAAGTCATTAAAGGAAGTGAAAATTTAGATTCTGTCATTATTACCGTCAAACTCCTCCTTGATCAATGACTGGATCATAAATATGGAAATAACTTACTTATGAGTCTTTCTTTTAGTATTTCTTGTTAAACTAAAGCATAAGAAAATCACCAGAGTTTTTTTTTGACAAGTTCTGACACTCATAAAGCATAATAAAAATATTGTAAATAGTAAATTCATGGTGCTTTTCCTACATTGTTGTGCATTTAATGTCAAAATAGGAACTTTGCAATGCAAGTCATAAGTATTTCAATTTTTAGAAGCTTCTTGGATGAGAGGTGAAACGTCTTCAAGCTGAAACAAAAGTCAAGTTGCCTTGAATTCAACCCACATGGATTCTTTTAAAAAAAAAAAGAAACAGCAGCTTCATCGGAGAAGAAGAGAAAACTTTGGCGGTAGGGAATTTCTGCTTGAGTGAATATTTCTACCGGTCTGCTTTGAATGTTGTGTGAAAACAAGATTCTTATTCTCATTTGGAGGCACTTAGGTTCCTGATTATTGGTTTTAAACATATTTAGAATATCAGTCTGAGGCGATTTGTGTCATGAGCTTTAAAATCAAAATATTTGCCGACTGTTGTAGAACATGATTACGATGTTATAGATGGACTGTAGAAGAATGTCGCTCAGATAAATCATGGAATGAAAGCAGGTTCAATCCGGGTCCCGCAGTCCTCTCCCGACGTCAGTCTCATAATGTGACAAATGAGATACACAAGTCCGAAAGCTCAGCTCCAGGAATCAGGCTCAGTAGGAGGAGGAGTCAGGAACAAATGGAAGTCAGCGACTTCTCAGATATGGATGTATTACTGTCATTTTTTGCGGGGTTTTTGTGGGATATATGATTTCCAGATCACTCTTGTAAATCGAGTCTCACCCTCTTTTGGTGTTCAGGAGAAATGTTACACCTTACTTTCGATCGTGTCGATAACGAGTGAGATTTGTTCTTTTATAATCTACCTTTCAGAGATCAGTGGCTCCTGCGTGATGCAGGTAGAACAAAACCACATATTCTGACATTTAGGCCCGGTCCAACCTTTGATCTGCATCAGCATGACGTTCTTGTACGGGACGGCGCTGTTGTTGGACATCTGCTCGGAGATGTTGACGTTTCGGAGGGTCACACTGCCGAAGTTCTCCTTACTGGCCAGACCCGCCAGAGCCGCCTCGGAGTACTCAGAGGTTTTATTAACTGGAAGAGAAGAGCGTGAAAAAGAGAACAGATATTATAGCACTATAGGCGTGAGGAAGGAATATAAATGCTTGTATTCAATCACCGCAGCGAACATTAACTCTGCTGAATGTTTTTAGCCGAATATGGGCACAGTATACCATCATTCTCACACTCACTCTTCTCAGCCTTCATCCTCTTGGTCTCCAACTGCGCCACATTCAGTCTCTGCTCGATGTACTCATGTCTGATGTCCTCTCTGGCCGCCAGCATCTTCAGGGGGTTTCTGGATGACCGGACGTTCCTCGATGGACGCACCGAGCGCTTGTGCTGTACCATGGCCGAAGCCAGCCTGCAGATGGAGGGAAGTGCAGGAGCATTTTTACAGGGAGAGTTTATGAGAAAGTCCACATGAGAAGCCCTGAAAGGTGAATCCAAAGAAACTGGACCTCTTGTTCTGTCCCTAAAGAGTCGGGGGACATCATAGAATGGTCATTGTAGCCACAACGCCGCTGCAGATCCTTCTTGTTAACGCGATAACTAGAAAAAATTATATATTGGATCATTTTTAAGTCGTATTCCCCTGTAGACCATAGTGGGAGGAAGAACTGGATTTTTTTTTTTGCTAAAGGTGAGTTATATATTTCTGACACCAGGGGGGGCTTTATCTCCAAAGGGTTTTGGACCATAGGTTCTCAACCATTGGTCCAATTTAGTCCAAATTTGGTACTCATGAATGGACTCTAGGAGATCTATCTAAAACTTACTCTAATAGTTCATATTTGACTCACTATGGAGAGTAATTATTTTTACCAAAAAAAAAACACGTTTTTCAGAAGAAAGAAAATCACATTTAATTCAAGTTCAATCAGTAGATTGCTTGTATAATGCAGGGGATTGGGGGCTTTTCTGGGACTCACCTCCTATCCACACACATCAGTGATGCGTGGTCTACTATATACTTGTGACCTAATGACTCTCTACGAATCAAACACCTACTGGAGGTTAAACCCGACTCCCTACCAGTCAGTTAGAACTGAGGAAGCCCGATGGGTGAGAGATGGAACGTCCAGTTGTTTCGGATTCAACCATCAAGGATTACCATAACCCGGATGAATGACAATCTACGAGGACTCATCATCACTACAAGCTTTTTAATATCTTACTTGGGACCCCCGGAGCCAAATATGCTGTCAAAGTCCTCATTAATCTCGATCCCGGTGGGCATGCGTGGAAACTCAGCGACGCGCCGGTAGAACTTTGAGAAGATCTCGTCATCCAGCTTCATCACTTCCTTCACTGCCTTCTCTGTAACGGTGATGGTGGTTTCCTGCAGACCCGCGACTGACCGACAAAGAGCAGCCATGAAATGGATCAGATTAGACGCTAACACAATAATAACATGATAAGAATAGTAGGATTTACTGCAGAAAAATACAGAAATGAAGGGAATCCCAGATCAAAATAACTAAATGCTCGGCAATGTCCCAACACACAGATTCTTCAGGGTTCTACTGCTGTTAAAGATTTCTTCATAAAAGAAGCACAAACCTTTGCTGTTTATACGTCCCAAGAAGTTCTCCAACTTGTCGAGTTTCTTATCTGATTCCATGTTTGGTCTGGCTTCAATTTCTACAAATGAAAAAAATATTCTTATTATAAATTCCATATTATAAATTCTCATGAACCGACTAAAAATGTACAGTATTTGGTCTGTGTACTTGTGATTGGTCAATTATTTGAAGTTTTTCATCAACTTTTCTCCTTTTAATGTCCTGCTCATCTGTTTGATTGAGCACATTTTGAGTCTTTATTTTTCATTGAAAAACGTGCCGCAGTTGTCCGAACCTAATCCTAATATAACCCAGCAGCATGTATATGTCAACGACCAAGGGGCCAAGGATTGACCCCTGGGCGACACAACGGGTCAAAGGGGCCACAGACGAGGAGGCATCAACCTTGGCTGTTCAGGTAATCCTGTTGAATAAGGATTTTTTTTATTTGGCATTTTATGGAATGTGAAGACTTACTAAACAGAATTATGTAATTGTATTTTAGGGGCGTGAGAACATTAAAGGGACAATTGAACTTGCTTTTCTTTTCTTGATTTTCTGAATACAAAAACTTTGTTGGCCACAGTGTAAATTTGTTGTAAAAATATCGTTCGTACGAACATACATCCTTACAGCATATGCAGTCAAAAAAATTAAATACAACTCACAACATTATAGGAGATCTCACACCGACCTAATGCACCAAAGTCAGGATTCCAAGCCTGAGTCCTAATCAGCTACAACCTAATTTCATTTTGCTTTGAGAAGATCTGGAACAAAGGATTTCCTGCAGATATCAGTAATCTACAACGCGTCTCTGAGGATAAAACATAGAAATTCACTGCACAGTGGATGAAATAGGTCATTAATAACCATTAATAGTCAGTTTTACATCTTAGGAGCTCATCATACATGTCATTTAACAGATTTAGAAGATGTTGGAGGGTTTGTTCTCTATTCTCTGCAGTTTGTTCCTCCTCTCGATGTTCAGATTACCAAACCATGTAATCATATTAAAGATAGGATTCTTTCTTCAGGGCTTTTATACACAACTCAGATAATATTTGGGCTACAGCTTCTCAATTTGTTCGACATCTTTGGCAAATTGAGAGATTGTGATTTGTTTAATTCTGTTGTCCATATAAGAACAAAGATATTTAAACTCATCCATCATCTCAGCGACTTGTCCTTTAATCATTGATGCCTGTATTAAATCTTTATCCTTTCGTATGATAAACTCTATTTTCTTACAGACGTTTATTTCTAAGGAGCACCTAAAAGGAAGGGTGCAATAATAGTTTCACCCATTTACTCCGCCGCCAGGCCAGAACCAACGCAGACACAAGGAGAACATACAAACTCCACACAGAAAGGCTGGCAGAGGTGGATGTTTCTGCAACCAGTTTATTAAACGATTCAAAACAAATTCTGGAAAAGTGATAAAATCTTCTTACGGGGATATACAATCAAATTAACTACCGACCTACATTACTAAAGATGCATATACACTAATAGATGAATCAGAAATTCTCAACAGCTTCTACAAACACTTCAATTCTTCAAGTTCCTCATTTTGAATCTCTGCAACCAGAACCTTAACAACAACTTGATCATGGACTTCAGTATCACGACATAACTCTTTATCGCAACCTCTAAATTTTACTAGAGGTATATAAACTACTACAGAGATGTAATATTTATGAATGAACCCGAGCAGAACCAAAAGAAGTTGGACTCTGTATATCATTGAGCTTTACTTGACCAACTTGCTGTAGATATCGCACTCGCAACTGGACTTTATCCGCAGGCTCCAGCAATGATTGGCAACTGTTTATAAATCTCTCCTTTGGCAACTTCCTTTTTATCCGTGTACATAAATTATAAAGCATTCTATATATAATGACAAAAATCAATATGGTTTAGGCTCTATATTTTTACAAAGACAGTCCCAGGAGGCGGAAGCGAGCTTGGAATTAAATTGGAATAAATTACAGAATGAACTGGAACTATCCAAACGTTTTACTTTTGGGAAGTTTAAATCTATTTTGAGGGATTGGGAAAATATTGCTGTAGTTAATCTGACTTCTTCTTGAAATTGTACTGCAATCTTTGTATTCTCTCTTTTTTTTTAGAGTAAATATGTATGTTTGTATTGTACTATGTCTATTTAATTGTAATAAATGATATGCGTCTCTCTTGCATAGGTCACTCTTGGAAAAAAGATTTGAATCTCAATGAGGAGTTGTTGTTTTTTTAGGGGAAAGAAAATAAAAATCCCGATTCTGACTCTTCATTTTATTGCCCTCCCAAAATCGAACGGGTTCTTCTCTCTCATTAGGTAGTTTTTGCGTTCTCCTGCTAAAATACAAAAACGTCAACTCCTCGGGAGAGAGAATTAACTTCATTCCGTCGGTTGAAAAAAGCGGCTGAGGTGGCAGAAATTAAATCAGTCTCACCGTCTTGTGGTTTGGTGACAGCAGGAGCGCTGCTCCTGAGTTTAGTGGCGATGGGAGACAGGATGGGACTGATGACTGAGGAGGAGGCAGCCAGTCCTGCAGACACACAGACAGAAACATATATATATATATATATATATATATATATATATATATATATATATATATTGTGAGACAGTTCACAATATCTGTGGAGGGAAAAGCTTCTGCCTGTACCTGGATATTTAAAATATTTCAATATTATGTTTACATGCTGGGTTACATTTTACAGTGGTGATATAGTCCTGTTGCATCTAAAAAATACCTTCAAGAATATATATTTGGATAATAAACCAACACATATTTGCTTAAATACACTTAAATCAAAAAAGAAAATTCACGGTGGATTAGAGCTAACTAAACTTTTTACATGAAATCCTTGCCAACAGAGTGTGATATGTCTGAAAATGGATCAAACCCAATCCACTGGACCAAATCTTGCATTAATGTAGGACAAATATTCTGAAATGAAATCCCAATCTCAGACTCTACCATTCATCAGTTCCACTGTCAATCATCACAGCTGCTTTAAAAGCATTAATATAAGCTCCTCCCTGACAACCTGGTGGGAATCTCTTAAGTTAACTAGGTCCTCATTAATCCCATGTAGACTCCCACCAATCTGGAACAATTGGTGAGAGTCTACATGGATTGGACAGTTTCTCTCCCAACTTCCAAGTGGGAGACGGATTGATCTATCAAACCAGACCCGAACTTCATTTATTTTATTTGTGTGTTTTGTCTTCTGTGTGTCTATCCTGAGTTTCTCACAGGTGTCCTCCTCTGTCATGTTCAACTGCTTCTCCTTACTTGATTCCCTCCAGCTGTTCCTGATTGTCTCATCTTGTTGACTCCTGCTCCCGTGTATTTAATCTGTGCTACCGTTTCTCTAGCTACCAGTTTGTTGGGAATGTTCTCCCGCATGCCGGCGTTATCCCATGTGTATTGAGTTTTCCACGTGACTGTGAGTTTTCAGACTCTTCTCATGGTTCTTCTGTCTCTTTGTCTCAGCCTGTCCATTTTGATTTGTTTACTGAGTTGACCTGCGCTGAAAGTTTTGACCCCTGCCAGCTTCAAGGACAATGTAATAAGTATTTTGGAGGAAGGTTTTTAATAAAAGTCTGAACTGCACCTGCTCTTGTTTTGTTATAAGTAAAAACAACAGCACATCCCTCCATTGGCTTTCCTTCTGCTCATTATTCTCCTTGCTTACAGGTAGATAGAAGGTGGATCAGTGGGTAGCACAGTTACCTCATAGCTAGAGAGTTCCAAATTTAAATCCATCTGGGGACTACCCAGGTACTCCGGCTTCCTCCCACAGTTCAAAAAGATGCAATTTAGGTGAATTGCTGACTCGTAGGCCCAATTTACACAGGTGTGAGCAGACGGTGTTTGTCTCTGTGTTGTCTCTGTGATTACATGGCAACTTGTCTAGGGGTGTACCCCGTTTGACCAATGTCAGCTGGGATTGGCTTGACTCCTGCCAGAACCTCAACAGGCTAAGCAGTCACAGAAAATAGATGGATGGAGGTAGCTATACGCTCAGCTGCTCAATATTAGTTTACTTGCTAATTGCTAATCGATTAGCTCTCCTGTACCAGTTTCCTAAATTCTAACTATAGCTCCCTTTATCCTCAGCTGGTTGCCCCCACCCCCTCAACAACATCACCGGCATCCCAAACTCCTTCACTAAGTGCACCTAGAACAAAACCTAGAACTTCAGGTTTAACTAGGCCAAACCATTTCTCCTTATTCTCCCAGCTGTTCCCTTTAGGGGGTCGCCCCAGGGTCATCTGTTTCTATTTTGCTCTGCCTGCTGCATCTTCCTGTATCACATCAACCAACTGCATGTCCTCTCTCACAACATCAGCTCTATCTTCAGCATCCTTCTACTAATATATGAGGCAATAATAATCCACTGTGAAGAACATTCATCTGAAGGTTTTATCAATTTTTCCAAAAAGTTTGCATGAATACTGTGATTTTTTTTTTTTTTAGATATTTGTGTATTCAAATAAAAGTCTCAAACAACAGAAAATTATTCATTGTGACCTGAAAGTAAATGTTAAGGCACTTTTTGGGATGTCTCTCACAAAAGGAGTGGTTTGATAGAAGACAGAACACACTTTTTGTTTTTCAACCTAATAGTTGACCTTGATCACTCATGCACAAAAACTTCTCCACAAATGGTCACACTGGATACTGAAATCTAATACCGTAACCGGACCTCATCATTAATAGGAGTTAAGATTATTGAAAGTGCAGGCTGAGCAATCACAGCTGTAAAAAAAACCTGCTCTGTTTTTTGCAGAAGAACGTTCCCAGAGGAATTCCCAAACATCCACATGAAGACGGGCATATATACACAAAGAGTACTGACCTTTCTTTACCATTCGTGCGGCCACGGTGTACTGGGTGGAGTCGTTGGCGGCTCCTTTGCCCTTTGTCTTCCAGGCATCCTCACGGATCGAAATCATCTGTTTTCTCTCCTCAATGGTCATCTGGGCCTCGATCTCCTCCCCCGTCTTCTGCACGGCAAAGAGGAAATTGGCACACGTTATCGAGTTATGAGAGTATATTACTTTAGACGGAAAATTCCGATAAACTCTGCGCAAAGAGGCCGACTGCAGTTTCAATCTCAGGGCTTTCTCGAGTCATGCTACCTTCTGAACCAAAAACACGTGACTGGATTTACCAAGAGGAAGCAAACTAAAACCACCTCAGACTATAACTTCATGGGACGGCACCATTCCCTCAGCAGCCATTATCAAAGTGTCCATGGCATCAAACGGATCAGATCTAAAAAAGATTTGGTGCACTGAAGCGTGTAGGGTTAATGCACACTCTAGTGTGCATAATGTACACCATGCCAGAGTAGGAGCGACGGTTTCACACTCAGTTACGCTCGTGCTGCAAAGCGAGCAGAAAAAGGTCTCAGCTCATGCATCAGTGCGTCCAGGTACATGTCCTTACCTGACTGTGATGGTCAATGTACTGACACTTTTGGCCGAGGGAGATAGGAGGAGAGTAAGTGGAAGAGAAAACAGGTTCCTGAGGATGTAGAGCAGGATGGAGAAATGAAAGAAGGGGAAAGAAAAAAGGAGGAAACGGGGAAATCGATGAGCATGCAGATGAAAGTGACGTGCCGTGGTGAGAAGACAAGCAACTACTGGATATTCTTCAACTGCCAGACTTCATCACACCATTCTAATAGTATTATCTTTTTGATCTCTTTAAGAAGATTGCAACACTTTTAAACAATCGCATAATTTATCCTCAATGCATTTGTTTGTTTCTCCCTTTTTTGTTTTTCAGCTCTTCTCTTTATTGTTATTATTATTATTTATTTATTTATGTTTGTGCCTAACTATGTAAAGCGTCGTTTGGTCTCCTGAAAGGCGCTATTATAAATTTTGGTTATTATTATTATTCTTATTATTTTTCGGTCTTACAGGTAAAAAGAAGCAACAATGATTTGCCTAAAACATAAACAAGTGCGGAATACTGCAACATGTGCATTTCATTGGAGAAAGGAAGTTAGAAACGATGCTATTAGTTGCCCCTGTTATTCAAGTATCTGAGAAGAAAGTAGGACAAAGTGCAAAAATGAGCCCTCTCTCCTCCCAGAGGGAGCAAGAAATGCTTTGTTATCATTTTTCATCTCCTTGACAGCGATGTTTCACGCTCTCTTTCTTTGGCTTTTGCTGAATAGTAAGTATTGACCTCCACAATAAGGCCCAAATAATAATAATAATCATTATCTTACATGCATGCTTTGGCATGTAAAATATCTAAATATGTCTATAAAGGAATCTCATTACTTGACAGGCTACAAGACCAACATATATTCTTAGAAAGGGATGTGTGATCCGAGGTCTATTATAGGTTTGCAAATCACCTACACCTTTTTTTTTAAACAATTTTAGTTAAAAACAGAGCCAAACTGACTGATGGATTCAACTTTTGAAGTTATCTTATTACTTAATGCCACTTTAAGACAAGCAAGACGCTGAAGAAAGCAGTAGCAGCAAATTCCCAAGGAACAGGTCCTTGGACTCATACACACAAAGTTGTGATTGGACATTACAGGTCCCACTCAAAGCTGATTGGTTCAGGGATGGTGGGCGGGTCTTACCCACAGCTGTTCAGACACAGACACAGCAGCGTAGTCTCGAACAACCACCCCTTCCTCCTGAGGGGGTTAAACACAGTCAATCAGAGGGAGGCAGGGAGGCGGGGGCGGAGTCAACCATTGTTGCTCTAATGGCTTTGAGGGTGAGACGGCCCATGCAAGGGTTCAACCGGCAGTATCACCCAACAGAATACTAATTTGAACCGCACAGGCGAACATGTGCACCCTGAGAGCTCTTCTCATTCTGACAGAGAAAAAATACAACACATATTGCACGTGACCACATGTTGGTTCATCATGTTGAACTATGCAGAGGCGCTGCACGGAATTTATTTCACTATATGGAAACTGAGAAAATGTATGTTTCAGGCCCAGGCAAAGTCTATATTTATGTTTGTTTCGAATGTTAATAGAAGGTGGCCCAAATAGAGAATGAAACATAACCTGGTGCGTGTTTAGAAACTCTAATCCTAAAACTGCAAATAGTATCCAGGAGGATTCCCAGTTTGAAGCCCCTGGGGACTGGCAGCCCCTAACCCTAACCTGTCTGGACCACTGGGTCCAAACAACAAATGAAATAAAGGAGGAAATGAAAGGAGTGCTGGGTAACCACGAAACATAGCGGGAGAAATGTATCACTCGACGTTGCCGTAGTTACTTCAGGAAACAACTAACGGGTTTTCTTTTTTTTAATTCAGGATCATAAACGGTTCAACCAGGTAGAAGTTTTAGGTTTAATATAATATACATTGGTTATATGAAATATAATAATGTAATAATATCTGCAAAGGGTAGCGTCACAATGGCATCTGTTAGAGCGCCTTTAAGATTTTTAATAAGACCTCAGTTTAGTGGGCATGAACAATGCTGTGATAAAGCATCAGACCCCCCCCTCCTTAATTTCTTCTATTTTTATCAGTCTCTGACATCACTGTGGTGGAATGTTGGACTCCTCTTTGTAGAACTGCGTTAGCGCGGACACATCGGAGGGTTTGTGAGCATGAACTTGTCCTCTCAGGTCTCACCACAGCATCTGAATGGGGTTAAGGGTCTGAACTTGAGGTGGACTTGCTTTTTTGGGATCATTGCCGAGCCGCATGAACCAGTTGCACTTGACCGACAACTAACAGATGACATAATGACACACTGACCCGAAATTCTCCTTTTAAATTCTCTGGTTGAGTGCAGAAAATACGTTTCCCTTAATTAAGGCCAAGCGTCGTTGTCTTGAAGCCAAGAGTATCCACCGCGTCAGACTGCCTCCATTTCCTCCTCCATGTCTGACCAAGGTTATTATATTCTTTTTCACTAATGCTGTGTCTGATGTAACGCAACTCCTGCCTTCCAAACAGTTAAACTGTCCACTCATAGATTATTCTCCAAAAAAACTCTCAGCTCATCCAGGTGTTTTCTCGCTAAACTCAAACGATTCTAAATATTCTGGGTTACGAGTAACTTTGTCTTCGCTGATCTCCTTTGAGGCCATTTTTTAACAAGTGGCACTCAAAGAGTGAAACCATAAACTCTGACCCCTCTTGAGGAGAGAGAGTTCCTCTAGTGTTTTATTTGGATTTTCCTTAATCCTCCTAAATTTGTCTTCGGTTTGCTCTTGGAGGAATTTTAGAAAGTGGACTTCTAGTCTAAGGTTCAATATTGTTCCAGATCCTCTCCATTTGTAGATGTTGTGTGGATCTTGGGAGTCCCAGAACCAGAAGTGTTTCAATCCGCTTCATCATGTCTTCTGGAGTTTCTTTTGAATCCAGTGAGACCTACCAGCCAACATCCTACTCCTCGTGATGGTCTATTTGAGTGATGATGTCATTGAACAGGGATGATAGTGATCGGATCTGGGTGCGTCTGGTTTCTCAAGATCCAACATAACTCTGTATGACCCAGAGGTACATTGAGGAAAGCTTATAGTAAAAGTTTACAACATCATCTGGGGGCAGACCCTGACTGATAGGCCTCCTCCGCTCCTGCATCGACGTCCTACTGACTTCCGTTCACGTGAGGTTTGGAGAATCTCAACACAAAGGGGTTTTTGTGTCGTGTAATTTCTGGCTTGAGTTTTTCATTTTAAGGCTAATGGCGGGATGCAAATGACACAAATTTGGATAATTGACCTCAATCACTCAAAGTGAAAAATTTCCACAAAATAGTCAGTAATTTCCGTTCTTGTCACTCAGCACAAATCTGCAACTACTCAAATGTACTCAAATGTAAGCTATTGATGATAAAAAGGAGTCTCAGATGGTTTTCTGGTCAGACTGACCTTCTCCTGGGAGGTCTGCTCTCTCTCCTTTAGCTGAGTCTGCGGCTCGGTGGACGCCACCTTAACCACTTCCTGTTTCTTGTTGATCCGGTTTCTCCAGTCCTCCTCGCCACTCTTCTTCAGCAGTGCCACTCTGACATAAAAAAACAACAACTTTATTTTTTAATAAAATTAACATTTAATTATAATTAACATAAATAAGGAGATCTGACATGATGAAGACAAACCATGATTCATAAACTCTACACTTAATCCCGATGTTACGACTTTCATCAGTCCGAGTCTCAGAACTTTCTTTAAAACTCTATTTTAAATAAGAAAAACTAAATCATGGATTGGAATATTCTGCTCAATGTAAACAACATAGAGCTTCAATAATGAGCTGAAACATCTTATGATACAAAATGTTCATGTCTAAGATCACAATTTGTCTTTGACTTCCTCTTTGTTCTCTTTCTGCCTGATTAAATGATTGTTATTTTTGACTTTATTGATAATTCTACGACAAAAACGACCCTATAATATTCCCCTTCACCTCCTGCTTACATCTAAGTCGGTTCTGTCCCAGTAATATTCTCCATTGGTTTATCCCGAACGTGTTCTTCTTTTTATTTTTTAACACTATTATAATGATGTACTTCATGGTCAGACTAGTTTTAATCTATTTTCACTACTGATTACCAAAAGGTTCCGGATCATTCTGGCTTTAACGTATATTCATCAAAATATGACGAAATGACTCGCATCAACATTTTAACGCATCAACTTCAGGACAAAATATTCACTTGCTGCCAAAAAAAATGCCAAACCACTGACATCTGCCATTGAAACAAGAATAGCAGTGTTGTTTTCTTCACCTGTCAGTGGTCATAATGTTATGGCTGATCAGTGTACGCTTAAGCTACTACATTTCTTCGGAATTACAATCAGAGTTTATTTACGGTTTCTTTAAAATCACTAAGATAACAAAAACGGTCAAAAGGAAATAATCTTTTCAAGGGTGAAAAATCCGGGTGGGACGTTTCCTCTTTATATCTGGATGATGTGAACTTGAAAAAGGTCTATACAATCCTAATAACAGATGGCTTAGGGGTAAAAAAGAAAGTGTGTCATCTTCTTCACGGTTGGAGTGTGGACAGGGCAGAAATGAGGGCGTTAGAAGAGTCAGCGCAGATTCTCGGAGGACTCCTTCAGTCTGCACAGCTCACGGCTGGCAGGGAGGAAAAAACACGATGTTGCTAAAAATGAATCACTCTCACCTTCCAGAGAACTAATTGAGGGGAACTACAGCAAGGATGAACATTTATTTGGTGCTGTCTTTTCATCCCTTATCCACGCTGAAGTCTCGGTTTTAACCTTTGAGAATGAATCCAGGATGACCTTTGGGAACTTAATCCATGTGGTTATCTTTGCCTCTTTCTGCTGAACAGACTATAATTAGAGAACTGATTGTAATTACAGAGGTCACTGCTTTTGCAATTGAAAAAAAAAATTTGTGTGTTCGCTGATGAGAGGAATAGTTGTTGTTGTTTGAATTATACATACTGATGGAAATAATGATCTTATTCGTCAGTTGCACAGTGACTGAATAGCTCTAAAAATTCTAGCACTATGTTTCTTTTTTTCTTCTTCTCTGTTGGACTCCAAAACTTCACAATATTTAATTAATCGCCTCTTTTACAGCCCGAAGCATCTATAAACTAACTGTACTGGTGCAGACTGGTTCTCCAGTCTTCGTAAGTATGCAGGATACAGTAAGATGAGGAAGAACAACAGAGCTATCCTACATTTTTTGTGTTTGTTCCATTTAAGGGGACATTATTATCGCGGCTCTGATTGGATAACAGTCATAAATTGGATCATTCATCGAATAATCATCCCCGACAGAAAGGGTTTATCCTCGAAAAGCCCCCAATTTCCTTCGATGTGCAAGAAATTCCCTAGACGAACTACATGAATGTGAAGTTATTTTCAAAAAAAAACATTTTTTTTCGTAAAAAAGATCCTCTTAGTGAGAAAAATAGGAACTATTAGAATGACATGTGATGAATACGAGATTGATCTCCTTGAGTCAATTCTTATGTACCAAATTTGAACTAAATCAGGCCAACAGTTTATTGATTTTGGCTGTACACTTTTGGAAATAAAACTAAACCTTTGTGTCGGAGAAATACAATCCACCCTTCCTAAAATCAACCCAGTCCTTCCTCGCACCAAGTTTTACGTTGGTGTAAAGTTTAAAAGTGATCCATGAAATACTTTTTGAATTATGGCCTTAACACAAAGGATCTGCTGCTGCAGACACTGTGTTGACAATGAGTCCATAATTTTAATCCCTTTATTTTGAGGGATATAATTCATTCTGAGTGGGTGACACATCCCAGAGGAGCAGTTGGGAACTACTGTGAAGCGCCCGGGTAGCAGACTGGGGTTTAGGTTTTACTTAAGGACCTTACAACATGCAGACTGGACGGGTTAGGGATGGAACCGCCCTCCTTTTTGTTCTGGGGACTACTGTGAGCTGCAGCCGTTACATAAAGTACTAAAAGGAACTTATTGAACACTGTAAGTAGGAAGTTGTGCATACTCAAATGGAAATTGGACACTCATAAAAGTGAGTTCAATCTTAAATAAATCGACTGACTATAAAGTTCTGTAACCATCTTCCAGCTGAAGAAGGTGGGCCATGACTTTGTACCATGGCTCAAAGAGTTTCACCATACTTTTAAACCCTTATTTCTCCACGGTGAATTTTGTCCTCCCATATGTAGCGATAAATGTCACGATAGATTTGATAACATTGTATTGATCTTCTCCTTCTATTGCCAATTATTAAGGGATTTTGTTTCTACGGCTTTCAAAGCTTCAGCTGCCACTCACCTCTCCTTGATGGACATCTGTTTGGAGGACATCCTGTCTGACAGTTTGTCCACTAGCTCCATGGGGGCCAGCAGATCTAGAGAGTGTACACTGTGACTGCTGAAGTCCTCGTTGTGGTCCAAGGACTGGGGCTTAACCAGTGTCTGAGGTAAAGACTGAGGTTTTGGGGGTGTTTGTGGGGGCACCTGGGGTTTGGACTGAGGCTTGGGGGCCGTCTGGGGGTAGGGCTTAGGGAGGGGCTGGACGAATCTCTGCGGTTTTGGGAAGGTTTGTGGGGACTGAGTGAAAGGTTTGGGGTACGTTGGTGGGGGCTGGGGTTGGATGTCAGGCGGAGGTTTGGGAATGGTTGGAGGGGGCAGCTGTGTGGGTTTAGGAGGAATCTGAGGGGGCTGGGTGTAGCTTTGTTGCTGCTGCTGGCTGCTTGGAACATGAGACACTGTCCTGGAGGACACTTTAGCTATCAGTGGTCTCGGCGGTGCAGGATGATCAGACAAGTCTGAAAGAAAAGGAGACAATGTGCGATTATGTAGTTCCAATGTCTGACAATACATTTGAGTCACTTGATTTAAAATCTCAGAGATGTGACACACACATCATTTTTGTCTTTTCTTTTTACATTTCAAAATTGAGAATCAACCATGAAGTGTTAGTAACAATGATTAATTCAGTGAAGCAATTTTTTCTTTTTTTTTCTTCAGGCAACAAACTGCTACTGCAACTGACCCCATTGCCCAATACCCAATGCCCATCCCCGGTGCTAAGCCTACGGTCGTTGGGTCCATAAAGCCTCTTCAGGCTGATGGAACAAGGATGCTTGCCAATTGCCCCCCCCCCCCCCCCCCCCCCCCCCCCCCCCCCCCCCCCCCCCCACGTGTCAAAATTTCCTCGGTGCCTTTTCACTGAGGTCTTCAAATTGCTTTTGGTCTGGCCCTTCCCCTGAGACCACTTTGACTTGTCAGACTCTCAGACTCTACTAAGCGCTAACACCCCAACAACACGGCTCTCAACATCAAAGACGCCGACAGACTGCGACCTGACCCGGAAAAAGCAGGAAAAATCGGAATGGAATAAAATGAATCATCACATAACTAAAGCTGACGCTGATCCTGGTGGCTTTGGCATTTTACCCAGCATAGTATACGTAATTATATTACGGAATCGCCTTCGCCTTCGCTGCTACGCAGATCCCTTGTGTTAAACTCAGGGATAATTTTAAATTATTATATCCAAACAGAACTTAATGTCAGGTGGCCTGGAAATGATTTAGGTCGGTCTATATTTCTGAAACTAGGGTTAGCTTTATCTCCAAAAGTTTACTGGCCAAAATTTTTCAAGCGCTGCTCAGATTTAGATCACATGTGGTGATCTAAATCTGTTATTTTATCTGCCTATAAATCGACTCGAGGATATATCATATTTTACCTTAATTCTTCATAATTTACTCACTAAGGGGAGCTTTATTTTTTTTCTTCTGACTTTTTAAACCAAAAATATTATGGACATTACTTCTACGAAGAGTTCATGAAGTGAAATTTCTTGTACAGTGCAGGGGAATGGGGACTTTTCTAGGATATATGCTATAACGGTCGGGGACGACAGCATAGACCTAGTTTACAGTGTTGAAGAGAACCTGAATGAAATGTAATTAGACACGATTTAATTACATTTATGAGTGGATGCTGGTTGTTCAAAATACATATTTCCATGGTGAGTAACGGAAAGTTAAATTACTTTCTTCGGCCATTTTTGAGTTATTAGCTACAGAAACTAGATGAAATACATAGAGAAATATTTTTGGGCCCCAAAAGCGAATGAATGATTGAATGAACGACTACTCATTTATGCATTTATAACAATTGCTTCACTATTAGAATTGATACTCCCTATCCATGCTGACCGCTGTGAGGAACATTTTTTGCATCCAGACCCTAAATGTCCAGCAATAGATGCTTGAAAGAATATCAGTCATAATCATTTCTACGGTCTAAATTCAAACCAGCTGAAGTACGAAGTTTTGAGCAGGTTTATCGTAGGTGGAACGCATCCTTCTGAGAACCTACTTGCAGCAGGTTGAAACTCACTTGGGATAATTTGACACAGTTTATAACATTGCAGGAAATGCGTCTGAGGTAGCTGCACCCAAAGGTCCCTGAAATAGAAATGGAGGTTTCATAGCTCTTGGTCCTGTTACCCTACCACTACTTTGAGCTTAACGTTTGATATCCATACATCCACTGTGTAACCAGAAACAGATACATGCCCTCCTGCAGCTGGGTTTGCAGGGATGGCACGTGGTTCATGTAAAGTACACATCGCTGTGTATTCTGCACAAGACGTCACTGTGTGAGTCTGACGGAGACATTTCATGGTCGGGGTAAAGGCTGCTGTCTGGGAATGAATGTGAGTAAGCGCAGGTCTCATAAAACCAGACTAGATTCTGATTAAGATCAACCCATGTACAGAACTAAATACAGCCTGTAGAAGAGTCTTTCATTGTGTTTCCCCCATCGTCTACCTGCTTCATTAACTATTGGACAGCTGTTGTCCATCCTCTCACTTAGTGTTCTCAGCTTTTAGTGTGCATGCAAGGGAAAAGACCACCCCGAGACTCATTCTGCAGCGGCTCATAAAAAAAGGTCAGACCCATTGTACTGTAACATGCACAGGCATAATATGGCGCACGGGGACCACAGCCCCATTTATAGGCCATGACAATGAACGCAAACAGTTTACTTTAATAATGCCTTGAGATCTTCTACTGGATACTGACACACTGCATGTTTGCAAACGGACCCCTATATTAAGACAAAGGGAGCCATAAGGCAAAAGCAGTGAAAGATATGCAAATGAGATGCAGCCTCAGTCAGATGTATCCCCTTCACACACACTCTCTCTGTTTCGCCAAATCAAACAACCCCAGGCTGGGACGAGTGTGTGCAGCCAGTGGAAAGCAATCATGCGTGGGAGCGCCCCACACTAGACAATGAGGTTAATGAGAAGAGCTCTTTCCGGGCTCCGCTCTTCCTTTTGCAACTCCTTTTTTTTTTTGTCTCGGGTCAATTCCATTTTTATTTTTCCATCCCACATCGCTCCTATAACCCCACCTATTCCCACCTCCCAATAATCTTTAGAATCACTCAATCTCTTTCTGATGAGGGTTCTTACCTGATAGCTCAGCCTGGTCCTGGTCTTGGTCCTGTTTGCAGGAACTGTGAACTGCCTCTCTCAGACAGCCTCCTCTCACTCCTCTCTCCCAACTATCCTGGGAGTCTCTCTCAGTGGCTCTCCAGCTGGGCAGAGGCTCTGACTCGCCCTTCCACACAGGGGGCTCTGCAGGGTGCAGAGGCTGGGGATGCTGTTGCCACTGCCTGCCGTCCCAGTCCCTGTCGAGGGAGTGTGGCTTCCCCTGAATGCTTTCTTCCTTCCTCTCCTCTTTGGCTCCTCCCTGCTGTCTCCCCCTAGCCTCCTCCTCCTGATGCTCTCTCCTGCCCTGTTCGTCCACCGCCTCTCCTTGCTGCTTTCCAGTGGGAGGAAGAGGGGCCCCTCTCGGTCGGCTCTCAGGGATGAGAGGGGAGGAGCTGGGCGGAAGCTCAGGGTGGCCTGGGTCTCCGCTCTGGGTCATGGAGAAATACCTCAGCGCCCTCTCCTGGTGGCTGCTCGTGGTGCCGGAAGCCTGTTGTTGGGCAAGGATGTAGGGGAGGGCAGTGGATTTCCCTGGATTGAGACCATCATCATCGCCTGCGCTGCTGCCGCCTGGTGTGATGGTTACCGTGGTGATGGAGGCTTGGGAGGTGACAGCAGCCACAGAGCGGACAAGGGAGGCTGACAGAGGCTCTAGTTTGATTTCTCCTCCATTTTTCAGCTGTGGGGACAGCAGGAATCATGTCAGATGAAAGGGGATTGACAGAGTGGAGATAGACTGAATGTGGCTGAGGCAGAAATGTATGGAATAGAAATGTAAGGTAATGTGATTGAATGTCACAGTAGCGGATGGATGGATGGATGGATGGATGGATGGATGGATGGATGGATGGATGGATGGACGGATGGATGGACACATGGGTGGATGGATGGATGGATTAATGGACAGATAGGTGGATGGTTGGATGGATGGATGGATGGATGGATGGATGGATGGATGGATGGATGGATGGATGGACGGACGAGAGCAAGGATGGCAGCAATAAAAAAGAAATTGTGGAAAACATCTCAGGTTTGCTCAATGAAGCTACTACAACTTATTTCATTCAACAAAAGGCATCAGGGAAGCAGAGACTGAGTCATAGCCTCACTTTTAGTAGCACACATGCCAGTCATGAACTGTTAAAGTATCAAAACGCCATTTCTCTCACCCCATTCTGGTTTAGTACATTTGGTTCATATCTCTAAGGAGACGTTTCCTGTAGTGGTGTATTTGGGTCTGGCATATTTCCAATAGACAGGTCGACCCAGTGTGAATCTAAGGGTCGCACTAATGTGCATTTGGAAGTGATTAAAATAAACTAGGGATGCACCGATCCAATATCATTATCCGTATCTGTATCAGTACCAGCACCAATACCAGTAATGGAACTGCTCATGCACTCATAATGGTACGTTTAATATCATTCAGATACAAACCACTTTACAGGAATGATACCATCTCATATCTCATTATGGCACCAATTGATGGCAACAACACCAATTTACAGCAAAAACACAACTTCCGTGGCAATGATACCGCTTTAACAACATCATCTTACATTGATGCCAGAATCAAAATCTGTTTTGATTATGGCTTCAAACAGATTTTGGGCAACCATGCAGCTATTTGTCGCAATTACATCACATGGAAGCAACCTCCCGTCCTCATACCCAGACGTTCTGCAAACAATTTACTGATTTGTTAAAAAAGGAAAATGAAATGAATCTCTACTATTGACTATGAAAGCAATACCTCTGGTGTTATTTTTGCAAAATTGGATTTGAAGGTCAATATTCCACGCATTCTATCTAAATCTTTTGTCAACAAGAACAAACGTTCTTCAAAGGCTTTTTCTATGAACTTTGAAATTCAATCTGAGCGTGTTTACAAGATTTAAGAAAATGATATCCCTGAACAGTCGGGAATATTATTAAATTGCCATCGTTTTTTACTTGAATAGTTAATATTTTACTCATTATGGGGAGCTTTTTACAAGAAACATTGTTTTTTGGATATAACGTCCCTAACGTTGGTCCGATTAAGTCCAAATATGCTGCATATGAATCGACTCACTGAGATCTATCCCGTAAATAACGTAGCTTACAGCAAAAGTTTATATTGTACTCACCAGGGAGAGCTTTTTTTAACGTAAAAAAATATTTTCTGGACGCACCAAAAAAATATTTCATGGATAATTTTCAAACTATACAACCACCTCATCTCCAAAAGTTCTCACGCCATAATTTCTCAACCACCGATCGGATTTAGTCCAAATTTGGTGCGTATGACTCGACTGGAGGAGATCTATCTGGTTCATATCATGTTTTACCCATATTTTAATCTAATAGTTTATATTCTACTCACTCCGGGGGTCCGATAATGGTCACAGAATTACTTAATAATCACTGTTGTGTAGACCAGAGATGCTCGGACACAACGGTACCGTCAGCTGGCTATGATTACGGTACAGGTTCTGTACCAGCTATCATAACTATGCCCCAGCATGCTTTTTGAAACTTCATTCAATCTGGGAACCCGGCCCTGAATGAGCTAGCATGCAGCATCTGCAAACAAAGATTGGCATGCATTGTTATGAAGCCCAAAAAAGCATGACACAAAAGTTGCTTCCAAAACAATAAAATCAGGTAACCATGACTCAGCAACATCTACCATGGAGTCAAACCTTTAAATGCACACTGGATTGCGTTTGTGGGCATCGCTGCGCCTCGTTCAGCCACTAGAAGCAGCAGCTACGATGTCAAGTCAAAAAGCTATCCAGCATGACCAATCTTATCAATCAGCAGCGGAATAATATGATGCAACATATCAGAAGCTCTGTACAGGCAGCAGGGGTCTTACATGTTGTCCCGTATTGGGCTGTAAGTCTCCGTTACACACGGCCGAGGTTACCGAGGGCCCAGCTTCCTGTGTCACAGGAATGACACCAGTCATTTCTATGACTCATTGTTGACAACATGGTGTGAGTGAGGTTTTCAAAGTATATGTCGGTTATGTGATGAACGGGATGGTATATGGAATCAGGAAGGTACGCAAATATGGTATTATCTAACTTTTATCATATTTATAATTTGGTGGATTTAGGGTAAGAAAACAGGTAAAAGTGAGTTCATTGTAACGTTGTGAAGTTATTATTAAAGGCTCATTCATACTCCATCTACCTACAAAAATAGGTGTGTGTGTGTGTTTCAAACGCTTTTTCAATGCCAGTCCTATTTCCAGGAGTCCTTTACGTTGACACCGAAGCATCCACATGATGGCAGCAAAGAGTCAAAGGGTTTTAACAACAGCAACTATAATGATCCACCGAGGAATTAAGAAGCAGAAAAGGCCGAGACAACCATGAGGCCCTTAAAAAACATTGTGAAGATTCGACAATGTTTTTTTCCTTTGCTGTGTTTGCAGACATGTGCCGGGTCTTGTTTGAATAACATCTAGACTGTGGGGAGGTATTTCTTAGTTGTGTACATATCTGTAAGGCCTATACGAAGGTAGGTTCTGTCCATATCCCCCTGTGACGTTGAGTATAACTGAACCCGTTGAAGAACTGAGGTGTTCTTTGACCTTGACAGTTTTTCAAACATTTATATTTATAAAAATGTAACGATAGGCGAAAGCTTGTATTACCTGCTGCACCTCTCCCTGGGTAATGGGTTGAGTCTGAAATCGGGCGTTGGCCCTTCGCTGACGGCTGCTTGCTCTTGTCCCCTCGGTGGTCTTGTCCGTGGCATGAGCGAGGCGGTTGAAGAGCGCCATCTTTTCTGTCAAGCTGAGGCAGGACAGGTCCGGCTCGGCAGAGACAGCCCCCCGGTCCACCTCCACCTCAACACTGGGAGCCTCTGCTGGTTTTTGCTGCTCCTGGATCTTCTTCTCCTGATCCTGGACTACTGGCCCTTGCTGTGGGGGGTCCTGGATGCTGTGTAGCAACAGACGGATGTCAGTGACTGAGGGATGTATGAAAGTTTTTTTTTAAAAGCCTTCCGATTTAAAATAAAAGCTCATCATGTGGCTTCAGAAATGTTAGACTTATTAAACAAAACCGAGCAATCTCCTCATTATCCCTGCTACTGGATAAGGGAAATTGGAGATTTTAAGAATCGTAGACTTATATTATGGGTTTTTCTGAATTGTAATAGTGGATAAGGTGTCCGAAATCAAACAAAAGGCACAAATAGGAGCTCTTTATGTCAGGAAAAACACGACATCCAGCTTCTTCTGACTTACTGTACAACATTGAGATATTAAGGCTGTGTTTCTCCTCAAAAAATCGGAATCAGTTACGTTTGTATCAAATGTCCATTCCTAATAAATCAGAAATGGATATATTCCTGTCATATTTCCAAGAAAGGACCAAATAATAATAATAATGTCAGATTACACAGCAAAAGGGACATAAAGTCCTGTGTTGGCGCCCTCTAGATTTCTACTATTTTTGTGAGTATCTCTTATAAATCATCAATAAAAAATACATAACACATAGCAGGGCTGGGTGATTAATGTTGGAGGATTTTTTGAAAGTGGTCCACTTCTTGGTAGGTGACCTTGTAATTTGAGTTTACTCAAATTTCCTTTTTCGTTAGATTTGGTTTAAAATTAGATACACTGACAACCAAGAAGATTGAAACCAGGGTAAGATGTTTTTACACGGCACTGAAAGCAGATGAACACACATATGATAGATAATCACACTGTCACTGATAGCAGAGAACATGGTGATCCCGCCAAAGTTAAACCAGGGTTAGTAAATCAACTGCAGGACCCCTGACCTCAAGACACGGAGAGAGATCTGAGCGGCCCGACCTCTGACCTTTCTGGGTAAAAATTTGTCACCCGCTTGTAAAGAACACTCCAAGAGGGAAACTGGGCATGGAGTATACTAAATAAGTTTTTGTGTAAAAGCCAACTTCCTTCCCCTATAAGGAGCACACAGCTAGAGGAAGCACAGGAGGGGGTAGAAATAACATGGAAAGATCAGCTGCATGAGTAGATCAGCACTGCAACCAGGAGAGGGAGATGAAGAGTTAAATATCACCAAGAGCATTCAATAGCAAACTCAGTCCAACCTATTTTGCTGGATTTACTATAAAGGAACAAGGTGGAGGGCAATGGAGTTCAAGAAATGGAGATTATTTTCTTTCCCTTTCTGTCTTTTATTGGAGAGAAAGAGACCAGACATAGATTTTCTTGAAAATCTGTGATGCAGCTGACGTTGTACCTTGAAACACTGACCACCTCCGTGTTGGTGACTGGTTGTGTGTGCGAGCGATCCTGCACCCTTCTGAGACGCCTCTCTATGGCAGTGTTTCGAGGGCGGGGCTTAGGGACACTTCCCTCTGATGTCTTTTCCAGCTCCTGTGAGAACATGTAAAGAAGAAATACAACATTTGGTTTAATAGGTTATGGTGCTATAACGGGGATTTTTTTAGTAAAAAAAAAAAAATTTCAATGACTGCAGAGCAAAGCTCTGGCAGATATTGAAATATTAGTATTTTTATAAATGAAAAGCATGTAAAGTAGGACGCGTACCCTGAAAAGAGACCTCTTGGCAGCCACACTCATCTTGGCTCGCTCATCCACTTTCTCTTCATCTAATTAAAAAATAATAATTACATAAAACGGTCTAAATATAATCTGGGAATGACACTAAATGTAAACTAGGACAATAAAACTGATATATTATTCCGTATATAGACATATGCAATACACTTACCCTCCGCATCCTGCAGCTGTGATGGACTTAGACGAGACCTGCACCGAAAAAAATGAATATGCATTAAGCATCAGCATTTAAACTTATTCTTTTTTTATTGATTAATGACTGGACATTACTATGAGGTATATGCTCTACCACTAAATTCATTCAATTGGCCGTGGTAAAATAAAATGATTCTTCAACAGAGAGCCTGTCCTGTACCTGTCTGACTCCAGCCGCTCTGCAGAGGTGATGGGCTGCGTCCTAAACCGCTCCGACATGCGACTCTCTCCCGGAGTGAAGTAGCGGCGAGGCCTCCGTGCCCCCCGATCACCGGCGCCGGCAGAATCTACATCCAATGCTGACAGATCTACTTTATTGGTCTCACTTTCAGAGTGATGCGTAGATTGACATGGACAACGGAGACAGAGTAGACGTAAGAAAGCCGAAGGGTGCTTTTGATCTTGGTTTAGTATGAGCCGTTTACCAAGCATTGCACTCAAATTATAAAAACATGGACACTGATAAGGATGCACACGCCGAGCACAACATAACAGCAGCAAGAGCCATGACCCAATGCCGAGATGCATGCAACAGACACTGCCATAGTCAGGATTATGGTATGTGTAGGACGACACCTGGACACATCTCATGCCGCAGAATGACATTTCATTAGAATTATTTTCCTCAAAAAATGTGGTTATTCATTTGCAACACATGAATGCAGAGTTTGAAGAATACAGACAGTTATTTTTGCAATGCAACACAGATCCCATGCTAGTGGACCTACAGGTCAGGTTTCCGGTTGGCGTTCTCCAGGTAAGAGTGTCGCAGCTGCGCTACTGACACCCTGGTGTCCGGCGCGCCCATCTCTCCGTTGGCCATCCCTGATGGATTACCGCCTTTCACTGGCTCTCTGCCAGCCGCGGCCCTATCCGTACGATACATGGCAGAATGCTGGCCTACACCTACGTCTGACATGGAGCGGGTTCGTATCTTAGGTTTTGAACCTCCACTTCTCTCCATACTTCTGTGTTTGGTCTGAAGCAAAGAAGAGCCCTTCTGGAGGTAGACAGCCGTTTCAAACTGCTGCTGCTCTGACGGATCCTGTTGTTGCTGTCTCTGAGGCACCAAGCCTTCATCTTGTTGCTTTCTCTGGGAGTCTGGCTGAGGAACCGGAGGCTCTGGTTTTTGGAGCACATACTCCTGCTGTTGTTGAGTCGGCTGTGGTCTGACAGGCTCCTGTGGCTGTCTCCAGTGGTCATAGTAGTGCCGCCTTGGAGGAACCTGAGGTTGAATTTGAACACCCTGATGTACCTTCGGGGCCTCGTACTGTTGTTGCGGTGGAAGATCTTGCAGCACATTTTGAGACTCTTGATGGTACACAGGCTCTGAAGATTGATGTTGCCGGGGCTGATGATTTACGGGGGTGTTAGAAACCTGCAAAGATCTCTCCACTGGGCTGTCATGGCTGGAGAGTCGCTCTCTCCCTCTTTCTCTGATCCTCTCGACATGTCTCTCCCTCCCCCTCTCCCTCGGTCTCTCCCGATCCCAGTCTACCTCAATTTGACTCCTTCTCCTATTTTCTGGGCTGTGGTTCTGCCAGTCCATGTCTTCATGATGTCCCCTATGAGGATCATCCACACTCCTTTCCCTTCTCCGTATCTCTGAGGGCAACACAGCTTTCCGGCTCTTAAGCAGGCCCTCTGTATAGACTTCTTCTTTCTGGGCCTGCCTGGCCTCCAATCTTGCCTCCCTGTGGGCAGCATAGATTTGGTCGGCACTCACTCTACTTCGTGGTTGTACCTCGGGAGGTTCAGGAATTTTGGCACTGGCCACTGGGGCAGGGATGGCCAAGTATGGTTGAGAGTCTACAGCCAGGCCAAAGTTCTGGTATTCAGGTTTAGAAGGAGGATGGGGACCTGGGCTGAGCTCAGCATGGGGAACAGTCCTTTGCTGGGAGGGTTCTGAGCGCTGTGGCGTATAATGGAAGGCATTCTTCTGAGTTTGGTGTATGTTAGCCTGATGCGTGTCTGGATTCCCGTCAAGGGGCCTCTGGACAGTTTCATCTCTGGACAATTTTTCCTTTACTCGTATTCTTGAGGGAAAGAATAGATAAGGGAAACTGAGATTCCAGTTCAATCAAAAAGATACGGAACACTCTAACATCAAAACTCAAACTAAATAACAGATTATCTAAAAGATCTAAATGGTCTAAAGGCATTAAAGAAGGCATAAAACTGGCCAAATTGTTTACTGTCAGCTAGATACACCTATTTATATAGGTGGTCAGATGAATAAATCTATTTAAGACCTGCATCTCAAACATAATGGTGAACTGATTTAATGAAATTCCCTCTAATGATTTTTTATCTCCCATAAAACAACATGTTCCTCATGCACATACTGTGAAAACATGTTGCACGGAGGCTTCTGACATGACACTATCATGGGACCAACTTGAGCCGGCAAATCCTGGAATTGAATTGCAAGAAGGTCAGGTAGCAGCATGTCTTAGGTTTAAATATAAGACTTAATTCAAACAAAGCTCTCTCTCTCTCTCTCTCTCTCTCGCTCGTTCTGATGTGTTCGTGCCAAAAAAGTAAGCCAAACTATTTTCATCTACAACCTTTTGAACCCTGGTAGCCAAAGGTTGTTCTAATCTCATTCGAGACCGCTAAGCCAAACATAATTGATGGGCCTCGGATTTATCTGACATGGCATGAAGGACTTACACAGCGCTCGTGATACAGAAGCAGGAGCAGCTGATAAGACCGGACAGGCAGTGAGCAGCGGCAGTGTACGACATTGTACACCCAATGTCTATACAGGCAAAAAAAAACAAGGGTTCTGTTGTGATCTGAAAGAGTGTTGGTTCCTGCTCATCAATCAAGCTTCAGTACCAATCATTAAGGTGTCTGAGCAGGTTGGCCGTGGCTCCACTTATTTCACCTGTTGATGAAGCTGAAAGGCTGAGCCTGGACCTCTAGGACCACTCATGAAATCAAAGGTCTAACTCTCCAGAATCCTTCTGCACAAATTTACATCCCCGGATTTCCAACATACACTCAAGTTTCTTTGATGTCTTACGCAACAAAAACTGACAAAGCCCCGAAGCGGGTTCAAGTCCATCTTGTAATTTCATATGGGTCTCCAGGCCAGTATCTGAGGAGGAGGGGGCCGGCCTCAGCTGACTGGTGCTGAGTCAGTCTGACTCAGTGATGACAGGGCATCAGGCTGACTAATGATGTTGGCCCATCAACTCCAGTTCACTGCCACCACTCAGCAGCCCATGAATCCCAGACCTCACACAGTCACGCCGATGTAACAGGATGTAGGTGCAGCGGATGGGTGTCGTGCTAATGGTCTGTTTTAATTTGAGCGCGATCAGGCCTTGACAAGTTGTAACATGATGTCAGTTGAATCCCCCGTTTCCTTAACTGCGCTCTTAAAATCGTAGAACATCGTCTTTAAGGGATAAAGTACGAAGCTAGCAGACTGTCTTTTCTCATTTAGTCTATTAAAGGTCTAATATTCAGTGAGATAAATGCTTAACCATTAAGTTTGATTCGGCCTTGTGGAGCAGATGAGATCAAAATTCTGATAATTGCATGGATGGATAAATGTAGAGATTAAATTATTGCAATGTTGTACTATGTAGTATGAGAAACATTCATGAATAAAGGTTGTTGTTGTGTTCTTAGTCGGCTAGTATGGCCAGGATTTTAGATAAATCATAGATGAGAGATGTTAGTGTAAAAAAAAGAAATGAACCCTCTGGAGTCTGAGATCCCATCAATGTGATCAGGTTGTTAACACAGGTTGTCAAAGTGAAAATATAATTATCATGTTAGCATGTGCTAAAAATTTACCACAACATTGGCATGTTAAACATTATATAATGTTGGTAGTTGTTGAATAAATATAAAGCCTAACCCTATAAACTTTATATCACATTAAACAACGTTCAACAGGACCTGACTATTGATTATTTCTTCACTTCACTTCACTAGAAAACTGTATTATCACACCAAACACGAAAACAAGGAGTTATCTAAACGGCCGGGTTACACGACTAGTTTTGACATTAAAAAAAAGAGGCAATTTCCTTCATTTTGCATTTTGGCCTTTTCAGGGCTTGAAAACGCAAACTTTAGAAAACAGGTTCCAAAGTGAAATCTTTTGAAAACGCCATCTTCGTGGAAACTTGCATACGTGTACCTGGTGAACTAGAGGACGGGGTCTGAGCAGGTAGAACCTGGAAGGCCAGCTGAATGTACGTCTGAGTGAGTCTTTGACAGGGCTGCCGGGGTGGAGGTTGACTTGGTGACAGCGTCAGACCCTAATAGAAACTTCTGATCATTCTTCTAAAGATCACAGAAACACCGAGCTCCACTGATGATCTGAACCCGAGTCAGGAGCATTAGCAGACGAGCAGTCTGAGTATCTGTTTGATCTTCAATCTTTCTGTGGCTTGTCCAATCCTTATATTCATTTTCATGCAAATATTTAATTTTCATTTGATAGTACAATATGCCAGTTTTAAAATGCTTTGGTTCCTTTTCACCAACTTTGTTTCAAACAATTTAAGATTCTCGTTCCTTTAGAGGTAGCATATTCAATCTTATAATGGAATGTGACATACAATCCTCTTATTAATGAGCCAAGCAGGAGCTAAATTAGGGTTACCTCTTGGGGCAAGCGGGGGAAATTATATCTCCTTCAAAAGCAAATACTGCAACCCACTCTGCTACCCAACAACCTTTCCCTGATGAGCTCCCCAGAGCACCCCTCTATGTGAAACAGGAGCCCACCAAGCGTGACAGAACTGGATTCACAGTCTAGAATGATCCTAATTCTGGAATGATGGTATAAGCAGTAGGCTGTCTAGCCCCCGCAACCTGAAGAGCATCCGACCTGTCCCAAGGTTTCGGTCACTAAAATATCCCTCTCTGTTCATCTGCCATTTATCCTTGTGTTCCGCACAGGTAGAAGGAATTCCTAAATTAATAATCTCGACATGTGTAGCAAGCACCTAAAGGAAGATTTTACCGGCTCGTGTAAGTACTGTCAGGAAAACTTGAGGCCTGTGTGTCCTCTAAAATATACAATAACACAACAGACTTTTCATGAGCAGCTATCACAAAGAAATACCCAGATAGGAATTCAACAACTAATAATAGTGCAAAAGATAATAATAAATAATAACACAGATGTTTATTTTACTAATTTTTAAGTTTATAACTATATAAAAGTACAAGTATTATATATATTATATTATACATTAGTGTAAAAACTTCATTGTTTTTCCCCTTGAATATTTATTTGCAATTAATTGATTGCAGTTTCTGCAGAGGTAACAGCAAAGAAACACTTTGTACGCCAGGAGGGCTTGAAAGCAATTGGCAGATAGTTAAGTAACGCGCGCTATTCACGAATACGCACGTGCGACTTATTGATGTGTAAGAACAAAACAAGCGCCTGTTCATAAATATATATATATATATATATATATATAGCAGGTATATGATCATATAGTACATTTATAATGTACAAAAACTACAGTGGAGTACCCAATATAAGTGGTACCTATATAATGTCAAATCGCTACATCGCTGCTCGATCGTCCTCAAAGCTCTTCATCGTCGCCCAAAGGTCAATATGCTCCTTTGAGACACCCGCACAGCAGAACCACTGGTTCCCGGCTCTATCTTTCATTTTCCATATGCTGTTTTATTTGTGACACAACAACAACTCACTCACTCGCGTGCAGGTTTGTTGCGAGCACAGATATTCAAACTGCGCGCGCAAAATAAGCCACTCCGCGATCAGGATTGTGGCACAAATGTAACAAAATATTTCGAGCTGAACCCCTGCGTGCGTCAGACTCTTTGGTCTGTTTTTCAAGACGAGTCGGGTGGGTTTCCGACATCGCCGCAGACCTCTGATGCCCCTGACGTGGGTCGGTCCTCGTCCTGGTGACGCATGTTATAATTACATAAGCCTGTGTATTAGTAAACAAAGCACACGTTCTAAATTTCTTTTTCATCCATATCCCCTGCTGAGTTACTAGCACACGCGCGCATTTGACCGCAATTACCGGTTTATTAAATTGCGCATGCTTAGGGATGCCATGACTAATTGTTTTTGCGATTATCGCGATTACTAAAGTTGAGGTATTATAATGGTAAGAATTCTGTTGACTACGGTATTTTGGGAGACCTGTTTATGTTTGAGACACAAGGACATTTCCCTCTTGTCTAGAGTTGCGTGTGCCTGTTTTGTCAAACGGCATGTAAATGTTTGGAAATGGCTGAGGGAACTGAAACTCCAGAGTTCTATCCACCAAAGAAATGCATCAAGCGATCCTGTTGGATGAAATTGGATTTCTACTACATGAGCGGCTGAGGGTCGACGGTTGTGGTAGATGATGGATATCCAATCTCCAACACCTATAATATGTCCCAACTTCTTTGTTAGAATCATCCATCTCTGTTTTTCCAGATCCAGAAAAAAAACTAAACTTTCTGGTCTTCCCCCGCCGGATCCTTTCTTGACAAATTTAAATTTAGTTTTAGGGGTGTTTTACATTCCAATGTGTCACAAGTGGATCAATCACCAGCCCCTCCGTTCAAAATGCTACTGCTAATTATCAGCCTCTACTCAAGGAGAGACTCACAGCAGACTTGGATATAAAACATTTAAAAAACTCTCACACTAGTGACATCATAGAGCTTTTTCGGTGCCTTCACTAAATCAGGCAGGTGGTTTTAATCTTATGGCAGATTGGTGTGGATGTGATGTAAACAAGCCTGCCTCCATAAACACACCTTTGGAAGTAAAAGCTGAAATTATGACACAGATGGCCCTCACACACAAGCATCACGTGTATTTGTAAAATACACACACATTCATGTAGTATATATATAGATATGTGTATGTATATATATATATATATATATATATATATATATATATATATATATATATATATATATATATATATATATACATATATATATATATTTTTTTTTCTTTCTTTCTCTGTTCATGTCACCTCCCCACATATGTTCTTAACAAATACATCATGTTGTGAACACAATATTCGAATCAACATTTAAAGAGATAATCCTGAGTTTTACACACTGAACCTTTAAGTATTCTCCCATCCTGAGTAAGAGTTTGACGTATGCGATGATGAACTCACCCCTGTCTGTTGAGGATGCTCTGGGCCTGCTGCTCTATGAATAGATCCCCAGGTGAGATGCCGTAGCGAGCGGAGGGCATGGAGGCCCGGCGGGCGGATCGAGGGGAGCTGGGCACAGCGGCGGTGCTATAATCCCTGTTGGAGGCTTGGCTTGAATCATTTTGGACTTCATCCTGGTGCTGTTGGTGCTGCTGCTGGGGTGGGGGCCGCTCCTGATTTATGGTTCTAGAAGTGATTGGCCGCTCCTGAGCCCCACCGCGACGGTGGTTCTCAATATTCATCATTCTTTCCCGCTCAGAAAATCCTCCCGATCTCTCGTGGGTGGAAGAAGGGGATTGGTTCGAGTGGGCGGGGCTAGAGGTGGAAACAGGTACCCGATCTGGGTTATTCCTCATGTAAACTCTGCCCACCCCAGAGCGGTATGGCACCCTGCTGCCCCGTCCTTGTTCCTCCCCTTCATGTCTGTCTCTCTCTTGCCGTGTAGCTGTTCTTTGGTCAGAGTCGTCAGGATCACGCCGGGAACGGTAGCGTGGCGTGTAATCGATGTCTGGCTCCTGATCAAGGAGGATACCGTAACGCTCTGAAAGCTGCCGGCGCCGCTCGGCTTTGTAGCGGGCAATGCGTTCAGCCTTGGAACTGAGGCTGTTGGGGTCTGCGGGGCCAGATGTGGATGTAGCAGAGGGGGATAACGTTACAGGGTCAACATACACCAGCTTTGGCTCCTTGCGGTCGCCGCCAACCCCACCTTTGACCTGTGGTGACCTGTCAAGAGATGACCCCTGCTTGTGGGGTGCCTCAAGCTCCTCTCGACTGTAGCGCCTCACTGTGGTGAATAATAGAAATACTTGATTAATTGTGAGCAGCGTATAGTATGGTAATTTAGAATTCATTAAAAATGAAAGTCAATTAAGCTCATTGGTGTAGTAATGTAATAACAATACATCATCTGGATCCAAGTTATTAATATTGGATAATAAATAGAAACCACTCCACTAACTGCAATTCCCTAATCAACCATAACATTATAACTACCTGCCTAATATTGCGTAGGACTTTTTTCCACCGGTCAAACCAGCTCTACAAAGCATTTGTGAGTTCAGAAACCTTTCTGTCAGAACTAACATTAACCTTTTTCAACCATTTTTGTTACAGTGGCTCGTTATTGGGATCATACAGCCCAGATGAGCTTTTACCACCTATGTGCATCGATGAGCCTTTGACGCCCAGGACCAAGGCTCATTGATACCTACCCTGTTGGCAGTTTATCATTTGTCCTTTTGGCCTCTTTGACCTTGTTTAGACTTTAGATTTAAAATGTGTTTTTGGCGCATTAAGCAGACTTTAAGAAACATTGCAGTTTACACCTGTGTCTATCGTGCATCTCCACATGTGTCCAGTTTCGGGGGGGTCTTGTGTAGTTATCAGTGACAACTGTCAAGCGGCATATTTTATTAGCTAATTAGCCTTCCTGCAATGCTCTCGCAAACGGTCTGGTTAGGATAGGAGTCGTCTAATTTTCTTTGGACCTTTTCTTCTACCAAAATAGATATAAGACATCTCTGACAAAAAGTCTGCACACAAAGGCAACATGACTCGAAACACGATTCGCGAGAAAAGCACTTGAATCACAAACTCAGCGGGATCCGCGAGAAGAGTGTGATTCGCGAGCAAAGACAATGTGATTCACAAAGGAAAAGCATGAAAGTCAAACAAATATTTTCTGTTACGCAAACACAAAATCTGCTACAGACAACTGCAGCATGTTTTACAAGTTACAAGTACAAATGTTTATTTACGAATACAAGAAATCTCTCCTACAACTTCACAAAGCAAAAAAAACACACGCGACTTTTGGCACAAATTTACCGCAGGAGACGTGCTACTTGTACGCAAGCGTCTTCAGTTTTGTGCACAAACCGGTCATTTGTAGTTCACATATTACAACAGCAGGTGTCACTGTGACGCAGTTCAAAAGTTTACAACTGTAAACTAAAATCCAGACTTTAAACCATCTACTATGCTAAACGAATAAATAGACAAGCAAAGGATTCATTTATATATGACAAATGTTCAAAAGTCAAAATATGAAGTCATTTGAACAACTTTCACAGTAATTTAGTTTACCAGTAAACACATTTTTAGAAATTATTTCAGCTAAGACATTATCTTTAGAAACATGAGGAATGGGAAACAATCTGCAAAGAACCAGCTAAAAGAGAGGAACAGTTGATGAACTACACAGAGGAAGAATCGAATAAAGGGATGGTGTCAAAAATGTAGCAGGCATTACAGCAGGAATCCAATGAAAAGAATATGGATGTTAAAGAGCGATGGGAGCTGCCCTACAGGAAAAGAGGAAAATTGATTGAACTGATGACGCTCGCGTACAAGTAGCACAGCATAGATTTTCTTGTACTTGTAAATACACAACTGTACTTGTAAGACATGCTGCAGTTGTCCAAACAGAAAATATTTGTTTGTAATATATATTTGTAAATCACGCTCTCTGCTTGCGAATCGTGTTGCGTTTCTGTGTGAACTTTTGTCAGGGATTTAACTCCATAGTTGCGCGCCACTGATGACATGTTTGCTGATATGTCCTTGTCGGACATGCATAAGGACACAATAACGTTTACACTACAAGAGACACGTGCAATGCGTCTACGTGGTTGTTTACACTTAGCGATGTATCCCGCTGTCCACTTACGATCCAACTGAGTTGCCATGGTAACAAGATAAACAATATTACTCTGACTTCACCTATCTGTAGTTATAATCTTATGGCTAATGGGTGTATGTGTAGTGCAACAAGCTGTGCTTACCCATCACGCAAGGCTCACGGGGCTCAGAGGCACGGGTGTAGCGTGGAGGATCCTCCTCCAGCATTCTGTTAGCTACCAAACCACCGGGCACCAGCGCGGGTGGAGCATCACTCTCTATCCCCTCCAGACGCCGCGCTATCCTCTCCTTCCTGTCGGAGACAAACGGCAGACTAACAGTTGAGCAGCAATCCAGGCGACGTAGTATGAAATATTAGAATAGTTTAAGGAAGATACCTGTTCATTCCGACAGCTCCCTCAAAGAATTTCTTCAACTCCGAAACTGAATGTTAGAATGGGAATAGAATAGAAATAAAGCATGAATGTTAAGAGTAGGACATGATTTAGTAGATTTAAGATCCGGTACACACCTTTGGGAAGGGCAGGCAGAAATTTGACATCTGTATCCGAGACACTCTTGACCAAGGTGATCTTGTCAGTCAAGGCAAAGTCACTCTGAAAGCTGAAAGACAGGATAGAATCACACACTGGCTATGAAAATAATATGTTTTAAATTCAGGATTTATCATCGATATTTTATAAATACATCACTGTTTGTCACATATAAGTGACACAGATTTCTTTTCAATTTATTTAAATATGAATTGTGCAAGTTTATTGGTATCTCTTTGAATAAATAGAATATATTATTCTTAACTATGTTTTTTTTATTAGCTGTAAATAATAATAACTTTTTTTAACATTAGCTTTGAAAAAGTCCTTTATGTCTACAGAGGGGATGGTCCTCTACCATGGAGGCAGCCATTTTGTGCCTTAACGAAAAAACTAATCATGCAGATTAAAGAGGGATTTTCATTTTGAAGAGGCAGAATGACATTAAAGAGATTCCTCTAAAAACAACAAAGAAGAAGGGGATGAATAAGTTGTTGCTGGATGTTAATAGAGGTGGTAATTTTTGAGACCCAAAATGGACGGCCACACAGTGCAGTCGTGTGATGGTCACTCTGGTTCAGTTTGAAAAGATCTGGCCTAAAGGTTGGCTTTACACAAACACCCCCCACCCAACATGTGTTGATCAGCAGGTCATGCTAAAGGACTAGCGCTACCTTCTCTCTGGAAGCCTTGCAAGCTATACAATTAATTATTGTTTTCTTACCTACCACATGTTATGTAAGCTCCTACCCTTTAAACGTTAGATTATTTCATCTAATAATTCTTAAAGGATCCGCCTGAATGAAGGAAATAATTGGGAGAAAGTAATCTCTATGCTGATGACTGTATTCCTGTTATCAATACATAGACATAGTTTAATTGCTGAATGTCGTGTTACATGCTCTATCAGAGTCAATGCTGCAACTCTAATGCTCAACAGCCAGCAGAAACCAATTCTAAAAGGGGTCTTTGTACAAAGCACCCCCAATGCTGGTATAATGGGTCAAAGCCATGTGAACAAAAAGTATCTTAGGTTAATCCGCTCCAGCCTTTAATGCTTACTGTGCATAAGCTAAAGCACTGCAGCAAACTTATATCCTTTACTATCCCTGACATGATGAAAAAACAAAAAAGAAACGAATGCAAAGTCTCTTATAATAATCTACTTTCAGTCTAACTTTGCTGCAAATGCATTCAAAAAGCTATGAATGACCAACAGTGCCCTTTAATTCAATCAAGCTTTATCCAGAATCAACATCATAGCCTGGATTTATAAAACAAATATTCAAATCTAGTGGCTCTATCTCCAATGATCCTATCTCTTAAAGGTGCGGTGTGTCAAAGTTAAGCGTTTGTCTTTGAATAGTAAAAGTCACAACAGTTATTTTTAGAAAACGGAATTAATTCTTTTGTTTTAAGGTTGCAATCTGAAACTGCAGCATTCAACTAAACTTTACAAACTGCCCCTTTAACAGGAAAATCCTGGATCCGAACCAATTAAGTCAAGTTTACTATTGACACATATTATGTGTCTCCGACATACCATAATAACCAACAACGTTTGAAAAATTTAAGGCTAAAGATACGAAATGGTAACTGTGTGAATTAAAATAATCCATCCTTAGTTACATTTTAGACCAAGATAAATTCCCACTAATCAAGTATCACAGACTAATCCTCCTGATGAACCAAGCAAAAAAACGGCGGGGGCTGAAAACAGCCTCCTGGGTGGAGTTAAGAACTAGACACGTCAGCTAGAAGAGCTTGTGACGTGAGAATAGATCAGTCAGTCGGCAGCACCAACAGTGTGTTTGTATGTGTGGTGATCGCAAAGGCAAAAACTCACCTTAGGGTTTCTGTTGGCAATGAAGTGGAGCTGCAGAGTCTGGTAGGAGCTGTAGGTCCAGTTCCTGAAGGGGAAAACAAGACCCAGTCAAAGTTCTGAGACAGGAAGTTTTGGAAAATAACTACACGTTTTAGGGGCCCAAGGATGAAAAATGAGTCAGAATTTAAAAAAAAAAAAGAAAAGCATATGAATTTGCGATAGATGAACTGGTAAGAATCTTCTATCATCTATCTAAGAAACGCGGATGTGGAAGGAACTAGAGAACAAAGCCTTTCCAGAGTGTATGAGAGAAACTGAGAAAACTGACAATAACTCATACACTAACGGATAAATCTGAATCATATTAAATAAAGCGATTGATTGATTCTGATGGCAGTCATGTCAACCTTGGCTACTGTTGTGCCTTTGCAGACGTTTTCTATTTATCTATTTATTACCAGCTGAGAATCAGGAAGAGCTTATAAAATGTTTAGAAAAGGAGAAAAAACATATTTTGTCAAATCAAAGGATGTTTAGGGTCACTAGTTATGACATCATATCCACTTCTTGGTCCTTAATGCACTAATGTTCCAGTCAGAGTTTGTTCGGGAACGGATCGAGAGCGATCTGATCAGTTAGTCTGTGTCCACTTTGTGCTGTGCATGAAAGAATATTTCATCCTTGTTAAAATAATTCATTTTAATTTACCCAAACCTGTGTAAAGCGTAAAGGCACCATAAAGGTACGTACTCAATGGGGCACAAGTCAGATTGTTTCAAAGCTGTCTGACCAAAAATCTGATCTTATCGGATCAGATTAGATTACAGGTCAGATATCATTGGGTTTGTTGAAAAATTGCTTTCGTCATCGAATACAGAGGGGAGATGAAGACTGCAATGCAGAACCCTGACTATTCACAATTTGCCTGTAAAATGCTGATGAGGTCTTTGTTGTCCTGCAGATAAAAATGGTATGCATCCTGTCACAAATGGCATTTCAATTCCATGATTTTTATAAGCCCTCGGTGAGAGCATGCTGTTCTACTACTGTAATTAAGAATGAGAACTGCCAAGATGCAATCAAGAAGGGTCAAGAACCAAATCTGATTGGAGAGATGAGGCTTGTGATGTAAATGTTAAATGTTAATGTTAAGTTCTAATGTTGGTGCTTTTACATCAGGAGAAGCATTAACCCACTCACACACACATGTGTACGGTGGTGGCAGAGGCAACCATGCAAGGTGCCACCAGCTCATCAGGAGCAACAATCATCCACGGCATAGTTCACAGGACAAAGCAGGATGTTTTACGACCCGTGGAATTATAGTCAACTTGCAATCTAAAATTGGCTTAAAAGTCCAATAAGAAAGAAATTTCTCCCTAAAATCAATACATTTTTAAACTCCATTTCTTTGCACAGCTGATTTAAATCTTTCAATCAATTATCAAAATGAAACTTGTGAATGACTTCCTCTGTTCTTTGTGCAAATGCCCGTCATCTTGACGTTAATGTAACATTCCAAGCAGAACTGGACCATGGAATAGAATTTATTTTCAATACAAACTCTCAAGCATTTAACTTTATTCCCAGCAAATGTTGCTGAGAACGGTACGGCTTGCGTTTTTTTCAGATCCGTGTGATCGGGGGTCCGCTGCTTCTAGTGTTACCTCGAATGATATTGAAGCTAACGTTAGCATTTCTTGAAATAACACGGCAGAACATGGTCTCGCTAACTAACTTAATGTTAGCTAACGCTTGAAAAACTACTACCACTCAGATAGATTATCTCATATTAGCATGTTTGGTCAGTTTAACACAAAACATAACTGCACTAAAACCTTAAGATCAGCTAACGCTAGCCAAACTAATACTACTCGCATAAGTTAACTAATATAGCGGCTGTAGCTCGGGGGGTAGAGCAGTGTTACAATAAAACGGTTTTTGGTTTGCAGCCTACAGATACTGAAGACTTAAATTTCTCCTAATGGCTGTTTCATTGATCTGATTGTTTTGAAGGGGTACTGCTCCTGAGCTGGTGGCACCATACATTGGTAGCCTCTGCCACCATTGTATGAATGACGTTGTGAATGGTTGAATGCTGCCTGATGTTAAATTAAGCGCTTTGGGTGGTCCGACAGACAGGGTGCTACATCTAGGCTCCATTTTTCTTCTACGTAAACCAAACTAATGTCACTTGGATGGATGAGCTATAAAATTATATTAGCTTTTCTGCTAAGTTTTTCAAATGACATGGCCTCGCTGAATTAACATTAACTCAAGTAAGCCAAAGCTGGATAAGCTTATATTTGCATTCCTGGTAAGGTTATGAAAAAACTTTGCTGTGCTAACTATCTTAAGCTTCTCCACAAAACACAGAAACAAGTGAAGCGAGCAACGCCCAAGCATCAGAGATCATCAAGTAAGCTCCAGACCATATTCCATAACATCTCTAACCGCCGTAAGTGGCTATTAAGTTCTCACATAAAAATGTCCAGCCTCTTTGTGAGTCACTTGTCCAAAAACAGTTACCCAGAAAGTTGCTCAAATGTCACAGCAACAGCAGTCTGTTGTAAAGTTCCGTTTAGGAGTCAGATCATGTTGCTGTTCCCACCTCACCATCTCAAGCTAATTTTGGGCTCCAAAAACCATGTGGCGAACAATGTTCACTTGGGAAATTGGGTTCAAGAGTCCTCAAAGTTTCCTGATGTGACCTAGGGAAATTCATGGACCGGTTCTAATGTGAGGCATGACAAAAGTCAGAATTAGACATAAATGAGGTCATAAAACTACTGAAGCATGAACACAGTTGTCCAACCAGATCAAACGCTGGCCGTGATGCCAACTTTAACTCCTTAAATGTCAGAACCGTTCAGGTGTTACATCATATCAAATCCACTATATTCAAGATCATGGAGGTGTTTGGAAAGCCCCTGGAACAGACGTCAGTCCACGTTCCCTTGGAGAGGTCGTCAACAAACCATGCAGCGCGAGCTATGCCAATGAGCGGCTCAGCCGACGGTCCCAAAGTCAGAGACGTGAGGAGAGGCATCTTCTAAAAATATTCAGAGCTGAGAAATAGACTTACTGGGAGAACAGGACAATTTTTTTGGACTTTAATAGTTTTGTAAAAGGTTGCATCCATCTTAAAAGAATGTCCTTGAAAAGATCCCCAAATGAGTGAAGTCTTCAGCCACAATCTACACTCTCTCCAAAAACAAACAACTGGCATCTATGATAATACCCCTGAAATAAGAGTAAGATCTTAGACACACCATTGTTTCAACTGGTCCGACCAAGAAAACAGAGGCAAATTTTTCAAAGCGACTTGACCTGTCCTTTAAAGCCAAACCCTCCTGTCCACACTCTGTGTGAGTCAGGAGTTAAATACCATCAGTCTACAGAGTTAAGGGTACTCAAATGGGTCCAGCAAGTCCTCCTATAGAAAGACCTCCCCTCTCACCGGCCTTACCTTGGCCACAGGGCTGCACATGGTTCACATGGTAACTAGAGATCCATGGGTTTCGAAACATGGTTGGGAGAGAGCAGAAGGATGCCCCGTTGCACAGGGTAGGTGACAGTGGTGGAGAGCAGGAGCCACAACGATGAAGGCGAGGGGTGCTGTCAGCGAGCAGACAGGAAGGGATGAAGGTGGAGATGTGACCAAACGCACACACGGACAAGCACAGAACGCTACAGCCAACACAGGAAGGCTGTCATACAGTCGGAGTGTGTGTGTGTGTGTGTGTGTTTGTGCGTGTGTGTGTGTCTGTGTGTGTGTGTGTGCATGCAAGGGAGCTGAGAAGGGTGAGAGACAGCACAGCAGGGTGCTAAAGCAGCTCAGCGACGTAATCAGATTAAAGGCAGAAATTAGCCTTGATGATAAAAACTCTTGGACGGGATTGGACGAGGGTGCCAGCAGGGCTGCTGGGGGGGTATGGGGTCCGGGGCACTCACACACACACACACACACATATCAGGCATGCTGTAGACGGGGAGGCCAGGTGCCGTCAAACTGAAGCCTGAAATAACACGAACGTTAATACTATTATTATATCAGCATTATATCAGTTTTTCCATCTGTTTTTGTTTTTTTCTATTCTTTTTGTGCATCCTTGTACTCTTCAGTCAATGGAATGTCACCTGATCATTTTTTGAGAAATGATCAGGATAACAACATGGTTGCCTCAAAGCAGACATGTTTTTTACCACTGCTCTGAGCAGCCATCGAGGATGGTGATACATGTTGTCCCCTATCGTCCTCGTTACTCTTGTGAATTTAAATCTGTGTCTTCCTCTTGGTTTTTGTCCGATTGTCTGTTTTAATCTGGCCGGTGGTCCCTTCCTTGTTAGCGCCTGTCCTCATCTCTCCTGCTTCCTTGTTCTCCCTGAATCCAGTCTAAGTTTTGTAAATCAGACTTTTTATCAAACATTATTTTGAACATATGATCTTGTGTGGTTTGTATTTGGGTCCAGTATTTTTTTTTAACATAAACCTTAACATGTTTGACATTTAAAGATTCATATTTCAAAGTGATTTCATCCCAATCTTCTCTATTCCACGAGTGCAATCCCGAAAAAAACACTAATATATTGCTTTACCTAACTTTTTCAGGTTAATGCTTCAGACAGTATTTTCAAACTTAATCTACTACATGGACAAAAATAGTTTCTACCTAAACTATACTTTATAAACTATTCTTTTGTCCACGACAGCAAGGGTATATCCCCAAAAAGTACCCAATCTCCTGCATCGTACAAGAAATGTGACGTTTACAAGATAAATCTTCTGGAGACTTGGACCCTGCATCTGTGATCACACATCTCCTTGTGTGACGTCTCTCCAGCCAATCAAACTTGCTGTCGTGGCAACGACATCATCACTGAATCACCACGGAAACGGTGAATCCCAGAAGGAGCGGCGCTGTTACTTTAGATGCTCTGTTCTCTTAAAATTGGGAAAAGTATGTGTTAGATACGTGTATAATATTTCATAGCTGATGTGGCTGCAAATATGATGCGGGAAAAACATGATCCTTTTAAGCCTCTGGTAGGCTGATTTCACCTCTCCCATCATGCACCACTGCCTCACAGCAAGAGGGTTCTGTGTTCGTTTTTCTGACCTCAGACTTCTTGGTGTGGGTCCTTGCATGCTCTCCCCATGTCTGCGCGGGTGCTCTGAATCCCTGCCACTGTAAAACCTGGTCTATAAGTGATTGGTGACTCTGAATTCCCCTTCAGTATGACTACGACCACGAGTATATGTGTCTCGCTGTAAGTTGGCCGTATGATGAACGGCTCTTGGTTCTCCTGGTTCTGCCTCTGCTCATTTTATGCTGTTTACTGTATTAACTGTCTTACAAATCCTGGCCTACCTTCTCCAGCTCCACAGCACACTCGTAGCATAATTCATGCTAGCCACAACCCGTGTGGATCACCGGTGCCGACACAGTCGCTCAGAGTGGGTGCGAACACAATCTCATCTAACAAACAGTAAATCCCACTTGACCCTGTCATCATGTCAAAGCGTGAGGAGAGTAATGGAGTCTGATAAGGAGGCAGCAGAGCTTACAAAAAGTGTCTGCGTCTGATGTGTCCATCCACGTTTTAACTACTAAATTTCAAACATCTGTATTCGAGAAGCTGAACGTATCCTCCAGAGGATCTAAGGGTGTAAGACTGGATCTGTGTACACAGTCAGGTGATCCGGGCGGAACATCGGGACCAGTCAAAGGACAGGAAGTTTGGATCTGTGTGCAAAGTAAATAATATATATATAATAATATAATATATATATTTCTATATCCAGACACAAACTGAAAATTCCTTAACTCAAACTGATTTTTGAACTTTCCTCACCATCATTTTTTGCATGGATGGAGCTTAATTTGATCTATACGGAGTTGGAATGGGATCAACTCTTGACACCATAGCAAGAATATCTCCCCAAAAAATCCCAATCCCCCAACATTCGGCGACAGAGCCTTCAGTGTCGCAAACCCCCGCCCTCTGGAACTTTCTCTCCCTCCTGAAATCAGGAATTCTGCAACCCTGGACATTTTCAAAAAACTCCTCATGCACCACCTGTTCTTAAAGGCTCTTATCTCCTTATAAATGTTTATTTATAAGTCGGTTTTTACCTGCCCTCTTTGTTATGCATCCTTGGGTTCTTAGAAGGGCGCTATGTAAGTCCAATTTTTTATTATTGTTACATGTATATTGTACAAGAAATCCCCTTGATAGAACTCTCTAATCAGGAGCCTGAATGTGAGATTATGTCTGAAAAAAGGGTCTCTTTCAGGAAAAAAAGCCCCCTGAGAAATGACTTTATTATTCCAAGCTCATTGGGGCAGCTGTGAGAGATCTTCCAACAGTAGGAATGTCGGTGGTTCAAACCCCAGACTGTCTTTTGTGGTGGCCTACACCCTATAGCCTACATGTGGTAGGGTCCCTGATCCAGACCCTGAACACAAATTAGGTCCCTGGGCGCCTCAGAGGGGCGGCCCACTGCTCCTCAGAGATGGGTCAAATGCTGAGAACTATTTTCATTGTGTTGTAACATGCATAACTACACGTGATAGTGAAAATGTACACACACTGTCACTAGCACAAGCATAATTCTGCCTCCACACTAATCTTCAAGAGTTACCTTAAAATCCAATCTCCTGTCAATCAATCCTACCCAGCACCCACCTTCCCAAAAAACTTAAATAAAATCCGTACAAAACGTTGCCTTCAAACGCACAAGAGACAGATGAGACCCATCCTACTCTCATTGATGGAGGAGGAACACCACGGCAGTGGTGAAGAGTAGTTAGTGGAGGATCTACGTTGTATGACGCCGGACATGCTGGGAAAAGTTTGTTGTGATTTAAAATCTGAACTGTATCAAATCTGGGAATCTATATTAAATAAAAAAAACAAAAAACAGATCTCCATCTTTTGACACAATTTTGGACCCACCTCGTTAGTCTGTGCCCCTACCTCACCCTTTCACACACAAACTCCCTCCACCTTCCCCCGTCTGCCTCCACTCCCTTCAGACGCCCCTAATAAGGCAACATGTGTTGTGAGTGGCTGCTTCTGGGAGAGGTCACGCCGCCAGCCGGCCGGCCGTGTTTACCAGGGGACGGTCTCAACGCCTGCTCTCTGCGCCGACTTGTTTTCTTTCCCACTCCTTCCCCCTTACATTCCTCCGATTCTTCAGCTCTGCCATCCATCTCATCTCATCTCTGGTCCTACTTACTCCTTTTTCTGTCCTCCCTTCTCAAGCAGCCTCCATGTTTCTTTATGTTTCTGTTTGATTCTCGGTCTCTGCCTCTCTTTTCTTCACCTTTATCTCCATTTCTACTCCTCATTCCAACATCCTGGCTGAAACGCGGGGCAGCATGTTCTATTCATCCCCCCGTCACTCACTCTCCGCATCAGCAGCTGCGTACTAAGCAGTTTCCAAAAGGGCCACATGTCCTTCATGAAGTCCTTCTCAGGAGTCAGCCTTCACGGGTTTACGACTGGGACGTAAAACTTCAAAGGAGCCAAACTTAGTTGGACTCTGGGGCCGTGGCATCAATGACAACGCAATAACACGAAGAGTACTCGGGTTTAGAGTCTAGATTTACACATCGTCATTTATGTCATTTTTTGACAAATGAGTGTTTTACTGTTGGGGGTGGATATTTAAAAAACTTAAAGATGTAGTGCCTAAAAGTTTCTCTGTGAATAAATGGAATAGAATATTCAGAAATGTGTTTCTTGGCTCCCAGAAGCAAAGTGGTGCTGCCATGTTTGGACAGTAACTTCAACAGACAAACACTTCAACTGGTAGAAAAATTATGATAATTAGATGCAACTAAAGTTTAATCTTAATATAGTTTAAGTGAACAGTCATTGCTTAATTTGAACTGAATGTAATTAGTCATCTTGTTCCTAACCAAGGCTTTCCCATCCTCACAAGTTGACAGATAATAACATAACCATTATAAGTAGAATGACAGTCAGTCTTAAATTATAATCGTCTTGAAATTACAAACCAAAAAAAGAAGAATCTGCCAATGGTTTAAGTGTAAAAGTCAAAGTGCCAATTTTAGCACTTTGAGATTTTTACTCCAAATGTAAAGTGCATTATAAATTAAATGTATTATTATTATTGTTATTATTATTATTATAATGGGTAAGAATTCTACTTATTAGAATTATTAAAACTATCTTAAAAGTCTAGCCACTGTAATGAGATTTAAGATTAGAAACAATTGTTCAAATATAAGTTTCGCTAATTATTAACCATTGAAAAATTCTCTTAAATCTCGTTCTTAATCTTATTAAATAAATCTATACGTTCATCCAAGATTAATAATTCAGAGAAAGAAAAGAAAGAAAAAAAAAAAACACATTCCTTGATATAAAATTTCCTTATATTTAAAATAATGGGATTATGCAAACCTTTCTGGTACCTTGATACTGGTTAAAACTAGCTCAGCATTAGCTGGAATATCGTGTTATCTCTGCTAAATCCTCATTTGAAGTCCGTCCAAAATCCAACTCATAGACTTCCTATGATCTAGACCCAATGTCACACACTCACTGATACCACCCTTCTAAATATGCCTGATCTTTTCATAAAGATCCTTACATTATTCCCTATGAAATTTACAGAACATTTCTTAATTAGCTTGAAAAAGCATAGTAGCTAAAGAAAGTGGGGAAAAAATGTCAGTAGGTTCTATTCTGGACCGAAACTCACACACACACACACACACACACGCACACCATGTTTCATGGAATTCTGCTTGCAGACAAACAAACGCACCGGTGAATATAGAACCTTCTGGGCATGTAGGTAGAGACATTATTCAACCTTAATACACACCTATATAAATAGATATAGTGCCAAATGTTTATTTATATATCTCTCATAAATATTGGCATTTCCAGTCAGCTGGTGACCAGCCTGCTATCCCCGTCAAATAGTTTCCTGATCTTGACCACTGAACTTGAACCTGTGCTTTTTTCTCTATATATACTGCAAGACCCCCGCAGAGAGTCTGCCTCCAGGTCCCATCCCCAGCTCTTCTTACACTTTCTTTGTCTCTTAGGGGAAGTCTGGTCAAACTCCATTCAGGTTTATACAGACTGAGTCCAATGGTGAGTTTGACCTTCGTCCATTGAGTCAAAGCTCCGCTGAGGTCAAACGGTTTCCCTTAATTCAATCCATCCGTTCATAGATCCATTTTTTTCTGTTTATCCGGGGTCAGGTCCTTGTGGCAGCAGGCTAAGAAGGGTATTCCAGATATTCCTCTCCCCAGCAACACTCTCCAGCTCTTCCTGGGGGATCCTGAAGCACTCCCAGGCCAGATGAGTTATATAGTCTCTCTTGTGAGTTCTGGGTCTAAATCGGTTTCTCCTCCCAGTTGGACGTGCTTGTAAAACCTCCAGAGGGGGAGCCTGGAGAAATCCGGATCAGAGGCCTGGATCACCTCCACTGGCCAAGAGCAGATACCGATTTTGGCGGATTCCGACCTTTTTTCTTGGATGTTTTAATCCATAATTGACTGTGTACATACATGCATAGATACATACATACGTACATGCATACATACATACGTGCATACATACATACATACATACATGCATACGTACATGCATACTTACATGCATACATACATAAATACATGCATACATACATGCATACATACATACGTGCATACATACATACATACATACATACATACATGCATACATAAATACATATTACATACATACATGCATAGATACATACATACATACATACATACATACATACATACATATATACATACATGCATACATACATGTATACATACATACATGCATACATACATGCATAGATAAGTACATGCATACATACATGCATACATACATGCATACATACATATATACATGCATACATACATAAATACATGCATACATACATGCATACATACATATGTGCATACATACATACATACATACATACATACATGCATACATACATACATACATACATGCATACATACATACATATATACATACATACATGCATAGATACATACATACATACATGCATAGATACATGCATACATACATGCATAGACTCGTGGCTGATTCTGCACTGTCGCTAGTTTTAGCCAATCTGCTTACGTTAGCGTCTTGAAACTTTCTATGTTCCTCGGGGAGATTACATTTGAAGTGTACCATTAAGTTACACACCGGTTATATGCACGCAGAGCATTAAAGAGAGCCTACTCCTGAAACCTCTTGCTCTGACTTTCTATTGATCCATTGAGTTGAAGATTGATAAAAATGAATGTTTTTCGAACCAGTCAATTAATCTCCCATAATGGACCACGTAAGGAACTTGTCAAGCCTTTGTGTTCCGTTCTCCCTCTGTGTCTATCCTGTGATTGGTCATCATGCTCACCTGTGTTTCCCCTCCAGCTGTGTCTCATTGTCTCGTTAGGTCCGTGTATGAAGTCTGTCCTCAGCTTCCCTTCTGTGCCAGTTCGTAACGTGATGTTCCTCGTGTCGCCACGCGTCCCAGCCTTTCCCAGTGTCTCATACAACTTATTCCTAGTGTTTTTGTTCCTGTTATTTCCTCGGGCCCTTTTTGGTTTTGGAATAAATATTTTTGCACCTGCTCTGCTGCGTCTGGTGTCTGCATTTGGGTCCGACAAATCCCCAACAAATCCCTGTGTTACCCATCAAAAACATCCCACTTAACACTAAATCATGTTCATCAGCTCGTAAAAAAAAGGTTTCCACTGGACGTCTATCTCTGTGGACACTCACCATGTGATCATTTGTGTCCAACTGCTTTACTGAGCTAAAAGGCTTTATGGACTCACATTATCGGAATTCTTGATCAAATTACCGAAAAATACTTCTTCACGTCTCGCAATCGATTTTTATGAAATGTCAAAAATATGAAAAATGTCATCAACATTAGTTATTTTGTCCAACCAGAAGTCTAAAACTTATGACTCTTAGTTATAAATGATAAGAAAAGCAGCAAATCCTCACATTCATGAAACTGGATCAGTTACTGTTTGACACCTGGTTGTCACTTAGAGTCTGACCCCACCAGATTTACCATTTTATTGGAAATTAAAGCTCTATTTAAAGCTAAGGAAGTTTTCACCAGCAGCGGTTTGTCTATCTGTTAGCAGAGTTACACAGAGGCGGACTTTTTGTAAAACCTGTTGGGATGGTCAGGCTTACGACGGGGAAGAACCCTTCGAATTCTGGAGTAGATCCAGAATAATGAGCAATTTTTCTCAATTTCATTGTGAATTGTGGCCTTTCTAAGCGTTCCTTTCTACTACACATATACTAAACGATGGATGTTTATAACGAGGTGAGAGCGCTGGAGGTGTTGTTAGGTAGAACCCACCACAGTTTGAAATGGATCCAGATAAAGGGATGGACTGGGGCTTTTTTTTCCTTTTAAGTTTTGCTGACTAATGCAAAATAGAGTTTTAGTACTGTTTTTGTCTTTTTCCTAAAAATTATTTTACTATGAATTGAGTTAATCTGGATAATAAGATGGATGCATTTTATTTATTTATTTTTTCTAATAGCACAACAGAACCCTAAGGAAAACCATTTTGATAGCAGCCATGCCCTGTTTGAAATTTGGACAGCGTTTAGTTTAATTAAAGGGGGCTGCCGGGCCTTGGCAGAGTCAGGAGGCCTACTGGGTGCCATTCTGGTATTAAAATGTGTTTATCTGGACACATTATCCGGAGGCAAGGTGTAAATGCCTCGTGTTTGAAATGCGATCATGTCTGCCTGACCACATCTGAGGCTAGTCGGACTCACATTGTGTTCATACTGTGTCTCAAGAATGTGTTAACACAATCTGAACAATATGCTGGCGTCACACATCACAACACCGGCACAGATATTTATTTTAAGCTCATGTAATTCAGGTTGTTTGAAGAGCTAGTGAGTGAGAAAGTGCTGAAATCAATATGTAATTACTGAATAGATCCTGGTGCCATGAAAACAGAAAGTCGCTAACTGTGTGTGTTTGTGTGGGTGTTTGTGTGTCACACACGTCTGTGAGGCTAAAATAAAATAAAATAACTAAAATTATTATATAATAACATGACCAAAAAGACGCAATGTTAATTAAAGTTATAGATTCTGCTAAAAAGGGAAGTTTTAAGTCCTTTTTTAAATGTGTCAGTCGTCTGTGGAGCCCTCAGATGGTCAGGGAGGGCATTCCACAGACGAGGGGCAGCTGTGGAACATCTGACCACAATCCTTTGAAATATTGTTTTTGCTCCTGGATTGACAGAGATCCCATCTGAATAAAGATCCTGACAACGCATTAAAACCACCTGAAATAAAAACAGAGGCAACCTTGGATTGTTTATTATCTGGATAAGCTATCTGGATACAAAAACAGATTAACTTCAGTCACAAAGTTAAGGTCTTTGTCTTCCTTGGAGTGGACACCTGTGACTGGGAGGCATTGCATGGACTAGTTTCACAAGGGATCAAACCCAAATTTCTAACTTTTACAGAACCATCACCTAGCAACAGGTTTACTTAATACTAATGCTGGCCTTTTTCTTCCAAAAGAAATGATTGTGGAAAGCGTTTATCTACAAGAGAACAATCAGCAGATAATCAATTTTCTTTTCTTTTTTTCAAGAATCCTGTATTTATGAAGCAAATCAAGTCTGAATTTATATTTTGGCAATATTTTTAGTTATGAGCTTCTTCAAAAGATCGTATTCAAATACAATCAGATTGTTTGGGCTGTAAAGGTGAGAATCTCATTAATGGTTTCTTCTTCTTTTTACATTTTTAAGCATTTTTGGGCATTTGAACCTTTTCTCTAATAACTGAAAATGTTGTCGAAATATAATTTCCGACTTGAATTGCTCACGTTCACCTTCTATAAAGGTTATCATCCCCCCAAAAATCGAAGATTGGCCAAATATCGGTCAAGCAAAGTATCACACAAGTACATTTATAGTAGTATTCAACAATAGTTGTACAATATTAGGAAAGCCCATTTATCTAAGATCTGTTTGCTTTGTTATTTTTTGTTTTATGTACTTTGGGCTCTCCTTCAATGGGCTTTTTTAAATAAAAAGATTGAGTACATTTGTTTCTGGATGGCATATCATTTCTCTGTTCAATTATGAAGCTGCTCATACTAGCTACTTACAGTACATGTGTGTGAAACTGATCAACTTTTTTTAGTAAACATGATATATACTCGATAGATTTCCTCCAGTCAATTCATATTTATTGAGTTTGCACCAACGGTTGAGAAACTGTGGTCCGAAAAATTTTTAGGTAAAGCTCCCCCTAGTTTAGGAAATGTACAACCGACCGTACCCTAAATCAAGCCAGTTCTACCTCACACTTCGGTTTATATTGGTATAAACTTTGAAAACGATCCATAACTTAGTTTTTGAGTTATCACGTTAACAAAAAAGTATCTGCAGCAATGCCAATTCCATAATATCCCCAACTGTAGTAATTATTCATGTGGGGACTATGTTGCCATTTATGCGTCAGAGAACTATGTTCCAACCAAGGGTGTCTTTATTAGGAGAAACCTCCTCCGCTTAGGTCATCTTGAACAAATGTGCCCATGCAGGCTGAAACACATGCCCTGATATAAACACTGGGACACGTGCAGAAGAAGTCCACGATCCACAAACACACAGATGAAGTGGAATCCTGAACGAGTCCTTCCTTAAACATTTACACTGGCAGTCCTCGCCTAGATTCATATCCGCCTTTCTCTCCGCTGCTTTGCATCAACTCCGCCTGACACTGGACGCTGATGTCAGAACGCTCTGCTCTTATATGGTTTTCGATGAGCGAGGAGCTGCCCGGTGCCGAGCAGACACACTTAAGAAGTTCTGCACTTCTTGCACTGGAAAAATTCTGCCTTGAAAAGAAGTAAAGAATGAATGGATACAAGGTCTTTTTAGCTTGTGATCATTTTAGATATCTACCAATGGAACATGGGAACATTTGGTTGGTACGATTTGTTTTTGTTGAGTTTTTACAGTGCAGTGTAACATCTTTACATTAAAATACAACGTATGGGAAATTCATTTAACTCATGACTGAACCAAAGAGTTAAATATATTCATCAGCATGTATCCAATGGCCTTATTCCGTAGTCAGGCAGTAACGTTATAACAAGAGTACCAGTGATACAGAGTATGCTACTATGCTGAGTTGTTTAGGGTGTGCTGTTCATTTCAGGTCAACATCGAGCCATAGATGAATGACATCAGGACTGAAAAAAGAGAATTTCAGCCGTCCACACAGCTAGCGAGTATGACAGCAGAACTTTACAACATTTTTGTACAGATTTTTGGGACACGCATATGCCAACGTGTCTCATGAGTTTTTCAGTAGGCTGAAAAAAGATAAAAATCTGTTCATCTTTGGTTAATAACCATGCTTAATTACCTGGAATAGCTAATGATAACAGTATTCAGCACATGCAGTGTTATTTGTACATGATCTTCTACATAGAATTTTCAATTTTCTTCTGTCACAAAAATTGGCTTTTTGATTTATAAATGGATTTTATGTTTACTAATAAAGTTGCACACACTTTCTAAATCAGTAATAAGCTGCTTTAACTCATTGGATATGAAGGTTGTCAGAGAGCCGATTCTTGCCAAATAGTGAGCTCACTAATCTGTGCCGCTAACTTGATGCTGCCAAATAGTGACCCACATTTATAAATCGAGTTATGTCGTCAGCTGTTTACAAATGTTAGTTAACGACTTATATATTATATTATAAGTCATTATAAGTCATATTATGGATTATAAATAAGTGTTTACAACCTTATTTATGGCATAAACCATTTATTAATATTTTATAAAGGTAGTCTTATTCTAAAGTGGAACCCGTTTGGACTGTTATGGCAGGTTCTATCTAAAATAAAGTTGAAAAAAAGGGTATTCGGCTGACATCAACATGTGAGGAGGCTAAAAGAAGGTCAGAGGAACCGCTGAGGTTTATTTTGCAGAGTGATGCAGCAGAAGTACACACAGGGACAGAAATGGCTCATTGCTTTTCTACCGTACCACAACAGAATATAAACACAAACTTTCCCACTGTGATTCTGCAAAACTCAATCCGGTTAGCCACCAGGAGATACGCCTCATAGCTGCAAGGGTTTGCACAACATAATGTGATCTAACATGTGTGACGGAGATGGTGCTCAATTCTACTGGACACTCTCCTCACCTTGGAGATCCTGGAGATCCAGAACAATGCAAACAGCACCGGAGACCTGGGACATATCCTGCGTTGTCATGCACCCACTGATAACGTGTCTGACATTTTACTGAGACAACGGACAAAACCCTCACTCTGGTTATAGACGGACTCGGATGGCTCATAGCAACCGACCTGGAGAGTATTTGGACTGAACGATTCATCTTGAAAGAACAAATTGACTGCGTTTTGTTTCTAGTTGCATCAGTACATAACAATTACGACATAGATGTGAAAGAAAAACGATGCAAAAACAGACATAGTTATAGTCCTACCGTCTGCATTACGTGGTAAGTCAGTGGTAATAAACACCCTAGAACACAGAACCTACTAGGATCGTGGACGTTGAGATTGATTCACTTAGAACCGAAAACCGTGGTCACGCGTTCAGACGGAGGTCAGCATGTCAGCAGACCGGCAGGAGTCTGTGGGCTCCTCTCTCTCCGGTCATACTGGGTGCTGACAGAAACGCCGGACAGAGAACGCCATCAGAGGGGGTGCTGAGCACCAGTGGATAATCCTGTGGTGCCTGAGACCGCATCCAACAGGTCGCGCCGCTTTCTGCTTTAAATAGGAGCAGGATGAGGAAAGAACGCAGATTGATGCCGAGTTGATCGAATTCTTGTTCGGTGATATATGAAGCCGCCATAACTCAGAATGAATGAGAATTGGATATAAAATAGATCACATAGAGCACATTTTTAAAAATAATTGTTTAAAATCATACCCCTCATGGGAAATCTGTTATATTTAGTCTTTATGGTACGTTTTTCTTTGTATTTTAAAGAAATGAATCCGCTTGACAGATATATCGGTTTTACTTAGGAGCACATATTTCTTTTTCATTCTTCATATTCCAAAACGTATATCAAAAATGTAACTCTTCTCATCAGGAAACTGGAACAGTCTTAATGAAAGTAAGTTAATTTTATTGAAATTGTCTTCAGAACTGATTGTTCAAGAAATAATGAGGTAAAATTGCTTGAAATAAGAATTCAGTAACAAAAAAAGAGGTTACAAAATAGCAGATAAAACTGTATTAAGACATTTTCATAGCATTCAAAAGGTTTGCGACTCATGTGTCACCATGGTTACTTATGAGTTAATGGGATGTTCGGGCCCTTCTGAGAACTGAATCTTTACTGCTGCTGAATTCTCACCTTCACTATCTCTTGGAGAAAAAAGATAAAGCATTTTATTTTGTGAGGAAGAAACAAACCTGAATCCACATTGTTTAAAAGTCTTCATCACTAGTGTTCATATAAGAAGCTGAGGCATGAATGCACATGTTCTTGTATTTTTAACCAGCTTTAATAAGGAAACTACGCCCCGAAACCACTCGGTACATGTTGTACATGTACCCTCCTGTGTAACACGTAACATAATACAGAATGATAATATGATAATGGCAATAAGTTGTGCGCAAGGGGTTTATTCTTATTTGCACATGGACATAATCCAGTGGCGTAAGGCCAAGCACGGAGCTGCCCAGTAAACCTGTCCGTTCGTTTTGACGGCTGCAGCAGGTGCACGGCTAGCAACTGCCAGACGGAGTCACAAACACTCGGTGCAATAACAAAACTATTGAGAAATGACGCCTTGTCAATGTTGGAAAAACACAGCGGGCCGACACAGCAGCCAGCAGGTCAGCTGCTCACACATGCCACCATACAGCCATAATCTGGAGTCTGGAATGCTAATACCCAGGAGGTTACTTGAGACAGTGCAAAGGAACAAGAGAGAGTCTTGTTTGGGACGTATATCAATCCTGCAAGGGGATTTAGAGCAAAAAAACGGTGAAATACTGCTGAGACTCAGCCCTAAACTCACTTCTGAGTGGTAATAGTGATTACCGGTGTCTGACTTAACGACGTTTCAGAAATTGCTATATATAAACTGACTGCAAGAACTTAGTGCTGCTGTCCTTTATTTTTATTCTGCTATGACTCTGAGTCATAGATCCTGCAGTGATGCGACCGTTTGGGGGAAATAAAAATGGGTTTAGCTATCTAAGTTTACGATCAAATGTTGCTTTAACCCTTTTGTTGAGCTCATTTTGAGTCTCTATTTCTTATTGAAAAATGGGACTGAACCTGTTTAAGCTACGATCAAGTGGCAGCATGTTTATGCTAAAGAGCAAGGGACCAAGGATGTAGCCCTGGGGGACACCACAGAGGACGAGTCGTTTACCATGATCACTCAGAAAGTCCTCTTTGTTTTTACATTTTAACGCTTGTGTGGACAGAATTATTATATGCTTGATACGACCTTAAATGTCTAAGAAAAGGTCAAATAGTTTTCTTCAAACACACTTTACTAAAATGTTGAGCTAATGTAATGAAAATCCTCAATTTCTATGAAATATAAAAGTTTTTAAGCCAGATTATTTTTACTGTGGAAAATTATGCTTGTCCAAAAGGAGTTGTCATTCTATTAAATTGATAAATTCCTCAATAAAATATGCAAAGAAATAAATTCTCCACAATATGTCTTTGTAAGACTTTTAAAGTCTTAAATCTTGAGCTCGTCGATAAAAAAACAAAAAAAAAACCACCTAAGAATAATGAATAAACCTGTAATAATAAAATTACTGTCTACTACAAGATTAAGATCCAAACCATACTTTCATTACTCTATAATTATACATCTTTATAATGAAATATTATGTCCAAAAATCATTTTCTTCGACTCAGCAGATAGCTGAAGGTCTTCCTCCACCCAAAGCTGCGTCACAGAAGATGAACAAATTCCTGCTCGCTCTCTGAGCAGACATCTATATCGTAGCACGCATGAGAAGTAAGAAGGAAAGAGGAAACTTACAATCCTTTAGCTCCGATAAAAGAGCACAGGTTCTTCAGAGTCCATTCATCCGGGTTTTAGGATTCAGGGATGTGAAACTAGTTCCTTCATCCGAGCAGGGCAGATGCCGGGGAGCAGGACAGCAGCAGGTAAAAACACAAACGGAGGATCCACAGTCATCCACCATGAAGCAGGTCCAATCTCAGCAACCGACAAATATAGCCTGGTGCTTTCCCACTAGCTCTGCAGCACCGGGCCAAATAAATCAGTGCAGCAGAGACGAGGGGAGAGGGAGAGGGAGAGGGAGATGGAGAGGGGTGAAGGAGGGACACGGGGATACAAAGCACAGTGCTAGAATGCTCCTGCTTTATCCTCAAAAGTCAAAACTGTGCTTCTGGAAAGGTCCATTTTTGTGATTCAGGTTTGAGAACAGCTCTGATCGCACAGGCAGTGAGAGGCAACGCGTCTTGCACAGGGTTTGGAGAGTGTGGGCCAAAACCGGCCTGGTAACCTCATCCCACAGCAACCATGTATGGGCTGAAGAGAGCAGCCTCGATTGAGGGGCGTCTGCCATAAATAGCCAGGAGGTGTCGGGCTCCGAGCACAGGGGATCGAATCAGCTGTTAAACTTACAACCCAGCGGCTCAGAGTGGATCAGGAGCTCGGAACCGGACCGAACATCAGTTTGCTTGAGGGAAAAATCCTGCAGGATAAAGTGAAAATCCTGGCTTGTCAGTTTTCTAAACATTATAATCCCCACAGATGTTTTTATTTGATCCGGAGCTGAAGAGAAAAGGGTTGAGCTGCACATTTCACCGTCCGATATCATAATTCTTGACAAAGGACGGCAGGGAGATGCACGAACTATGTGCTGGTCTCCTGTGTGCTGGTCTCCTGTGTACTGGTCGTGTTGGGTTCTCACCTACACCAACACACAAGCACCACACAGAGTAAATGTTCATAAAAGTCACGCCACTATTGTTCATCTCCAAAAATGGAAGTGTAGCAACCAGGTTTTTAAATGTTTAGCGGGCAGCGTGGTCGTTGCCTCACAGCGAGAAGGTTCTAGGAGGAATGTTCTAGGAGGAATGTTCTAGGTTGAAGGTGAGTGTGTGTTTGAGGAGGTCCTCCAGCTTCTTCCCACCAAAACAATGTAATACCGGTGAATTGGTGACTGTAAAAATGGTCTGTGGAAGTGAATGAGAGCATGAATGGTAGACCGGCTCTACGTGTCGGCCCCGCGATGATCTGGTGAGTTGTAAACCCGACGCTCACCCAGTGTCAGCTGGGATAGGCTTTCAGCCGCCCTGAGACCCTGAATGGGATAAACGGTCACAGAAAATGAATGAATGAATGAACTCTCTTGAGTTGGAGCTTCTACCAGCATGTTTGATATCTTTTCTCTTCACTGGAACATACTTTCCTCATCTACGGAACCCCAAAACATCATGCGTTGGAATAAACGTGGAAGGGTCTTAACCAGCCTAGATTAAATGTGACTCAAGATGTGTGCTACATGTAAGTGGAATAACTGCTGGTGGACAGCAGGTTCAGAGCTTTGGTGTAGCTCTTATAGTTTGGCTCCATCTTGTGGACATAAACATTGATGACAGCACATCTGCTCATCTTCTTATTCCCACTGCAGGGCTTCTGCTGAACTAAATTAACTCCTGAACTGACTTCCTGTTGACCATGTGACTTTTTTTTAAATATTATATATATAAATATGAATATTCACTTTGCCTGGTTTGGCTTTTTATAAAGACTAAAGTATAAATTAAGTCCTGCTCAGGGCATGATGGGGTGTGCCCCCAGTGGAGAGAGTGTGTGTGTGTGTGTGTGTGTGTGTGTGTGTGTGTGTGTGTGTGTGTGTGTGTGTGTGTGCGTGTGCGTGTGTGTGTGTGCAAACTTCAGATCAATCGACTCCAGTAGAATCAAGAGTATTGTTTCAGTTTATTTATAGAAGCAGAAAGGAAAAACGTCCTAATAAGTTCTCAACATAGAAGAGTGATAATGTTGGAGCTCTCTGAGGACTTTTCTACCAGCTGATAATGTGCAAACCTTATTGAACATGATTCTATATTCATATAAAATGGGTTTAAGGGGTTATAAACGTATTATAACTCACAGAGGAGGAGTTATCAGCCTAAATCTAAAACACAATGTTGGTTGATTATGTGAGAGAGGGGGAAATGCAAAGTGCTCAGGTGAGCAGTGTACTGCCGATGTTCTAACATGGAAATACACATCAGCCATAACAATATAACCACAAAGAGGTAAGGTGAATAAGACTGATAATCTCGATACAACTGCACCTTTAAGTAGGAGGGTAATATTAGGCAGCATGTGAACATTTTGCCATTAGGTTAATATGTTAGAAGCCGGAAAAATGGACAAGCATAAGGATACCAGAAACTGGTGATGACTAAATGAGTACTACCTGCTGTTCAGGTAGGAAGGAGCTGAACAGCATGAGTAAAGTTCTGCAAGAAACTCAAAGATGGAAGAAGTGTTTCCCCAAATATACAACAACCCAACGATTCTCTTACCACAAAATCTTAACGAGTATTTATCTGAGTTCTAGTCAAAATATCTTATTGCACTTGATTTAAGACACTATCACTCAACAAGTAAGGTTTCACTGGGATGTTGGGAGCTGTTTTTAGGCAGTTGGACGTTTTGTTAGTTCTCTGAAGCTCAAATTCAGTATTTCCAGTTAACTTAAAGAGAGGGAGAGATTTAAAATGATTAAATATTACTCAAAGTCATAATGGTCTTAATCTAGAACAGTGTCGCCGCTCAAAGTAGAAACTTTAAAAATCACCAAAGGGGAAATGTATGAGTTTGTTAAGGAGTCAGAATTAAATAAAAAATCAAGAATAAAATGCAGAGTTTACAATTAAAACAAAACAAAGTAAAGGGACACACAAAACTTCCCAATATTAGTCAAATAAAGTTAAAAAATTAGATTTGCCAGCTCTTCTCAAGATGGCCTGTGTCTAAATCTCACGTCTTATTTTAAGATAATCTTGGATCTTGGAGAAACCTTTGAGCTCGTCGTTGCGATCCTAAAACCGGCCTTGAAACCATTTTTCCAGTGTGTGAGGGAGAATTATCCTGCTGACAAAAGTCACTGCCAGTAGGGGATACTGTTTCCATGAGGGGGTGTTGGTGGTCTGAAACAATGTTTAGGTAGTCTGTATGTATCAAAGTAACATCTACAGGAATCTTAGTAGAGTCAAAGTTCCCCCGCAGAAATGTCGGCTCGCCTCCATCCCATAGTACATCCTGGTGCCATCTGTGAAAAGATTTATCAGACCAGCCACTTTCTTCTGATGCTCCGTGATCCCGTTATTCTGCTGACGTGCCCATTTTCGGGAACTTTCAGCAGTTATCAGGCTTTTCTCTCCCCGTGTGCATCGTTGAGCCTCGGGCGCCCAAGACCCTCGCCAGTTCACCAGCTGTCCTTCCTAGAACCGCCTCCTGCAGACTGCTAACACCAAAGACGATTCCGGGAGTTCTCGAGGTGCTTTGACCCAGCGCTCGTGCCGTCAGTTTGACCTTTGACCTCTGACAGTCATTCAAAGCTTTACCCTTTAATGTCCTCACCTAAAATAAAAAAGCCATGGAAAGATTATTTCTCTGCATATTTTACTTCTTTGGGGAATTCCTTCAGCGTCTTAAAATATCTAAATTTACCAAACATGTTTTTAAAGGTTGAAAAGAATCTGACGTATTTTTATATGTCAGATAATATTTCATGACTTACATTTTGTATTTCATGGAAAACAAACAATTCCAAGTTGATTAGCGCAACCAAAGCAACCAAGTTACATTATTATTTTTATTAATGCTTTATTATGCCAAAAAAAAGAATCCAAAATAATTTAACTTCTTGAATAGGACTGTATTCATTGCCATAGTTAATGGCTTTTCCTCATTGGACCCTTTGGCATGCGGCGTCCCTCAGGGCTCCACCCTCGGCCCGTTACTCTTCATCATACACATGCTGCCACTGCGTCATATTATGAACAAATTCACTCAAGTGCAGACATTTTTTCAGTAAAAGATTTGCTGAACCGAACAGTTGAGCAGGACTTTAAAGGGTTTTGCTTGTCATCCGACACGTCACCTTCAGGACAAAATGTCCACTTGATGATGATGATGATGACAATGAGTTGTTATACTGACTTCACATGTCAGTGGTTATAATATTATGGTTAATCAGTGTCACTTGTATGATTGATTAAGCGACCCCCTCCTCTCCTCAGACCCCCTCCAACTTTCCCTCAGAGCATTAGGATGTCGGTGAACAGGAAGTGTACTCTTACGGAGATGAATATCAGAGGAAGGGCTGATCAGACCTTTCATTGTCCTCTTAGAAAAAGATGACACACCGAGGAGTTTGAACAGAGTCTAAGGATGGGCGACATCCAAGCCTCAGAGAGCATGCTGGGAGGTATTTTACAAGGTTGGGCTCAAGTACCGTCCGTGCCAGAACGTTAATGGAATGAGTGGAGCCCAGTGTGACAGTCTGGCAGGGTAATTGGGACTGACACGAGTGTGTATGTGTGAAAATACACACAGAATTGTGCACAAAAGCTCTTTGTCAAGTGCTTTAAATATAACTGCAGGAGTAATAATGAGGGGAAATGAAATATCAATGCTTGCTGTTGATAATGTTTCTCTTATTATAATGTATCCTTCCAATAAAACAACATACATTTTAAATATAAGTATGTGATTTAGTTATTTCTGAAATATTCAGCCATATGTGAACCTGATGCAGCAGGTGAAACATGTCTGTCGGCGGGGAAATTCATCACAAACAAACTTAGAGTTTCATGCAAAGAGTTTATTTATGAATAAGACTGCAGTATCATACAACAGTAGCACAATCATGTGACTATGGATTATGCTCATATTTATAGATACAAAGATAAAGGCATGTCGTAAAGGGAGAAAAAAAAAATATGAATGAGTTCTCTTTTCGATTTACCTCTAAAAATAGCTTTTAAATACTTGGCATAATTTTGTAAATGAAATCATGTAACATGTTTTGCCCACCGGTGTTTTTTTGTTGTTTTTTTGTTTTACTATTGGAGTACCAAATGCAGTATTTTATGAAAAACATTTTTTTTCCTCCTCTCTTTTTTGCATTTCATGCAAAAGGAAGAAAAAAGATGTCATTGAGTACAAAAAGCACTTAAATCTCATATGAAAATAGAAAATATTACAAGTGTGCATAATTACTCCATGTTGCACGTAACCTGCAGTACAAAACGTCAAATGACACTGTGTTCAAGTGTCAGTACCTGACATGCCAATCATTCAAGGGGGGCGTATGTTCTGAAATAGATATTTAAGGGGCAGTTTACACGCAAGAGCGAGACTTGAGGCTGGTCAGAATGGATCGAAAATGAGAAATATTAGTAATTATGGGTGTGCCAGCTTGTCCTCCCTGTGATGCTCACTATGGGCTTTTCCTGAAACACTGAATCTCATCCTGTACCTTTTTTTTTGAATGATGCTTTTTTTGTTTAAATGATGTGAAATTCAAATTTTGATTCAGTGTTCCTATAGCGTAACAGCTTAACAGCATAAGGAGCAGAAACTACCCACAATGCTACTGCACCTCTCCATCCAGAGGCACGGCAGAAAGGCTTGAAAAAAAAACAAAAAAAAAAAAACAGTGCTTAGTACTTCAGTAGTATTTGGCATTGCTTGGAGTATAATAAAAAGGTAATGCACATGTAGTAAGGCGCCATGATTATTCCAAATGTTGAACAGATACTGAGACAGAGATCTGAGTTGATAAAAATGCTACAACTGTAAAATGCTACATAACAATCAAGAGAGTGAACAAACGGCGATGGATTCCTACAAATCAACGCAGAGCTGCTGTTGTGCAAAAACCACGTGACCGCCACAAGGATCGATATTTTAGATTTCATATCATCATTTAAAAGGTTTTAAAATTTGAGTATTCTCCTTAGGAGCAAATCCGTGGTCTTTAGGCAAAAACAGCTGCTGCGTTGTACCTTTTTAGTGCAATAAGTATTAAGGACTGCAAAGTGAAGGTGACGGATGGAATAAAGAAAGAAAGGAGGACGTTAAAGGTGCAGTACGTAAACTTAAGTGGCATCTACAGCGACGAAGTTTCCACTTATTTGACAAATCGTCGTAGTCGTTGCTATTTAAGACTTCAGGTCAACGATTACAAGTAAGAAAACAAATATCACTATTTGATCCACATGTGGGGGGCGGGGGTTGCTTATTATACAAAATTAGAATATAGCAGGATAGGAAAACAACAGAACATGTAACTTTACCATCGAAGGCGGTAAGCATGGAGAGCCGACTCGTGAAAATGTTCCGGAAAGCCGCAGCCAGATCCAGAAGTGGAGCCTCCAAAAATTCCTCTCTAGAGCCAGTGTTTGAAAAGTCCTTTTCCAAACTAACATTCAGGAAATATTTTCATTTTCAGCTGATTGTGCACTAAAAAAAAAATATCATGAATATTATGTTTCTGTAATTCAAAGAGACGCCCTTACGTTTTACATGCTGCACCTTTAAGAGGGGAAGGTGGAAGGAGGGAAAGAGAAGGAAACAAAAGAATCTCAGTTTTATCTCCAGACATGTTTCGAGGACAACAGAACGACACGTGATTCAAACTGGAAGACGTACACGGACACGAATAACACAAGCCATGTCATGTGACCAACACCAACATAGGAAATACAACTGAGAGAAAGACTGACAGATCAAATATCACAACGTCGAACTCTGTTAGCGTATGAAAAAGCACTATCGCCTAGGAAATCATGGCACAATCAAAAAAGATCCCATCACATCACCAGCGGTACTGATGACCCGCTCACTCTCTGACGCCGAACCGTGTGATCAAGGCACACCACAGGGCCATCCCTTCTCATACCATCACTCCGTTACATTTTAAAGCACTAGAAAAAAGGATGTAAGCTCTCCCTATTATGATACTGTACATACGTGGGATCCTTGAAAGAAAAGCTCATGGTTGAATACAAAATATCTCTCAAAATATTTAAAATATACTTTTTATTTTGTACATTTTTCAAACTGATAAACATTTGGATGATAAAAAAAATAAATACTCCATGAAATGTCGTCTCTTTGCGATACAGATGTTCCAACATAGATATATATATATATATATATATATATATATATATATATATATATATATGGTGACATAAAGAACCCAAACCCCTGTTAATGTACCCTGACACAATTCCATCTCCCTGTAATATGATTAAATGACACATTAACACTCCTGCCACTGGTTCCTACGGGTAGCTCCACTAAAACCGCTGAGCTGTTTGTACAACAATATTGCTCTACCTAGCTTTTTTTTTGTCTTTTATTTTTTAGTTCTATATCTCTATATCCATCTTTAATTTCAATTAAATTACCAGCCACCACTTGAATTCAATCCTTTTTATTGCTTCCTGAAATTACCTGGAAATGGGAGCTATATGCGTCTGATTGATTTGCAGACTAACGCATCTGGTTGGAGAAGGCGACTCTCCCTCTCCGGCGTACAAAACCAATGTTTCCCATCTCCTAATACGTCGCTGAGCTATCGGGCCGTGCGGAGCAGGGTTCGCTCTTCACTGAAGAGCTCTACGGTTTTATGACTGCAGTGTGTACAAAAGCAATGAGAGAGGGCAAAATGTCATTCAAATTTTAAAAAAAGGATAAGAAAAAGGATAAGAAAAAGGATAAGAAAAAGGATAAGAAAAAGGATAAGAAAAAGGCGGA